>CM053515.1:51243367-51570691 GCA_028627145.1 Eidolon dupreanum | reverse complement strand
TATGACCCTCTTCTATAGCTCATTATCTGGCTCTGATTGCAATTCTAAATGAAAGTTTTTAGAATGTTTTGAAAATCTCTAGAATAAAGGTTGGGCCTGATGTAACTCTGATGAACGGTGAATAAGTTCCAGCATGTGCGTATGTTTTTTAAATGTCTTGTATCAATTTCTTCCCAAGCCAGCATTGAGTTTAAAATATGAGCCATAGTAAAGCTAAGAATTCTAGGGCCATTTCATGAACTAAGGGCAGCCGACTTCAGGTACATCTGAACACCTGCCCCTGAGGCTGTCACAGCACATGTCATCCCTGTCCTCACCATCCCTGCCCCTCCTCCCCAAAAGAACTTATTCACAGCCTAGCATCGTAGGACTGGAAAGGAAATCTACCTGTATTCTGTCAGACTCTTGAGCTCTTCTCCCCCTCATTGTTACAAGCATTGTCCACCCAGTTTTGCTGTGATTGCTTGTTTATGTGCTATTTGCTTTAACAGACCCAACTTGCTGCTTTCTAGGCAAAACAGTACCATGTGGCCCAATGGTTCTCTAAGCTGTGCTGCACAGAACTGCAGAAATTCCACAGAAGTATCTTGGGGGCAAGAGCAATGATATTCCTGATGATCTTAATCTTTTTTCCCAGCTAAAACTCTTAGAAAATTGAATTTCAACCAAGAGGTAAATCATGTCACTGAATTTTCTATTAATCTGAGATCTTTAATTTCTAACTTTTCCCCCAGTTTGTAAGGAATAAGAAAGCCATGTAGCTAACATACACCAAATTCTGTATGTTTTGGTGTTTTCTTAGTCAGGGGAGAGGGGTATGTTCTGGGAAAACCAGACCTTTAATAGCCTGGTATTCCAAGTAAAACCATTTATCACTAATAGAACGCCTGTCATGATGGCCCATCGAGCCCTGATTCAACACAGCAGCTAAGCTTGGTTGTAAGCCCTTGATGAAGATTTCTTTTCCAGAGGGACACACCAAGTCACAGGGGAAGGCTACAGCAGAGCACGGATGTTAGCCCATCATATCTCACACATATCTAATCTCAGCAACTAATGACAATGAAAATAAAGACAAAAAGTTTTAGTGTGTCAGGCAATTGACCACAAAACCACCAGCATACCCACATTTCCCACTGGTAATTCAAAAAGAGTTAGTACTTCCTTCTGGCAAGCCGCCTCACTGACAGAGTTACCGCTACAGCTTCACATGCTCCAAATCAGCACCAGGCAAGATCCTCACAACATGCTGGATGAAGACAGGGGCTTTGTTTGTGACATAAAATTGGATTAACAAACAAAGAAGGATTTCTCCCCACTATAGCACCAATCATCAAATTGAGTTCATTTTTCAGGCATCGAACAAAGAAAGAAAAAACCCATATAAATTAATCACATTAGATGCTACCAAATTAATACAATAAGAGGTTCTGGAAGGACGCTGACGTGGGACCTGGCTCTTGGATTACACACACGCACACACACACAGTGTTAGGGGGAGAGGCACCTGGCTCTGATCCAGACCATGCGCTGGTGGGCGGAGGAGGCTGCTGGCCCTCCTGCCCCACCGGATCAGTTTGGAGTTAGTCACACCTCTCAACGGGGTTACCTGCCCTTCTCTGAGGTCCAAAGAGAAGACAAAATGAAAGAGTCGAGCCACCTGATAAAGGGGAAAAGAAAAAAAAGGCATGGGCACCAAGCCTACAAAACGGGGCTGAAGGGAGCCATGCTGCCCTTGCCTCCTACACTCAGTTACTTACACATTTCTTCATTCATTCATTCATTTATTCACTCAGGCATTCACAACAAATGTTGATGTTTACAAAGCTCTGTGTGAAGCCCAACAGGAGAACAAAGGTGAAGAAAAACGATATGGTTCCTGCTCCCAAGGAGCTCACAGTCTGGCTGGGACATCAAGACACAAATGAGTATAAGGTGGCAAATGACAAAGATGACAAAGTGTGTGACAGAAGTTCAGGGGAAGGAGAGAGACAGCGCTGTTGGCTGAAACAGCAGGAGAAAGCCTCATATAAGAGGTCAAACTTGAGTGAGGCCAGGACTGCATCACCAAAGAGAAAGGGAAAATACTGAGGCTGGTGAGTGATTTGCGCTAGTGTATGAGAGTAGAAAACTTTAGGAAACTGGAACAGAACCAGTCTGGTGCTGGTGAATAACAGGAGAAAAGCCTGGAAAATGTGTAGTTGGGCTGTCTACGTGTGGACGTCAATGTGAGCTCCCCTGAAGGTTTTGACTAGTAAACAATGCGAAGAAAGCAAGATTTTAGAATAATAAGAATATCCTGGATATACTCTGTGTCACACACTGAGAACTGGCCTGATACCTGCTCTCCCCTCCTTCCTCAGGTTGCAGCTGGGCACATGGATATCTGGAACAAAGACTGTATTTCCTAGCCTCCCTTCTGGAAGTACCCTTAATAGGAGACAGAATGCAAAAACAAATGTTAACCATCAAAGGAAGGCTGGTTTGGTTCTTCTGGTTTTGAATAGGCTGGGCTTCAGGTGCCAAAAGAAAGCTGCTGAACTGGTGAGCAGAAAGTGATTCAGAGACAGGGCTGTTGAATGATGACAGGGCATAGATGAGTCAAGTCCCTAGAAACCAGACCAGGACCTGGTCATCTGAGTCAGGCCAGCATCCATATGATTGGGTTTCGGGATTAGGAAGGACTCTCTACACATGGTGGCTGTCCCTTTCCTTGCATGTAGAAGTCCAACATTGAGACAAATTGTCTCAGCAGGAAGCTTTGCCTGGCTCCATGCTTCCTCCTTGGAGAGGTGAAGGCCCTGAGGGGAAGTTAATGTGCTAGCAGATCTTTCTTCCTTATAGGGTAAGGTGACACAAGAAGCCTGTTAGAAAAGGACAGTGAATGAGGAGAAGGGACTAAGGTGGTCATCCTCAAGACAAATTTGTTCAGCTGTTAGTGAAAAGTGAAGCTATGGTTATACTCACATTTACAAATGTGCCCACATTATTATAAGTGATAAAGCTTTAAAGAAACTACATCATGGTAATATGGACATGTGATCCAAGTTCATTTACCTAGTATGTACTGTCTCCTGCATTTAAGTGTTGCCCCAGCCTTGCCTCAAAGGAAAGAAGGAGCCTGCCTTGGCAGCATTTGCTGGCTGGCTTTTACATATTAATACACCTACTTAACTCCTAGAGGTGTTTGATATAAAATGGTCAGAATGACAGGCAGTCAACCTTAAAATTATCCAGGGCTGTGGCTGACTCTAAAATTCTTGGTGGCAGACCATCATCTCTCAGGCACTCAGCCACAGGTCCTCAGGGCCTGGTGGCATAATCCAAGTAGAAAATGGTCATAAGCTGTAAGTTCAGTGTGTGTGGAGGGCAGTGGGACTTGAAGTGATGCAAGCAAGGAATGCTGGACTGGAAACTAGAAAGTATCACTCTGACTCCAGCTTGGCAACTAACAGCTGTGTGACCTTGGGTGAGCAACACAACATTGGGCCTCAGTGTTCTCCCCTGTGAAGCAAGGGGTTAGATGACATCTAAGGTTCTTTCTTGCTCTAACAATTTACTGTCTCTCTTGAAGGAAAGAAGGGCAGGTGCTCATGTGTTTTAAGTTGCCCTACAGGGACCCACTCACCTCGAAGTTGAAGAGGAGGAAGAAGCAACTATATAAAAAGTCAGGCCCAGAGCCAGGAGAACCTGAAGCCCAGGGCAGGAGAGTGGCTTGCCCAGGGAGACACAGCACAGGCAGGGCCGATGGAAACAAGAAAAGAGAGCCTAGATCCACATAAGTGGGAAACTCAGCCTCCTCTCCAGAAGAGTCTGAATTGTAAATACCTTCCCAATGGCAGCATCTGACTTGTTTCTTTTATTCTGTCTAACAGTGAAGAGAAGACCATGATCAAATTTAGAAATCAAACTGACCTGAGTAGAACTGATAACAGGTAACCTTTATAAAGCATGTATTATGAGCTCTACATGCTTGCTGTTAAGTCTTTGTGTACATCGTAGAGTCTTCATGTACAACTCATAACTGTTTTGTGGCAAACACAATTATCATGCACATTTTGCAGGTGAAGAAGCTGAGGCTCACAGAGATGCATCAATAAGTGGGGCAGCTGTGATTTTTAACCCCAGCCTACTTATCTCCAAAGCCACTTGATGCTAAGCATTGCTCTATTGGCAAGGACAGCTAAAAATATGTACAACAGTCCTTCATTCCTTTAACATTTAAAGAGAACCTACTGGGGATGCAGATAAGATGGAGATACAGAGTACAAGAGGCCAATTCCACCTAAATCAGAGAAGGTTTTGTAGAGGTAGAAGCATGTGACCTAGAAGGGTGAACGGAATTTCAAACAGGCAGAAACAGGGGCAGATTAAGGACCGATATGAGCAGGAAAGAGAAAATCTTAGAAAGAGTATGCAGAGTTGCTATTTCTAGAATAGCACAAAAGGTGGTTTTGTGAGTGCAGTACAAGAAGAACTGAGAGGTAAAGAGAGAAAGAAAGACTGGGATCAGGGTGACTGCACAGGACTCTGATGGAAAGGGAGAGGAGCAGTCGACCACTTGGGTAGCTACTGTAATAGTCCAAGCTAGAAGGGAGGGTGAGAAAAACCCTAGAGGGAGGGAATGGATGTCAAAAATGGGCAGAACTTGAAGAGTAAGTGGGAGGAAGTAGGAGCATCAAAGATGACAGAGATTTAGAGCCCAGAGGCCTGAGAAGATAATGTTAATTACCAGAAAAATAGGACATGATTTCTGTTCAAGATGGCAGAATAGGTAAACTCTATCCTTACTTCCTCTCATGACAATATCAAAATTACAATTAAACTACAGAACAACCATCACTGAGAATCACCTGAAGTCTAGCTGAATGAAAGTCCTACAACTAAGGACATGGAGAAGCCACGTGGAGACTCGTAGGAGGGGCTACCAGTAGAACAAGCTAGTCCCACACCTGCATATGGCAGTTAAAAATCAGGAAGGATATCTTGGCTATGAAGGTCCCTCTGGAGGAGCGAGGGGTCCCACCGCCATACTGGGCACTTCAGCCTAGGGTTCCAGTGCTGGGAAGAGACGTCCCCACATCTTTTAGCTGTGGAAACCAGTGGAGGTTCTGGCTGAGTGAGATGGAAGGCTGCTGGAATACTAACTATTACTCTTAAAAAGCCTGCATGTGGACCTGCTTGCTGACAGACTCACTCACTCTGAGCTCCAGCTCTGGGGCAGCAGCTCAAAAGGTGCCAGGGACACATGAAGAGGAAGAGAATTATCTGGCTTCAGAGTGAAGACTGGAGAAGCAGCTTTCTCTCAGACAGAAGTGCTGGTAGAATCTATTGTTTTTTGTTTTTTGTTTTTGTGAGCCCTCCCCCCATCCTGGCATGCAGACACAGGTAGCCACCATATCTGAATCTCCATAACCCAGCTCACAAGAATCACCCTGCCCTGGAGATTCCCTGAGACCCCACCTCACTCAACTTGTGGTCCCATCTAAGCTGCTTCCATAGGCTTTTCCATACAAATGGCCTGTCTTTACTCATGTTGTGGACTTTCTTATCTCTCAAAGCTCTGCAAAACCTAACAAGCAGCATCTGGCCCCAGCATGCCCTGTACCTCTTGCTAACAACCCCAAGCTCAGCACTAGCAGCAGCCGCCCTTGGTTCTTGGCTTGGCTTCTCAATGCACCTCTAAGCCCAGTGCAGGTGGCAGCCATCTGAAGGATTGCTTGGTGGCTCATGTCAGGTGGCCGTGGGTAGGTCACGGGCTGCGGCTGAATTTGCCTGTGGCAAGGCCCCCCCCCGCCCCAGGAGGCTCTAGGCTGGCACGCCCAGTGGCCAGCTTGGACAGAGCTGGAGCATCACCTACTGCATTCCAGGGCAACACACCCAAGGGGCAGACTGGGCAGGCACCAGGCCCCTGTTAAAGCAAATCTTGCAGGCTGGCTCCATAGTGTAGTGGTTAGCACATCTGCCTTACATGCAGAAGGTCCTGGGTGCGCACACCAGGTGGAATAGACCATACTCTGGGTGCGCCAGGCCCCGGGTGCGCCAGGCCCCCCGAGTGCACTAGGGATGCCTGGCCCCAGGGGCGCCAGGCCCTGGGGTCCTGGAGGCACACCGTGAGTGTGTGGGAGGAGACGCCCCGCCTTCAGAGATACAGTTCTTAAGAGGAAACGGCAACATCCATAGGTCAGGGATGGAGGTGGCAGGGGGGAATTAAAGAGGGGGAAAGAAAAAAAAAAGCAAATCTTGCTCTGTAAGGAGCCTCTGGAACAACATTAAGCATCCCAACGTTCACAACATAGGGGTACCAGAAGGAGAAGAGAGAGAACAAGAGATTTAGAACCTAGTTGAAGGAATAATGATGGAAAACTCCCCTAACCTGGTGAAAGAAATAGACATATAAGTCCAAGAAGCACAGAGAGTCCTAAACAAGATGAACCCAAAGAGGCCCACACCAAGACACATTATAATTAAAATGCCAAAGGTTAAAGACAAAGAGAGAATCATAAAGCAGCAAGAGAAAAGCTGTTAGTTACTTATAAAGGTACTCCCATAAGACCCTCCACTGATTTCTCAACAGAAACTTTGCATATAAGAAGGGAATGGCAGGAAATAGCCAAAGTGATGAAAAGCAAGGACCTACAACCAAGATTACTCTACCCACTAGAGCTATCATTTAGAATTGAAGGATAGATAAAAAGCTTTCCAGACAAATAGAAGCTAAAGAAGTTCATCATCACCAAGGCAGTATTACAGGAAATGTTGGAGGGATGTCTTTAAGAAAAAGAAGAAAAAATAATAAAAATGCTAATAGTAAAATGGTGATAACTACATAGTATCTAGCAACAATTACTTTAAATGTAAATGAATTAATTCAAAGATAGGGTGGCCGAATGAATAAGAAAACGAGACCACTACTTATGCTGCCTATAAGAGACTCACTTCAGATCAAAAGACACACAGAGACTGAAAGCAAAGGGAAGAAAAAAGGTATTTCATGAAAATGGAATGAAAAAAAAAAAAAAGCTTGAGTAGTAACATTTACACCAGATAAAATAGACTTTAAAACAAAGGCTATAGCAAGAGTCAAAGAAGGACCTAGTAATACCACTTCTGGTTACTTATCTGAAGAAACACAAAACACTGCTTTAAAGGAACATGTGAATCCACGTGTTCATTGCAGTATCATTTACAATAGCCAAGATATGGAGGCTACCTGAGTGTCCATCAATGGATGAATGGATAAAGAAGAGGTGGTACATATACATAATGGAATATTACTCAGCCATAAGAATGAAATCTTGCCATCTTCAACAACATGGGTGGACCTAGAGAAGTGGAGTAAGTCAGACAAAGACAAATGGCATATGATTTCACTTATGTGTGAAATCTAAAGAACAAAATAAACAAACAAACAAAATAGAAACAAACTTGTAGATACAGAGAACATTTTGATGGTTGCCAGATGGGAGGGGATTGGGGGCTGGGTGAAAAAAGTGAAGGGATTTAGAGGTACAAATTGGTAGTTACAAAATAGTCATGGGATATAAAGTACAGCCAGGGAACATAATTGATAATGTTATAATAACCATGTATGGTGTCAGATGGGTACTAGATTTATTGGGGTGATCACTTCATAAGTTATATAAATGTCTAGTCACTATGTTATACATTTGAAACTAGTATAATATTGTATGCCAACTCTAATTGAAAAAATAAATCATATATTAAAAAAAGATGGGACACACAGGAGGGACAGATTTGGGGTCAGGGAAATGTTGAGTAAAGGCACCAAGGAGATGGCGGGAGGTTGCAGGGGAGACATTCGGTAGAGAAGCCAAAATGCTGGACCTGAGACCCAGGCAGAGAAGCTAGTCTGGGAAGCTGGTGCATCAGGTGACAGCTGAAGGTGAGGAAAAAGATGAGATGGCCCCGGGAGGGAGAGGAGAGCAAAGTGGAGAAATCCCACCCCACAATAGGGAGTGAGGGGAAGAGGAAGGGACCACGCAGGAGAGAACAGTCAGGAAGGAGGAAGCGACCCAGATGTTGCCTAATCATCACAGCCAAGAAACAGAACTTCCCCGTTACATGTAATCCTAAAAATGCTTTCTCAGACCTCCTAGGTTTAACCAGGCTATTTTCTGAGGTCAGGCAGGCTTCTCTCTTTCCACTTGGACCCTTGATGCTATATATAATCTCCACGGGTAAACATGGAATAGAGAGGAGGCAAGTAACGTCAGACCAGCAACTGTGTGTGAGTTCTAGCCCTCCCTCTTCAGCTACTTATGATGCTGGGGCTTTGTTTGTTTTAATTCACCCACCCATCTGCCCAGCAGAGTGAGGTGAAGTAACATTCCTAGTAGAAACATTTAGGGAAAAAGAATCTAGAATGACAGGGTACTGGATGGCTAAGCAAGTGTGGCAGAACAGTACCGCTCTAAAGTCTTGCTTTTAGGTTTGTCAACGTTTTTTGGAAAGCTAAGCTGGGTGTAAGCGCATGCGTTTGGGAGGCTAGAAGATAGGGAATACTTCCAAACTCTTTCAGCAGGTTGTCCATAACAGTTTAGATAATCTTGGTGTTTAAAACCAGTTGCCGTGGCAAATTCTAAATATTAATTTTATGTCACACAGTCTTCGGCTAAAATAGATGAAGGCTTACTTGATGTAAGCTAGTTCAATGGCTAGGAAATGCTCCTCTGAGGGACGAAGAGACAAGCTCAAGCTTCTTAGAGTCCTTGGTCACTTGAATTCAGCAGACAGGAGGGTGTGAAGCCAGAGAAGTGAGACACAGAGACCTGGAGGGGATAGCAGTCTTCTCCTTCCTTGAAAATACCTTCTAAGCAGGAGCTGATACAGGGAGGTTTTATTAAAAGAAAATCAATACTTGCCCTTTGATTAACTGTAAACAGGTAGTTATTTGCTAGAAAGAAAACCAAGTCAAGGACAAATGATTACAGTCTGGTCAGAAGCCCCAAATCACTAGGCTTATGAACTTCCCAGAATGAGCTTCTGTTTTCAAAAATAAAGTTCCATGGTGGTTTGAAAGCAGTATTTTATTCAAGCAAGAGGTTTAGATAAAGCAGTGATAGAGAAGAGGGACAGGACTTTTTTATTTTTAACTATTTATGCTGAAGTGTTACATTGACCAGCAACTGTGTGTGAGTTTGCTTTATTTTTAAAGCAAAATTGAGTAGTAATAAAAAAAATAAGTGGGAAAACACTATAATTTATCTCTCTGTGGACCTAGCTGTTCAGATGCTCAGGTTATATAACCTAGTGGCTGCAGACTGTAATTGCAGGTCAAGTGTTTGAGAGTATTGGCTGGCAAGTTAGAAAAGTGCAGGTCACGGGGTGAAAGCAGGGCCAGACCAGGGGAGAGGGCGAGGAAACAAAAGCTATGCCATGGGTGATGCTACGGGCTGGGTTTCCAGCTCCCTATTTCCCAGCAAACTTCATATACAGAGGCCCCAAAGTGCTGAGTGGGTAAGCGAGGGTCCTTGCCAAAGACAGAGCACTGCAGGCAAAGGGGTGAAAATAGGCAAAGGAGAAACCCAAAAGGCTTAACAGAGGCACCGCTGCCCATTAGAACCTTCAGTGAGGATGGAAATTCTGTGTCTGTGCCAGCCACCAGCCACGGTGCCTACTGAGGATTTGAAATGAGGTTAGTATGACTAAGGAACTGAATTTTAAATTTACTTAATTTTAACTAATTTAAATTTAAATAGCCACAGGTGGCAAGTGGTTACCATATTGAACAGAGCAGGACTGGAGGAATCAAAAAGGTTTATTCTTCAGATTAATAAACAAGGTTTAACAAGTAGCTATGAGTATAAAACACAAAACAAGTAGGCACTGTTTGTTTGTTTGTTTGTTTGTTTTTTTCTAAGCAAATAAAAAGGAAAAGAATCATAGCCCCTCACCCCAGAAGCTCCAACAGGACAATCTAACTAGAGTCTTGGGGGGAAACCCCACAATCTGGGGAAGAAAAATCCCTAATTCACAGATGCCAGCCTTACTTAGAGCAGCTGTCTTAAACAGATGACTTTAATAACAGGATCGGTACCACTGTAACTGCTCTGGGGTTAGGATCCTCAAGGGAAGGAAAGCAACATTATTTTTCATGTTATGAGACAAATAAATAACAAGGTTGGTTTATCAGGTCTGAGACTTGGGCAGGGAGAAGAGACCTAGTATGTAGTTCAAGTTTCAAGGGGCCCAGAAACTTGGTTTTTCTCACTATGGTTTCTCTTTAGTGTGAGAATGTGTTTTGCTTAATAAATGAATTTCTAGAGCATTGTTTTTAGAAAGAGAGAGATTTCCAATTCTAGTGTTAACAAGGCCTGGGGCTCTATTTGCCCGCTGGGTGAAATTACTGGCTAGGAAACAGCTAAATCTGGTCAAGGAGGCGGCCAAGAGACTGGAGACACTTAGAAGGTGTTAAAGAAGTATGTCCCCAGGAAGAAGGCAGAGCAGTTTTCACTGAAAGGTTAATCAACACTTCTTAGGGACAAAGATTAGACCGTGGAGAAAACTGGGTGTGCTATGGAGGTTAACAGGTTTGGGGAGAAATCTCTCACATGTAAAGTTTTTGTTTTAGCTTTTCCAGTTTTACAATAATATTAACATTAATAACAACTTATATTTGTACAATGTTATGGTTTACAAAGTTTCTTCACACTTTATGATGATGCAAAAATCCTGTAAACATTCTTTTCTTTTTTTTCTTTCTTAGGAAAGAAGCTCAGGTCTTGAAGTTATAAGAAAAAAAAGAATTGACTAAAACGATAGCCAAAATAAGACAAGAAGGCAACTTTCTGTTCTCAAGTAAGTCAGGTTGAAGAGGCAAGAGCCAGCTGCTAATACTTAAATTAGCTCCCCAAGGACACCAGCCCTAGAGAGGCCAATCAACATTAAAGACCCCAGGGTAACAACCAAAAGGATCTGGTTACAAGGCCGAAAACTTTCCCGTTGGCTCCACAAGCCACAGTCAGGCTCAGAGGTGTCCACTGTGTACCCTTTGTCCATCTTAACACACACACACACACATACACATACACACACACACACACACACACACACACACACACACAAATCATGCCTAGGGGGAGGGACTTAACATGCTGATAAGACGTGTGACACATGAAGAAGCGTGTAGCCACACTGTGCAGATGCCAGGAAACCTCTGCCTTTACATGCCTAAACATAGTTCTCTAGCCGCCTATCTCCTTATAAAACCTTGCCCAGGCCTCCCTTGGCCAACCACCTGTCTCTTTCTTTACACAGTACTGGTTTCCTTGTGCACAAGCTCAATACAACTCTTTATCTACTTTGGTATTTGGTGATCTCTCTTGACTTCCATCCTAAGAGACTGCAAGAACCCAGGGCACCAGTAACAAAAAGACCTTTATTTTTCTTGTTAAGCTCCAGTTTCCTTTTAGGGACCCATCAAAGGATGGAAAAAAAGCAGAAGATAAGGGAGGAGAGACCTTCTTATTCAGTCACCCTATCCCAAGCCTCCTTTCAATTTGTTCAAACTAGAGTGTCTTTTGGTTACTTCACACTCTCTCTTGCATCCACTTGGCTAAATATAGTAGATATTTAAAGAACTGACTTGTGAGTTGAGGGTGTTTCCTGGAAGGAGATAGGCAGGGTCCAAGAGAAGGGTCCAAGAGATGTAAAATGGAGCCATGGAGCCATGAGTAGGGTGACCATCAAACCCAGTTTTCTTAGGACAGGCCCAGTTTATACCTGTTGCCTCAGCATAATTATTATAGCACCTCTTTCACTCTCAGACGTGTCATGGTTTGGACATTAAATTATATGGTCACCCTAGCTATGGGTGACTTGGCAGCGTGTCTTTTTTTCACAAAATTGCTTTGACTATTCCCCTGGGATAATCAACAAGGTTGTTTGGGCTCCACTTTCTCATTCTCAATGTTAACACTTCTAAGGCCCTGAGTCTACATCCCATGAATGGTTCGGGATGCTGCCTCAGGCAGACCCACACAGAACTGTTTAAAACTCATCTGGGAAACTTGTTAATAATAGAGATTTAGGGCCATTTGCCTGAGATTCTGATTCAGCACATATGAGAATCTATTAAAAAATAAAAAACAAAGCTTCCCAGGTGGTATGGGCACAAAAGCTAGATTTGGACCCAGTGATGAGTCATTGTTGCTATGAAGACCACTGATTAACCCCTCAGCCAAAGTAGATTTTACTTCTTTTTCTCTTTCTTTTTCTTTTTAAGTACACATCTGTTTCAAAAATAGAGGGCATTATTTTTGGAAGAGAAGATTTGCTTTCTCTCTCAAGATATTTATATTTAGAGAGGAAAAGTAGAGCCCCTAAAAGGCAGAAATTTTTCTCATCAGAAACCAAATGCAGCAGGAAGCAGGCATTCCTCACTACTTAGTCCAACTAGAGGGAAATAAAGAGCAGTTATTTCCTGAGCAAGTTTCAGTCTAGAGCTTCCTTCAAGTTTAGATGTAGTGCCTGGCTGGAGTTCTGGGCTCATGGGCTTCCCCAGGTGCTCAGAGGAGCTGGTGGTGACTGGCCAAAATGATATCAAGAGACTGGAGGCTCCAGCTTGAGGCAGACCTGGAGAAGGATGGCCCTACAAAATTATTGTCAGAATAAAATTTACACTCATGTGGCTGAGTGGCCGGGTGACTGATATTGAGCCAACCTGATAAATATACCATATTGATGTTCTGTGCCTGAGCTGAGTAAAGAGCAGTAGCCCCTCTTCCTTCAAGCTTCAAAAGCAGAGGAGATGGGGTGGACAGAGGAACGGAGGGAAGGTTTCTATAGCTTTAAGTTGTAAAGCTGGCCTGATGAATTCAGAATTTAGAAATTCTGAATTCTCTTCTTTCACCTTAAAAATAAGAGCATAAAATGGTTGCATCTCAAACAGAAGGATCTTGAATCCACTGCTCTTTGTAAATCCTAATATATCTCCGTGGGATACCAAAGCAGAATGTCTTCTCTGTGGATATAAAAGGGGCCACATGCTAAACCTGAAAAACTCAGGGGAGGCCACCATGGCAGACCCTACAAACTCAGAGACCAAAAGTAACCAATAGGATGGTGAACATAAAGTTTCTAATTTAAAGTGGGTCATGGCAGGTAGACCTGTCCTAGGCTGTAGCTCCCCTGACAAAAGTCAATCTTTACCTTAAGCGATCCTGTCTCCTATCTTTTCGCATCTGCAATAACAACTTTGGTAACAGAGTAATCTCTTCCAGACCTCTCAGTGCACACCTACCATATCAGAGCACAGAAAACACAGATGGCTCATGGTTATCTTGTCCCCAGCACACCATCTCTATGTACTGTGTTAATTATTAACTATCTGGTACCCACCGATGTGAAAGTATGTGTCTCTCCATTTTACTTTTTATCCAATCCCAGAGATTTCCCGGCTTTGCTTTCTCTCACCCCCTTAATCTACCACCAATGGATTTCATGTAACCCTCCTTATGTCTCCTCCCTTGATACTAATGTATAAAATAAGCTGCAAAACAGCCATTCTTTGGAGGATTTTCTCAATCCATTGAGATTTTGCTTCCCAGCAGGTGTTACCAGTTTGGCTCAAATTAACTCAGAAAAATTCTCTACAGGTTTGCACATTTCTTATGTCTTATGTTTGTACATTTCTTACATCTCCAAAGATACTCACTGGGTCCCATTACCCTGGCAGCAGCTATTGTACTAAGGTGGGCAAGTCCCCTCCAGGTACCAGCTGTATGAATTTTGTGTTACAGAAGGAGATGGTCCTTCTCTGAAATAGAAATCATCCCTCTTCGTTCTCCTCTCTCTCCCAGCCTTTGTCTGCAGAACTTGAAATCAAGTGGAAGGTGATTTTCAAACACAAACTGAGCCCCGGGTGCTAAGTCTTTCAGCCAGAATTGCTCGTAATGTGCTTTTCCTTGGTTCAGGGCACAGCAAATTCAGCTTAGTTTCCTGATGCAGCTGGTGGTCAGCACCCTCTATCACACCATCCACTTGAAGCCCATGGAGCATTAATCTCCCTCTTCCAAATCCTTTCACAGCTCTACTCTCTGCTTCCTAAGAATCTCTGATACAGGACATCACTTGTAAAATTCTTAATCTTTTAGCAGGAAATGAAACGAGATATGTCTTGCAGAGTTCTTAATCTTTTTAGTAAACCTAGTTAAGCTTTCTTCCCTCCTTTCTTTAGGGAAAAGGCCCTCTCCCTTAAATCCTGATAATTGCCCCAACACTGATGATTCAGATCCTCTGGCTATTGAAAAGGGTCATCAGCTCATTGTTAGCAGAAATAGAGTTAAGGCTAGACAGGGCCCTTAGAGTCAGAGAGGGGTGGGGACTTTAGGCCAAAGGTCTTTTTTTACTCTTTAAAAAATATGTTAACCAAGCCTATTTCCCTTTACTCACTTAATAGGCAAATCAATGATAGAAATTAATAGATATATGATTTAAATAACAAATTCGTATCTTCTTTTCCTTGTCAAGGGACTGAAGCAGCACTTCAGCAGGAAACCCAAGACCCTGCCCTAACTAAGGCCAAAAAAGGAAAGAGCTCCATGAAACCCCAATAGGCAGGGACTACAACCATTCTCAGCAGGAAGCAGATACAGAAGAAGAGATCTCCCATCCCTCAGCATCCATATTAATAATAAGGGGGTTCATGGCTCTTAGAAAAGAGTTAGGCAGGAAAGTTAGTTAAGGGGTCTGCCTGCAAAGACACTAAGATTATCCTATCCTAGAAGGGATCCGGCCTAATCTGCCCACAATTAAGCAAGCCAGAAGGCATTTTTGGGCTAAAAGTAACTTCTATAAAGAAACAAGCAAGCAGAGCATTAGGTACCAGTTTAAGCCCCTCACTTGCACTTGTATAATGAAGACCCAATGACCTCAACTCATCTGAGCCTCATTGTACCATCATTATAATATGATGCATATGCCCAGAAGTTCATTAATAACATTATAACAGACTGAATTCTGGGAATGAACATGCGTAGAAAGCAAATGATGAATCACTGAGTCCTGTCAATCTTAGTTGTCAATCAAAGAAGCCCACCCCTCTAAGAAAAGTCATCATCCAAAGCAAATATGGATAAAAACCCCAAAGGCTTTGTTACCAGGCCTTCTGAGCCATGCTTCTCTTGCTCAGGCTCACTTCCACATCTAGAAGTGTACTTTCCCTTCCAATAAAGCTTTTCTTTTCTGCTGTATTTCGGTGTCTTGCTCAATTCTTTGTTTAAGACATCAAGAACCTTGACAATGCCCTGGGAAAGGATCCCCACATCACCATCCAGGACTTACAGCTTCCCTTTGCTAATACAACTCACCTCCTAACTATTACATTTCCCAAACCTTAACATAACTGCCCTTCTTCCATCTCCAGCTGACTTTAGAACCCTATTCCACATGTAAATTTGGGGGAAGGGGTTGTCACCAAAACACGAGGACAATCTGCTGAATTTATTCTGAGAGTAAACATCTACCAATTTAATTTTTCAGAGGCGAGCACATAATGAGAAACTGACACAATGATAAGGAGAATGTGATGTGAGAAGAAGCTAGGAAGGAACACAGAGGACCTGTGCACAGGGCTGGATGAAAAAGAGAAGGAAGTAAAAAAAAGAAAAAGAAAAAAAGAAAAGAGAAGGAAGTAAAGTTTATATCACAATATCCCAGAAAACCAACATATATTTCAAAGCTCCTCCACCTCTAGTTGCTGCTGCTACACACATCCTCCTCCTCCATGTTTGAGCCACTCAACGTACTCTGGGAGCTTGGGTTCCTTCCCTTGGATCTGCTGGGCAACATGAGTGTGGAGTCCACCCACCTACTTAGGTAGTCTCTCCATCTGTCCATTTGTTTTGAGTTTAGGTGACTCTCCCAGTATGCACCCTGGGAAGCTGCAGAGAAGCTCTCCCCTCCTCTCCTTTGCTTTTCTCCTAGGCCTAAGCTCCAAGCAATTTTTAATGTAGGACCTAGAAATGAGCTTCAGGGGCTCTGGAAACCTCTTAATATTGCATGCATTGTGCATGTATGTACATACACAATTTTCTGGGGTCAGGATTCATCATTTTTTCCTGTCAGATTTTCAAAGGGACCCCAAAAAGGATAAGGAACCACTGAATGGTCCTTAGCCTGTCTTGTGCAAGCTGCACAGGTGAAGAGTAAGGCAGGCTGGAGGGACTGAGATGCTCATGCTGTCGTGGTGGTCAGGGCCCAGCACAGTACCTTGGAAGCAGCCATCACTGCTGCCGTGGCCGCCACATTCAAGCCTCGCTTCCCGAAGTGCACAAGGGCATCATAACTTCGGTCTTTTGCTTGAACCAGGCAATCATCGATTTCCTGTCAAAGGAAAAACAGAGGCACACTGAGTTGGAAGGTTCAGATAGATCTCTGTTCTTTCTCCTTTCTCCTGAGGGAGGGCTTGGCACCTTGCCTAGTCACTGGTTCTCACTGGGCCTGAAGTCAGAGGCACTTTGGGTGGGAGTGTATAGATAGGAAGAGGGAAGACAGACATAGGAAGTACATGGAAGTGGAAAACAGAATTTTGAAAAAACAGCAGCTTACTGACCCGGGAAGGTTTTTCTTCAAGCAGTACCTTAGGATTGTTCCTAAAGTCCTCTACCTTTCTAGGGAGGCTCCAGGGGGTCCTGAATGTAGATGATTCTGTCATTCTACACACAGCCACTCTCCAAGACACTGACGAAACATGCGGTGCAGAGAATTCCAAGAACTGTGTAACTTCAGACCTGCCACTAACCAGCTGTCAGACCTTGACGAATACCTAGCCTCTACACACACTCTGTCTTCTGAAGAATGAGGACAGTGATAGCACCTAACTGGTGGAGCACAGCGAGGGTTACATGAAGTCACTCCGCTAAAGCATCTGACACTGTGGCTGGTTTCAATAAATGAGAACCATTGTCATCTTCCTTATCTTCAGGAGGTTGGGCTCTTACAGCTCTAAAATTGTATTATTGTATAGCTATTTTATACTATATCCAAATATCTCCCTCTGTGTATATCTATGGGCGGGATTAGGACATAGAGATAGGTGTTATTTTTCTTGATAAGGAAGATCATTTTGCAGATAATGAAATAAAGGTAGAAATCAGGAGTCATCCAGCATCATACCACAAGGTAAAGGTGAGGTGGGAAAGATGACTGAAGTCACCTTCAGAGAACAAAACCAAGTAAAATATCAATTAGTTCAAACTTAGATCAACTCTGGCTTATTCTTTTTGTTTGTTTGTTTTGGGTTGTTTTGTTATATATAACAGCTGTTGTGTAATCACAGTAGCTCATTTCAGAGTTAAGTAAGACAATGACATTTGGCCTAAGTCTCCTTTGAAGTTCAACACATTAGTGTACTTCCTTTGCTGTGAGGTTCACAGGTGGGATAGTCAATGCCTGCTCATTCCTTGTTGAAGCTTCTCCAGAAAGTCGCCACAGTAAGTTATCGCCATGACCCCTTACTGACTCTGGAAGTGATTCTTGGCAGCTCTTTAGAGTCAGTCACCTCACTTCAATGGAAATTACAGTGGCAACTTCATGATAAAGCTGGCCTTTGGGGAAAGGAAGGTAAGAAAAATAGGAATTTGATAACCAGGTCAAGAGAGGAATCACCACTCCTCAAAACCTACCCTGCCAAGACAGGAAGTGCTGTATCCTAGCTCCTAAAAGGATTCTCAGAAATGTCTATAGCAGTCTGGTCATCCAACTAATATGTCCCCCAAAGCCCTCTCATTGAAGTTCAAAGTATTCATCTTTCAGAAATAATACAAATTAACATACAAAGCC
The DNA here is from genome assembly GCA_028627145.1 of Eidolon dupreanum. Classification (NCBI taxonomy): domain Eukaryota; kingdom Metazoa; phylum Chordata; class Mammalia; order Chiroptera; family Pteropodidae; genus Eidolon; species Eidolon dupreanum. The sequence goes on along the minus strand of CM053515.1, from coordinate 51,552,886 downwards.
ACCTACACTGCTCCTGTTTAATGTTAAAGAATCCTATCACATAATCAGTTTAGAAAGTCATATAATATATTAATGAATTATACAATTTAGAACCAACAATGCCACTCTCAGGAATTTATTCTAAGATAATAAGTCAAAAGAAGGAACTAAAACCCATTCATGGTGGTGCTCATGGATCATTATGAAGACCATGTAAAAACTAATTTTGTGCAAACATGTTTACGATCTCAGAATATAAATACTGTATCTATGTTGAGTTGTTGTTTTTTGATATTTGAGACTTTTGGTGCACTTACAATTTAATTTTAAAGGAAAGTTACAGAAACTGGTATGCTTTGAAAAAGAAGTTATCAAACAAATTAGTAAGACAGCGGTAATATTTATTTTAATGGACTTTGCATTCATTACTGTATGAAATCTTTAAAAAAAATTGAACAACCTATTAAAAGCAAATTTGCCAGACTAGGTTCAATGAAGATGTTAAAAAAAAAAATTATAGATAGCGACGTTATAAGTACTTTAGAATTAAATTTTTTTTCAAGAGATATAAGTTATAATTTTTACTTGAATTCTTAGTTATTTTTGATCCTTCCCTGCAATTTCTCCTTGTCTTATTTTTTCCATCTCTGACATTAGACAAATCTACATTTTCATTTTAAAGATGTTTGTGAAGTACTTTGAAGCAAAACAAACACAAAAGATAAATAGCGTGAAACAAATTATTATGACTATCCTCATTAATACTTACCAACTGGTAATCACCAAAATAACAGGTATTTTGTTGGTAGTATACATTTTATCATTGAACAATAAAGTAAAAATTGTACTAAAAATTTATTATATTTCAGTCTTTGTAGCTATCTGGGTACAAATTCAAGTCATTTAATCCCTCTGTGCTTCAGCTTTCCTATCTATGTTAAGTTTTAAAAGTGTTTTTTAATAGTCTATGTAAAAATCATATCTGTAAAAGGTCAGGGGCTGAGCATGATAAAAGGAAGGAGATTTGGTTTGGAAAGTTGAATTATGAGTGAATCTTTTCTGTTGTTTCAGTTTATGGAAATGTTTTACAATAAATAATGATGAATAACATCTTTTTGAGACCTTCACAACTATTCCCAAATATGTCAGAAAAATAGACTTAAACAAAAAGATTAGAAAGAAGAACTTGTTGGGGCCAAATTAAGAGCCAATGAAGGATCTCTTGCAATAAAATAATCTGCCCTTTTTATTTATCGTTTTTCAATTTTTTCACTCACTGGAAGGAGTGAAAATCTGAGCACCATAAATTACCTTTTCTTTTGAAGACAGCGTGGGATGTACAAACTTCCTGTATAGGAGGCTGGAGCCTTTTGTGTAGGGAGATAGCAGCCAGGCTACAAATGCTATTTTTAGTTCATAATAGAATGGAAACCTGGAGAGAGATGAGAAATACACATTCCTGTTAGGGTCTTGGCAACACTGCCCTGGGCCTGTGAAGGATGAGATCTGGCACACGGATGTGAGGCCCCCCAGATTTCTTCTTTTCCCACCCATGAAGGTGCATGCACATGTTGCAGACACAAGGTCCGTGTGTTTGGCGCATGAAATATTTAATATTTAATATATCAGAGTTTGTAATGAGGAAAGGTTTATTGAAATGGCAGTGCAACGAGAAGATTGGAGCTTTCTAGTTTTCTCAAATCCATCTTAAGCATGACCCAAGTTCCAGCACCCTATATATCCAAGGAAGGGGGTGGGGGGATCTCCAAATCTCTTTGTTCCCAGTCAGACCAGAAGTTACTCAAGTCTCAGGCAGAACTCCTCCAGTTAATTAGCATATCTATAGAAATGCAGGCTGGAATTAAGGTAGAGCCAGGGAGAGAAGCATTTCACCATGACATACACACACAGCTCAAGCCCAAGGCCTGTTTTGAAAGTTGGTTCATGTTTTCTTTTGTTGCCAGAGCAAATCGGGAACCCAGGTTCCTTCCAGCAATCACCCTCCAGCCATGTCTGGCAGTAGCTGGTGCTTCCTTCTGGGCTGCGCTCATTGAGGTTGGAGCAGATGACCCAGCCCCAGCCTTTGTATCCAGTCAGTCATTCACTCTTCACTGGTGGCAAAGGAGAGACAAACACCCAGATGATTTGCAACAGGGCAGAACAGATAAAGAAACTCCCTGCTGAGAAAAAAAGCCTGCCCTTCTTGGCAGTCTTCTCAGCCCTAAAAGAGGTAGGGACAGGAACCTAGGTCTTGCCAGGAGAGAGAATGCTATTCACTCCACTCAAGTTAATGGCAGGCGCCAAAAGGAAGAAGAGTTTTGGACACGCCAAAATACAATTCTGGGGTTTGAGGTCCTGGATACTGTTTATTTATTCACCCCATAAGGTACCCGGTATCTACACGTGGCAGCTTGTGCTGAGGTGACAATGGTGAGCAAAGAAGACCTGCTCCCTGCCCTCTCAGAGCTCCCAGTGTAGTGGAAAACACAGGCAAGAGTCTAACATCATTCCAAGTGATGCTGCCTGGGGCGGATGTAGTCTTCTCACCCTTCCAAAACTATGTCTCTTCACAGTCTAGTCTGGGAAACAGAGATCAAGTAAATAATCGCAAATAATATAGAATAGCAATCTGAGGCAAATGCCATAAAGTTGCCAAGCCATGTGGCAACTTTGTATGCAACAGAAAAGGCCAGCCCCTTCCGGATGCAGTCCTGTAAGCACACGGATTACTAACAGGGCTTCATCTGAATTTCAGCCCCACTATTCTCCTTGGCCAGATATCTTGTGCTATGAACAACCTGTGCAACCATATTTGGCTGTCTTGATGTATATTAACCATATCTTTTTATTTTCTCTATTCCAATGCTTTGACATCTTGGGGCCTTGCTATCTCTGAAGATACTGCCCTTCCTAGGATTAGCCAATTCCTAAAGATAGTAAACAACTCACCTGCAAGTGTTCCTTTCATACGCAAACCAACTAATCCAGAGCCCATACCCTGAAACCAGCTCCTTTACTGAGCTCTCACACTCTGTGTCACTATCCATCTGCCCTAAATACTCCAGGGAAGGGAACCAGACAGCCAGCCAACCCTAAAACTGCTTACCCTGCCTTGCCTATTCCTTCCAAGGAAATCACAGTATAGGCTCTTCCCCACATTTCCTACCTCTGCCTCCTGGTAGACCTTGGTGCTTCCCCGTGTGGCCCTGTGTAGCAAGCTGTGCGTAGAAGCTGTGCGTCTTCCTAGGGATTTGTGAGTATAACAAACTGCTTCCTTCACGACCGTCATTTCCATGTCTATGTGTCTTACTACACCTGATTAAAACAAATCCTGGGTTCCTTTAAAATGGGATGCTAGTTTGGGAAATCAGAAAGGTAAATTCCTTCCAGGCATTCTCTTGGATAAGGGAGCTGAAAAAATAAAGAGCAATTTCTAGCAAGTCATTTCAGAACTCTCTAACCTCACACAGACCCGAAATCTGCAGCTCCACCCACTCCTTTCCTCATAGAGGTCTTCTGATTCCTTGCCTTCTACCTCTGGCAGGCTCTTTCTGAATAATTCTCTCAGTAGCTAGAAGACGCTTTCATGTCAAGATTGCTTACTGTTTCACAGCCAGAACAGAGAAGGAGCTGAAGGAACAGAAGTGATTCTCCCACATTTGAACACTCTAGTGATTAATAAGGGAGGAAATCTTGTCTTGGAAACAAGTATTTTCCAGCCCTAAGAGACAACCAAATGAATCTGGCAAGCTCAGGCATCAACACAAGATATAGAGATAATCTCAAGGGGATCTGTTGCACTGCACTCTTTACATTTATTATGTAAAGGACGTATTTTTAAATAGGCAAGGCATGCATATAGTTTAAAAATTCCAAATGTCCACGGACTATAGACTAGTGGTTACCAGACGGTAGCGGGTAGAGGAGGAGAGGGGAGGTAGATGGGGTAAAGGGGGTCAAACATAGAGGGGTAGGGGTAGAGTGAAGTAGGTAAAGGGGACCAAATATATGGTAGCTAAAGGAAACTGGAATTTGAGTTCTAAACACACAATAGAATATACAGATGTCAAATTATAATGTACACCTGAAAATTATATAATTGTATTAACCAATGTTACCTCAATAAACTTAATTTAAAATATAATAAATAAAAACAAAGATGAATGGGAAAAAAATTCTAAATGTCCAAAACACATACAAACAAAAAGTCTCCTTGCCATCCCAGACCTGTAGTCCCTTTTCCAAAAGCAAAAACATCATAAGTTTCTTGGGCATCCTTCCAGAAGTAGACTGGGGCTAAGAAATACAATCACGTGGGTATCTATGACTCCCTTAATCCCCCCATACATACACAGTCGCTTTCCAAACTCCCCTCCTATACCTTACTTCCCACCCCACCCCCCCCAATTAAAAGGGTTTTCTGGGGATTATTTCAAGATGACTCTGTAATTATCACATCAGGACGAGGCCCTTGCCAGGGATCTTAAAGGTCCCCAGGTTGGGCCATTCAGACCCTGTGTTTCCCAGAGGCCTTGAGAGCTCTACCAATAAAATCATCACTAACCAAGTCTGCTTACAATGATCCTACCACCATCCCCAGCCTTCACCCAAGAAATGGAAAATACCCTGCTTATTCCGTGAGGATACACCCTTGAATGGTTCTGACCTCTAGGATGCATTTGAAGAGAAAAGGCCAGATGCACCCACCACATTTCCTCCATATGTACAGCACTGGGCTGCCTGGGGCAGCTGTACTTCCCTCAACATCCCAATACAGCCCCTGCTTCATATTCCAGAGGGGTAAATGTTTTCTAAGGGGGTTGGTCAACTGATGAAACTGTCAAAATACAGGCAATTAATGTGTATAGAAAATTTTTGGAAGAAAACAAAGTAACTTTTAACAGTGGTACCTCTGGATGAGAGGGTGGAGACTAGGAGAAAAGAGACTTACTTTTTAGTGTGTCTCAATTTTATTCTGCCATATGCATGTAGTAATTTATAATTTTTTAAAAACTAAATGAAATCACCTACACAAATTGTGAAACAAGCCACCATGCTAAAATTACTGTTTTCATCAAGATAGAAAGTTGTTAAAAAGTTAAATATGAAGCGGGTACTGCCCTAGGGTAGAGGTGGGAAGAGGGAAATGGGCACAGGGAAGAGTGAGGGAAAATACAGCATGAGGAACGAGCTCTAGTCCTGGAAGCAAACAGAAGTTAAAGATGCTTCTGGGAAGCCAAGCGTCCATTTTAGGACAGAGCTTTCCTTTTTTATCTTAAAGAGAGTACACAGCTGCTTGGCTGGTGTCTATATATTTCTGGAAGGGACACAGGGCTCTGCCCATTCTGTGCCTACTCCCAGGATCAGAGGGAAAAGGGAGAGGGAGGATTCTTCCAGAAAAGGTTATGATCTGTAATACTGCAAGTTAGCACAAAAAGAGAAAGCAGGCTGAGGTCATGACCAGGCTGCGGGCTAAAGCAGGCAGGGAAGGTTCCCATGATTACCTTCCCTGAAGAAGTGAAGCTCAGGGCACTAGAAAAGGGGCAAGGGGTCCTCATTTCCCACCCAGAAACTGCCTGGACAGCTGCAGCTAAGAGGAACCCAATGAAGCCTTTATGTGGATCAGGAAGAGAGGGTCATTATACTCATAACTGCACTCATGTTCCAAATACACCAGGTATCAAATGCCCTCCTATGGTAAGTAGAATTTTTGTCCCATGACCTTCTCATTCTGGTGTTACTCCCATAAATATGTTCTCTTAATATGGAAAAGGGGATTTTATAGGTGTAATTAAGATTATTATCAGCTGCCTTTAAGATAAGGAGATTATATTAGATTATTGGGGTAGACCTAATCTAATCACATGATCCCTTAAAAGCAAAAGCAGAAGACAGACACTCTAAACATGAAAAGAATTCCATATGTCAGTGTTGGCATGAAGGTGAAGGGGGTGGCATTTGTCAGAGAAATGGGGACTTCAGTCTTGCAGCCACAAGGAACTGAATTCTGCCAACCACATGAATGAGCCTGGAAGTGGACTCTCCCCCGAAGCCTGCAGAGAAGAGCCTAGGCTGGTCCACACAATGGTTTTGGCTTTGTGAGGTCCTGAGCAGAGGACTCAGTTGGTTCTACCTGGACTTGTGACTCACAGAAACTGTGAAATAATAAATGTCTGTTGTTTTAAGCTGCTATATTTGTGGCAATTTGTTACAGCAGTAATAGATTTAATCAAATTAAGTCTGAAAATGGTTTTTGAGCATTTATTAGGTACAAAACCCTAAAATTTCAAGGCCATGGATAAGGACATATTGCAGCTACCAGGGAGGGGCACACCCACCATCGGACAGGGTTTCCATTTAGCCCAAAGGGGCAAAGCTGGAATGCCTATATTCCTGGGAAAGAGTTCATAAGACTAATGCAATCTCCACTGGTGTTCATGAAAAAAGACAAGAAGACAGCAGGAGGCCACCCAGCACCAGACAGAGGATATTGCTAAAAGGGAAAACTGGAGGACATGAGCCGTCCATGCTGTTAAATCTATTACATAGTCCTCACTAGCCCTGGCCTATTACCCTCACCTGCACAGGACAGACAGGGGCCTCCCTGGTGGAGGTCTGTATCAAATGGGGCTTGACTCCTAGTGTCACCCCCTGGGGCCTGGAAAGACAAAGAATAGCTCAGCAGAGTTCCTTCTCTGCTCCTGGAGACTCAGCTGTCCTGAGTCAGTTGTTGATCTGGGCATAGGGCAATGCAGGATGACACAAGCGTATTAAATCGGATAATCCAGATTCCTCCCCTATAATTCGAGGCCACAATGGCTGAGATACCTACTTCTCCCACTGGAGATGAAAAGCCAAGCTCCTTTGGCAGCAAAACAAAACAAAACAAAACATACTAAAACCATTAAGGCCACTGACCCAAACAGGATGCAGAGAAGTGGTGTTCAGGTCTGGCCCTTGGCCTGGGACAACCTGTATAGAAAGTTCATACTGACTCTTTTTGGGGAAGGATTTCTTCCTCCAAAATGGAAATATCTATTATTGTTTTCTGATGATAATCAATCATGGTAAAACATTCATATAACATAGCAAATGTTAAACCAATCCCAAGATTTGAACCATGGTACAGTGTGGAAATAACCCCGGTTAACAGATGGGTATTTTCCACACTACTTTTAGTACATTTACATGTGCACAGACAAACTTAATTCCTTGAAATAGAAGCAGGATATCATATACGATTCACAGTCTCTTTCACCTAAGAAACAATATATTAATACATAGAACTAGCTTATGATTTTTACTTGCTCCATTGCTGTAATAGCTTCATTGTTTATAAAAAAAAAAAATTATCAAAAGGGGATTGATTAAATAAATTGTGGCCCATCTATACCACAAAATTCTATGTGGCCATTTAAAAATAGATTTATTTATGCTTATATACACACACACACACACGCACACATAAATTCTTTTTAAAAAGTACAGTATATATAACTGAATAGTAGTTATGGTGACAGTGAATAGTGTAAAAGAGCAACTCAGTTTTATTGAATACTTTTGTGTACTTTTTCTTTCCTTTTTTTTTTTTAACATAATGAATGCTTCTTTACAAACTCCATTAATCAAGGAATTGTGTTTATCGTGTCCACCATTGTACCATTATAAGAACAAAACCTGGTCTTACAAAGTCATTCAATAAATATTTAGGTGAAGAACAACTTTATAGACTAATTTATTAAAAATATTCCAGTTAACATCCCTGTACCTCCCTCTCTTTTTTGAAGTAAGGTTTGAGACTGCTTTTTTTCCCAAGACACTAGGTAGTATCTTCTCCTGAAAAGTCCCAAGTTTTGAAGTACTTACCAACAAAGGAAGATGTCAGTGAATGTCTCTGCTGTGGTGAAAAGTGCAAATATAATCCAGTACATCATCCATTTGACCTGTTGAACAAAAAAGCCACAAAGCTGGAAGAGAAGGTCAAGGATAAATGGCTGCCCAACATCAAGAAGAAAAGGTCTAGACAGTGGATGCTAAGGCACGCCCAGGCAGTATATCCCGCATTTGTAACTCCTTTTCCCTATCCTTCCCCAGTTCATATCTAGTTCCATTCCAGACCTTGGGGCTAGAGGCAAATAGGCTGTTTCCATAACTTGCCCAGGCTCTAGGTCAATGTAAACCCTAGGTGACCTTCAATAGCCCTCAGGTGAGCCAGGGAGACCTGCAGACCAAGTGTGACTGAGGATGTAGTCAGGCCATTTTTTCAAGACTGATACCAGGTGAGGAAACTCTTCAGGCCTTCTCAGAGACACACCCTGGAATGAACTTTAACAGTCTCTGGGATGGAACAGTGGTAATTCTTACTGGCCACCTAAGAATATTTTCTGTGGGAAAGCCCCACAGCCTCTTGCAAAAATTTGACCTTTTTAAAAAATCTGTCCTACATGACCATCCATTTCCATTTCCACTGCCTCTCTTCCAGAGTCGAGGCCTTGGTCTCCTCTCTTCTGAACTACTGAAGAGTGTCTCCTAACTGCTTCCCTGGTCTCTTGGTTTTCCTCTCACCAACCCATGCTATAAATCATCTCCATACTAATTTTCTAAAAGCATGAATTCATCAGACCACTCTTAAATTTAAAATCTTCTAGCCTGCAGAATAAAGTTCAAATCCCTTAGTCTTCTCCTTCTAGTTTCTGGTAATGGTGGTGTAGTTTGTATTGGACTAACCCTCCTGATAATAATGATAAATCCTAAACAAAATATTTTAAAACAGCCGTTTGAAGTCACTAGAAAGCCATCAAAAGCTGACAGAAAATGAAAGGGATTCAACTCTTGAAAAAAGGGAACCATACCAGGATAGATCTATGTTGATGTGCCTGGGACACTCCCCAACCTGCAATCATGGGGCAGATAGAACTCAAAAAGAAATTCACAGTCTTGTTTTGCTGAGGAATTAAAGAATGGCGTTTGAGACTGCTGGAGAGATGCTGAAAATTGAGAAGGAAAAATTCCATAAAGAATGAAGCCATAAGGAGGCAGGCCTCCAAATCCACATATAAATTTCCTTCAAATCCTTGGCTGGTCCCTGAATTGCAAAGAATCAGGTAGTAGTACTCTAAGGTGGCTGAGTAAAATAAATAAATAAATAAAAAGCTAGAAAGCTGAAAGAGTTAAGCAGAGATTCAGTTTCTTCCCCCGGTAGGAGAAATAGTTTGGAGTTCAAGCCCCATTAAGTTAGAGGAGCTTGTAGAAACATCTGAAACATCTCAAAAGCCATACCTTAGGAATAAAAATTACATCTCAGAACTAAGATATTAGCTCTAGGATTAAGGGCAAAACTGAAATACACCTGCCCCTACAAAATGTAAAGCCTACCTACCACAACGTCAAGATGAATTTAACTACCTGGTAGAACAAAACTTAACATTCTTTACAAGAAGGCAACATAAACCCAGAGTTTCTATGATGTGTAATACATAAATTCCAGTAAACAATTTAAAAAGTACACATATGAAGGAATAGGAAAATATAATTCATAGTCAAGAGAAAAATTGGTTAATAGAGACAGAGCCACAGATGACCTAGATGTTAGAATTAATGCACAAGGACTTTAAAAAGTATAATCTGTTTTGAGACAACTGGATATCCACACCATATACAAAAACTTACTCAAAACAGATTGGAAACCTAAATGTAAGCACTCCTACCAAGAAAACATGACTGAATTTTTGTGATTTTGGATTAGGCAATCGTTTCTTAGATATGGCACCAAAAGCACAAGGGACAAAAGAAAAAATAGATAAATTAGACTTTGTCAAAATTTAAAACTTATTTATTTCAAAGAACACCAACTAGAATGTGAAAAGTTGGCTTTCACCATCTTTCCAGCTCTCAGTCAAATGGGTCCGGAGATGCTTCTGGAAGTAACATCGTGATGGCTGCCAAAGGAGAACCTCAACTTCAGTTCAAACTTGTACTGGTTGGAGATGGTTGGACTGAAAAAACTACATTCATGAAACGTTATCTGACTGGTGAATTTGAGAAGTATACAGCTACCTTGGGTGTTGAGGTCCATCTCCTTGTGTTTCATGCCAACAGAGGACCTATTAAGTTCACTGTATGGGATACAGCCAGTCAGGAGAAGTTTGGTGGACTGATAGCCAGGTATTACATCCAAGCCCAGGGTGCCATTACAATGTTTGATATAACTTCGAGAGTTACTTACAAGGATGTACCTAAATTGGCATAGAGATCTGATACCAGTATGTGAAAACATCTCCATCATGTTGTGTGGCAATGAGTGAATATTAAGGACAGGAAAGTTAAGGCAAAGTTTGAAAAGCCCTTCCTCTGGCTTGCTAGAAAACGAATTGGTGACCCTATCTTGGAGTTTGTTGCCGGGCCTGCTCTTGCCCCACCAGAGCTTGCCACAAACCCAGCTTTGGCTGCACAATATGAGTATGCTCTGGAGGTTGCTCAGACAACTGCTCTTCCAGATAAGGATAAAGTAAAGCTGGAACCCAACGTAAGAGGTCTAGTTTTATAGGCAACTGTCCTTGATGTCAGTGGTACTGCATGTCTGTCACTTTAATATATTGCTAAGTGGAACATGTGCTTAATCTTTGGGATGCTAAAGGAGATAAATGGGCTTTGGACCTGCATATTTAGCTGTTTTGGGACACAAATGTTTCTGTATTGAGTTTCAGATATAAGACTGCTATAGTCACATCACAATTTTCAGTGGTGATATCTTGTTATTATCATTCCCATTCCTTTTTGTTTAGAATCAGAATAAAGTTGTATTTCAAATATCTAAGCAAGTGAACTCATCCCTTGTTTAATAAGCATTTTAAAATCACTAATTAGGAAAGCTGTGCTGTTACTATTTAGATGGCCTTTACTATTAGATCTATTCGATTAAATTCTTCCTGTGTCTTTATTTTTTGTACAATTGAATCATTTCACACAAAAGATATGACAGAAGTCAACAGTATTTTATTTGGTAAGTTGTTAGGAGGTGTAAATATTATCAACGCAGTTAAGCTAAAATAACACTACTCTACCTGTCTTTTGGCTAGGTAGTATAACCTAGGGAAGAGATTTATGCGACCTGAATAAAAATAGTATGAGTTTTAGACATTTCAAATACATATTTTAAGAATTATAATTGCTTTTATTTTATGGCAAAAGTAACCATGTGCTAATACAGAGCTTTTAAAAGTTGGATGAATAAAACTATACAAATGATAGCAGCAGCTTGAGAGAAGTCTCATCTGTTAAAAATGAATATAAATTAAGCATTTATTTTCTTTTTGTTTTAATGCTATATATTTAATGTAAAGTTCACATTTTAGGAAGATATTCCATATTTGCCTATTGTTTTCATGTGTTCCTAAGCTTTAAAGTTACCAAATATTAAGGATTTAAGTTAGATGCACCGTAGCTTTATTTTTTTTCTTAATGATTTTTGTAGGTAGTGCAAGGACATAGACAAAATAACCAGAAATACTACTACAACAGAAAAGTAGATCTGAGAATGTTTTTCAATCATATGAAACAGACTGTGAAAATTTTATTAGATTAATCATTTATCTTTTGTGTGGTTTCCACATTCAAAAATGAATTGGGTCTCTCTGGCCTGAGTTTGATCTCAATGACACTGTACTATCGCAATTAGGAGTCTTAAAAATAAGATCTATTTGCTCATAAGTACTGCAGTTCTTTAGTTGTCTAATTTTCCTTAAATGATTACTTTTTTTTACCTAAAAAGTTAGGAAAGGATCACTTAAATATATGAAAATATAAGATAAAAAGGGTAGAACTAAATAAATTTCAATTTATTAAGACAGAAAAAAACTGGTATCAGTAGATTCACTTACAGATTTGCATTGCTGTATATGCTATATTCAATTCAGAAACAGATTTTAACAGTCTGAGATGGGAAAAGTTAACATAATCGGGATGAAAACTTTCATTCAAATAATTTAACATAAGGAATATGTGTTGTTTGTAACCTTACATAGAATGCAAGTATGACAGACATTCTAACTCTTAAATGTCACAGTTAAATTTTGGAAGCTGCTTGTTCAATATGGGGTGGGAGATAATGTACAAATCATTGAAAAAAAATTGCTACAAAAAGTATTCCTTCTACTTTGCTTAAAAATGTGAAAAGACAACACACAAAAGGGGAGAAAATATTTGAAAATCAATATCTGATAAGGTACTTGTATCCAAATATATAAAGAATTCTTACAGCTCAAAAATAAAAAGACAAATAATGCAATTCAAAATTTGGAAAGGGCCCAACTCTATTACAAAATTGAATCAATAATTAATAAATCCAACACCGATTTATGATACAAATTCTTATTAGCAAAGTAAAAATAGAGGGAAATCTCCCTAACTTGATAAAGAACATTTCAAAAACCCTACAGCTAATATATTTAATGGTGAGAAATTAGATACTTTCCCCTTCATATCAGGAACAAGGCAAAGATGCCTCTTCTTATCACCCCTATTCATTATCATACAGGAAGTCCTAGCTAATGTGATAACACATGAAATAAAAAAACAGGTATACAGACTGAGAAGAAACAGATTAAACTGCTGTTGATGGCATGACTGCCTATATAAAAAATCCAAAAGAATTTACAGAAAAACTTCTAGAACTAATAAGCAACAATAGCAAGGCTGCAGGATACAAGGTTAATATATGAATATATCTAATAATCTAATATATACATATATCTAATAAGTAAAAGATCTATATAAAAAAATACAAAGCTCTGAAGAAAGAAATCAAAGAAGATATAAATAAATAGAGAGATAATTCCATGTTCATGGAGAGGAAGACTCAATATTGTCAAGGAGTCAGTTCTTCCCAACTTGATCTGTAGATTCAATGGAATCCAAATCAAAATGCCACCAAATTTTTTTTTTGTGGACATAAACAAACTGATTTTAAAGTTTAAGTGGAAAGGTGAAAGACCAAGGATAGCCAACAAAATAATGCAGAACAAAGTTGTAAGGCTGACGCTACCTATTTATTTATTTACTATAAAGCTATAATAATCAAGACAGTATTATTGCTGAAAGAATAAATCTATCTTTAGAATAGACAAATAGAATAGAGAACTCAGAAATAGACCCATGAATATAATCAACTGATCTTTGATAAAGGAGCAGAGGCAATTCAATAAAGAAATGATAATCTTTTCAGCAAATGGTGACAGGACAACTAGATATCACATGAAATCAACCAACCAACAAAGAAGTAAATCAGTAAATGAGTGAATGAATGAATGAATCTATGTACTGGTCTGCCATTTTTCACAAAAATTAACTCAAAATAGATCACAGATCTAAGTGCAAGATGCAAAAGATAACATTTCTAGAAGCTAACACAGCATTCAGATGACCTTGGGCTTGAGTTTTCTACTATAGCAGTGACACATGACCCATGAAAGAAAAAAACTGATAACTTGAACTTCATTAAAATTAAAAACTTCTGCTCTGCAAAACACACTTAAGAGGATAAAAAGACAAGACACGGAATGAGAAAAAAATATATACATATATAAAGTATTTGTACCTAAAATATACAAAAAATTCTTAAAACTCAACAAAGATTTTAACTCTGAAATATGTTAATCAATAAGTTATAGTTGAACCTTGAAAAACACAGGTGTTAGGAGAGTTGACTTCTGGCACAGTCAAAAATCCGCGTGTAACTACTACAGTCGGCCCTCCGCATATGCTGTTCCTAACCATGACAACACAGGTTTGAAATGTTCACGTCAACTGAACGAAATCTGTGTTTAAGTGGAGACAGTTCAAACTCATGTTGTTCAAGGGTCAACTGTATTTAGATGCCTTCTTTACTCAGAAAAAAAAAAATGACTGTCCCTGGGAAACACACTGGTTTAGTCCACCAAAAGTAACTGCTGTCTGAGACACCACATGCTGCCAAGGTTATTGGCAATAGAACAGGTACCTTAGCAGCAGGTAAACAAAATCCATGGCATGCTAGGGCCCAGGATCCAGGAATTCCCAACACTAGTATCCAGATACCCAGCCAGGGGCATAAATTCCCTCTCAACAAACAGGCTTTTTCTTTTTAGTATTCAAACCATGCTCTAGTGTCTTCAATTAAAAACAACGATGACAATGACAATAAAAACCCTTTCCTGGACATAATCCTTAGTTACAAACTCCTCGAGTCATTTATACTTGTAGTGTCTCCTTAATCATCTCCCACTTACTCGGTGCACTGCATCCATTACATCTATACTGCTCTCACTGGGGTTTTCGTTTTGTGACACACTTCAAGGGAGTGTAGGGAACCCCTTTTCAGTTTTTTATTTGACTCGCTTTACAGCTGAATGTGAAACTATCACTTCCTGAAAAGTTCCCCCAACACTACAACCATCTTGGATTTCCTCTTAACTTTCTGGCTGCTTCTCGGGCTCATCGATTTCTCCCCAGGGCTTTGTTTTAGACATTATCTTCTAACTCTGAACTAGACACTCTCTGGGTAAAACTCTGCATTCCTCACCTAACAGAGCCAACCAATCAGCAAGTTCTATCACTTTCACCTTCTTATTTATGTTGACTCTATCTTTGTTTCTTCATGCCCTCTGCCATTTCTTTACTTTGGACCACCAACTCCTCCAGTCTAGAATAGAACTATGGCCTTTTGCTTCGTCTCCATACCTCTGCCCCTTCCCAATCTGTCCTCTACTTTCCAGACAGAATGATCTTGTTAGGCCCAAATCTGATGATTCTCCTTCCTAGCTTAAAGCCTTCAAGAGTTCCTTACTGTTGTTAAGATAAAGTCTGAGTTCCTTAAATTGGCTTACAAGTCCTTGCATGAACTGGACCTTAATTACTCCATAAAAAGCTCTCCTCCCACCCATACTTTATTGAATTTTCTACTCCAGTTATAATGAACCTCTTTCCATTCCCTGAACAGTGCATCTTCTTTTGCCTTCAGATTTCAGCCTAAATGTCATTTCCTCTAGGAAGTGTCCAAAGATGGGATAAGTACCCTCTCTTTTCTTCCTCCCACAGCGTCATACATATTTCCCGTCAAAACACTTATCACACTCAGCTTTGAAAGTACCTGTTTCTTCCTATGCTTTTCTTACTAGCTTGTAAGTTCACCGACAGTGGAGACCAATTCTTGCATATCATTATATCTCTAGTACCCAAAACAGTTCCTGGCATGTAGTAGGTACTCAATGAATATGTTTTGAATGACTGGATTAGAATGTTGGCATTGAGAATGAGAAAGAAAGGATGGCTTCTAACAGGCTGAGAAGGAATATACTTGGGGAAATACTGGTCTAGGTGACTGACAAAAGGTAGAATTAGATAGCTTGCAAGGCAACAGACGTCCCCCATGAGTACCTGCTGAATGGATGGATGGATATACATGAGAGGAAAGAGGCCTGTTGAAGTTGGGGCATGGTGTGATATGAAACCACTCACATCAGCAAGAACGTAAAGCAATTTAGGGAGAAGAGGCTGAGCTCCATAAAGCTGAAGACAATCTGAGGGTCCAGGAGACATTCAAGAATGCCCAACAGGCCTCTGGAAAAGAGGGAGATTGAGGCATGGCAGAGAGTGGGCCTGAAGTGTTAGCATAAAGAAGTTTCCGTCATGTATTCCTTCACTTTAGCATACTTTCACGTACAAAGAACAGTCTGAGAACGATTCACTGAGCCTAACAAGATAAATGAAATACTGGTGGCTCATAGAGATGAAAACTATAAATAAATTACCAGGAAATGTTTTTCCCCATCATACTGCAGAGAAACCAAATTATGGTTATTTTTTCCAAGGTTTGAAATAGAACTTGTCAGGTTCAAGGAATTCTATCCAAAACTCTCTGCAAGATGACGAGGAACCTGGGTGGGCAAGCATCCAGAATAGAGAGGGAGCTATGGCCAATTTGAGAGGTAATGACCAGGAGTGAGGAAATGGGAGAAAAGCTGTGATCCTGGGTCATAGCAAGAGGGTAGAAAGCAGAGCCTGGAGACTTTTCATAAGCCACAGAGATGGGTTGAGACACCAGGGCCCATAACACCACACCCCCAGGGCACCTGGCAGCCTGCAAAAGGCCACTCCCAGGGGCTGCGGAGGTAGCCTGCTTACCCATCTATTTAGCCTCACCTCTCCTTTGGATCCTCCTCTACTCCAGTCACACTATTTCTTAAGCCTTTCACACTCCCTCTTGCATCTGGGTCCTGCTTAAGCCTCACAGGAAATTCCCTATGCCAAATGACTGAGAAAGCAACAATTTGAGTCTGGTGTACAGATGACTGTACCATCTGCTGGCAGGAGCTTACGGTGGACAGCTGTATAGTCAGTGAGGCGTAGCTCTGAGAGAATAAGGGAGTGAAATTCCCCTGTAGGCAGAACTCTGAGCAGTGCACTTAGCCTGGAAGGAAAAATGTCCTGAGAAAATGCATTTATCCCATTAGGTGTATTAACTATATTTTCTTATTTTTTATATTCTTGACGCTCTAGCATCTGAAGCCTTGCTGACTGCGGAGAGATTGCTCTCTCCCAGAAATAGCCAATTCTTAGAAATAGCAAAAGACTTCCTCCAGAGTGTACCTTTCATATGCAAATTGAACAATGCAGCACCCATACTCTAAAAGACTTCCTTTGTGGAGCTCTCACAGGTTGAGCCAATACTCCCCAGCCCAAAAAGACCCAAGGGCGGGATACCAGACAACTAGAGGCAGCCTCCACACCTTAGAGCCTGCTGAAATTATTCAAACTGACCAACCCTAAACCTGATTACAGTGCCTTACCTTGACTTCCCTGCAGAAACCACAATAGACGTTGTTGCCCACCTATTTCCCTGACTCTCCCTGACTCCTAATGAATTCTGGTGCTTCTCCATGTGGCCCTGTGTGGAGTGCTGTGTCTCCTACTTCTAGGGAGCTGTGAGTAAAAACTTCTTCCTTCATGACAGTTATTTCTGTGTTTACATGCCTTATCATACATGATTAAAACAAATCCTAAGTGCATTTCAAAATGCCAGGTAAGGACTTGGCTCGATGATGAGGTACCTGGAAGCATAACTGAAAGACCGGTGTTGAGGCATGATCTCATTTGGAGTGATGTGAATGAATCCACAGAATGCAGATATTGGTGGCCTCTGCTTGACCAGTACCACTGGAATCATCTAGGAACTAACTTGTTAGAGATACAGAATCCCAGACCCCACCTCAGACCTAATGGATCAGAACCTATATTTTAATGAAGTTCTCTGCTCATTCATATGCATGTTAAAGTTTGAGAATCACTGGTCTAACTGACTCACAGCATTTCTGCTTCTCAACCCCAAACTTCTGAGTTCTGCTTTTTAATAATTTTAGTACCTGGGGAAATGGGTGCTTCCTTCTACCATGGAGACAAATAGTTCCAATGAAGTGAAAGCAGAGACTATACTGTCACCTGGTCATTTCAGAACCACCATGCCACTAGGAAATAGATAATAAAGGGATTTATGAGCTTGGATGGGGTGATATTCTGCTTATCAAGGGGAACCAGGGTTGCTGCTATACAATGTGGCAGGAAGGAGGGTGGGCGGAAGTTAATGGTCCTCTGGGGGATTCTCTACTACTATCTTATTCAGAGGTCAAAGTCAGAGGTCAAAGTCAAGGGGCCACTGCTACAACCCTACAGAGGCAGGATTATTAAGGTCTCAGATTACTCAGGAAGGAAGACTTAGGTCACATCGTTAGATAAGAAACCCCACTATTTTGAGCTATTTTACAACTGTGTAAGTTATAGAAAACTGACTGCACTGTAAATTAATTTTGTCCAATAAAGGTACAACTGATCTTCCTACCCACCCAAGAAATCAGCTGAACATCTATTAAGAAATTCATTTCATCACACTAGATTGCTTGTTGTGTCTGCTCTTTTCAGTCTCCTTTGAACTACTATATAGCATCTTACTGGTTCCCTCATTAATTAATGAATTAAATAAAATTTTTGACATGTGTCAATTTTATATCTTACCAGAGTCGTGATTTTATCTTTCTAAAAATTATCTTTTTAAAAAAGACATAAATACCAATTATGAACTCATGCCCACTTGCATGACTAAGGACTGTAGCGTCTATCACTGTTTTCTTCATTTGTTACATACAGATTTAAATATTTTAATTAATTTTGTTTTTATTTATTCTCCTTCTTCCCCTCCCCCAATATAGTCTATAGGGTGTGTCAGTGATGGTTCACTTGATAATTTAATATTTTTAGAATGCTGAATATTAAGCTTAGATCCTGTCAGAGCCAGAGGAAGAGAGATACTAAACCTGGAGCTGGACTCAGCTGAAGAAATTTGGATTTGGCAAGTAAATAAGTTATACAGAATTCTTGTTGGATGGTTATTTTAAAAGCCAATATCTGGGTAAAAGAGTGGATGTTGATGTTGGGCAGCCAAAGAAGTAACTGTAATAAATATATGTACTATATATAAAATATATAAGTACATGATTATGATATATATTATATTTTAATTTTATTAAATATAATAATATATAATATATAGAGAATATATGTGTGTGTATATATATATATATAAATTTATTTACTTTAAGTAGTCAAGTATAGAGTTCATTGGTTAGACATCTATATAGTTCTTAAAATGATCCCCTCAATTGCTCCCTCCTTCTCCAACCCTCCACCTAGCCAACATACTAATGCTAACTGCATTCCCTATGCCATGCTCCCCATCCCCATGACCATCCATTGGCTACTAATTTGTACTTCTTTAACCTTTCACCTCATTCTCCAAGTTGCCCCAACCCCTTTCCCCTCTGTCCATCACCAAACTGTCCACTGTATTTGAGTCTGTTTTTGATTAATTTGTTCTTTTTATTCCTTAGATTCTGCATACAAGTCAAATTATATAGTGTTCATCTTTCTCTGTCCGACTTAAATACCTTCTAGATCCATCAAACCAATATTTTTTTCCATCCCCTTCCTTAGTCTGTTTGTGTCTTTTAATCTGAAGAGAATCTTTTGTATTTTTTCTTCTTAAGTCTCTCCAACATTTCCTGTAATACTGGCTTGCTGGTGATAAATTCCTTTATTTTTGTCTGGAAAGCTCTTTATTTGTCCTTCAACTCTAAATGATAGCTTTGCTGGATAACGTATCCTTGGTTGTAGATCCTGGGTCTTCATCCTATCGAATATTTTTTGCCAAATCCTTCTGTCCTGTATAATTTCTTTTGAGAAATCAGCTGCCAGTCTTATGGGTGTTCCCTTACAAGTAACTGTTTTTCTCTTGCTGCTTTTAATATTCTTTCTTTGTATTTAAACTTTGGCTTTTTAATTGTGATGTGTCTTGGTGTAGACCTCTTTAGATACCTGATTTTTGGAATTTTCTGAGCTTCCTGGGGTTTTATGTCCATTTCCTTCACCAGGTTAGGAAAGTTTTCCATCATTATTTCTTCAAACAGCTGTTCAACATCTTGATTTTCTTCAGTTACACCAATCAGATGGATATTTGGACCCTTAATAGTGTCCCATATGCTCTTTAAATTATTTTTATTGTCTTGGCATCTTATCTCTTGCCGTTTTGATTGAGTGTCCCTGGCTTTCCCATCCTCTAGATAGGGCATTTGATCTTCTTCTTTATTCACTCTGTTTATTCCTTTGTTTATTCCATTTAATATATTTCTCATCTCAGATAATGTGTTCTTCATTTCAGACTGGTTTCCTTTTATAATTTCCATTTCCATTTTTATGGTTTTTTTTTTTTTTATCTCTCTGTTGAAGGTCTCACTGAATTTATCTACACTTCCCAAAAGTTCATTGAGCATCTTTATAACCAGTGTTTTGAACTCTGTATCTGTTAGATTACTTGACTCCATTCTATCTGGATCTCTGTTCTGTTCTCCCATATGGTTTCTGCTTCTTTGTCTTCTCATTTTGGCTGCCTTTCCGTGTCTGTTTCTATGTATTAAGCAAAGTTCCTAAGTCTCCTGGTCTTATTAGTGTGGATTTGTGAAGTAGGTGTCCAGTGGCACAGTCCTGAGAGGAGTTCAGCTGTAGGCCAAACTTAGCCCAAGACTCTACCCCTCGGGGGTCACCTGTTAGGATTCAGCAAGCAATCCACAGATGCTGTGCTTATAGTGGCCTCAAAAGGCCACACCAGAAACCAAAGCCAGCTGCTTCCAGTGTGAGTCTAGTCCCTGCTCAGCAAGGAGCACTTGACTTGCTGAGGATATACATGGATGTTGCTTGGGTGGGGCTGCGAGTTGGGGGGAGGCGGAGTTTGAGGGAATCCTCTGGGCAGAGTGACCTCTGTTATCCAGTTTGATGACATCACAGCTATGGCAGCGCTGTGTCCATCACACTGGTAGGGGGAAAAGCTCAAGAGGGAACAATGGACACTGCCGGCACTTCTGTACAGAGCAAGTCTCACCTCGGCCATCACTCTGACAATGTCTCCCTGTAAGTCCCTGGTGTCCCCTGCACGCAGCCAAATGGGCACTGGTGCTCAGAGCGAGCAGGTCCACCACCGCGAAAATCCACTCATGGAGGCAGCCCCTTTATGAGGCTTCTGTCGCTGAGCAGCCTCCTTCTCACTTAGCCGCTGGAGACCAGGCAGCCTGGTGTCCTCACCCCGTTCTACTTTCTGCCGTTGCAGCGTGATTTCTTGTATTTCTCACTAGCTGTATGGCTTGTTTATCTAGATCCCAGGTGCTTTTTCCTTGCTGCTGCTCCTTGTTTCCATCACAACTTTGATTTGGTTGCCAGAGGGATGAATAGAGCCTCTATCATCTATGCCATTTTTCCCCTCCCTCCTGTATATTTTTTATTATCAGTATCCAAAGCCTTCTAATTTAGGGGTTGTCTCCCAGCATGAGTGTCTTTGTGGGAGGCAAGGCCTGTTATCTAGGTTTGGAAAAGTCAAACACCCCTGTGTAGCATTTTGGATTTTCAGGGCATGTTCCAAAGGCACAGGCAGCCAGTGTCTATGGTAGTGACATTGGCAGCAGCTTCCCAACCAGGCCTTTCCTGTGGCATAAGCTTGGCTATCACCCAATGCAAATGAAAAACCAATTTCTAAGTATCTCTCTCCAGCCTTCTAGTTAGTTCCACAAGTACCCACGAATTCCTTTCTGTTTAAGTTTTTGTCCAAAGACCTTCATTAGTGCAGTAAGTTTGGAATGACATAAGAAGCTACAAATGTTGAGAGCAGTGTTTCTCAAATTCTTGTGAAAAGTCCAATTTTTATTCAAGAGGTCTGGGTAGGGCTTGAGATTCTTCATTTCTAACAGGTTCCCAGGTGACATTGATAATTCTAGTCCACAGACTAAACTTTAGGTATTGAGACTGAGAGCACTCAGTGCTTGTAAAGAAGAGGCTAGAAAGCAGGAAGGAGCAAGATGAAGGGTGTTTAACACTGTATAATGGAGTTTGAATCGCTCTTGCAGGTGACAAGCAGCCATTAAAGGATCCCAGGGGAGTGAAATGAATAGACTTACAGTTTTAGAAAGGCTTCTATGAAGTATGTAAACAAGAGTGTGAGATCAGGGCAAGGAGGCAGGGGAACCAGTCAGGAAGTGTGGTAGGCAGAAAAAGAGCGCCCCCCATCCCGCCCCTGATCCTAATGTCCTCATCCTTGTTTTCAGAACCTATGAATATGTTACCTTGTATGGCAAAAGGGACTGGATTATCCAGGTGGGCTAATGTAATCACATGAACACTTAAAAGTGGAAACTCTTTCCTGGCTGTGGTCATAGGGAGATGTGACTATGGAAGGATGGTCAAGGGTGCAAAGTTGTTGACTCTGAAGATGGAGAAAGAAGCTCGAGCCAAGGAATGCAGGTAGCCTCCAGAAACTGAAAAAAGGCAAAGAAATGAATTCTTTTCTAGGACCTTGTGCTGTTTTAAGCCGTGAGTTCACGGTAATTTGTTACAGCGACAATAAGAAACTAATACCAGAGATTACTGCAATGTTCCAGGGAAGAAACGAGAGAACCTCATTTAAGAGAGTGGCACCAGGAAAGGAGAGACTTGGTTTGAAAGATTATTAAGGGGGACAGAGACGAAGGGACGTAGTCACCAACCAGTGTGTGTATGGGGTTGGGTGGTGAGGAAGAGGCAGGAGTAGAAGGAAATTGCCAGGTTGCTCTCTTGGGCAAAGAGGTCTATGGTCAAAAGGAGGCAAAGAAGTGAGCACATGAGTATGAGTGTGCGAGTCTCCCCTAATACTATTCAGCTCCTTTATTCCAATTCCATTTTTTACCAAGAAACCTTCTAATTTTGACTCTCAAGCTTTCCCTACTGGGAAAAGCATGTGTTCACCAGCCAAAACAAACAGCTGTTCTGTTTTGTTAGTTATATTTTTCACCCTAAATTAATGAATGATCATTCTAGTCATAAACCAGTCTCCTATGAGTTTAGTCAGAG
The DNA here is from genome assembly GCA_028627145.1 of Eidolon dupreanum. NCBI lineage: Eukaryota > Metazoa > Chordata > Mammalia > Chiroptera > Pteropodidae > Eidolon > Eidolon dupreanum. Next base: position 51,530,455 of record CM053515.1, on the reverse strand, counting down.
CAAAACAATTTGCCAGGGTTTGCTCTCTCCCAGATGAATTTCTGCCCCTGCAAAAGAGAGGATCAGACTTTGAACTGTGGTGGCCCCAGTTTTGTCTCCTTACCTGGCACAGCTTCCCTGCGCCCTAGACTGGGAGGAGTCAGGGGAAGCGAGACCTGGTAGAGGCTGCCTACTACTTAACCCCTATGCCAAGTCAACTGAGAATCATGAGGTTTTGTACTTGCATCTTAGCAGCTATTTATAGTTCACACTCTGAGGAACCTGTCTCTGTCTGGATCCCCTGCTTGGGTAGCGAATGCAAGCCAGGGCAAGGAGTCCTGGGAAACCAAGAGTGGGGAGTGAGTTCTGGTTGCAGTTGATCTGGAGGTGGCTGGTTTCATCATAAAAGCATCTTGGGGAACCTGAGAAATAATATAATGACTTTCCAGACCCACTGTGAATTATTTCTTTACCTGCACCAAACTTGTCAAGTGACACCTTCAGGAAAAAAAAAAAAAAGGGGACAGCAAGGATCCTTTATCTCTCATGTCAGGGGCCGGGACTGTTATCTACCCACTGCCCAGGTGAAGAAGCTGAGGCTCTTGGAAATTAAGCTTCCTGTCCAGCATTGCATCAGACTAATGTTAATGATTTCAGGCTCTTGATGACAAAATCCACATCCTTTCTACTCTGACCTGGGTTTCTGTCTTTCCCTCACAATCCCTTCCCACAGGTCTGTCATTCAGAGGTGGTCTGATGGTTCTCCTCCCCAGAGGTTCCCAGTATATATCTAGGGCTGTAACTGTGGCTCCCAAATCACCCAACAGTAAAATACCCACCAAGCCAATAAGTACTGTGGCTCCACTTCCCACATGTTCAACTTTCTACTACATGCTGTGGGGAGTCATAGAATGATGAACTACTCCGTCCCTCTAAAAACTTATAAAGCAACAGGGCTTAAATCATGGGGTATTTAAATTGCAGAACTGGAATGGGCACCAGAGTCACAGAGCCAGGAGCTAAAAGCAGGTCTACTGGACTCTAGGATCTGTGCTGCTGCCCCCGATGCCACACTGTCTCCCAATAATGGTGCTTTACAGTCCACACAGTGTTTTCTAGACAAAGAAACTGAGGCTCAGACGGGTGAAGTCTCTCATCCAAGGCCAAACAGTGGTATGTGGCACACGGAGGGCCTTCGATTCCATGGGCCATTTCCTCTCGCCAGTACCTCCCTGCCTTCCTCATTTCGACACTAGTTCTAAAGAGGAGGTCTAGACAGGTGAGAAGATTCCTGGGCCACACCAGGCAAGTCTTATGAGAAAAAGAGTAATGAAGGGACTCCTTTACCCTGCTGCCAGTGCCCACACCAAAGAGAGCACCCACTTTCTTCCACCAGTTCACATCCAGTTTCCCCCACCCAAAAAGTGCTACTTACATATTCTTTAATGTCTTTCGATTTCACAGCCTTGTATGAATAATATGCAGGGTAAAGGGTGCCAAATATAAGCCTGGAGGGAAGAGAGAAAAAAAGAGAAATGTGATTTTCATTCATCCTCTTTGATGGGAAATGTCTGTCTTCAATGCCAGGAACAGTTCTTTAAGCTACAGAAAATGCTGCTGTGGGGCTTGATTTACTTTTCTGAAAGCCCTGAAGGTTTTTAGCTCCTGGCTAGGACGTACTTAGGAAACTCCTGTTAATGGCTCCACATCCACCTTCCTCCAGTCTATAGTTTGGCAACATGGAAGGGTGATCTGGGGTCATGGAAGCCAATAGGGGTGGAGGTGGGAAGCTAAGCTGAGCAGCCAAGACCCCTGATCCCTTTCTGATGCCCTATAAGACCCACCCGCACATTGGGTTTCCTTCACCATTAAAACCTTTTCACTAAAAGCTCCTTCAGATTTTACTCCTCTCATGTTAGATTTCAGCATCCTGCAGCCAGAATCAGCTTTTCAATTGTAAATCCATTCTAGCCACCCCCTCCTTCTGCCACACACATCCCCACCCTGCATTAACCTGCTTCTCACTGCTCTTAAGATGAAGCAGCAAAAATAACACCAGCATAACTGTTTGGCCATCAACTCTTACTGATCCATGTCCAGGGCTGGCTGCACCAGGTCACTAAATAATTTGACTTTCAGCCCTGCCTCTGAGGACTTGCACAGCATAGCTCTACCTGACCTCATTCTCTCCAACTTGCTCCATCTCCCCCGCCCCCCAAGCCTTTCCTTGTGCTGCAGTCTCCTGCAATCTTCCCTCCCCCTTCTTTGTCTGGTTAATGCCTGTTCATCCATCAGATCCCAGCTCCATAATGACTTGTTCAAGGAAGGCTTCCCTGACCTCCCAACTAGGTCAGCCTCCCCAATGCACTCACACAGCCCTTGGTACACATTATCAGAGTGCTCTTTTACTATCGTTTGGCTGATACTTTGATTGACAAGATCTTCCCACTGAAATGAAAGTGCCTTCAGGGCACAGAATGGATCTGTTTTACTCAATAATATATTCCCAGCACCTACCACATAGTAGGCTGTCAATGGATATTCTAAAATGTATGAACTGACAGAATGTTGGAGCTAGAAGGGTCTAATCCTTTCACCTAACAAATGCGGTCACCTCCAGGTGTCACTTCAGGTGCAAGCTGACTGGGTACAGGAGCTGTGCTGGCCTCTGGCCCAACAGGAGCCAATATATCCTGTGACAATCTACAGACAGAGCTTCCAGGGTCCCTGTGAGGAGACTCCACACTCTGGAAGCCCAAAGCCCTGGTTCCCTCATCAGATATTTAGAGGTCATACAAGAGAATTCACAGTCTAGACACAATTTACCAAGCAGTGGTCAGCTTTCCACAGTGCTGTGGCCAGGTAATACCCTGACATGCTATATTCATCAAGTTTCCAGGGAAAAACAAAGCTAATGGAATTGAGTCAGTTTCTGATGCTGAAAGAGTGTGGGATCCTCAGCTCACACAGGTCTTGCACTAAGTGCTTCACAGGCATCACCTTAGTCCTCAGACCTCTTTAGTTGTGGGAACCTCTTTCACTGGCAGGACACCAATGCACAGAGCTGTTGGTCATTTGCTTGTCTAAGGATCCACAACCATTAAGGAGCAAAGCATCTGAAGACTGGCTGATGTCTGCTGGGGACCCATGTAAGGCAGCCTTCTCCGAGCCTGGCTTTTTGCTAACAATGCCCACTGGCTTGGAGAGCAAGGCCATCCTCTGGGAAGGCTGGGATTGTGTGTGAGGAGCAAGATAAGCCAGCAAAGGGGACAAAAGGGTATCTCAAAGGAAGGGAAAAACATAGAACCTATGGTGAAAGAGAAGAAATTTAAAAAAGAGAGAAGGCAATGGTGCTGAAGGCATCAACCAGGCAAAGGGGGTCACAGCTTGGGAAAGCCCACAGGGTTCGGTCACGAGCCAGCTTGGTGAGGGAGGTCTTCCCAACTACTTCACCCTGCCCCACTCACAAGCACCCTCAGATATCAGAGAGTCTACCTTCCTCCATGAGGCCTTTCCCAACCACATCGCCCTCTGAAGATCAGGTTCCTCTCCCTGCCTTCCTGCTACAACATCCCCCTTTCTTAGCCCTTGTCCACACCACCACCACTTGCAGTGGTTTATTCAGTTGTCTATCCCTCCTACATTGTATGTTCCACAAAGCCAAGGATGGTGTCTGTCTCCTTCATAACCACACCCATGGGCCTGGCAAGTGCTCAATAAGTACATGGAGCAGTCAGTGTTCACTGTGTAACGTTGCAGAGAGTGGTAAAGCAAAGGTCAGAGCCATCCACAGCGTATTAGTGACCTTGGACTAAGGTCTCAGCAGCAAAAGGGGTGCCAGATGGCAATGGCTAATTCAGCAAAGCCTCAGACACAATGCCACTGGCTCCCCTGGTGCAGATGCTCAGGCTGTTAGCCACATCTGCCAGGAGAGTTTTCAGCCCCTGCCCTTAGGCAGCATGTGACAGCAAAAGAGAGACAGGTGGAAAGTACACAGTGACTCACCGTCCACTTGATTTGCTGTGAATTCCCATGAGCAGTAACCTCTCTAAGTGGTCAGAGAACTGGGAGGGAAGCCTCAGTGGCACCCAGATGGGGAAGCTTATGCTCCATCTGCTGGACTCCTAATGTGAAATGGCTGCCAGCATCCTCCTGCCTGACCCTCATTTGACAGCACAGGGACAGCAAGACAAATTTGCTTTTCAGTCCCTAAAAGCTCAATAACTCTAGCAGGTAAAGGAGCACACTTAGCATTTCACTGCCCAGGCAAGGGAGAAAGGGATTAAAATGGCAAGTTCTTCTAAATCCATTCTGGAGAAAACAAATAACAAATGAAGCAGTCCAAGCCAAAAAGATTTGGAACTTATATCCAAGTACACCATGTCTCCTCACAAAGCCCTTCTACATGGGCCCCATGGCCTTCCTTCCCAGCCTCACAGCCTGCCCCTTTTTCAGCCTCCAGATCTCACAGCCAACAGCTGTCCCCCAATAAGCCATGCTCACTCACAGTGTGACTGCCTGCCTGCTCTTTCTCCTATCTGAATCTTAGTGCATGATCTTCCCACAAGCCCACAACTTTGCCCCCACCAATCCTTTAAGATCTATCTCAAAAAAAGCTACTTCTGTCTTTGACCATTTATCCCTCAAAAATTTCTCAATATTCTTTAAGTCTATTATGCCCTTATGTAGTAATAGTAATAAAACATTAAAATAATGATATTAATATCATTGAGAGCTCATTAATGCCAGGCACTGCTCTATAAGTTGTATATATTCTCTTGCTTAATCCTCTTAACACTCATATGGGATAGAAATTCTTACTACTCCATTTTACAGACTGGGACACTGAGGCCCAAGGAAACACGACTTCCAGGAACAGAGCTGGGATGTGGACCCGGGCAGCCTGACAACAGGGTCTGTCTTTCTTCTCCTAGGCTGCCTGTGCTGACTTAGTCAGTCTCGTCATCCAGACCATGCACTCCTGGGTAATTAGTGGGGTCTCCATTGCCTAGCACAGCCCCTGCCCATGTGGGTCCTTGAAAAATGTCGAGTGAATAAAGAACAAAGAATTGCGATCTCTCTCCGAGGAACTTAACCCACTTGATAGATTCACAAAACTCTCTTTACAAGGTCAGGAGGAAAGCAATAAAACACTTAGGAAGATCTACAGCTACTGAAGTGTTCACCATCAGCTGCAGCAGAGAGAAGGTGGAAGGCTTGAGTGCCACCTTCTAGAGAGGAGCCTGGGCTCTGTGCTAACACGCTCCTCCTGGTTGTCTGTGAAAGGAGCCTCACACTGCACCTTGCAGCCTGAGAGCTCTGCACCCACCCTCCTGTTTCCACTGTCATTTACTGTGACCCTGAAGCCCTCCACCCCTAACTTACTGGCTCCATTTATTTGCCTGCTGCATTTCTCCTATCTTTGCCCTTCGTTCCCTCTCTCCCTCCAAGTTAGGGACCTTCATCAGAGTGGCCTTCCAAACCTCCTCCACAGCTGCAGCACTAGAAGGGGCCATCGGTCTCATGTGAACGCTATCCTCTAAGGTAGTTGCTCCCAACCAGGGGCAAAATTAACACTCGGGCTGTCACAACTGAGAGAGTACTACTGGCATCTAGTGGGCAGAGGCCAGGGGTCCTGCTAAATACCCTACGTTGCACAGGAAAGCCCCCACAACAAAGAATGGTCCAGTCCAAAATGCCAACAGTGCCGAGGGTGAGAAGCCCTGCTACAGTGTGCTGCTTCCCAGTCCTCGGGCCAGACTGTTCACCTGAACATCAAGGGCAATCTGCCCCAAGAGTTTAAAAACATACCACTGTCCCAGGCAAAACGGCAAATGCTCAGATAGGAAGGAATGGTCCAAAACGGCAAAAACCACACACCTACCCCATTGGCCAGTGTCAGGGAAAACACACTCTAAAACTACTTATTGACTTCCTGAAACTGTGGCCAAGAGAAGTACTGCTCACATGAATTAACTGTAACTGTGACACCGGTTACAACCACCAAGGAGAGCTGCTCACCACTCTCCAGTCTGCAGAGGGGCAATCGCTCTCCTGGTGCTTGGCTACACACTGTGGCACCGTGGTTGTTAACTGTGGCCAAAATCTCTCTAAACTCTGAAACAGACAGTATTTTTCACAGTCTTCTAGGACATCCTGGTGTTGGACAACACTTGCCAAACCAAAATAATGCTGAAAATTTCAAAATCAGTGCTAGCAATATTTTTTCTGAAATTAATTTTTAATGTAAGAAAAATAAATTTTTCATACTGTGACAAAACAAATTGAATTTAAGAAAATATACACCACATGTGGGCTTCTGCACTGCTGAATTTCTTGACCTGGGTGGTAGTTACCCAGAATTTGGCTTTACAAATGTATATAAAACTGTACACATATGTTCTATGTACTTTTCTGTATGTATATGTTCTATTTAATAATTTTTAAGAAATGATGTGCCATATCCAAGAAAATGAATTTGCAAAAGGTCTTCCCTTTCGTGGAGGCATAGTCTTTTCTCTGAACATTAAAAGGTATTAAAATTTATGATAATTATATTTTGAGTTTTCTTAATAAAATTTAAAAATATATAATTTCTATTTATGAAACTCTGAAGGATTTTTCTAAAAGCTTATGAATCGATTTTTGTCACTCTCTGTGAGAATCACTCTCCAAGAGTGATTTTGCTGTCTCCTCTAACAGAAGGATGCTTCTTCGTTCTTGGGCTCCTGACATTCCAATAAATATGCTATCATTTTTAATATGGAAAAACTTTAAAACATGATGGATGTATTTGAAATCTCCTTTATATGCTTCCTGATACATTCCATTCACTCTTTCCCCAAAATAATTGAATTTTGTATTGATCATTCTCACCATGTTTTTGTTAACCTACATAAGCCACGCATAAACAAAAATTGTTTATATCTGTTTAAACATTACATAAATGGAATCACACTACATGAATGTCACTGAAATTTTTTCTTTAATTCAACCTTATTTTTGAAATTTGATCCATGCTGACAGTTGTCTTTCTAGATTATTTTTAACAACTGTATACTATTTCACTATGTTAGTATATCACAATTTATCCATCCTATTGATGCATATTTAGCTCCTTTCTTATTTTTCACTATTACAAACAGGGCTATAATGAACATTCTTATACATATCTCCTTGTGCGCACATGAGACTTTCTCTAGGTTATACATATATGTGGAACTGCTGGGTCATAGAGCACAGGACTTTTCACCACATAATGCAAAACCACTCACTAGAGGTTGTACCAGTTTCCATTCCTTCCTGCAGGTAAAGGAGTTCCGAGGCTTCCATTCTTGCTAAATTAACATAGTCAGAATTTTACATTTTTATCAGTCTTATGGGTATAAAAAGGTATCTCATGTTTGTTGTATTGCCTAAATTACAAATGAAGTCGAGCAACTTTTTATACCTATTAGCTATTTGGGCTACTTACCTGACCTATGTATTACCCCCACCCTCCCACTTCCATTAAGGTTATCTTTTTCTTACAGATTTTAGTAATTCTTTCTGAATCCTAGGCATAAGCCCTTCCTTGGACATACACATTGCAAACATCTTTCCCCAATTAAAAGCTCTTTTAACTCTGTGGCACCTTCTGTTGTACAGCAGTTTTAAATTTTATATAGATAAATATATCAGTCTTTTATAGCTTGTATTTTTATACCTTGTTGAGGAAATCTTGGTCACATATATCTTCTCATGATAGTTTTTAACATTTGCTTTTTCATAATTAGGTTTTAATTAACCTGAAATCTATCTTTATGTATGCTGTGAGTTAGGGATACAATTTTATTCTCTTTATATAGATCTCAATTGTCCCAGTAATATTTACAGAATCCTGTCCCATTAATTTGCAATTCTACCTGTCATGTATCAAGTTTTCCAATATGTGTAGGTTTCATTTCAGCTCTCTATTTTGTTCCACTAGTCTATCATCTAGCCATGAACCTATACCACAGTGTCTTAATTTCCATAGCTTTATAATAAATTCTGATTTTTTTATCTTTATCCTTTCAATTACAGTTGACATACAATATTATATTAGTTTCAGGTGTACAACACAGTGATTAGATATTTACATAACTTATGAAGTGATCCCCTGATAAATCCAGTACCCATCTGACACCATAGTTATTACAATACTACTGACTATATTCCCCATGCTGTACTCTACATCCCCATGACTATTTTGTAACTACCAATTTGTACATCTTAATCTCCTTCCACCTTCACCTATCCTGCCACCCCACAATCTGACAACCATCTAAATGCTCTCTGTAGCTATAAGCTTGTTTCTGTTGTTTATCGTGTTATCTAGATTTCACATATGGCATTTATCTTTCTCTGTTTGACTTATTCCACTTAGCACAATACTCTTTAGGTCTATCCACGTTGTTGCAGGCAGCAAGATTTCATTCTTTTTTATGGCTGAGTAATATTCCTCTGTGTGTGTGTATGTGTGTGTGTGTGTGCGCGTGCGTGTGTGTGTGTGTTATGTGTGGATTCACATGTGTTTTGGGGGTCTTTGGATAAACACCCAGAAGTGAGATACTGGGTCCTTCTTTGTCTCTTGTTATTGCCATTATTTTAAAGTCTATTTTGTCTGGTATAAGTATTGTTACTTCAGCGTTTGTTTCAATTTTCATAAAACATCTTTTTTCATCCTCTTCAGTCTGTGTGTGTCTTTCAATCTGAAGTGAGCCTCTTATAGGCACCGTATGTAAGGGTCTTATTTTCTGATTCATTCAGCCACTCTATCTTTTGATTGGAGCATTTACTCCATTTACATTTAAATTGTTGCTAGATAGGTAGTTATTGCCATTTTATTATTCATCTTTTTAATCTTTTTTTCTTTTTTCTTCTTCTTAAAGAAGTCCTTTTAACATTTCTTATAATATTGGCTTGGTGATGATAACCTCCTTCAGCTTTTTCTTGTCTGGAAAGTTCTTCATCTGTCCTTTGATTCTAAATGATAACCATGCTGGGTAATCTTGGTTGTAGGTCCTTGCTTCTCATCACTTAGAATATTATCTGCAATCCCTTCTGGCCTGCAAAGTTTCTGTTGAGAAATCAGCTGACAGTCTTATGGTAGCTCCCTTGTAAGTAACTAACTACTTTTCTCTTGCTGCTTTTAAGATTCTGTGTCTTTAAATTTTGGCATGTTAATTATTATGTGTCTTGGTGTAGGCCTCTTTGGGTTCATCTTGTTTGGAACTCTCTGTGCTTCCTGGGCTTGTACATCTATTTCCTTCACCAGGTTAGGAAAGTTTTCTGTCATTATTTCTTCAAATAGTTTTCGATTCCTTGCTCTCTCTTTTCTTCTTCTGGTATCCCTATTATGTGAAAGTTGGTACACTCGCTGTTGTCCCAGAAGCACCTTAAACTATCCTCATTTTTTTGGATTTTTTTGTTGTTGTTGCTGTTCTGATTGGGTGTTTTCTGCTACCTTATCTTCGCATCGTTGATTCGATCCTCCACTTCATCTAATCTACTGTTAATTCCTCCTAAGATATTCTTCATTTCAATTCTTCTTCATTTCTGACTGGTTCTTTTTTATGGTTTTTACCTCCACTTTTATGTTTTCTATTTTTTTGTTAAAGTCTCACTGAGTTCATCTACTCTTTCTAAGTTCAATGAACATCCTTATAACAAGTGTTTTGAACTCTCTATCTGGAAGATTGCTCATCTCCATTTTGTTTAGTTCTTTTTGGAGCTTTTTTGTGTTTTCATTTGGGACATGTTTGTTTTCCCATTTGGCTACCTACTTGTGTTTGTTTCTATATATTAGGTAGGACTGCTATGTCTCTCAGTCTTAGCAGAATGGTCTTATGTAGTAGGTATACTGTGGGTCCTAGTGGCACAGTCTTCCCTTGTCACCTGAGCTGGGTGCTCCAGGTGTGTGCCTTGTGTGGGTTGTGGTGCCGTCCTGTTGAAGATGAGCCTTGGTTACTGATTGCTCATCAATGGGAGGGACTGACACACAAGCTGATTGGTTTTGATGACTGACCATGACCAGTGGAGCTGTTGTGCAGGGGCTGACCCTACGGAGCAGGATTCACTTTAGCAGGGCTCTGGTGCCTGCCCTGTCTGCCCTTTGGGTGTGCTGTCCTTAGATGTGACCCTGGGTGGTGCTCTAGCTCAGAGCAAAGCTGGCCACCAGGTGTGCAAGCCACAGCCTCTTGAGAGGGACCCTGATGCAGGCCAAGTTCAGCTGCAGCTTGTGCTCTGCCCCAGGCCACCCGGCATGAGCCACCGAGCAAACCACAGATGACTGCTCCCCAAGTTGGGCTTGGAAATGCCTCAGGACACCAAGCTGCAAACTGAGGCCGGCTTGGCCCCTTAAATATCTGTGACCTCCTCAGACCTCTGTCTCACTCAGCCACAATCTATACTGGTTTTCACAATCAGTTGTGGGGATTTCTTTTCCCAGCACTGGAACCCTGGGCTAGTGAGCCTGGTATGGGACTGGGACCCCTCCACAGACAAGATATTTCACACAATTTTCAACTGTCACATGCGGCTGTGGCACCAGCCCATTTCATGTCTCTGCCCCTCCTACCAGTCTCAAGGTGGCCTCTTTTGTGTGTCTCTAGTTGTAGGACTTCTGTTCAGCTAGACTTCAGGTGAATCCCAATGATGGCTATTTTATAGTTTAGCTATAATTTTGATATGGTTGTGAGACGAAGTAAGCACAGTATTTACCTACTCCCCCAACTTGACAGGAAGCCCCAATTCTGATTTTCTTAAAATTGTCTTGCCTATTCTTAACCCTTAACCATTGTTTTCCTACATAAATTTCATGATAGCTTATTAAGTTCCAAAAAAACCCTTATTTGGATTGTGATTCTAATTGAACTGCATTTATAGATTTACTTTGGAAGAATAACCATGTTTATATTAAATTTTCTCCTCATAAACATGGTCTATTCCATTTATTCATGTGTTCTTTAATGTCTTTTCATGATGTTATAAATTTCTTCATGAAGATCTTGGACATGTTTTATTTTACTTATTCCCCAGTACTTCAGGTTTTTCGGTGGTATAGTAAATTTTTATGATTAGATTATATATTGGTTAATTAATGGTATACAAGAATGCTATTAATTTCCATGTTGATCTCAGAACCCTTATTCTTGCTGCAATTAAAGCATATGGAGTCTAAAATGCATTACACTATGTCATTGAAGCCAAACCCAAAAATCAACTTGCTATGTGATTTCATTTATATGTTACTCTGATAAAGGAAAATTTATAGAGACAAAAACAAACAAACAAACAAACAAACAGATCAATGGTTGTCAGGGCTAGGGCTGATTATAAAGGAGAGTAAAGAAATTTTGGGAAATGATAGAATTGTCCTGTGTCTTGATTGTGGTGGTAGTTCCACAATTGTATGCATTGATCAAAACTTGGAATTCAAACACACAATAAAAAAGATCACACTAAAAAGGATGACTTTTATTAATTATATCTCAACCTAACATTAACAAAAAGCATTTGGAGGAATTCACATTCATAAGTGTGAGTGTGAGTGTGCGTGTTTGTCTCCCAAAATGGATAAAGCTAACTTAGGCATCAGCCTCCAAGCTGAGACTTCCCAATATCAGAGGGTCCAAGTGTGACAAAACAAGGATTCATGAAAACCATAATGCACTTCCAGGTCCTGTTAATACTCTAGCCCTGAAAGGACTATCTTCGGATACGCTATGGGCCTGGGTGCTAAATATACCTGAGCAAGCCTGATCTTTATCACACTGCTACAGGGAACACACTTATTCACAGTGGTTATTCAGAAGCTTAAGCTGTGCAAAGGTGCTTAGACTGGGCACACAGCTCAATGTTCCCATGGTGCAGCAAACCACTTGCGGTTTGTTTGGTTGCCACGGGTCCCAACCCTTGGGCCTCTGCTTCTACTTACCCACTGTGATCTTCTAAAAGGCTAGAAGGAGAAAATATGTGGAAATAGCAGAACTGTCCCACTATGCATTTCAGGTCCTCGGTGATTACATAATGATGATTTATAAACTATTATTTATTTATTGAGTACTCATATGTGCCAGGAACTGTATAAACTTCTTTGTAAACATTATCACTTTTAATCTTCATATAACCTTATGAGACATATATTATTACTTTCCTTGTAATGTAGATGAGGAAATGGGGGGTTTAATGAAATTAGATAACTAAGTTTAACAATTAGTCAAATTAAATAACTGAGTTTAACAATTGAGAAGAGGCCAGACTCAAACTCAGGTCCATCTGATTCCACTGCCCATGATACATTGCCTTCTTGATTGGACTGCAGTGCATGGCTCAGAGCCTGTAATAGTCCATGAATGAATAAATGAGTGAATGAATGAATGAAATGAATGAGGACCAGGAGAGAGCAACAGAGAATGTTGCCTGTTTCTTTGGCTCTGCATTTTATATATACTGATACCAGGTGATATTATAGTTGTAGGCTTCCAGGCACATAAACTGTTTACACAAATGAAGCTCTCTCAACCCAAGCTGATCTCAGCAGAACAGAAACAAGCCACATCCTTCTTTCTGCCTTAGCACATGATTCCACTGACCTCTCATAGTCTTTCTTTTCTCAGATGTTTCAGGCCCCTACACCTCTCTGCAGAGTTGGGACAATACATACAAAATTCTTCCTGGGGTAACCCATTCTCACAAACATCTCATTAGCTTATTTGCTCACTTGATCTACACCACAGCCCTCTGAGATAACTTGGGTTACTTCCCCGGTCAACAAATGAGAAACAGGTTCAGAGTGTTCAGGGATCTGCCAAAGGCCTTTCCACTATCCAACAAGGTTCAAACCCAGGCCTCCTGCTTCCAAGTCCATAAGAATTCTCCAGCCCATACTGTCTCTCTTAACACAGAGGGGGTTTTATTGCTTGTTTAGAGCTGTGTGTAATCTGTGTGGCAAAAATCTCACTTTAAATTGAATTACAGAAATATCCCCAAACCCAACTTTTATGTTTTTGCACAAAATGGAACATTCTACAAATTTTCAGTTTATGCCGTTAAGCTTTAAACTCTGCAACCCAACTCACTCAAACCTTACTCAACTATCAGTCTGGATATTTTTTAAAAATATAAATTATAGAGATTTCTATTCTTAAGATATCCAGAGGCTGAGCACTGGCATCAGCCTGAGTTTGGATCCAGTTCTATCACTGGACTAGATGCAGGACTGCAGGTGCATACTTGAGTGTACAGACCAAAAACATCTTCTTTCAAAAGCTACTATGCAGGTTAAACAAGGAGACTAGCAGTAAAAATTTTAAATCCCAGAGATACTGTAGATGAATGACAAATATTAATTCCCTTCCCTTCTACAGAAATAGTAACTTCAATGTCAATTTTTTAACCACAAAATATTTTCATTCAATCATTAAATATTTGTTGAGCACCTACTGTGTGCCCTCAGTGCTCTGATTAGAAACACAGTCAACAAACAGATAATTATACAAATACTGGATTAATTACAATCACTGTCTTGAGTCCTACTGAGTGTTTTGAAGGAGAGAACAGATTCCTTGACAATGACTGCCCTGTGGCTGCCCATCTTCCAGCCCATGCTCCCTCCCAGAGTCTCTGAGCCAGAGACCCCACCCTCAGCCAGAGGGTTCCTTGGGAAATGGTTATGGTTTTCTCCTGATAGACTTCCTCTAAAGCCCCCTACAAGGAATATATTTGGTAAGAGGAAAGGACCACTCCATTAAAGAGGGGGAAGGACAGTAAGTGTGATAGACTCTTTGAGCTGGACTTGTGGAGGGTAGCATCTGTATAGCATCTGTGAAGTACCTGTGGGGTTTTCTGGGGACTAGTGTTCTCAGCTCATGGCTCCCACACAGCAGGTGCTGGTGTCATCCTGCCCAGCCAGCTTGGAGGTCTGCACAAATTATAGGTATTTGTCTGGAGGAGGGTATCTCAGGGCTCTAGGGAAGGTGAGGGAAACAGGACATTTACTGATGCTCACCAGGTGCCATACCAGGCACTGATCCCCACATCAATCAGGTAAAGTAATAACTATTATCCTCTTTTAACACAGGAGGGACCTGGGACTTAAGGAGGATACATTCATTCACGCAAAACAGATATTATTCAGTACCCACTATGTGCCAAAATATAAGTCCAACATAAGATCACAAAGCTGCTAAGCGGGTGAGCTGGATTCCAACAGTATGCCTGACTTCAAATCCCTTACTCTTCCTAATCCAGTGTGATACCTCCAGAAGGTCAGAGATTCTATCCTCAGGGTGATCACAAAGTAGTTGGGGTGCAGGTGTATCAGAACAAGATAGGCAGTAGGGCAAAGCTGTGTGTACTAAGTATTGTGGTAAAAGCCTGTGATTATGGGCCCGAGTGCCTCCTCCATTAGACTAGGAGCTCTCTGAGGGTGGGGACTGGGCCTTCCCCATCTCAGCATCTTCAGTGTAAGGTGCAGAGTGGGTGATAAAGGCAACAATTTCAATGAACTACGATGCATTACGCTAAGTGAGAGAAGCCAGATTGAAAAGGGCACATGCTGCATGACTCCATTTACATGACATTCTTTTGAAAATAAAAAAAAACTATAGAAATAGAAAACTGATGAGTTTCCAGAGGATGAGGGTAGGGCATGGGGAAAATTTTGGACATGATGGAACTGTTCCATATTTATACTGATAGTGGTTATATGATTATGCATTTATCAAAGTTCGCAGAAATACTCAAAGGGTAAATTTCACTCTATGTAAATTATACCCTAATTTTTAAAGTGGAGGAAAAAAGAAAGAAAGAATGAATACAAGCAGAAGCAGATTTACAGTTAAATTAATGGAGTTCAAGCTTCAGAGTTCTTCAATTGCATAGGCCCCAGAGGGGGTCCCAGCAATGTGTTCATCAAATTTTGTATGACCTTTTCTGAAAAGCTCCCCCTCTCCATTGTAAATACACTGGACTCCATGAAACTTAGGTCCACCCCTGAACACAGCACAAGAACCAATCAAGAAAGGAAGAATGGCAGGCTCCCAAAGAGCTGGATTCGCATGGGACCCTAGGGACAGGCAAAGCCCCATTCCAGCAGACAGGCAGGGAAGACAGCCCACAGGGAGGAACCAGCATGGACCACAGCATAGAGCCTCTCCAGGGTTTCCGATGACTACACAGGCACCTACACTGTGTGGTCCAAACACGTGTGCCATGGCGTGATCTCCTCACTGCACCAAGCCACTCTAGGCAGGGAGAAGAGCTGTGACCTAATGCAATGTGAAAATTTTAGATGGTGGTAAGCTGGTGTAAAAAGCATTTATCATCCTTCTGGCTCCCTGCATAGCAATGACCCCCACAGTCTCATACAGGGAAGTTTTCACATATTTATCTGAAGCTGAAACTGGTGGATGCTCACTTTTCCAGCTTTTCTTGCAGCTGGAATATGGGCCTGTGGCAGACATACTGACCCAGGTATAAACCCGGTCCTTCCAACCCTCTCACTCAGCTATCCTGAGGCTGCATCCCTCATGCTTGTAGTCCTATGATACCATGTGAACGCATACTGCCAAATGAGGCTGGTCTCATACATTGAGTTACTGATTTCCTGATGGTTAAAATCAGCCAAGTTAAGAGTGGAATGTAGCTGAGATTTAAAAATGGTTCTGTCTCAAAGAGATCTTTGCACACCCATGGACATAGCAGCATTATTCAAAATAGCCAAGAGATGGAAACAGCTCAAGTGTCCATTGACAAATGTATACACAAAATATGTGTGTGTGTGTGTGTGTGTGTGTGTGTGTGTGTGTGTTTCAGCCTTATAAAGGAAGGAAATCCTAACACCTACTAAAACATAGATGAACCTTGAGGACACTATGTTAAGTGAAATGAGTCAGTCACAAAAAGACAAATATTGTATGATGCCACTTATATGAGTGGACTACCCTAGATAAGGCTACTACTTATCCACATACTACTCTAGATAAGTCATATTCTTAGAAACAGGAAGTGGAATGGTGGTTGCCGGGCAGAAGGGTGGAGAGTGGAGAAAAATAGGGTATAATCTTCAGAAATTTTTCGTCTTGCAAAGTTAAAAATTAAAACTCTATATCCACAAACACCATTTTTGTACAATTGAAACCTATATAATTTTATTAACCAATGTCACTGCAATAAATTTGATCATAAATAAATTATATCCTTTCTGTTTCATAGTACAATGCTCTTTATTTCATTTACTGAAATTTTCAAACAAAATCAAATTTACCAATTTTAGAAGACACTGTAAACCCATCTCATTATAGAGGATATAATCATAAAATGAGTGAAAATTAACAAGCAAGTATGTATTTTTTAAATTGTTCCAATATAGAGGGGAAAATGCTGTATATTATGTTCTATGCAGAAGTTACACTATAAATATGTTCCTGCTATTGACATTTTATATGTCTATTTTTTTATACTTTGATTTGTCCCAGAAAGAATCTGAGGTGGCTTGGTTATAAATAATCATGTGGCTCATAAGAAATTACGATTCCAGAACCCTGGGCTTGTCAGCAGAAAGGCTCAGGGAAGCTAACACAATCACTGTTGTCATCTCACTGGAAGAGCAGGGAGGAGCTCTAGAGGAAGGCAAACAGTGTCCAGACCTGACTCACCTGCTCAAGGAAGAACAAAGATTATCTGAAACAGGGATGTTTGGCTCGTGCCAAGAAAGCCTCCCTGATTAGACCACAAAAAAGAGAGAAAAGAAAGCAAGCTGGAAAATAGCCAGGTTCTTTCAGTGAGTGAAGCTTAAATTTTGAGAGGAGAATCTCCAGCATGTTTCTTAATTATGAGGTAGTTAGGTTTGAGGGACAGTTAGGGCACAAACACTGCCAACGGCTGTTAAAGAAGCTTCTAGCTGGAAATTCTCCTGAAGCTCACTCCAGAACTGGCCAGCCTGGGGAAGCATGGAGCAGTGTGCAGCAGCCCCACAGGGAGATCCTGCCCTGCATGTGATGTAAGGAAGCCCTCAGGGCTACATGGGCTGTGACTCCAGGGGCCTCTACAACCAGAAGCAAACAAGCCCTGGGTGAGGAAGGCGGACCCCAGTTTGAGTAATACCTGTTTATTTTTGATGCTTGGAAAGGTAACTCTTGGTACTGTTCCAAAAGGTATGGTGAAATGCTGCTTGAAAGTTAATAAATTGAATATAACAATTTGTTTTGTTTAGAAAATAAAGATATCCCTCTCAACCATCGCAGAATGAGAACTACTCTTTAATAACTGCACAATCTGCTTTTGTGGATCTGAAGAAAATGTATAACTAGGTCACCAAGGAGAAGAGAAAATCTCAAGACAGAAAAACAAAAAGAACTGACTTTGAGGATGGGGATATAAGAAATTTTGTTTGATTCAGAATGAAAACAATATACATTTTTTCCATTTGTGAGCCCCATGTAGCCAGGATCTCAAGGCGGACATAAGGAAGGGAATGTCCTATTCAGGGAAGTCTTGTTATCCAGGGAACCAACACCAAGAGGAAAGCTTTACAGTTAGGAAAAAAGCATCACATAATAACTGGTACCAATTACTAAATGCTTGCAGTGTCCTGGGCACAGCTTTGAGTACTTTACATGCATTTGCATGTACAAAAACTCTATGAAGTAGGCATGATTTAATCTTCATTTCACAGACTGGAAATAAGAATCAGAGAACTTATGTAGTTGGGTTAAGGCCACACAGCAAGTCCATGGCAGGCTGAATAAGAATATGAGATTTCAGAGCTTGGGTGCTAAATCAGTGATGTCCCAACTTTTTTGATCAAACAAAATCAGTAAAATATCTGTATTACCACGAATCTTCGACTTTGCTGAGGAAATCTTTTTAAGTAATCACAAGTACTTGTTTATTTAAAATGAGATTGTTTAATACATAGCCCACTTACCAAGGCTCACGCAAACTATAACACAGCTTGGGTTTTGCTGAAAGTGAATGAAAGAGTGAGGGACTGTCAATACCACTGTGTTGTGCAATACCCCTTCTCCCTTAGGCACTCCCATAGGGAGTGTGTACCACGTGCCCACGTGACACGTGGACCCAGTACCTATTCCAGGCTGGGCAATGTGCTACAAACCACCCACTTGATCTCCTTCTATACTCACAAAACCCAGTGACTTTCCCTGTCCACAGAGCAGCTTAGCATCTGTGAATGGTGGACATGCCCTGGAGAGAAGGCCTCTTGAACCCTAAGCTGAACACCTAAGGACAACCTCAAGGCCTTGGAGCTCGGGGACCTCAGTGCTGGTTTGTGCTGCACCACTCACCATATAAGGGTCCTTGGACAAGTATCCAGGAGCCTTGCTGGTTTTATCTCCTCTGCACAATGAGGTGTCCCCACAGGTGCTGGTGGGATGGTCAAATGGAATGATATACCAAAAAAAGAAAAAAAAAAGTACTTTGAAAACAGAAATGCTGCACAGATCTGTGAAATTATTTCCCTATGTTGAAAGCTCCCAGAAGACCATGAACTGTAATGTCCCCGCCACCAGGAGGGGTGACTCAGAGCCATCGTGGGAGTTATCAGACTAGTCCTAGGGTAGGGCTGGGTCAAGTGCTTTTGTCTATGAGACCCAGGAAAGCCACTGCCTGCAAGGGAGCTTCTCCCTGGGGACGGGGGCAGGGAAAAGAACACAGACATTTCCAATGCGGACGTCTTTCAGAGGCATGGGGAGAGGTACCACTGGCTCAGCGGAATCGCAAAAAGTTTCTACTCCCTGATCTGCTCCTTGGTCCTAGGTTGTGACATCAGGAAAATGTCTTTTTCCAGAAGGTCCTAAGGGGGTCTCTGAGGACACCTTAGGTCAAGCCTGGATCCTTCCCAAAATAAAGAGTAAATGACGTAAAGTGCACCCCACTTCAATAGCCTATGTGCATTTGACCCAAGACAGCCTTAATATAAATGGTATAATTTGGCTAAAACTTCAGCATCTATACGATCTTACCTCTCATAGCCACCCCATCTGGTCTGTGGAGAAATGCTTGGACTGAGGCATCCCTGGAGATAGAGGGATGTTTGGGGTATAACTAAAGCAACCAGCAGTCTCCCACACTTTAGTGTAGCTAGTTCTACAGTTCCTTTACCAAGGCAGCAGGTAGAGAAAGCATAGAGAAAGCAAATTGGTTGGTTGGTTAGTTGGTTCCTTGGTTAGATGGCTAGTTGTTTGGGGGAGTGGTGGAATTCAAAGAATGGGAGGAGTTTGGAGCACAGGGATCTGGGTAAAGGTGCCTAGCCTGAGAGAAGATGCATATCAGCCAGGGCCCAAGGTAATATCTCTGGGTCCCTGCGCAGTGAAGGGAGGACATAGCACAGGGAAAGGGCTCCCAACTGGGAGTCAGCAACACTGGTTCTAGGCTCAGCTCTGACCCAACTGGTGGGGTGATCTTGGGCCATCACCACCCCATCCCCACCCCTGCCCTGAGCTCAGTGGTCTCATTTTTTTCATTCAGAAACTACCGACCTACTGACCTGGAACACATTGCACTGACCTGGTAGAGTAGGTGTCCAGCACTGTTCTATTGCTGGTGAGCCAGCAGTGAACAGGTGGGGAGATCCCCTGTTGACTTTTGGGGTACCCCCTCACCTGGCTCAGACATTCTTTCATCCCATGACTTCAGTCTCACCCAGGTCCAGCCCTGGCCTCTGCTCAGCTGCTTGCGCTTTGTGGACACTGCCGAGCGTGAGCGGTCCCACTCCCACACTCTGTGTCCTGAGGTAGTGTGAGGATGTGAGCAAATGCCCACATGGTGGTGGTAAGCAAAGCAAGCAAAACCATTATAAGGCCATCGGGGATACGGACAGTCACCCCTCACTGTGGTATATCCCTGGAAATTACAGCAGAAGAAAAGTGGTCAAAGAGTGATCATTTTTTTTTCCTATTTTGTATTTTTTATTTTTTTGCTGTATCCCTTTGTCACCAGCAGATGGGAATCATGGGTTAGCAAGGCAGAGTACTGACACAGCTTTTCTTTGGACAGGTGAAAAACAAAGAATAGATGAACTGAAAAACAGGAAAATACAGGTGTGTTTTAATCTCTATGCATATGCAGACAAGCAAGCAATGAATCAAAGCCAGGATGTCATGAACTGACACTATTCTTGATGGAGAAATTCTTCTACTCAAAAGACTTCCATGGCTCCCTACTGTCCAAAGGAAAACATCCAAACTGCTTACCTTTGCATTGAGAGCTTCCACCATCTAGACACAGCCCACCTCACCAGCTTCCTGTGTCCTCTACTAATTCCTGTGCACACCTCATATGTTTCTGACATTGTGCTCTGCCATCATTCTGTTTGTCTGAAATACTCTTCTCCCAGCTCTGTCTGCCAAAATCCTACTCATAATTCTAATGCACTGGATTAGAAACCTTGGCATTACTGACATTTGGGGCCAGATAATTCTTTGTGTGTGTGGCTGTCCTGAGCACTGCAGGATGTTCAGCAGCATCCCTCGGCTCTACCTACAAGATACCAGGAGCATCTGCTCCATCCCAGGTGTGACAATCAAAAATGTCTCCAGACACTGCCAAATGTACCATGGGAGCAAAATCACCTCTGGTTGAGAACCACTGATCTAGACCCGGATCCAGTTTTACTCCCTTCATGAAACCTTTCCCTGAACTTTTTAGAAGAAAGGTTATATATATTCGCCTTCCACACACTGTAATATTCTATTAGCATTTAACACACCCTCCTTTCATTTTGATTTATATGTGGCTATATCACCCCCTTCTCATTAGGCCATAAGTTTCTTGAGAGCAAGGACCCGGTTTTGTTCATCTTATATAAGTCACAGTGCCATCCAAAGTATACACTCAATATATATTGGCCTAGTGAAATTCAACCACTGGATTTAATTTGCTTCCTGTTAACATAAAGGTAATGTGTTTGTTATTCATTTACGTTTATTGTAGAAAAAATTTTTAAATATAGTAGTTTCTCCCTATCTGTAGTGATGATGTTTTGAGACACCCAGTGGATGCCTCAAACTGTGGATGGTACCGAACCCTATACATAACTGTTTTTCCCTATACATACATACATACATATCTTTTTACTTAAAGGAAGCACTTTACAGTTTCTCTTTGGCATATCCGAATTGCCAGTATTAGTACTCTTGCCCTTTGGGGCCATTACTAAGAAAAATAAAGGTAACCTGAATACAGATACTGCGATACTGCAGCATTAGCTTATATGCCACAGATACCCTGAACAAAGAAATAATTCACAGCCTGGGTGGGACTGAGTGAAAGGCCATGATTTCATCATACTGCTCAGAATGGTGTGCAATTTTAAACTTATGAATTGTTTATTTCTGGAATTTTCCATTTAAAATTTTCAGACTGCAGTTGACTACAGATAACTAAAATGGCAGAAGGTGAAACCATGAATAAGAGGGGACTATACAGAAAAGAATAAAACAAAAATCAAAATCATCCACAATCCAACCACCCAACAATAGCAGTAGTGAAAATACTGTGATTCTGGATATGTCTCTCCAATACTGGCATATCAGTAAAATACTTATATATGTCTCTCCACTCTTTTTCTATGCATGGAGAGTCTAGAGCAAGTGTCTACAGCAGAGGCTGTAGCTCGGAGTCAGAATGTCATGGCCACAAGGGACCCTGAGGACCATCTGGTCCACCCCCAGCATCCACCATCTAAACATCCC
This sequence comes from Eidolon dupreanum, assembly GCA_028627145.1. NCBI lineage: Eukaryota > Metazoa > Chordata > Mammalia > Chiroptera > Pteropodidae > Eidolon > Eidolon dupreanum. The sequence goes on along the minus strand of CM053515.1, from coordinate 51,508,736 downwards.
CTTTAGGATGCTACTGACTTTGCTGCAACCCCTGCACACACAGGAACTCGCTGTCACCCAAACCAATCTGGTCTATCCTGGACCAGTCTAAGGAGCTCACTCTTTTACTGACCTGAAATCTGTTACCTGGGAACTTCCATTCCTTGGTCCAGTCCAAATGCTATCTTGTAAGTCAAAGTGGTCTGCTCACTCTTTCCCATTGACAGCTCTTCTTCCCTCTGAGAACTTCTTTTCTACCACTAGAGTGGGCCCCAGCAGCCAGGTTCATACTACACGAGCTTTCCTGACCCCACATAGTCAGGTTCTATAACCCAGAGGTTGAGACTGGGGCTCAGAAACTTAGCAGTTCTTGCCGGATACTTGGACTAAACAGATATATATTCAGGAGTGCAGATTGCCACTGTGGGTGCCCATGTTTGGCCCTATACATAAGTAGAAGTCTGAGAGAGAGTCAGAGAGAGCAACAGACACACGTTGCGTGCGTGCGTGCGCGCGCGCGCACACACACACACACACACACACACACACACACACACACAGCAGATGAGGCTAGAGAAGCAAAGATGTGAGACCAAGGTCTTGGGGGAGGGAGAGGAAGTGAGAACAGCAGTCTTCCTAACAGTTTCCCAGCCTAAATTCTAGCATCCCATGGAATCTAGCTGCAACTCCCTGCCTCATTACAATGAAGAATTCCCCTTTGGCTCATGTGAAGTCCAGCTGGTTTTATCTATCCTGGTTCATACAACAAAAATAAAAAAGAGAAGAGGCCTTGATTAAGATGCAGCCCTTCAGACCTCTGACGACCGATGCCTGAAAGCTTGGGTCCCCTTAGCCTTCTCCTCCAACCTGAACTCATGTCCACTGGGGCTAACCGAGGCTTCTTTGACTAGATACGCATTTGAGGCCCTTTGCACCTCAGTACCACCAACAAGCCCAATTTACGATGGTATCAAAAGGTTAGGATCTAATTCCTGAGCTGAGACAGCCAGGAGTCCAGTTGAGCTGTACCCAGGAGTGAATAAGGTGACCACCACAAGTGTATGTGGGTGTAAGAATTCACAATAACCCCAACTAAACACAAGCACCCATGCTGAGGGTCTAATGTCAAAGAAGCTGGGAACTGTCCAACTTCTCAATCTGCATTCCTTCTGAAGCCGACATAAGTGCTACTCAGAGCAGATCCCAGCACAGCAAAATCTACCACAGGCTTTCCTAGGGGCCACAATCCTACCTTCCCCAGAAGCAGACAATGGCAGCTGGCTTACAGCACCCTTTCTTCTAGCTCCTACTAGAGCCAGGGGTAGCACAACGCCCTAAACACTGAGAAGGGCAGGGGCTCTGGAGCAGACAGATACAGATTCTCATTTCTACCACTGATTGGCTTTATGACTTTAAGCTATTTAACTTTTCAAACTTTCAGTTTCTTCATTTACAAAAATAAGAAATAACAGTTCTTATTTTAAGGACTAAATGAAATAAGGGAGTAAACAGTATTTATAACAAAAGAGTTTTTAATACTAACCAGATGTTAGTTTCCCGTCCCCCATCTTGTTCATATTAAATATCTTAACATTTCAATTTACTGTGACAATATAATATGAATTTTAAAACATATTGAGATCATCCTCACTATATTCAATCAGCTGGAAAATAAGAACTTGATTCAGGATCATTTTCTTTTCCAAGTGTTCCCTCAATGGCACCAATTCCAGAAGTATGTCAATAAAAACAGGCAATACTGACACAGTATACTTAATACTTCAACAGATGTACATAGCCAAGAAACTGTAAACTCAGTTTCCAGGCAGTTCTCATCCTCTACCAGGCAAATGACTGACTCTTAGAGCTGACATTTGCTCCTGGGCTTAACATGCAGATGAATGCATAGTAGTGACCTCCCTGCATCATGACAGCAACAAATGCTTCATCCACACTCTGTTTTCCTTTAATTCTCATTAGGCTTTATAAAGCCAGATGCTCTTTCTGAAGCTTTAATTCCTCATTAATGGACGTTTGGCTAATGGAGTGCAGCTTCTTTCTCTCCCTGCTTCAGATAGCTGTGCAGTCTCTCGAGAAAGCTCTCTAGGTCCCTGGACTCCTGCTGGAAAAGGGCGGCTGTGCTGATGGTGCTGGCCCTCGTCACTGAAGCCCAAGCTACCAGCCCCAACAGCAATAGGCTTTTTCTCCACTCCCTGGTCATCCATACTTTAAGAATTTACAAACCAAATTGCCAAAAAAAATTGCACATGGGAGTAGAGATTGGTACAATCTTTCTAGGATATGAGCTGCCATTACTCCTCAAATCTTATCAGTGTTGCTACTCTCTGACCTAGTAATTGTACTCTTGGGAATCAATCCAAAAGAAATCATCAGAGACAAACAAAGATGAAGGCACAAATGCATTCCATGGCTTTTTTATTACATAAAAAAAAAACAACAAATAAAGAACCAAAAATTTAAAAAGTGACTATACAATTAAAAAAAGTCACTAAAATCCTATTTAGAAATCTTTTGGACATAAAAATATTAATATATTAATGTTAATGGAAAAGTAAGATATACAGTAACTTCAAACATAAAATTTTTGTGTTCAAAAATCTTAAGACTGTAATGGAATTATGGTAATGGAATTATGACTGGTTTTTATTTTCTTCTTTATCCTTTCTTTTCTACCCCTCCTATTGTCCATAGTAGCAGTCAACCCTTTATCCATCAGTGTCATGATATAAAGGTGAGTGGAACAGTCCTAGACATTACCAAGTTCAAGTCTGGCTGAACAGCACACAAGCAGACCATCACACCCACAATTACGCTCTGAGATCCAAGACCAGGCTTCTAAATCAGCAGTGTCTCCAGGGAGGAGATGGTCCAACAGGTCTTGAAAGATGAGCAAGGGGTTAGCGGATTAGGGAGGAAGGAGGGGTTGGAGAGGCATTCCAGGAAGGGAGAACAGCATGAGCAAACCTGTTATCACTCCCAAGAGTACATTCTGCCAGCATCCATCCAAAGGCTGAGGGCAGGAGAGAAAAACTAAAGAGAAAAGTGGCAAGGCTGGTGACTGAGAATATGAAGTATGAAGAACTCTACCTCCTAGCACAGTGCTTGGCACATAGTAGGTATGTGTTGAATATGAATGAATGAATGAACAAATGAATGGCTCAGGGTGGACAGAGGTTAGAGAAGCAGTTTACAACCAAGGCTATGAAAAGAACTAGTGAGTTGAAGGTCTGTCTATAAGGAAGGTAGGTAAAGATCCATTCAAACATATGTGGACTCCCAGGTCTTATAAATATTCCAATATAATGAAGAAACAATTCCTCTAAAACCATTAGCAACAAAGCCTTAGATTTTACAGCAAAGAAAGATGAACATATGCAAATTAACCACAGCACTACCAAGATGAAAGACAAGTCTACTCTGGCTAAAAGGAACACAGATACCACTGTGATACCCTTCTTTCCCCTCCAAGCCAAGAACTCATCCTTCAGGCCTGATGCCCAAACTCTCATTATTTCATTTATAATCACAGACTCTCAGGGTAGGCAGAACCTACCCCCTAGAAGAAAAACGAATTTCATCAGTCCCCTCTGTGCCAACAAGCTACTCTGCAACCAGAGTTTTTAACAATTAATGCACACATGGTCCCAGAAACAGCCACATCATTGCTAGAGTCTTCTGTTAGGAAGTTCACTATGAAAGAAAATGAAAACCGTTTTTTCCTCACATATCACACTACTAAAGATGAAAGCAGTACACCCTGGAACAGAGTTTGGCACAGTCATGCTGCCATTCCTCTCTTATAAGGACCTCCACCCACCTCCACCCCACCCCAGGGCATGTACCTAGAATACTGCCTTTGTCCATAATTTGTCCAACGTTGGGCCCAAGCTGGGCCACTCAGATTTTTCCCCCGGGAATTTTAAATCAGGACTGAGAGGTCTGCAGGTGACTTAAAATGAAGACTGTAAACTAGCAGTTACGGGATGGTCACATTTGGCCAAATGCTCACTGAAGCAGAAAGGAGTGTCTGCAGAGACAGAAAGAACACAAAGCAGTAGAAACAATGACAACATTAGATGCTAAGACAGGCAGAGGTGCTATATGAGGGCAAAGTTGAATTTTTTTAGCTTATCATTGTTACATGGCACATTGTTACACTGCCACATGATTAGGAGTTGAACAGATAGTGGTTCAAGGCAGAAAGAGAGAAAGAGAGAGGGAGGGAGGGAGAGACCGACTCCCAGAGAGAAACTGTCTGGATTCTGACCACTGTTCAGCTCCTGGTTTCAGTCCTTCATGAGGTCCAGGTAGACTCTCCGACCTCACATTCCAGGAGCTGCCCCAGTATTCTTCCCATAAATGTCTCTTTTGTAAGCTGATCTAGAGCAGGTTTCTGTTACTTGCAACCAAAGGAGTCTCACAGAGACACCTCAAGAATTCCCGGCCCTCTGCCCCCTTCCTTCCTCAGAGCACTCCTTAAGCTCTGTGGGCACCTCTCTGGTGAGCCCCAATGCTCTCCACATCAGCCCACTGCTCTCCTCCCTGGACTCCAGCCCCATCTCTAACAGCCTGTTGGATATTTCCTTTTGTATCATATATCCTCTCTCAAAACCTATGTATGTATTTTAGTGGCTCTTAAACTTGAGGATATATCAGAATGCCCTGTTGGGCTTGTTAAAGCACAGACTACTAGGCTGACCCCACTGAGTATCTGCTTCAGTAGTTCTGCTGGAGGGCCTGGAAATCTGCATTTCTAACAATTTCCCAGGTGGTTGTACTGCTTCTAGTCCAGGGACCACACTCTGAAGACCACTGCCATATTTCCATTGGCAATTCCACCATTCACCACTCATTCAAATTTGTCTCAGCTTTGGGTTTTTACTCTGTGGCAACTTTTCTACTCAGCTCTTTCTTATTCCTCTCACAACACTGGCCCTCCTCATTTCATGCCTACAAGACTGTTTTCCTTCCCTTTGCTCTGACCAAAAGTGGTCCACCTTGCACATCAGAGCCAAGTTTATCTGCCTGGGGCACAGTTCTTCTCAGGCCACTTCCTGCTCATAACCTCTGGCTATTATGAATAAAGCTGCTATGAACATTTAAGTCAAGTCTTTGTGTGGACATATGTTTTATCTTGGGTAAATACTTAGGAGTGGAATTACTGTGACAGATGATTGTATATGTTTAATGTAACTAAGAAACTGCAAAACTGTTTTCTAAAGTGGCTGTACCATTTTGTATTTCCTGCCAGCTCATAACTTCTTGATGATTCCATACAGAATGTGAATAACTTTCCAGAATCCTGGGCTTGGCTTTCCATGATCCTGCCATCTGGCCCACACCTGCTGATCCAGCCAAACTCAACATAGCAGATGAGTTCTCAGTCTTCACTGTATTCCCTCTTCTGTGAGACTTTTCCTATCCATCAAAGCCTAAAATGCAAAGTCCTCGCTTCCCAAATACACAGAATACACAAAAACAGTTAAGACAGTCTAGTTCCCTATTTTCCCAACTTTTGCTTGAAAAAGTGTGATCATAATAAAATATTCCCAGTTTGCTTAAATGGTTACTTAATGTTTATCCATCAAAAAAAGAGTTTTTATGTTAAACTATCTACAGTATCACATTGGCAACATTTTTCCATTCACTGAGGACAAGCAGTGTAACTTTAGCAAGTGAAAGGACAAAATGCATGTCCCTCTCCCTTGGTAAGTGTCATCTGATCTATAAACTGGTGGCTAGGAGGAGTTCTCTTAACAGGACTCAAAGAATACTAATAGAAACAGTTATTTATTCTTACACGTGTTACTTATTCAGAGCCCAGGGTGGAGATGAACAGCGAAATTCTGATCGGGCCTCTCTCAGTGTTGGCTAGCAGGGGCTAAATCAACATTACAGTGTGAAAAGTGATATGATGACATGTATCAAATAACATTTACTTTATAGAATCCAGCATAAAGAAAACATCTGAAAAACAAAGGCAAAGATTGTACCATTACCTACAGTCACACAGACACACACAAAAATCACAACGAAATGTCTCATAAATAGAGGCATGGCTCTCACATTTTATGTATTCATTTATTGTCCATTCATGCCAAAAATGGTTCACTATACACTTACATTAATTGCGTTCAACTTACAAGAATGGATATAGCCATTAAAAATAATATTTACAAAATGTCTGAAAGAGCACAAAACTGTTTATATTTAGAGGGAAAATGAAATACAAAATTGTTAGTATCTATAATTACAACTAGATTTTTTTTCAAATTAAGTTCCTAAGTAGAAAAGTAATGGTAAGATCTCCACAATGTTACTGGTAGTTGTGATGGGATGGTGGGAGTAATAATTTTATCTTTCTATTGTTATATATTTTCCAATTAATGATGAACTCATCTGAAAATATATCTTAAAATAAATATAAAAACTAAACAGGGCACTGGTATCAGGTGTTTCTTGTCATATAGCTCAGAGAAAATCACCTGTTCTTGATATAAATGTGCATCAGATTACTAGAAAAAAAGAAAGACAAATGTAAAGAATGCAAGGATTGAGAAGATCTTTGTTGTCAGCCAGTGCTCACTGGTTAAGAATCACTTAGATGCAAGATTCAGAAGCAAAAATGCAAGTGGTAACCACCCTGCTACTCGATTTGACAGGATTAGAAAAAATGAGGGTGGCAAACACATATGATGTTGAAAAGGTACTTTCAAGTATGACAGAACACAGATCATGTTTTAAAAGCTTGGTGGTAGAGGATTAACACCACTTCTCTTTAGGTTTCAGAACCTCCCTAGGTCTCTCTAACAAGTTCACTGTGATGGCCTGGAAAGGCAGGAATGGAAGAGAACTGGTCTGAAGACCAGAATTGCAGTCTGAACTCTGTCACTCACTAGTGTAGCCCTGGACTACTCAGCCTCTCTGCTCTTGTCCACATCTGTAAAACAGGAGGGTTTTGGTAGAGGTTCTTTTGGTTTTAAGTAACAGAAATTGACTCAAGGTGGTGTAAGCAATACAGGGAATTTATGGGGAGGACGCTGGGGTAATACAAGAACCCAAGGGCAGCTGAGCCTTATAAGTGTTTGGAACCAGGGACTGAAGAGTCCTGGGAAAGCCATGCAGCATTTCTGCCACCTCAGTGTTCTCTGAATGTCTCTCACTCTTCCTTCTGTGCTGGCCCAACTTCCACATGTTCTGCATGGCAGAACACAGCCTCCACACCTGCTAACTCTTACTCTTTATAGCTCTTGAATAACTGGTGTCTTAGCTCAGGGTACCATAAAAAAAAAATACTACAGAATGGGTAGCTTAAACAATAGAAATTTATTCTCCCACAATTCTAGGGGCTGGAAGTCCAAGATTACGATGGTGGCATGGCTGGATTCTGGTAAGGATGTACAATGGCCACTTCTCTGTGTCCTCACACGGCAAAGAGAAAAAGAGAGAAAAAACAAGCTCACGTATTTCCTCTTATTAAGGGCACTAATCCCATCAAGGGGACTCTACCTTTGTGACCTCATATAAACCTTGTTATCTCCAAAAGGCCCCATGTCCAAATGCCATCACATTGGGTTAGGGCTTCAATATATTAATTTTAGGGAACACAATTCAGTCCATAGCAACTGCTACCTCTGAATCTCATTTCTGTGTTGAGAGATTCCACCAAAAAACTATTAGAACTGATAAATAAACTCAGTAAAATAGAAAGATACAAAATTAATACTCAGAAATTAATTCCATTTTATACACCAATAATGAACTATCAGAAAGAAAAATTAAGAAAACAATCCAATTTATAATTGTATCAAAAATAAAATAAAATACACAGGAATAAATTTAACCAAAGAGGTAAAAGGCCTTTACTCAGAAAACTATAGGATATTGAAGTAACTGAAAAAGATACAAATAAATGGAAACATAAACTTAATTAAAAAAATATATATTAAACATCAAGTGTAATTGAAACTTTTTATTGCTTTATTGAAATAGATAATTAGTTTCTCATATTTACAATGTACAATTCAATGAGTTTTTTTTTTATTATAGTTGGCATATAATAACATATTACTTTCTGTTGTACAGCACAGTGATTGGAGATCTACATAATACCACTTTCCCTTACATATGTATTATAATATTAGTTTCTATTCATTATGCCATACTTTAGTCTCCATGACTATTTTGTAACTATCCATTTGTACTTCTTTATCATTTTGCACTTTTTCACTTACCTCCCCAACCCCCCTCCCATCTAGTAACCCTCAAAATATTCTCTATATCTATGAACTTCTTTCTGTTTTTTTGTTGTTGTTGTTTTTATTTTGTTAATTAGATTCCACATGCATATGAAATCATATAGCATTTGTCTTTCTCTGACTTACTCCACTTAGCACACTACCCTCTAGGTCAATCATGCAATATCTTTTTCCATCCCTTACTTTTAGTTTGTGCATGTCTTTTAATGAAATGAGTCTCATGTAGGCAGCCTATATAGGGGTCTTGCTTTCTTATCCATTTAGCTACCCTGTCTTTTGCTTAGAGCACTTAATTATTTTTCATTTGAAGTACTTGTTGATAGATATGTAGTTACTGCCATCCTTTATTCATATTTTTGACACATAGTTTTTCTTCTTAAAGAAGTCCCTCCAACATTTCCTCTAATATTAGGTTAGTGGTGACAAACTCCTTTCACTTTTTCTTGTCTGGGAGGCTACTTATCTGTCCTTCGACTGTAAATAATAGCTTTGCTGGATAATCTTGGCTGTGGATCTTGGGTTTTCATCACTTTGAATATTTTATGCCAATCACTTCTGTCCTGCAAACTTTCTTTTGAGAAATCAGTTACTAGTCTTACTTACCTTGAAGGTAACTAACTGCTTTGCTCTTGCTGCTTTTAAGATTCTTTTAATTTAACTTTTGGCATTTTAATTATGATGTGTCTTGGGGCCTCTTTGGGTTCATCTCTTTTGGGACTGAATGTCATAGGGTTGTATGTATATTTCCTTCACCAGGTTAGAGAAGTTTTCTGTTATTATTTCTTCAAATAGGTTTTCAACTTCTTGCTCTCTCCTCCTTCTGGTACACCTATGATGAGAATGTTGTTACACTTGTGTTGTCTCAGAGGCTTCTCAAATTATCTTTTTTTTTTTTTTTGGATTGTTTTTTCTTGTTGCTGTTCTGATTGGGTGTCCCCAATTACACCATCCTCTATATTGGTGATTTGATACTCCGCTTCATCCACTCTGTTCATTCCCTCTAATACACTCTTCATCTCAGATATTGTATTCTTCATTTCTGACTAGTTTATCATTTCCATTTCCATTTTTATGTTTTATCTCTTTGTTAAATTTCTCACTGAGTTCATCTACTCTTCCCCTAAGTTTATTGAGCATCCTTATAACCAGTGTTTTGAACTCCACATCTGGTAGATTGCTTGACTCTATTTGTCCTGGAGCTCTGTTCTGTTCTTTCATGTAGGACATGCTTCTTTGTCTTCCCATTCTGACTGCCTTTCTGTGTGTTTCTATGTACTAAGCAAAGTTCCTAAGTCTCCCAGTTTTATTAGCATGGCTTTGTGTAGTAGGAGTCCAGTGGTACAGTCTTGAGTGGGGTCCAGCTGCAGGCCAAGGTTAGCCCCAGCCTGTGCCCCTCTGGGGCCACCTAGCAAGCAATTTACAGATAGCTGACACCCATGCTGTGCTTATAGCTGCTTCAAGAGGCCACACCAGAGACCATGGCCAGGTGCCACCAGTGAGGGGCTTAGAGCTGCTCAGCAAAGGGCACAGGGCGTGCCAATGACACCACTGGATGTGGCTTGGGTAGGGCCACAAGTTGGGAGGGGTAGAGTTTCAGAGAATCCTCTGGGTGAAGCAACCCCTGCTATCCAGTTTTACGACATCTCAGCTATGGCAGCCCCAGTGTCTGCATGCTGGGAGGGGAGAGGGCTCAACAGAGGAACAATGGATCACCAGCACTTCTGCCCAAGAGAAAGCCTCACTTCCGGCCCTCATCCCCAAAGCCAGACAACTCAGCATCCCCCAGTATGTCCCTGGCACCCCTTGAGCAGCTAACCTAGCTCTGGAGCTCACAGCAAGTGAGTCCATCACTGTGAAAGCCTGGTCAGGGTTGCAGCCACTTTTAAGAGGAACATGGGTACCTGCCCACTGCAGCTGCCATAGCCTCTGTCTTGCTCAGCCATGTGGGACCGGGCAGCCTCGCATCTCCACCTCCTCCTACCATTTCAGGGTGATTTCTGATTTCTCTCGCTAGTTATAGTACCTCTGTTCATCTAGACCCCAGGAGACTCTGCTTCTTGTCTGCTCCATAGTTTCGTCACAACTCCAGCATGGCTGCAAGAGGAGATGTGCAAAGCCATTACCATCTATGCCATCTTGCCCGGTCTCAAAAATTTTTTTAATTGCAAAAAAAAAAAAAAACCCAAAAAACTACAATATGGGGGGCCCTGAGCATCAATGCCAAATTCTAGATTGAATTATTAAAATGACTGTGAGCACTAGAAAGGAGAGAGAGAAATAAATACTCCATGCCTGCACAGGTTCTCTAAGGACAAATCATGCCAGGTGGCCTCATTTCCTCTCACAATAGGGAGGTCAACAGGAAACTATAGGATTTTCAAGTTAATAGGAACTGTACTGGCTTCCTAGAGCTGCTGTAACAAGTACCACAATTTGACAGCTTAAAACAACAGAAATTTATTCTTGCACAGTTCTGGAGTCTTAAAGTTTGAAATTAGTGTGTGAACAGGGCCATGCTCCTACCAAAGGCTCTAATGGAGAATCCCTCCTTGCCTTCTCCTAGTTTCTAGCAATTTCCAGCAATCCTTGGTAGCATCACTCCAAAATGCCTCAATCGTGATATGGTATTTTCCCTGTATGTCTCAGTCTGTGTCCAAATTTCTTTCTTCTTATAAAGACACCAGCCACTGGATTACAGCCAACCCTAATCCAGTATTCTTACTTGATTACAATTACCAAGACCTTATTCCCAAATAAGGTTACATTCTGAGGTCCTAAACAGACATGAATTTTGGGGGGACATTATTCACCTCAGTGCAGATGCTAACTAAATCTTATCCTTAGTGCTGGTTGGAGAAGCTAACAGCCATAGAATAAATGGTTGTGCTATCCTGCACAGGAAGTGACTCAGTGCACAGCTGTCACTGATATCACCAAGAAGGAGTCCCTACATCAAGACAAGATGGCACCAGAGGATTTCCAAAATTCCTTCCGATTCTGCACACGTGTGATTCAAAGTCCTGTCAATTTTTTCTGTTCTACTGATTTGCCAACTCAATTCCCTCTTTCTACTGGCAAGACTCTGGTTTGATCCTTGTTGCCTCAAACCTGACATCCATACACTGCTGTCACGTTGCTCTCCTTTACAAAAACCTTTAGTGGCTCACCCCTGCCTAAAAGCAAAGCTCTGTAATTTGACTGAGATCTAACTTTACCACCTGATCTCTCAAGAACTAAATACACTAATTCTCAACTCAAGCCTGTCTTGTCCTTCAAACAACTGGCACATTCTCACCCTTACACCTAACCTCATACCACCCGGAACATGCCTCCCTCCCTGCAGAAGGGAATCCCAACTACATCTAGAAGACCATTTACTCCTCTTTCATGCAGCCAGTCCAGCCCACAGTACTCAAAATTTCCATGAGTTTTACTGCTTGCAGAAGCACTGAACCCTTACTCTCTCACTGCTTTCCTCTCTTAATGATCCTTTCACAGAGGCAGGGGACACAGCAACACTCATGCAAAGAAAGCAAAACCTGTGAAATAAGGCAGATCGGATGGCTCTAACATTTAAGAGCTAGGCAAGTTCCTTAATCTTTCTTAACCTCAGACTGCTCATCTATAAAATGGAAACCATGCTACCTACCACACAGGGTTACTGTCAGGATTAAATAAAATAACATATACAAACTGGTGATGTGACAACTCACATAAAGTTTAGATATGTGTGAATAAAATACTTATTGGTATTATGATAAAATGGATCTAAGTTTTGTCTTCACCTTGGGGGAACAAGGCACAGATCTTTGTCCCTCCAACACCTAGCAGCACGGTTTCAGTGACTACTCAGAGTGAGAGATACTAGTGCAGGTAGGACCCCAGTGAGCATTTAGCTACCCCCACTTCGTTTTATGAATGGAGAGACTGGGACCCAGGCAGGGCAACTGATTCATCCAAGCTTGCAGAACTGTTAAGCAGCAGAACCATGAATGAATTGGGCCATAACTATTTCTTACATCACATGTTGAAACCAGTTTGGGCCTTGGTTACCCCATTAATAAAACAGAAATACTAATGCCCACCTCCCCAGATTGCTGTGGAAATACTGCATTGGGCTAGTGACAGAAATGACCAGGTGTCAGATGAGAAATGATCCCCTAGCAGCCTGCAGTAGCTGGGCCAGGTGGGGGATGAGCAACTACCACTCAGCTGAAGCTGTCTTGCTGGAACTGTCCTGGGGCGTGAGGTCATCTAATTCTTCAAGAGAAGACAGAAATCTAGATTTGAGTGTCCCATATGTCAATTGTATAAATGTTGGTGACTGATTCAAATCTAAAACACCACAAGGCAGATAAACACATTTGGGATGGTCTCAGCCTGGAAGCCACCACATTTGTGACCCTGGATCCAACAGTAGATCTGAAAGCAGTTTGCAAATTACCAAAAGAAGGACTGACCTAGTGACTAGTCTGGTCCATCTACCCAGGAAGCTGTCCACAAATTCTCCTCCCAGATCAGAGCTCCCACCCCTGGTGACTTCACCTGGCCCCACAGCTCCTGCCTGATGCCAGGCATGCTGCAACCAGAGCTGACATCATCCTGCCAGCCCACTGATGGCAGCTCAGCTGCCTAGGCATCCTTGTCAGCTGAGGAACTGGCCCAGGCTCTGCAGGGAAACCACTTCCTAGCCCAAAGCCTCATTAAACTGGGGGAGCAGCCTCCACCCAAGTGCTGAGCCTCAGTCACACCCCAGAGGACACTGCAGGGCTGGGCTGGCCCAGGGTAACCTCAGAGTTTGGATCTTATCCTCTCCTGAGATGAGGCAGGCACGGATGAGGTGAGCAGGTGGGCGGAGCTAAGCTGGCCAGGACAGCAAATGGGATAAACTGTTACAAAGGAAGATGGACTAGAGCATATTCAACAGCTCTTTACATTGATTTTCTTGGGTCTGGGTGGGCAGAAGCCACACTAACAACTCATCAACCAATTCTTTAGCTCTTTCTTCCCAACATGTGTGTGGGGGAAAGGTGGTTCCTGAGGGTCCTACCTCTCTCCTCTTTGGTCTCTTTCCTCAACAGCTCTTTACCGTAAACATCAAGGCCCCTGCAGGGTCCTGAGACTCTGGAGAGGGGCTGAGAGGGTCTATCTTGCTCAAAGCAGTTGGCAATTCAGGAAGTTCAGCCCAAATGGAGAGGAAGAAAACCTCAAAGAGAAGCCCCAGGGGTAGAGCTGGAGCCAGGTGGTGCTGCTGGCCCCATCATGTTTAGTGAGTGGCTCCACCACTAACTTGCTGGAGAACCTGGGGTGGACTACCTAGCTCTCCGGACTTTCATTTTATCATCTGAGAAAGAGGTAGTAATGCTCACCTGTATGACTGCTGTATTAATGACATCACAGCACTCAGCCCACAGTAGCACCTCACTAAATACGAGATGGCTGGGTGAACTAGCCATGACTGGAAAGAAAACAATATTTCCCCTGAGGTTCTGTAACCACTAGCCTACCCTTGCTCAACCCTCATACACACAAAATTTACACTACACAAATGGTCAAACAAACAAAAATCACAAGAATTTACTTTCTAGTAGTCTAACATGGGTAGTGTCCCCAAATGCCCAGCAGAAGCCAGTGTAAAGCGCTGGAGGAGCCTACCTTTAACCCGGGTCTCAAAGAATTCCTACTGATAAAGTGTCAAAGGATAAAAGTTCACGGTAAAATAAATAAATAAGTAAATAATTTCTAAGTTGGAAAACATACAATGTACCTTGATTGAGAGGCAACAGAAGCAAGATACCATTGATTTAGACCTTCAACGAGAGTTTGGATACTAGAATTATCAGAATATAAAATAAATGTTTAATATGTTTAAAAGAATAAAAGTGAATTCACAATATGTGGAAGGAACAGAGACCACAATATGACTAGTTTTGAAACAGAACTAAATAAAATTTCTAAAATACAATAATTAAAATTTTAAAATCAATGAATATGTTCAGCAGCTGATTACATATGGCCAAAGAGACAGACATGAAGAAAATGATTCATTATACAATAGAAACGGAAAAAAGAATCAGAAGTAGGAAATGAAGAGATATGGAAGACAGAGTAAGAACATCTAATATATATCTAATGAAGTGCTAAAAGGAAAGAAAAAAGGAATGGGGTGCAGAAACAGTATTGTTGAAAAGGTACTAAAATGAATGAACTCCTAAACTAATACTGAGTCAAGGGAATAGAGAAAATACATGACTGTTTAAGAAATCAAATCAGTAGTTTAAAATCTTCCCCAGAAAAAGCATCTGACCCTAATGATTATACTGGCAAGTTCATCTACTTTACATGCAAGAAAGAAATGTCATCTTACAAAACCTATTCCAGAGTATAGAAAAAGAGGATCCATCCCAACCTGGTTTATGAGACTACTGTACCTCTTGATACTGAAACCAGATAAGGACAATTCAGCCAATATCCCTCACAAACATAGCTTGGAAGAAAAAAAAAACAACTAAATGAAATATTAACAAATTGAATCTAGGATTATTTCAACAACAAAAAAGAAAAATAACTATATGACCAAATTGGGTTTATTCAGGAAGGCAAAATTGATAAACAGTAAAACTAATACAATTTGACTCTTAAAGGACAAAATATATATATATGGTACCATCTCAGTGGAAGCATGAGATAAAATACAATATCATCCATTCATCATAAAAACTCTTAGCAAACTATGAATAGAAGGAAACTTAAAGTGATGTCTGCCTTTACCACTTTTAGTCATCTTAAACCAGAGAGCATAACCAGGACAGTAGGATAAGGGGGAAAAAAATGAAATAGTTACTGGAAAGACAACACTGTGCTATTCTCAGATGACATGACTATTTATCTAGAAATCCCAAAAAATTTACAGTTTACTATTTTAACAAATAATAAAAGGATGAAAATTTTAATATATCAAATACACTGGCATAAACAAATATAAGTACCTGGGAATAAATCTAACAAATGATACAATAGACATTTGCAGCAAAAATTACAAAATTTTATTGAAAACCACTAAAGAAGGCCTAAATTGAAACAAATACCATGTTTTTGGATCAGAACACTCAATATCTTAAGAACATCAATTTTCTGTCGTCTCATACATTCAATGTTACACCAGTCAAACTACCAAGAGATTTCTGTGTGTGTGTGTGTGTGTGTGTGTGTGTGTGTGTGAACACATAAGTCTAAGATAACTCTAAACATGTTTGTGGAAAAGTACTAAGGCACTTCTGAAAGTAGGGGGACTTGTTATACCAGATATCAAGAATTTTCATGAAGCTATGGTAATTAACACAAGTAATATCAGCGCAGAGCCAAACTGTTCAGTGGAATAAAATAAAGAACCCAGAAACAGACTCACACATCTATGGAAACAATATATGACAGGGTGGAGGTCTGTAAATCTAAAGAGAAAAGATGAACTTTATAATAAATGGTGCTAAGACAACTGGTTTTTCTTATTGAAAACAAATTTGAAGTCCAACTTCACATCATATACAAAAATCACCTCAAGATGGATTAAGAAACTAAATTGAATGAAAAAACTAAAGAATTACTAGGAGCAATATAGGAGAATATCTTCATGATTTCATGTAGGTAAGGTTTTCCTGGGATATAAAAAGTACAAACTATAAGTGAAAAGATTGATAAATCCATTGCATTAATATTAAGAACTTCTGTTCATCAAAATATACCATAAGGAAAATGAAAAAATAAACTACAGACTGGGAAAAGACATTTATAAAATATAAATGACAGACGATTAGTATCTAGAATATTTAAAGAACTACAAATCAGTAAGATCAGAACAAGAAAAAAACTGGCAAGACTTGAACAGGCTCTACACAGAAGAGAGAACATGAATGGGCAATAAACATAAGAAAGATGCTCAATCTCATTAGTATTCAGGGAAATGCAAATTAAAACCATAATGAGATTTCATTTTGTACTCACCAAACTGGCAAAAGTTCTAAAGTATGACAATATCAAGTGATAGTAAAGACATAGTGCTGAATTGTATATTTTGCTGAGAAAAACCATTTTGGAAAACAATTTATGAAGAACAAAATGTGTAGGGGACTTGCCAGGCCAGATATCAAGAATCTGCATACAGTTATGATAATTAAGACAGTGTGGTCCTGGGGCGGGGTCAAATTGATTAATGGAACAGAATGAAGAGTCCAGAAACAGACTCACACATCCATGGAAACTTAATTTACGTTATTTGGTCAAGTGAAAGACGCATATATTATATGCCTCAGCCATTCCATTCCTAAATAAATCTGTGCACAGGTGTACCTGAAAACACATACAAGAATATTCACTGCAGAACTCTTTTCAAGAGCAAAAAACAAAAACCTAGAAAGAAACCTAATGTCCATAAACAGTGATGTATTGCTATAAAAAGAAGGTAATGTGCCATTTCTTAAACTGAGTGGTGAGTAAAAAAATACTTATTGTTATCCATTATATCTTAACCATTTCTTTGTCCTTTCCATTAACTTGTGGACCCTGAGAAAAATACTTACCAAGAAGGGCTACTGGTGGCTGAAAGAGCCTACTAGCTGTTTCAAAACAGGGGCCTCTCACACAAGCCAGGCTTTAAGAAGGCTGCACTAAACTGCCTGCCTACAGTACTGAACTGCCTGCTTGCACTGTTTTCTTGCCATCTGAGCCAACCCTTATAAAGGAGCTCCTGGAATCATATTTCAACCAACAGGACTGAGACTTTCCCTATTGGAGCTACTCGACTATATTCCTATTAGCATCTTCACTGACCAATCAGAGCAGCTCCACTCTGACTAATCAGAACAGTGCTTTTGGACCAAACTGTGAGGTTTTGGAGTCCTCCTTTGCATAAAGATGGACCAATCAGGGACCAGGAGTGGGGACTTCTCTCTATATAAGTCAGCTTTCCTCTGGCTGAGAGACTGCACTTTCCTTTTCCACTGTAGACAAGACTGTGTTTCCCTAGCTGGAGCTAAAACACTGAAGACAGGCACCGATTTGACTGGCTTGGAACAGGGCAGAGCAGAGGAGACTCAAGCAGGAAGAGCAGACTGATGCGGAGCAGAGCAGAGCTGCCTGGCTCCAGGGCTGCCTAGCCTGAGGACACCTCATAGCCATGCTGTTCCACATCTGTGCTGCTTCATAATTGAGCTGTAACACGATTGAGCTGTTCCACAGCTGTGCTCTATCACAACTAAGCTGTTTGCACTGAATAAAGTTTCCTTCACTGACCCCAAACTGAGGATTCCTGTTGGCACTGAATTGGTGCAAACGACCACTGGTTGACAGACTCAACAATTTTTACAAATCAAGGAGAGTCCAGAAATGGAGACAAGATGTTAGAACACCACGGTGTTCTCCTTTTTTTAGGCTGCTCTTAGGTGAACTTCCCTCTGGTGGCAGTAGGGCCAGCAGCTGTGGGTTTGGTGAGCTGAACAATGGCCTCCCAAAAATATCTAGGTCTTAATCCCTGGAACCTATAAATGTTACTTTACATGGCAAAAAAGACTTTGCAGGTGTGATTAAGTTAAGGATTTTGACATGGGGAGATTATGCTGAAGTATCCATTTGGGCTCTAAATGTAATCACAAGTATCCTTGTAAAAAACTGGTAGAAGAAGCTATGAAGACAGAAGAGAAGGCAATGTGACCATGGGAGCAGAGTTTAGAGTGATGCAGCCACAAGCCAAGGAATGCCAACAGCCGCCTGAAGCTGGAAGAAGGAATAGATTCTTCCCCTGGAGCTTCCAGAAGGCAACAGTCCTGCCCACACCTTGATTTTAGCCACCTAAAACTTATTTCAGATTTCAGGTCTCCAGAACTATGAGACCAAATTTCTGTTGTTTTAAGCCACTAAGTTTGTGGTTCTCTCTTAAAGCAGCAATAGCTGACCACTACAGTGCATAAGAACACTCAGGCTCACTCATCTCTTTGTTCCACATTTTCACCCAGGACACTCTCTCCTCTGCCTTCTCTTTTATCCTATCACTGGATGCCACAACATCTTCCAGGCAGAGAGATGCAGCAGTAGTTTAATCCTTTCATATTTCAGTGTACCACTTCCCCTTGTTGAAAGGGCTCCCCCAATACAACTTCTAACCAAAGAGAGAAAAGTCATTCACACACCCCCACAACATACCCACGCAATGGAAAGAGCACTAGCCAGGCAGGCAGGATCTTGAATTCAAGTCCACTGACTGGCTATGTAGCCTCATAAACTTATCAAAGATGGAACTGAAACTCATCTTTATATCCCTGGTGCCCAGAGTAGTATGTGGCACAAAGCACGTATTGACAAAGGGTCAATAAATGGGCAGTGAATCAACGAATGAATCAATTGACCTTGAACAAGAATGTAAGGCCTATCTACTGAAAAAGAGAATCTTTCCAAAAACTCTTACCTCTCTTCCTCTCTACTATAAGGGAAAGATTAAAATCATGAGTTTTAGAGTTGAAAGTATTAGGGTTTGAAGCCAGGAGCACATTGCCTCACATTAGCGCCAATCACTGGAAACCTTTTCCTTCTGTCAAGCCAAAATTTTGTATTCTAGTCACCCACTGGTCCTAGTTCAACCCCTAACCACATAAAACAAATTTCCTTTTTCTCCCACAGCTAAAAACTTTCAGAAATTGCAGACTTGGTCTCCAGGTTTGGCCTAGCCAATCAGACTAGTGACCTTGATAAATAACCAAACTTCTCTGGTACTGTATTCCTTGTCTGCCAAACAACAGCCTGAGATCACTCAGATCTCTTCCAGCTCCAAGATGCAGTGTGGAAAACATCACCCCCTCGGTGTTCAATCCCTCATCGTTTTAAACTATCCATTGAGATTTTAATTTCAATACTTTATTTTTTACTTTTAGAATTGATTCTTTCTCTAATGGGCCAATTCCTCTCCCCACTCCATCCCAGGATCTGTCTTATATTTTCAATTTTTTATTTTTTTATTCTAAGTAATAATTATTTTATACACACACACACACACACACACACACACACACACAATATCACTGTGCCACCTCCCATATATACATATTATTTAGTTAGTTCTTTCTGGAGGGCAAATCCTGCTGCCTGTAGTGTTTGCTAACTCCTGCATATGGGGGTTGCTACCTTACATTTTGTAATTTTGGAATGTGAATTTGTGTTCTTTGGGACTAATTTCATATGATATGTACTGAGACCTTTTAGAGAAACTGGAGTAATCTCTGCCAGATGCCCCAGGAGTTAACACTGGCCCAGGACAATTTTTATGTTAATCTCTCAGATGGGAGTACTTAGACCATGCATTTAAGATATATTCATTTAAACCCAAACCCATAGGAGGTCAGGTCCATGATGGTTACAAATTCCTTACGGAGATTTTTTTCCCCCTTCTATCCTATTCAGGACTATAGTGTGAAACAACCCTTCTGGTCTTAGCTTTATGCAAACATTCAGCTCTGACTTATTATTTCCATAGGCCCAAGGCCCTTCCTTTCTCTATATAGATATTAAAACCAATCTGGGCCAGTCCTCCAGTTGGGTATACTAAAGATGGCTGCAAATTATTTGCTACTCTTACCACTAAGAGGAGGGGACTAGTCCCTTTCCTCTCAAATCTAGGATGACCTTAGTGACTTGCTTGGCCAATAAATGCAACAGAAGTGTCATCCTGGGACTTCTGAGACTAGGTCATAAAAAAAGTCTTACAGTTTCTACTGATGCTTCTTGGACACTTACCCTTGCGCTTAGTCTTGGAGCCCTGAGCCACCACGTAAGAAATTTGACTACCCTGAGGCCTCCATGCTGGAGAAACCACATGGAAAGCCCAGAGAAGCCTTGGAATAAATGAAAAGAAAGAGATGCCCAGCCTGCCACTGCCATTTGCCTCATCCCAGATGAAATCCAGACATCACAGAGCAGAGATGAGTTTTGTGTCCTGTGTTCTGTCCAAATTCCTGATCCAGAGAGTTAGAAGAGAAGATAATAAAATGGCTATTGCTTTAGCTAAAATTCAGGGTAGTCTGTTAGGCAGCTGCTACAGTACTGGTTTACAGCTTTGCAAAATGATTCCACTTCTGTTTTGTCTCCTGGCAAATTCCCTTATACTTAAATGCCCAATTGTACATTTTAAGGGGTTTGCTGTTATATTTTACCCAAAATTTTTAGAAGTTTTAAAATTCACTGTGGGGGAGCTTTCAGACTATTTAGTTTTCCATATCGTCAGAAGTAGAAATTAAATCTTTCATTTTACAGATGAAAAAACTGAGGCTTAGAGAATTTAGGTTATTTGCCATAGTCACAAATCAAGTTTCTACAAACCTAGTGTTTAAAAAGGGTCTTCTAATCCTAAAGGGAATACTAAGTCATCAATCAACTCACATTTTTAAACACCTACTATAAACTTAGAATTGCTCTAGGCACTGGGAGAACAGCTATGAATAGGACGAAATCTCAAAAGTTATGGAGATCGAACCCTACTGGAAAGAAAGAGACCATAAATGAGTAAGTAAATGAATTA
The DNA here is from genome assembly GCA_028627145.1 of Eidolon dupreanum. Classification (NCBI taxonomy): domain Eukaryota; kingdom Metazoa; phylum Chordata; class Mammalia; order Chiroptera; family Pteropodidae; genus Eidolon; species Eidolon dupreanum. Next base: position 51,487,919 of record CM053515.1, on the reverse strand, counting down.
AAAGCATAGTTTCAGGGAGTATTAAGAGGATAGAGTAGTGGATGGGGTGTATTTTGGAGAAGGTGGTCAGAAAAGGCCTCTCCTGAAAAGGTGATACATGAGCAGAGACCTACACGGAAAGAAGGAGAACACCATGGACAATCTCGGAAGAGAGTGTTCCAGGTAGAGGAAATAGCAAGTCTTCTTGCTGTCATCTTCTGGGAACAAAGGATGATATTGCTGAATGAAGGAGGGGAGAGCCAAGCTTTGCTCAGTCTTATTGAGAGTGGTAAGGAGTCTGCACTTTATCCTTAGTGTGAGGTGAGGTCTTTGTTTTAAATAGCAGGTGACATATATGATCTATCTAACATTTTAAACAAATCACTGGAGGGACATGAGTAAAAGCACAGAGAACATGGTCCCAGAGAGCAATAATTTTGGATTGGGAGAGAGTGGTGTCAGTGGAGGCAGGAGTTAGTTGGATAGGAGAGGATTTTGAAAGCAGAGCTGAGAGGACTCACTAGTAAGACTAGATATCACAGAACATAGGGCCTGGCCTGAAGAGGGTATAGATCCTACTGAATCTTGAGACTTCCTCAGAAGAGACAGACACATGGGGACCAGTAGTTCTCAGCCTCAAGTGCTGATGAGAAAAAGTCCTTTCATGTTTCTGTAAATCCACTATGAATCCCTAGCACAAGGTGACTATTTCACCTTGCCTCTTTCTCAAGGAGGGTTGTACCCCACTATCTGCTGAGTAGCTCAATATTCTGACAGGCTTTGCCTTGACAGTCTAAATCCCAATTGAGACAAAACTAAATTTTACACAGATCACAATTAGGCAGCCCATCTGTGAAAGGCTCTTGGTTGGACAATGGGTTAGGGAGTCCAGTTATGCCATTCAGAATTCATAAAAAGTTAGAATTGGAACCTCTCAGAACCAGAAAGGATGAACCACAGGCTAGCACAAATGGATGATTTACGATTGAATTCTGGTTCTACAGCCAATAAATGAGAACCTTAGGCAAGTCCATTTCTTTTCTTTTCACAGGGGAAATGATAGTACCTGACTCAGTGCTTCTCAAGCTTCATGGGGATCTTGTTAAAATACAGATTCACTAGGTGGGGCCTGGGAGTCTGCATTCCTGATTGCTGGTACACAGACTACTCTTTGAGTAGTGAGGTCCTGACTCAATTGTAATCCAACATGTACTCACTGGGCACATTACTACACATGAAGAACTGTGAAGGAGACAAAGAAACAGACGTGGCTCTTAAGGAGAGGTAAATACACAAACCACCATATTGCAAGGTACAAAGTGATTATGCCACTCTGGGCACCCAGGGGATAGAAACTGTTCTTCAATAAGGGAACTCAAGAAAGGTTTCATAAAGGAAGACAGATAGAGACAAACATATAGAGCATGATGAAAATCATAGGGGACTTTCAATGGCTTAGCCATGGAATGGCATAGGTTCTTTACAACTTCTACTTTCTCCTCAAAATTAAGACCTCGAATTCATTCATTCAACATATATAGTAGTCATTGGGGCTGTTTAGTAGAACTGCAATTCTCCACCCACTCTAATTCAGGCTTGGCCATATGATTTCCTTTGGCCAAGGTACCTAAGAGACAGTGTATGATTCTCCATTTTTCTTTCCCTACCACAGTGAATCCTGGTGCCTTAGGAGACTCAATCAGCCTGGGACTTTAATGACTACAATGAGCAGCATCTCTGCCAACCCACAGTGAACAGGCAGAATATAGCAAGAAATAAACCTTTGTTGTCTTCAGCTGCTGGGATTTGAGTTGTTGCTGCAGCACAAATCAGTCCATCCTCACCACTACAATACATATTTAGTAATACAAGCACTATTCAAGGCTTTCCCTCTAGGACATGAACAGCTTGAGGCATCAAAGGAGAAGTGGCAAGAACCAGGGCCTGAGTAACTAGAATCATGCCAGCTTTCTTCTCTCTCTGCCCGTATCTCATTTGTTCATCTCTGCTTTGCCATACTCATCCCCTTTGCCTACAGGCCTTCTCCATGTGCCTGCAGGTTTAGCCACCAGCAGCCCTACCTTCATATCTTTCCACCTCTGGGCTCTATAGGTAAGACTATCCTTTTCCAGCTTCAAATCAAAAATCAAAAATGTGACTCAGTTTGGGTCAAATACCTCTGGGCCAGTCTCTGTGCCTAGGGAAATTTGTAGCTAAGCCTGGGTCACATGCTTGCTCCTTTGGCTGAGTGGCAGGAGGTAGCATCGATGGGGTGTGTTATCAGAAGGGAATGGGAAACTTGAAGTCCAAAGTCCATCTGCAGACCCCAACAAAAAGGTAAAAAGGATGTGAATGCATTTCCATACAAGAGAAGGCCAAGGGAGAATTAAACTGAGCTGTGACTGGTGAAAGCAAAGGGAAAAGGGAAAATGTGGTATATGCATAGTTGACCTAAGAGAAAAGAGGCAGACTAGAGAGCCACTGGGCTGGACAGCTCCCTATGCTGGCAACAAGAAGTCACCTTTGGCCTACAATTGCCAGGTGACCAACAAGGCCTGGTGGGGGCAGATGTCAGGAGAAAATGTTAACTCAAGTAAAGGATGCTGTTGTTTACTAATTAAGGGAGGTATGTAAAACTCTGACAGTGATACAGACCTCTGATCAGGAGTAGACTAAGTCTGGGAGAGCAAATACTGAACTAATATGTGTGGCCCCATTACCATCTTCCCTGCATGACTCACTCATGGGACTCCTTCTTTACTGAGCCCAACCCAGCTCCCTATTCCTCCTCAAGACAGCCTCCTCTCAATCATAAAAGATGAAACTCACTTGCCACCCCTGATCTAGCTATGCACATCATGCTTGAAGGCCTATACCAGATCACCTACAGAGATTCCTTCAGATACTCTTATTATATGCCAAACACTTGGTCCTTTCTCTATATTTCCTTTTTCTCTATAATCCCAGGAAAGACCCTTGGTGCAACTAAAAAAACCCAAAGGGAAAACAATGTGCTTCTGTGTGAAGACAGATTAGATGTGAAAGTCTAGAATAGAGAATATGTATATAACTATCCATCTTCCAATCCATCAGGGCCTTTCTGAGGCCCAGAAGCAAACTGCCTTAGCTTGTGTGTGTTCTCAGGAAAATTCTTACAGATGCCAAGATCTTGGTAACCAGTGTGTGGCTCATCCTTGGCAGTGAAATTCCAGAGGTACCATATACAGTGATTACTGCATGGTCAAGTCTTCCCTCCCCGCAGCCTCTTGAATCCCCTTGGAAAACACACATACAACACACAGACACAATACAAAATGACAGCCTCACTAGATGGCTACTGAGGACCCGAAACCCCTTCTCTCATTTTTCCCAGTGCTCTTCCTCCTCCCCAAAAACACACCCCAAAAAAGATCGCTCTCTTCAGCAAGAAGGGGAGGACTGAGCTGGTAATAACCAGGTAGGACCCTTACTTGTCAGCTAACCTTCAAATAAAACACAGCAGGAATAAGTGCACAAAAAGCTACTTCCCAGCAGGCAGGCAGGATTAATAAACAAAGAACAGGGCAGCAGAACAGCAGTGAAATCTAAGCTGGTATTTTTCACTTCCTTGAGGATACTTCTCCTGTTTATAAATAAACATGGTGCACTGAGGCCAGCTGGGGAGGAGGAGAAAGGAAGGAGCCTACAGGCAATGACTCTTGAAACCATCAAAACCTCCAAGGTAATGCTGGCTAACACCCTTATCTCATAGACAGGGAGCTGGGTCCAAGGGCAGGTGTGAGCTGCCCTTAGGACTCTGATGTTGGGTCAGACCAATGCTGGGACTAGAACCCAAGTATGCTGTCTTCTAGCCTAACAGCTTCCTTTCACAATTCAATGGAAACATTTATTCAGCTCCCATCCTATAGTGCCAGAAAATACCTCCTCAACCAACCTGAACCCTCCATTAACAGGATCATTTTTCTGCATTCCATGTTTTAAAAGTAGGTCCCACAGAAAGGCAAGCTTATGTTTAAGAATTTACAGTCTTTTTTTTTTTTTCCATTTGTTTTGCAACAGTTGGGGAACATCTTGAGGACAACCCACATTCCTTCCAGTCTCCTCTATTGTACATCACTGACCCAGACACACAGACTTCATGCTCCAATCACACTCCTAGCACTTAGCCATATCTTCCACCACCAAACTAAGATTCTGTTTAAATATCAAACTGTACTTTCTAAAAACTAACATTTTTCAAAGATGTATAATGTGGAAATAAGGTGGTTTTTTTTTTTTTTTCCTGCATAGCTATCAGTTATTTAGAAAATTTGTTGCAGTAGGACTCACTTTTTCCCCATGCAGATAATTGGAGTGTTGGTCTACTATCCCTATCAGTGATGGGATGCTCTGGATCCAACTTTCTGGGCCTTAGCCAAAATTCTGTCCAGAGGCAATAAAGCAATACCTGCTCCCTGGAGTAAAAGCTTTAAAACAGAGCATTCTCCCAAGAAGGCACAGAGAAGCCTGTGTGTGTCCTCTGGTGCACAAGAGCATACTCTACCCAATTGAAATTCCTTCCTTCCTAAGTCTTAAATTGTTTATAAAGAAAACCAAGTATTTTAAAGGAAGCATGCAGGCCAGTCCTAAATGAGCCCTCATGTTCCATGCAGATATCAACCAGGTTCCAGCAAGACTAACCTTGCTACTGCACTAAGCATCTCTTCCTTAATTCTTCCTAGGCTGAACTAAGAGAGTTGGAAGACAGCTGACAAGAAAACAGCACCTCAAACTGGTCTTCATCCAAGGCCTTTGCCCAGTGGACACAACTCTGTCTTGACATCCAATGATGTCCATCTCCTGGGAATTACGCTTGCCAACTCCCTTGCTTATTCCAGGACCTCTGGTCTCCTTCAACACAAACAACCTTCACTGAGTGCACTTAGGTGCCAGATACTTCAAAAAAGTCATCTTGGGAGGTGGCAAGGGGTTGAAGAGGGAAATAAGCCACTATCACAGCCAGAGGCAACAAAGACATCCACGATCACTGGCTAGTGCCATCGGCTTGTCTTGAGGCCTCTGGTTAGAAGGAAGACACTCCCATCCCTCTACAGAACACAATGACAGGTCTTCCTTAAATGTTTTTTGATGTGACTTAGGCTTATAAAACCATGAAAAGACTGTTTACAGGAAATGGGACTCTGGACAAAAATCATAGGACTCCATACCAGAGGTCTTGGGAACTTGAAAGAGATCAGGTTAGGACCACTGTCAGGACTAGGCAGAAGTGGAAAAGGTATTGGATCCAAAATCCAGAGACCATTTTCTTTACCAGCTCGCCTCGTGTCCTTGGGCAAGACACATTCCCTCTGCAGTTTTACAGATGAGATGGAATGATTGGAACAATGGTTTTTATTAGCAATAAAACTCATATAGTTTGCAAATTATATTTTATCAAGAGGCCCAATACACAAAACAAACAAAAGGGGAGCTGCTTATGCTGAATCAGGGCTGGGGAGCCCAGAGCTGGCTGGCCTTCAGAGAAGCCAGTTTGAAAACCATAGGAGTAGATTAAGTCCGAGAGCCCCTTCCGGAGCTCTTACACCTCTTAGGTACCTGGGAGGACAGAAGAAAGAATCATCATTGATTTAATGCTCTTCATGGTGCTTGGCAATTTATATATCACGTCATTGAATTCTTTGCCACAGCAACATGAAGTGAACTAGCCTGTGAACTGAGATCTCTTGTGAACTGCAATTTATTTGCAAGAGGCAGAACTTGGATTTGAACCAAGGGTTTTCTGACTCCATATATGGTATTCCTACTCTTTGCTAAGAGGTACATGGAAATTTGGGCTGAGTCAATAATTCTCTTCAATTGTAAATATAAACATACGTATATATATGCATAGGGAACAATCATCTTGAAGAATGTACCTCTTAAAATTATCATTAGCTATGTCTGTGTGGTAATAATGCAGATGATTTTCAGTCTATTTACCTATATTTTCTAATTTTCCTATAATGAACAGATATGATTTACATGAAGTAGGTACTACTTATTACAGTGGTTTTAACAATTCCCAACTGACGCTTCCGTGTTGGTTTTCTATGGCAAACTAGGGATTGGGGGGACAGGTGGTATCTCTGATCTTTTGAAGTTGACAGTGGGAATAGCAACTCACAAACTCTCCCTTGAGAGAGTCCTGGGCTGACCGGAGGGGCAGTTCTCATGGTCATTTAAGTTCTTTGAAGCTTCACTCCTGGGAAGTGTGGTTGTTTTAGAAAGTAAAAGCAAGTCTCTGAGACCCCTCCCAAATATAAGCCTCTCCTATCCACTCCCTCAATTGCTTTATATAGTGTGTGCGGGGCGGGGCGGGGGAGGGTGGTGGTGGCGGTGAATAAAATTAAAAATGAACCCAAGATCAAAATCCCTCACTCCTCAGACCCAACCCAGCAGTATCTATAGAGAGTGAGCCCTCCAGCCAGGTAGACTTAAACTCTCTGGCCCCACCTGAGAATCTCCACCACTCCTCCAACACACACACACACACAGCCAGTGGCAAATATGAAGATTACAGTACTACTTCAGGAGAGAAAATACCACCCTGAAGGCAAGTCAGGCTTTGGTCCGGGATGAGGTGGGGCAAGGCGTGCCAGCTTCTTCCCTGTATTACTCATGCCAGCTCTGCTGGTAGAAACCTAAATATTTATCATGCCACCTCGAGGCACACCACACACCCCCAGCAGTCGGCAACAGCTGTGCAGAGGCCTGTATAGGATGAAGGATTCGGGAGCTGAGGGGCACATACACTCTGACTTGAGCAGGAAAACCCAGAATGGTGGCCAGGAGACAATGCTGAGAACCACTTCAGAAGGCTGCCACTGACTGCTGCTTTGAAAATTAGTAAAGAATTGTAGGAGATGGGAGATGTTTCAAAACGTAGGGAGTGATGGTGCACGATCAACTGGAGTCGAGAGCCCCTCTGAGACAAAGAAAAAGCCAGAGGTGAACCTCCCGTCCCCACTCCCAAGACCAATTTCAGCCCCGACTCTCCTAAGCAGTTGTCAAAACCTGTCCTGACTCGGGCGAGAATGGTTAGGAAAAGAGAACTGAACAGCAATGTCTATCTCCAAAGGGGAATAAATCCACGCGGGAAGGAGCTCTGGGGCTTGACAGAGAAAACGCCCCCCACGTCCACCCCCAATGACTTCACACAGACCTCACCCTAAATGACTCTGTGCTCTTCTGCAAGGCCTGTGAGATGTCATCCCACCATCCAGGTGGCAGACTGTCAATCGGAAATTTCTGGTGAATTCCTGGAGATGCCTGCTCCTAACTCTCGCTCAACCCCCTGCCGAAGGGATCAGATCTAGAGGACCTGTCTTTGCCGCTGTCCATTTTAGAAACCTAAAAAGGAGTATGTTTTCAACCCCATTGGGAGCCCCGCCTCCATTTCTCCACCCTTCTCCGCGCTGACCCCTCCAAGCAGTGCCCTAGGGTCGTCTGGGCTCTGTCATTTTCGCCTCACAAAAGAGTGGCGGCCGGTGGGGCGCGGCGACAGGCGACTCTAGCCAGCATTTCTCCCAAAGGAGATGCGTGTCATCGCGGCGCGCCCATTCGGGGCCTCTGCAAATCCCACCAACCGGAGAAACAAAGCGGCAGGGGCGCGGCGAGACGAGCCCCTAGGGGAGGCCCACTGCGCCCCAGCCCTGGCGGCCCCGCCCGCCGATCCCCCGAGCCCGGGCCGGCCCCGCAGGGCAGTAGCCGCGTCCTGCGCCGCCGGCTCGCCGGCGACCTCAGCGGCTACTGTACCTACTAAAATTAGCGGCCGCCGGGTATTAATAGCCTTAGCGCAGGGGGGCGGGCGCAGCCCCGGAATCGGGGGCGAAGAAAAAGGAGAAGGAAGGGACGCGGAGGAAAAGGCCACTTACACCACCAGCCTGGAGATGATCCATGACACCATGGCGGGCGGGCAGCGCGGCCCGTGCGGCGGGGCGGCTGCGGGCGACTGGGCGGCTGCAGCGTTCCGGGCACGTCAGTTCGCGCACGGCCGCCGCCGCCAGACTGAGCGCGCCCGCTGTGCTGCCCGGCGCTCGCGCGTCGGCGCAGCCGCGGCACGTTGCTGCGGCGGCGGCGGCGGCGGCGGCGGCGGCGGCCCCAGCCCCCGGGGCTCGGTGGGCCCGCGGCGATTGGGCGGCGAGCAGGTCGGGCACCAGCGGGACCCGCCCTGCCCCGCTCGCCCCCGCCCACCGCTGAATTCAGGCTGTTCCTCTGCGCGTCCTGGGGCACGAGCAGCTTAAATGGAACCCTGAGGTGAGCCAGTTGGCAGAGCAGAGACCTGGGTGTTGCCCCCTCCTCAGTGTTATGGTGGGCAAACTGAGGCCTGCACCTAGACCTTGAGAATCTGTCTACCTGTTCTGGTCGGTATTCAGTCATCCATCATTCAGATACAGCACTAGCCTCGTAAGGGGCTTACCTTTATCTAGAGCTAATCCCTCCAGTCTGTCCCGCACATGGCATTAAGTGCAAAGAAACAAATCTGGGCATGTGTTTCCCCTCATGAAAATTCTAGAGTCTCTACCTGATCTAGTCCATGTCTACAAACTCATGCCACCACCATCCCCTAAATATCCTTCCAGCTCTTTTCACTTTCGGACTTCAACTTGTGCTGTTCCCTCTTCCCTGTTCCTATTATACTCCATGCTGCACCTTTTTCAAGGCTCAAATAAAAGGTTACTAAGAAAGGCCTTTTCATATGGGGCTGCTCCAGCATTTTGGTGTGGAATTGGCCCAAGAGTACAATCTGGCCAGGAGCTGTCATTGCATAGGACTAGTGTCCTGCTGAGCCATTTTGGAGCCTGAGACAAAAGGGAAACTGTGTGGATCCTACACACATTTTTTATGTATTTTTAAAAATATATATCGCATTTATCTTGAGTGCTGCATTTTATGGCACTCCCTTAAATTTTGCCCCTAAAGCAAGTGCCTCACTCTCCTCACCCTAGACTTGGCCTTTATTATATAAGTCCTTGTACATTATTCCTTTATGCTTAGAAAACCTTTGTCCCCTGATCCTTGACTCTGCTGTTGTCTTTCTCACCACCCTCTATGGTGCTCTCTCAGAGCATTATTCTCCTTTGCTGATGCTCACATCATATATAATTCAGCGTCTGATGTGAGAGGCACAGGAGAAAGCCAGCTTGAAGTGTTCTTTAAAAGAACCCTGCTCAAGACCTTGGCAGAAAGGGACTGGAAATGTACCAGTAGTATGTGTGTGTGTGTGTGTGTGTGTGTGTGTGTGTGTGTGGCAGTTGGGGGGAGGGGACGAGGGGAGATATGCAGGCAGAAGAAAGACCTTGCCCACAATAAGAAAACTATAGATGATAAAGGGTCTCCAAATAACTCATAAAATACACGTAATACCTTTTTTAAAAATGTCATATTGACCCAGTTTTGAGTCCCTGGGTAGAGGCCAGTCAGTTCTCTTTCTTAGGCAGCCAAGTAAGTCCACTCCTCCAATCACCTTTCCTATCAGGCTCTCAAATCTAATCCACTATATACCTGCCCTAATCACCCCAGAGCCAGATATCAGACTACCAGGGACAGCCCCTATGCCCTAGAGCCCACTGAAATTATTTAGACTAGGCAATCCTAAAACCTGCTTGTCCTGCCTTATCCTCTCCTTCCCGAAGTCACTCTCTCACCCTCTGCCTTGTAACCCACTCCAGGGTTTACCCTGTGTGGCCCTGCATAACATGTGGTGTTCTATCAAGAGAACTGTTAGTATAACAAAATTGTAAAACTTTCTGGTTTGTGTCTCTTGATCTGTGTCTAGCCTCACCAATACCACACCCAGGGTAACATGGTTAGAACAATACCCCACAGGGAAAAGCTTGTAATACCTACCAGGCAGATCAGGACAGTACTAAGCAAATAGGACCTTCCTGAGATCTCCCCTGCCCTCTGTTCCCCCTCCCTGAGAGGTCAGAAAATGCTGTTAATCTTGGAGAGTGGAATATTGTGGTTTAAAGGGGTCTTCTTAGTGGAAAAATAGAGGAGAAATTCTCCACATGCTGTTTCTCTCCTGGAGCATGTCCCCGGCTCCTGTAAATGGAATTCTCAGGTTTAAGCATTGCACAGAACTGGACATTTTAATTAACAAAATGAAAATATTCATAGTATTAAAATGTTTGGAGGTCTTTCTGTTGTCTGAAGAGAATCAGAAAACTAGTGGGACCAACCCCAGTTGTCACTCAGGGTTGAGAAAAATATGTTCCACAGAGCAACTTCAACTGATAGAGGAGGAGAAAGAACAGAGAGAGAAGAAATTTGCTTTTTAATTTCCTTTTATCTCTTTCAGTGTAACTTATATATATTACATCTCTCAATCCTAGACTCCCTCCAGTTTGTCCTTGACCCTGGAAAACATGAAACCAGGGAATAGATAAATCTTCTAGACAATGGGATTCTTGCAGCCCTATCAGTTTGTTCACTTTAAGTTCTTTTTCACATGAACTGCTGTTATAGTGGATATTTATTGTCTGTTTTGCCCTGCAACCTTTCCCCTTTCTTCTGGGAAGTCCTCTCCATCTTGTATTGGGGAATGATTCTTCCCACATGCCAATCTTTAAAAGTGTCAATTTCTTATATGTCTATACTACCTTGTTTGGTTCATGAGTGATCACTGGACATAATCTGGGCCAAAGTTTTTCCCTACGATTTTTAAAGTTGAAAATAGGAAAAAGAGACTTCCACTTTCATCCATGAAATATTAACTGCCACGAGAATTGTCCCCCCATTGTAGACAACTAGAAAAACAAACAAACAAAAATACATCCAGCAATTGTTTTCAAGCACATTGGATAGCAGGCAGTATGGGATTGTGATAACTATGAAAAGAGAAACAAATATCATTAGTCCTACAATTGCCCTGATTACTGTCTACAAGCAGTTTTCAAGTATCACTGCAGGGATGGGGATGGAACCCAAACTAAGCCCAGCAATCACACAAGTTCAGTAGGCAAAGACCAGGGTTCAGAAACTCTGAAGCAGCAAGAATTTGTGGAGTAGAATATCAGAAATGAGGGCATAGGGAGAGCACTCCAGATATCTGCAGAAGGAGCCCCTACAGTCTTTAGCTGAATACTGTTGAGAACATGCGTGAGTGAAATTCTAGGAGGCTAGGGAAGAACCGCCACCAGAAAGTAGTACACCAAACATTTCCTGGAGCTCATACAGGACTGGGAATATTTTGTCTTCACACCAGCCCAAACAGAGAGACCTCTTAATATATGAAGCATTGGATAGAGTTCTCAAAATTGAAGTTCGTGGTGACATCGAAAACATGGGAGAGTGAGAGATGTCCCAAGAACTCTCCCCAGCATGTCAGAGCATGGGATCAGTGCATAAGAGCTACCACAGGAATGAGTTGGAACTCAGAATTCAAGAAGTTAACAGAACACCCAATTATCTCACCCAAACAGGCCTACTCCAAAACACATTGTATCAAAATTATCAAAAATCAATGACAAAGAATTCTCAGGGCAGCCAGGGAAGACGGTAACCTATAAAGGAAAACCTATTAGATTATCATCCGACTTCTCAACAGAAACATTACAAGCCAGAAAGGACTGGAATCAAATATTCAAACTATTAAATGAAAGGAACTACCAGCCAAGAATAGTGTATCCAGCAAACCTCTCCTTTAGATATGAAGGAGAAATAAAGACCTTTCCAGACATACAAAAATTGAAAGAATTCTCCACTGTGAGGCAGAAAATACTGAAAGGGGTCAGCTCACCTAAAACAAAATGACAAAAACAAACAAACAAACAAACCACAATTAGGAGTAAGGCGACTAACAGGCAGATAGAAGCAGAAGAGTGCAACCCTTACTAAGATCAGGGCATTATAGGCTTAAACAATAAGAAGAGATTTGCTATAGCAAGAAAGTAATGAATGTTCAGCATACGTAGGGACAAATTGAAACAACAATGACTGAAACGGGGAGTATTCAAAGATCCAAATTCACTAAGGGGAATGGAGATAAGGCATCCGCAGAAGAAAATGGATGACTGAATATATATAATTACTCTTTCCATATTCACAATGGTAACCACACAACAAAGATTCAGAACTGAAGTATATAATATAAAACAAGAAGGATCAGAGGGAAAACCCACTAAACCCAAAACCAACAACAAAAAACAAACAAACAAACAAATGAAAACAGACACAAAAGGGCAAGGAAGCAATGGAAAAACCGAGCTACCAGAAAGCAAAAGATAAAATGGCTATAAGAAGACCTCATATTTCAATAATCACCCTAAACATAAATGAACTGAACTCACCAATAAAAAGGCAGAGTTGCAGAATGGATCAAAAAACAAAAACCCAACCATATGCTGCCTCCAGGAGACACATCTCAGTTCCAAAGACAAATATAGACTCAAAGTGAAAGGGTGGGAAATGATATTATAAGCAAATGGCATTCAGAGAAAAGTGGGAGTAGCAGTACTAATATTGGATGAAATAGACTTCAAAATATAAAAGGTAAACAAAGATACTGAGGGACACTTCGTAATAATAAAGGGAATCATGCACCATGAACACATAATACTTATTAATATCTATGTTTCCAATCAGGGGGCCTGAAATATATAAAGCAATTACTAACAGAACTAAAGGTAGAAACAGACCAAAACACTATTGCAGTAGGGGAACTAAATACCCCCTGTTGAATATAGACAGATCATCCAAACAGAAAATCAATAAGGAAATAACATCCTTAAATGACACATAGACTAACTGCACATAATTGACATTTACAGAGCCTTTCATCCCAAAACAGCTGCTTATACAGTCTTCTCTAGTGCACATGGAACATTCCCAAAGATTGACCACATACTGGGACACAGAGATAGCCTCAACAAATATAAGAGGGTTGAAATCATACCAACCATATTCTCTGATCATAATGCTTTGAAACTAGAGATCAACTGCAGAAAGAAATCAGGAAGAAACACAAATACATGGAGATTAAACTACATGCTACTGAAGAATAACTGGATCTGAGGAGAAATAAAAAGGGAGATCAAGAGATATATAGAAACGAATGATGATGATAGTACAACATATCAAAACTTTTGGGACACAGCAAAAGCAGTCATAAGAGGAAAGTTCATATCATTACATACCTATATCAAAAAACAAAAACAAGCCCAAATGAACAATGCTACATCTTAAGAAACTAGAAAAGGAAGAACAAATGAAGCATAAAGTCAGCAGAAGGAAAGAAATAAATAAAATTAGAACAGAAATAAATGAAATTGAAAACAAAACAAAAAAAAACAATAGAAAAAATAAATGCAACAAAGAGCTAGTTCTTTGAGAAGGTTAATAAAATTGACAAACTGCTGGCTAGACTCACAAAAGAAAAAAGAGAAAGGACACAAATAAAATCAGGGATGAAAGGGGGGAAATTATGATAGACACCACAGGAATACAAAGGATCATACAAGAATATTATGAAAAAGTATATAACACCAAATTTAATAACCTAGAAGAGATGAACCAGTACTTAGAAAGATACAACCTTCCTACATTGAATCAAGAAGAACTGGAAAACCTAAATAGACCGATCAGCAGAATGGAAATGGAAACAATCATCAAAAACCTACCAAAAAGTAAAAGTCCAAGACCAGATGGCTTCACCAGTGAATTCTACCAAACATTCAAAGAAGATTTAATACCTATTCTCCTCAAACTCTTCTGAAAATTCAGAGGAGGCAATACTTTCTAACGCATTTTATGAGTCCAATATTACTCTGATATCAAAGCCTAGTAAAAATAACACACAAAAAGAAAATTACAGACCAATGTCTCTCATGAACACAGAAGCAAAAATCCTAAATAAGATATAAGTGAACTGAAAACAGCAACATATTAAAACAATTATACACCTCAATCAAGTGAGCTTCATCCCAGGGGCACAGGGATGGTTCAACATGTGCAAATTGATTAATGTGATACATCACATGAATAAATTAAAAAATAAGAACCATATGATCATATCAATAAACAGTGCTGAGAAAACTGGAAAGCCACCTGCAAAAGAATGAAACTAGACTGTTGTCTCTCACCACACACCAAAATTAACTCAAAATGAGTTAAGGACCTGAATATAAGACCTGAAACAATAAAATGCATAGAAGAAAACATGAGAACTAAACTCAAGGACCTTGGACTTAAAGAGGATTTTATGAATTTGACCTCAAAGGCAAGGGAAGTAAAAGCAAAAATAAATGAATGGGACTACATCAAGCTAAAAAGCTTCTGCACAGCCAAAGAAACAGTCAACAAGATAAAGAGACAATCATCTGAATGGGAAAATATATTTGCAAGCATCGCCTCTGTTAAGGGCCTAATATACAAAATATACAAAGAACTCATACAACTCAATAACAACAACAACAAAAAAACAAACGATCCAATTAAAAAATGGGCAGAGGACCCTGAACAGACACTTCGCCCTAGAAGACATACAAATGGCCAACAAATATATGAAAAGACGTTCAACATCATTAGCTATTAGAGAAATGCAAATCAAAACCATAATGAGATACCATCTCACATCTGTTAGAATAGCTATAATCAACAGGACAAGTAATAACAAATGCTGGAGAGGATGCAGAGAAAAAGGAACCCTCATACACTGCTGGTGGGACTGCAAATTGGTATAGCCACTATGGAGAACAGTATGGAAGTTCCTCAAAAAACTGAGAATTGGTCTACCGTATGATCCAGCCATCCCTGTACTGGGTATTTACCCCAAAGACTTGAAAACCCATATCCAGAAAGATATTTGCACATCGATGTTCATAGCAGCATTATTCACAGTGGCCAGGACATGGAAGCAACCAAAGTGTCCTATAATAGATGACTACCTAAAGAAGCTGTGGTACATATATACAATGGAATATTACTCAGCCATAAGAAGAGTTGAAATACTGCCATTTGCAACAACATGGATGGACCTCGAGATAATCATGCTAAGTTAAATAAGCCAGACAGAAAAAGTTGAAAATCACATGATATCACTTATATGTGGGATATAAACCTAAAAGCAACAAACAAACAAGACAAAGAGACTCATGGACATGGACAATAGACTAGTGGCTACCAGAGGGTAGAGGGAAGAGGGGAGGGAGGAGGTAGATCGGGTAAAAGGGGTCAAATATGTGGTGACAGAAAGAAATCTAACTATGGGAGGTGAACACACAATATAAATATATATATGCCTTACTGTTAAAATGTACAGCTGAAAGTTACCAGATTTCGTTAACCAATGTCACCATAAAAATAATTAATTAATTAATTAATTAATTGATGAATTAAAAAATTTTGACATTAGTATTGGGGCAAAATTACCTCTAAACTAAAAACTGATCAGGGCCTGGCTTAACATAGCCTCAAAGCAAGACTCAAAAGGATCAAACTCATCCCAAATATCTTAACTGTGTTCTAGGAAAAAAACAATAACACATTAATTTTATTAAAGACTCCTGGCATTAAGTTCCTAAAAGTTTTTAAATTTCCAATTACAGGTGTACAGCATAGTGGTTAGACATTTACATAACTTACAAAATCATCTTCCGAGAAGTCTGACATCATGCATAGTTATTACAATTTATTGACTATACTTTACTTTAAATCCCCGTGGCTATTACGCAACTGCCGATCTGTACTTCTTAATCCTCTCACCTTTTTGATCCAGGCCTCTAACACTCTCCCACTTGAAAACCATCAGTTTGTTCTCTGTATCTATGAGTTTGTCTGTTTTCTTCATTTATTTTGTTTTTTAGAATCCACACAGAAGTGAAATCATATGGCATTTGCCTTTTTCTGTCTGATTTATTTCACTTAGCATGATACCCTCCGGGTCCATCCATGTTGTTGCAAGTGATAAGACTTTATTGTTTTTTAGGATCAAGTAATATTCCATTGTATATATGTATCACAATTTCTTTATCCAATCATCTATCGATGGACATTTAGGTTGCTTCCATATTTTGGCTATTGTAAATATGCTGGAATGAACGTAGGGATGCATACGTATTTTTGAATTAGTGTTTTGGATTTCTTCAGATAAATGCCCAAAAGGACAACTGCTGGGTAATGAGTTCTGTTTTTAATTTTTCAGAAAACCTCCATACTGTTTTCAGGAGTGGCTGCTCCAATTTGCCATCGCACCAACAATGTATGAGGGTTTCCTTTTCTTCTCATCCTCACCAACCGTTGTTATTTGTTGAATTAATGATAATAGCCATTCTGACAGATGTGAAGTGATATTTTATTGTGGCTTTAATTTGCATTTCTTTGATGGTTAGTAACACTGAGCATCTTTTCAAATATCTATTGACCATTTCTATGTCCTCTTTAGAGAAATGTCTATTTGGGATCTATGTCCATTTTTTAATCAAATTGTTTGTATTTTTTCATTAATCTCTTATCAGATATATCTTCCATTCAGTAGGTTTTTTTTTTTTTTTTCATTTTGTTGATGGTTCCTTATGCTGTACAAAGACTTTTAAATTTGATATAGTCCCATTTGTTTATTTTTTATTTTGTTTCCCTTGCTCATAAAGACATATCAAAAAAATATTACTAGGACCAATGTCAAAGAGTTTACTCCTTATGTTTTCATTTAGGAGTTTTATGATTTGGGGTCTTACATACAAATTTTTAATTCATTATAGGTTTATTCTTGAATATGGTCTAAGAAAGTACTCCAGTTTCATTTTTTTGCATGTATTTGTCCAGTTTTCCCAACACCATTTATTGAAGAGACTATCTTTTACCTCATTGGATACTCTTTCCTCTTTTGTCATAATTGACTATGTAGGCATGGGTTTATTTCTGGGCTCTATATTCTGTTCCATAGATCTATGTATTGTTTTTAAGCCACTACCATGCTATTTTGATTACTATGGATTGTAGTATAGTTTGATATCAGGTAGCATGATACATCAAACTTTGTTCTTTCTCAAGATTGCTTTGGCTATTTGAGGTCTTTTGAAGTTCCATATAAATTTTAGGATTATTTGTTCAAGTTTGGTGAAATGTCATTGGTATTTTGATAGAGATTACATTGAATCTATAGATTGCTTTGGGCAGTATGGACATTTTGAAGATGTTAATTCTTCCTATCCATGAGCACAGTATATGCATCCATTTATTTGTATCTTTTCTAACCTCTTTCTTCAATGTCTTATAGTTTTCTGAGTACAGTTCTTTTACCCCTTTAGTTAAATTTATTCATAGGTTGTTTTTTTTTTTTTGATGCAATTGTAAATGGCATTATTTTCTAGAGAATTTCCCTTTGCATGCACACACATGCAACTGATTTTTAAATATTAATTTCGTATCCTTCTACTTTACTGACATCATTTATCAGTTATAGCAGTTTTTTGGGGAACTCTTTCAGGTTCTCTCTATACATAGTATCATGCCATCTGCAAATAATGACAGTTTTCCAATCTGGATGCCTTTTGGTTCTTTTTCTTGTCTGATTGCTGTGGCTAGGACTTCCAATATTATGTTAAATAGAAGTGGTGAATGTAGACATCTTTGTTTTGTTCCTCATCTTAAGGAGAACACTTTAACTTTTCAACATTAAGTATGAAGTTAGCTGTGGGTTTGTCATACATGACCTTTATTATGTTGAGGTATGTTCCCTCTATTACCACTTTTCTGAGAGTTTTTAATCACAAATGGATGCTGAATTTTGTCAAATGCTTTTTCTACATGTATTAATATAATCACATGATTTTTATCCTTCATTTTCTTTATGTTGTGTATCATGTTAATTGATCTCCAGATATTGAACCAAACTTGCATCTCAGGAATAAGTTCTTTATCATGGTAATCTTATTAATGTACTGTTGATTTCAGTTTGCTAATATTTTGCATCTATGTTCATCAGGGATATTGGTCTACAATTTTCTTTCTTTTTTTTTTTTTTCTGTAATGTCATCATCTGATTTTGGAATCAGTGTAATGCTGGCCTCATAAAATGAGCTTGAGAGACTTCCATTCTCCTAAATTTTTTGAATAGTTTGAGAAAGATAGGTGTTTGTTCTACTTTGACTGTGGTGAAACTCGCCATCTGGTCCATGATTTTTGCTTGTTGGGAGTTCTTTTGATTACTGATTTGATTTCATTAGTAGTTATCAGTGTGTTCAGACTTTCTGTTTCTTATTGGTTCAGTCTTAGAGATTGTTTCTAGAGATTTGTCCATTTCTTCCAAGTTGTCCAATTTGTCGGCATATAATTGTTTGTAATGTTTTCTTATAATTCTTTGTGTCTCTGTACTATCAGTTGTCAATTCCCCTCTTTCATTTCTAATTTTATTTATTTGATTTCTCTTTCTTTTTTTTTGATGAGTCAGATTAAAGGTTTATTAATTTTGTTAATTTTATCAAAGAAGAAACTTAGTTTCATTGATTTTTGTATTGTTTTTTAGACTCTATTTTATTTATTTCCAATCTGATCTTTATTATTTCATTCATTCTACTCACTTTGGGCTTGCTTTGTTGTTCTTTTTCTAGTTTTTAATAGAAAATAGTAAGGTTAGATTTTTTATTTGAGATTTTTCTTGTTTCTCGTGGTAGACCTGCATCAATATGAATTTCCCCCTTTGAACTTTTTCTCTGTATCCCATGGACTTTTGGTCATTAAGTTTTCATTTTTGTCTCAAGGTATCTTTTGATTTCCTCCTCATTCTCATTGTTAACCTAGTCATTGTTCAGTAGCATGTTATTTAGTCTCCACATGTTTGTGTGTTTTTCAGTTTTCTTCTTGTAATTCATTTCTAGGTCTATATCATTGTAAGTGGAGAAAATGCTTGGTATAATTTTAATCTTCTTAAATTTATTGAGACTTATTTTATGCCTTAACATGTAGTCTATCCTTGAAAATGTTCCTTGTGCCCTTGTGAATAATGTATATTCTGCTGCTTTGGAGTGAAATAGTCTAAAAATATTAATTAAATCCATCTGACCTAATGTGTCATTTAAGGTTGCTGTTTCCTCATTGCTTTTCTGCCTGTATGATCTATCCATTAATGTCAATGAAGGGTTAAAGTCCCCTTCTATGACTGCATTACTGTCAATCTCTTTCTTTATATCTTATAATACTTGGCTTTATATATTTAGGTACTCTTACCTTGGGTGTGTAAATGATTACAAGAATTATATTCTCATTAGATTGATTGCTTTACATTATGTAATGTCTTTCTTTGTCTCTTGTTATAGAACTCGTTTTAAAGTCTATTTTGTCTGATGTAATTGCTACTCCAGCTACTATTTTTTCACTTCCACTTGCATGAATTATGTTGTTTACTTCTCTATTCAGCTACTCTATGTCTTTTGATTAGAACATTGAATTCACTTACATTTAAAGTAATTATTAATAGGTATGTTATTATCTCCATTTATTATTCATATTTTTTATCTCCTTTTTTCTTCTTCTTCTTAAAGAAGTCCCTTTAACATTTCTTGCAATGTGTGTTTAGTAGTGATGAACTCCTTTAACTTTTTCTTGTCTGCAAAGCTTTTTATCTGTCCTTTGATTCTAAATGATGACTTTGCAGGGTAGAGTAATCCTGGTTGGGGATCCTTGCTTTTCATCACTTTGACTATTTCATGCCAATCCCTTCTGGCCTGCAAAGTTTCTGTTGAGAAATCAGCTGAGAGTCTTATGGAAGCTCCCTTGTAGGTAACTGACTGCTTTACTCTTGCTACTTTTAAGATTCTCTCTTTGTCTTTAACCTGTAGTATTTTAATTAAGATGTGTCTTGCCATAGACCTCTTTGGGTTCATCTTGTTTGGAGCTCTCTGCGCTTCTTGGGCTTATATGTCTATTTCCTTTGCCAGGTTAGGGAAGTTTTCTTTAAATAGGTTTTCAATATCTTGCTATTTTGCCTTTCCTGTTACTACAACAGTGTAAATGTTGTTATCCTTGATGTTGTCCAGAGGCTCATTAAACTGTCCTCAGTTTTTGAAATTCCTTTTTGCTGTTCAGTTTGGCTGTTTTCTATTACCTTGTCTTCTAAACCGCTGATTCAGTCCTCTGCTTCATTTAACGTGCTGTTGATTTCATGTAATGTATTCTTTATTTCAGTTGTTGTATTCTCATTTCTGTCTGGTTCTTTTTATGGCTTATATCTCTTTCATAAGTTCTCATTGAGTTTATCTATTCTTCTCTTCAGTTCATTGAGCATCCTTATAACCAGTGTCTTGAACTCTGTAACTGGTAGATAGCTTTTCTCCATTTTGTTTAGTTCTTTTTCTGGAGTTCTGTCCTGTTCCTTCATTGGGACAGGTTTTTTGTTTTCCTATTTTGGCTTCCTCCCTGTGCTTGTTTCTATGTATTAGGTAGATCTACTTCCTCTCCTACTCTTGCAAGGTGGCCTTTTGTAGTAGATATCCTTGGGAAACCCAGGGGTGCAGTCTCTTTGATCACCTGATCTGGGTGCTCCAGAGGTGTCCCCATGTGTGTTGTGTGTGCCCTCCTGTTGTAGTTGAGCCTTGACTGCTGTTGTCACATCAGTGGGTGCAACAGACCCTCAGGCTGTCTGGCTATGGACTGGCCCTGACTACAGAAAACAAGCTATTGTGTGGGAGCTGACCCCATGGAGCAGAATCCACTTTAGTGGGGCTCTAGTGCCTGCCAAATCTAGCCTTTGGATGTGTCATTTGTGGCACTAATTGGGTGGTACTCTGGTGTGATCTGAAGCTAGCCACCAGGTGTGTTGGTTCTGGGGCCTCTTGGGAGGAGCTATGGTGCAGATTCAGGTCAGCTGCTCTCTATGCCTGGCCAGGAGCCACCTAGTAGGAGCTACAATGTATCTGTGGTTGGTAACTGCTGGTGCTGGACTTGGAGGTGCCTGGGAGAGGCTTTGTTGTGAACAGAGGCCAGTTGTTTTAGTCCCAGGCTTCAGGCCTCTTAGAAAAAGGTACCTAGCATGAGTAGGCCAGGCATTGCTTATTTGGGGTTTGTGGACCTTTGAGAGATTTCAGAAAAGTCCACAGTATGGACCAAGTTTGGTAGCTCATGAAAAATAGCTGCTGAAAGAGGTTTTGGCTGGTGAATGGGATAGGTGGGGCATGGTCTCAAGGAATCACCAGGGTGGGGCAAGTGGTATTAGCCAAGTTAGACACTCAGACAAGAACAAGAACAGTTACTGGGGTGTAGGTGGACCTAAATAAGTTTGCCACCTACAACCTAGACAAGACTAAAGACAATAAACAGAACCCAACAACGAGGCACAGGAGGCAGCATCCCGTGGCCATGGTCTGGGAGATATGACTGCATCCAGTCTCTCCACAGACCCCCGGTGACCGGTCAACAGAAACAGAAACAGAAAGGTACCTTAAAAAGCACTGAAATTTGTAATTTAGGTATTGCTTTTCTTATCGCCAATACAAAATCATGTTATTGCTGTTGACTCCATGCTAAAATGCCCTAAGTTTTAGACTAACCAATAAAAGAAAAAGAAAATCATTAATAGTTTTTAAATTTCAAGTTAGAGAAAGAACCCTTACCACACAATAATAAAACCTGAGCAAGTTTGTGACTACAAGAATGTCTTTCAATATTCCTTTTCCGCCCATGGCATTAGTTCCTGAGGACTATCCAATGCAGTGGGCCCTTCTAAAATAGAGAACAAATTAGTTAAAGCATATGTGGGGATACCGAGGGAAGGACAAAGCCAATTAATATTGCCCAATAATTTTTTAAAATCATTAAGAGTTTTGAGAGCATCCCATCTAATTTCTATCATTTGAGGAGTAATTTTCTGTTGCAAAATTTTATATCCTAAATATTGATAAGGAACAGAATCTTGTATTTTCTCAGGGGCTATCTTGAGCCCATACTTTTCCAGAGCAATTTTTCCCAATGAAAACATATTTTCTAATATTTCTTTCTTTTCATGCCCCCCAAAAGGTATTACTTACGTAGTGATACACAATTCCCTGAGGAAACTTTTCACTTATTTCTTGCAAAGGTATATTCACAAATGCTTGGCACATGGTAGGACTATTAAGCATGCAACATGGGGCTTGAACTCACATTGCTGTGATTAAGAGTCTCATGCTTTACTGACTGAGCTAGCCAGGAAGAAGATGCACAGCCTGAGAAATTAAAGTACATATGAACCAAACAGAAACAGGGATGGGATCCTCCTGCTGATGAGCTCTCCGAAAAGTTCTCATGACTTGTTTCTACACTTTAGCATTTAATTGAGATTTTCCCTCTGGCTTGAACCAGTAGCAATGTCTATCTACATACAAAAACAATTCACGAAATTGACTTTTCTTCACTTCTACTCCTGAAGACGACAATAAGTGTCACAATAACTTGATATACTGAGTCTCCACCTTTGACGGAGAATTCCCCATGCTAGAACTATGTGCTAAAAAACTATGCCAAAGGTACTGCTTAACTACGAGTGGACTTGCCCCTTTCTGTTTCCATTGTTATCTGGAAATGTACCAAAACTATGCCCAAGGTATCGCTTAACGACAGCGGACTTACCCCTTTCAGTTTCCAGCATAGTTCCATACCCTCTTTTTCGTGCCCCACGTTGGGTGCCAATTGTTGCGGAGAGGGTTAAAAAGAAGAGTCGGAGTCTGGAAATGCTTTTACTAACATGGATAAGGGAGAGGAGGAATGGCAAGGAATGGCAATGCTAGCATCCCCCAGCCCTGTCTCATGGCTTTTTATTCTCTCTCACAAAGCTGGCCTTGTAATTTATTATTAATTACTATCAGGTTAGTAATTACAAACTACAGCCAATTCCCAGACTCAGCCTCAAGGCCACCATCGTGTTTTCAGCTATTTCTTTTCAAGTATCTTTTCCCCATCCTCGTCCCTAGAGCAAGAAGTCTCAGAATTGGTCAGGCGTGTCCCCCTTCCCTGCAATGTGTCCTTGTGTGCAAGTCCACACCTGCTTCTGATGACCTTGTTGCTCCAAGCACCAGGCATCCTGCCAGGACTGCAGGCATCTCTCACAACACATTCTAAAAGCGGGCATCACTGTTACAGTCTGTCCACTATTACCCCTGCCTTGTCCCCAGTGATTCCATTTTAGGAACATCAACTGAACCTCAGTATTATGAAAAGTAACAGTAGAATACTACTTAACAATAAAAAGGAACAACTACTGACATGTGGATAACTTTTGACTGCATTGTGCTGTGTGAAATAAGCTAAACTCAAAAGACTACAGCCCATATAATTCCAATTATATGATATTTTGGAAAAAGCAATACTATAGAGACAGATCAGTGGTCATCAAGGTTGGGTATGGGATGAGGGAATGAACAACTAAGGGGTAGGAGGGAATTTAGGAGAGCTGTTCTATATCTTGATTGTGGTGATAGTTACATGACTCTAAGCATTTTTCAAAAATCTTAAAACCATACACCAAAAAGGATGAATGTTACTAAATGTTAATTTTACTTCAATAAAAAAAAAAATCAGTCTGACGTTTTGCATGTTTTAAAATGTTACTGACAACTTATAGAAAAGAAATAGCTTTCCCTCTGCTTGCAATCTGTCAAGAAATACTTTGCAGTCATGCTATGTTCTTTGTGGACTTTTATTTTTAAGGAGGTATTCCCTTCCTTGACAGAGTTTAGGCACTCATTAGGGAAACATATCTAAAATATTAAAATGTTACAGAAAAAGCCTAGGCAAAAAAATTTTGAGTGATAAATCATAGAATACATTTTATATGTGCCCTACCGGGAAGGAAAGAAAAAGTAATTCCATTTGTCAAGAGTTACAGGAAATGAATGGAACACAGTTTTGGAGAGGTCTTAGTGCTTCTCATGATGATTATTATTATCCTAGCTAACTTTCAGGTGAGGAGGCTGAGACTCGGGGAGGGCAAATACTCTGGCCATGATTCCCCAGCTATCAGCTGTAGAGCTGAGATTCTAAACTGAAATTTCTGACCCTAAGTCTGAGATCTTTTGCATTGTGGTGTGAAAACGAGGTAGAAGAGGTTATGACGGCTGCTACGTGGTGTGATTTCAATGGACAGTAACGACCCCTTACACCCCAAACTCCACTAAGTAGGGAATCCTACACAGAAATATCACACTTAGAGCCATGTATCTTAAAGGGAGCTTGACAGGGTACAAACTCGTGGGAAGGGTAACGTGGAGTCTTGTGGGGGTCTCTTTTCCACCATCAGTGTGCATGGCCCTACTTCTGACGGGGTTTGGTTCTGAGGAAGGTGACGCATGGAGTCAGTCCCAGAGCTACTGAGAAAGGTCAATACCAAGAAGGGCGAAGGCGTAGGCGCTCAAGATACACTTCTTCAAATGCACCACTCTGGCTGGTTGCAAGTGGGGCACACGAGGCAGAAAGGCCACTTTCCTGCCCTTTCTGAGGCCCTTTTGTAAAAGACTTCCGTGGACTTGTCCTCGTCGCGTCGCCTAATGGCAAGGACCAACACTGGGGCGTCCTCCGCCAGCGTGGCTCTAGGCGCAGAGAGGAGAGGGGTATGCACATAGCTCACCGCTGGCGCTACGGTGCAGAAACTGCAGGCGCACACATGGTGTGGACGGCAGCACCTAGCCGCTCAGCGAAAGCAGTGTTGCCAGAGTGAAGAGGTGGCAGGGTTGATCCCTCAGGTGACATCACAAGTGTCGCATTAGTTTACGAGAAGCTCTCAGTTTCTACATTTATTAGCACGCCACCACCGCTGCCCTAGCTTTCATCTCACCCGTCCAGTTCTGGTACTCCAGGATATGTAGTTGTATTTGTTCCCAAACTGGTCTGTGCCCACTTGCTCCTTCACTTCCTTTGACAGCACTCTCCACAAGGCGCGGAACAAATCCTGAGAACAACCAGTGCTGGCCACCCAGGTCTGAGATCGGGTGCAATCCGAACTCTTAGGTATTGTTGATGGAAATGAAAAATGATATAAACACTTTGGAAAGCTGGTTGGAAGTTTATAAAATTCCACAATGTTTTAAAGTTTCCGTTATAAAATGAAATATATGCATAAAATGCATAAATATGAAAAAAATATATCTTTACAAAAAATGTATATTTACCACGTGGCCCAACAACTATACTACTGGGTATTTACCCAAGATAAATAAGAACATATGATGGCATGAAACTTGTACATGAATGTTCATAGTAGTACTATTTGTAACAGCTAATAAAGTAAACAACCCAAATAGCCATCAACAGATGAATGGATAAAAATGTGTATCCATACAATAGAATACTACACAGTGATAAAAAGGAATAAATTACTGATACATGCAACAACATGGATGCATCTCAAAAACTTTAAGCTCAGAAAAAAAGAGTACATGCCATACAATTCATTTATAAGAAACTCCAGGAGAAACAAATTTAATTTAGAGTAAAAGAAAGCAGATTGGTATTGGGTAGGGTGACGAGAGAAGATTGACTGGGAAAGAGTACAAGAAAACTTTTGGGATGATAGAAATATTCTAGCTGTATATATTGTGGTGGAGGCTGCCAAGTGTATACATTTTTAAAATCTCAAATCATACACTTAAAATACATGAATTTTGTTATATGAATATTATGCTTCAATAAAGTTGATTTTTAAAAATCTCCCTATTTGTGTATAAAATGATACTCTGGTTGAAACTTGGGCTAAAAAAATATCTTTAGAATTCTGAAGGAAAGACACAAACTTGGGGTGGAGGAATAAGCTACCATTTAATATTTGCAAGAAGTCGTCTGTCTCTAGGGCTCTGTTCTAGAATAGAAACCACACAAGGGCAGGGCTCTTGTTTGATTTTACTCTGCAATGGATCCCGAGCATCCATCGGTTAGTACCTGATACTTGGTTGGAACTCAATTAACATGTATTAAATGAATGAACTTTTGGGGCATACTGTTTCTTTGACTTGATAAAAATAACCAGGATAAACTCTTACATTTCCTAAAAGTAAAGCAAGTATGCATGCATTGATCTTGGGGAAGATGCAGGCATTACTGTCATATGGATCCAGGTATTGAGAGCCACTGGGAATGTGAAATTATGTGCTCTTTCACCTTGTAATTGTGGAAAGTATTCAATCTTCTCTCAGTGTCTCTGTGTATCTTTTAAGGTTTGAGTGTGAATAAATGTTATTTGGCTGTGAATAAATCTAGAAGACATGCTCCTTCAGAGGTTGCCTCTTGCTGTGGTGATTTTGGTTTGGTTCTGTGGGATGGGGGGAGAGTGTTGCTAGTAGGCTATGAGGGGTGGATAAGACAAGAGGAAGAGCCTGATTTAATGAGAAATTGTATGAGACTCTAGGCACAAGCTGGGCTCCTTTGGAACCAAGGTGAAGATATATGGTGTTGGGGAGTTAGGAAAGGCATTAACCTCTTCAGGCAGACCAGATCTACATTGACATGTGGACAAATGAGCCAGGGGCCAGAGAGGCAGCTCCTTTGATAGGATCTCTGGGGCACCATTGACAATAGCCATGGTGACACTTGTTCAGGCCTTTAGAATAAGAAAGGAAGGATATGGAAAATGCTGTATAGAAAATTGAGTGGTCAGAAAGGTTTGTGGGCTCAAGTAAGGTCCTCCTATAGTCAAAGATGCCCCAGAGATAACAGGGGAGACACCTTATGGGACTAAGAGAATCTGAGAATCAATAATTAAAGCAGTGGAGGCTTGAGTTCTTATTTATTGAGCATTAATGGAAATTCAAGAACCAATACTATATATTATTTATGGATATATGCGTATAGAGTAAAATTAGAAATGAAAAATACTAAATTTGAGTTCTTGATCACTTCTGGGCAGAGAGTAGAAGGGAATGGTAGAAGTACACAAGGTGCATCAGATAAGCAAAACCTCAAGAGGATAGTTACCCATCTATATCTAGCTGTCTATATACCTACC
This sequence comes from Eidolon dupreanum, assembly GCA_028627145.1. Classification (NCBI taxonomy): domain Eukaryota; kingdom Metazoa; phylum Chordata; class Mammalia; order Chiroptera; family Pteropodidae; genus Eidolon; species Eidolon dupreanum. The sequence continues at coordinate 51,460,996 of CM053515.1, read as the reverse complement.
TATCTATCTCTATATATTCCTTGTTACAGGATTCAACAATATGGAATGGTAGAAGCTGGTTAAATAGTCTCTGGAAGGTTGTTTCTTCTCTGATGCTAGAGCTGGAAGTCCACAGGGCAGACAGTCAGGAAGAGAAGATGGATATAAAGTGGGAAAGAATGAGGGCAAGGCGGAACCCAATAGTATGAGCTGAAATCCACAAGAATGAACAGAAATCTGCATCAGTCACTCACCACCTTAATGAAGTGTGTCCAGAAGTAACTGAAACCCTACTGTTTTGTGGATCCAGATGTATCAAACAAGAGAGGCTAGGTTGTTTCACAATAATAAACAACCCCAAACTCTCCATGGCTTATCACACAAAATTATTCCTCATTTGTCCCTATATGACAATTACAGGTTGGCTGGGGATCTATTCCATGTTCTGAGACTGAGACTGACATAACAGCCAACACTGGAATGTTATTTGGGAAGGAGCACACTGGAGAGTCTCACCCTGGTGATTAAATTCTCTAACCCCAAAGTGACACATGTTCACTGAACTCATATCTCAAAATGCAGATCTATTCACATGGTTTTGCCTTATCACAGAGGAGTTAAGAAGTACAATCCTATCATATGGCCCAAAGCAAGATGCTAGAAATAACTGTCACTACCATATCAGGATGCCCCATTTGCCATAACCTACTCCATTTCCCCCTCTCTGATAATGCCCAGACTTCTGCTATTATCCTCTTATTTATTAGAAGGCAAAACTGACCAGTTTAGAGTCCCATTCCCTCAGGATCCTGCACTCCACTCTCCATGGTGACATTAGACTAAATTGATTCAAATTGTGTTAATAAGTGCAAATATTTTACATATTAGGTTTCTATGGACTGAATTGTGTTTCCCCCCAAATTAATATGTTGAAGTCCTGACCTCTGCATGATGGTATTTGGAAATGTGGCCTTTAGGAAATAATTGAGGTCTTCATATGGATTTATAAGAAGAGACACCGGTGAGTTTGCTCTCCCCAGCCCCCCTCCAATTGTGAGGGTACAATGAGAAGGCAGCTCATGCAAACCAGGAAGAGCCCTCACCAGGAACTGAATTGGTCGGCACCTTAATCTTGGACTTCCAACCCTCTAGAACTGTGAAAAATAAATTCTTATTGTTTACAGCCTGTTATTTTTGAGATAGCCGCCCAAGCTTCAAGGTCTTCAAGGTAGGAGCCCTGCATATGGAAGGGCTATCTGGAGACAAAATCTTCAACTCAGGTGTGGAAGGAAGCACTTTGGAGTTAACAGTGCAGAGTCCTTGGGTCCTCTGAGGATCCTGAACTCATCCCACACAAGTTTAGCTACTAACACATGCTTGGCAAGATATATGCTGGAGATGCAATGTGAACTAAGCAATGTGGACTGTCCTGAGAATCAGAATTTTCAGAGTTCTGACTTCACAACAAATGAGCTGTTGACCTTGGAGCAAATTACAACCTGTCTGAGCTTCAGGTTTTTATTTCCCACCTGTAAAGTAGGGAAAATGACCTTTACCCTGCTTACCTCATGAGGTTGTTCAGAGACTTCAATGAGAAGCTTTGTGAAGTTTTTAATACAATTTCTATTATTTCCATGAAATGTTTATTCATTCCTGGAGTGGAAAGGGAAACAGGATCACAGATGGACATTAAGGTATGCAAAGGGCTAAATGTTCTCATCAAAGGTTTTCTGTCCACTGGGGATGCCTGGGAGTTAAGAGATATTCACCAATAGTCAATTAATATAGATGTAGCAATCACCTAGGGCCAGTTCTCTGGGATGGGAACCCTGATGCCCACACCCATAACTCAGACCCCCAAACCACCCCACAGCTCCAACAGCTCCTCAAGAGAGCTTTATTTTATTTCATAACTCATCACCTTTTAATATACTAATACAGTAGATTCCCCATTATTTGCAGATTCCATATCTGTGAATTCACCTACTTCGAAAAATTGATATGTTAGCCCTAACATCAATTCATGCAGTACTTTCACAGTCATTTGTGGAGATGCACAGTGGCAAAAAATTGAGTCACCCCTCACACATTCCCAACTGAGGTCAAACAAGGCATTCCTCTGCCTTCTTATTTTAGTTCTTATACTGTAGACAAGTGTCCTTTCTGTGGTCAGTTTTGTGCTGCTTTATTCACTGGGTTTTTGTGCTTTTTGTTGGTGATATCACTTTTCAAAATGGCCCCCAAATGTACTTCTCGTATTCCTAAGCCAAGAATAGTGTGACTTACAGAGAAGATATGTGCATTAGCTAAGTTTCATTCAGGTATAAGTTTTAGTGCTGTTGACTGTGTGAATTCAATGTCAATTAATCAGTAGTATATATTAAATAAGTTGTCTCTCAACAGAAACATACATAAAACAAGGTTATGTATTTATTGGTTGATGAAAATGTTGTGACCAGAGGCTCATAGGAACCTAAACCTGTATTTCCCCTAGGAACAATGGTTCAGTATTTACTGAATCAGTGTTTGTGGCAACTTTATAGAACTATTGCAAATGAAGAAAATAGACTATGTTTTGTTAATTTATTAATTTGCTCTCCGTCCCTCCACTAGAATGTGAGTTTATATGGACAGAGAATTTTATCTTTTTTACTTAATATGTTGTGTTCATTGCTGTATCTCTGATACTCAGAACAGTGCCTAGTAAAGAGAAGGTATCCAATGAATATTTGTGAAATAGGTTAGTGAGAAAGGGAAGAGTGGGACTCAAATCTATTGCACATGCTCTCCTGTAAGTGAATTTTATTATGACTTTTTGTATCACTAGCTTTCTCCCTATGACACACAACATGGCAGCATCTACCTAGTATTTATCCTGGTTGTATGCAGTATCAGGAAGATCCTTCCCTCATCTGCCTGGCCTTTTACACATCTTATAAGATCCTGCATGGATAAAACCTAACCACTTCCTACTTTGTTTCTCCTGGAGTTTTGCACACACCTAACAGGTACTGGCAAAATGGCTATAATTTATATATTTAATTACACATCTTTCAATTCCAGTAGACTTGGAGATCCAAGAAAAAATGGACCTGTCTTATTCATCTATGGTTTTTGGCTTCTTGGCTCATGGCCCAATGGTAGGGATATGACAGTTGTTACATATAAGTTTGTTGTATGAATAAATGAATGATTAATTGAAAACACCAGACAAACTGCCAACTATACCTACTTTACCAGAGCTGGAATTCTCTACCCAAATCAACCCCATTTAGTTCTATCTCACGTACCTTTCTAATATTTGTGTCCGCATGGAAGCAGTGGCCCTGAGGGCTGAAGAGAGATGGCTGCAGCAGCCCCTGACTTACATGCCTCCAGACTGGCAGCCTCAGAGAAAAAAAGAACCTTTATTTCACCAGGTATACATATCAAAACCAGAGAAGAGGCTGATTGGTTTTCTCACCCGCTCCTTACTTCTAACCAAACTCTTTAGTCCTGACATCATACAGTCTCATTGTTGACCACTAAGGAGTCCATTCTTTACACCACAAAGCAGGAGCTATATTGAATGTCTGTGTCCCCCACAAGGTCATGTGTTGAAACTTGATCCCCAATGTGATGGTATTAGGAGGTGCGGCCTTTGGGAGGTGACTGGGTCATGAAGATGGAGCTCTCATGAATGAGATTCAAGCCTTTATAAAAGATACCTTAGAGACTTTCAGCCAATATGGCAGAGTGGATAAATGTTGTATTTGTTCCTCCCACAACCACAGCAAAATTACAACTAAATTATACAAGAATCATCCTTCAGAACCACCTGAAGACTAGCTGAACAAAATGCCAATAGCTAAGGATATAAAGAAGCCATGCTGAGACTGGTGAGAGAGACAGATGGGCGGGTCCCACCTCCACGGCATGGCAGTTAAAAAATTGGAGGGTTATCTCAGATGCAGAGATCTCCCTTGAGGAGTGAGGGGTCCCAGCCCCACACCTAGCTCCCCAGCTTCAGAATTGACTATGAGAGGTGGGGAGGGGGTGTTCAACACAAACAAGATGGCACCTGCCTGTAAACAGCTCTGGAGGAGGGCCCAACAAAGGAGCAATGGCGGCTGTCCCTACAGCCCTTGACTGGGGCTACACAATTCAGTCTTTCTCCACGCATCTCCTGCACCTCCTGAGCCACAGACGCTTTGTCAGAGTCCAGGATGAGTGTCTACAAGTGAGTGAATCTGTGCACAGGCCTTTAAATGAAAGATACCTTTTCAGGTTCTTTTCATCTCACCCAGATGGCCAGTTTCCACTGTTTTTACAGTAAAATTTTGTGGGAACTCCTCTTCCTGGGACTGGAACCCTGGGCTGGGGAGCCCCTGTGTGGGGCTAGGGCCCCTCTTCCTTCAGGGCGTCCTCTACAGCCGTGTTCTCCCTTTCGCTTCTCAACGGACCAGCCCACAGAAGCAATGTGGCTTTTTCTTTATAGCCTCAGCTGTATGTGCTATGATCAGCTAGTCTTACGGTGGTTCTCCAAGTTATTTATTTTATAATTTGGTTGTAATTTTAACAAAATCACAGAAGGAGCCAAACCCTGATTTTACCACACCCTCCATCTTGACTGGAATTCTATTTACATTATTTTTATTATGACCAGGTACTATTTTTACAAAATTATCTTTGCTTTTTATACTTTAATTAATTTAATTTGAAATGATTACTTCAAATATAAGATGAACATTAATATTTGAACATTAATAATTTCAAGTGTGTGAAACTTAAAATTCTGGCTTCTATGCTTAGATTAATTTTCAGTTGGCTTTCTCTGATTGGTAGATTGGACAAATGTTTTTCTAGTTATTTAAATTTAGAATTAATTATAGCCTTTTCTTTTTCTTTTCAGGTGGAAGCGGGTTCTGTGGAAGTTGGGTGAATTACTATTATAAACTCTAATTAATTCATCAAGAGTCCTGTTACTGTAAAAAAATATGCTTGAGGGGCACTTGGATTTGAAGGTGGGGAACATTTAAACTCAGAGCCAGGCCACAAGAAAAGGCCCAGAAAAGGCTGCTTTGTCTGTTCTTACTGTTGAGCTCATTAAAGTGGATTACTGTCAGGACAACCAACCCGCAAATTACAAACTCTGTTGTGCTGTAATTGCCCTTTAGAAGTCAGTGGTGGAAGCAAACTCGCATTTCCCCATGGAAACTGTGCTGCTGGTAGTGGTTAGGTCACTGTTAGGGCCTGAATAGCACTGTCTTCTGATTAACCCACAAAGCTGCCAAGTGTTCCAACCTGAATTCTGAAACCCAGGAACCTGTGCCATGGAACGAACGGGTCCTAGTGCATCGCTTTTCTTTTCCAGGATGCAAGTGGCTGTCCTGAACCTGAGGACTCTTTGTTGACCTCAGAAAGTCTATGTAAACATTGCTTTATGTGTGCATCCGTGCATTGTTCCAGGGAGTGGATCCAAAGCTTTCACGTGACTCTCAGAGATGTCATCGACAGTCTCATCTGTTCCTCCACCCCCCAAAGCTAGAAATCCTTGTCCTAGTTCATGTTCTGAAGTAAGCCAGGTGTGTGTCTGGTTTCTTCTCACCTTCTGTTCTGCTTCTACTTCCCCCTCTTGACAATTCTCCTCATGACAGCACACCCCACCACACACAAGGGTGGCAGAACTGACATATTCCCCAAGCACAGTAGGCACAGTGCCTAAGGCCCCTGATATTTTAGGGGCTCACAAAAAGGCTTTAATTTCTCTTAAAATGGGAAGAAATGAATGAACATAATTATGCTATTTGTGCCAATGTAGTGGTAAAATATAATTTTAATACTTTTTATGGAGGAAAGTAGACATGCCTAGGGCCCATGAAGGTCAAAAGATAGCTTTGAAGGGTAGGGCTCGAAATTCACATTCTAACCAGCCTGTCAAGTGATTTGTATGCACCACAAAGGCACCATGTTTTTGCCACCCTAGTTCAGGTTGGGCGGGGGGCAAAAGAGGAAACCGAGGGGGATGAGGTTGTAGAGGGGCATCTGGGCAGACAAATATGACCAGGCTGTGGATCATTTTAGAGTGTGGCATAGTTAACACTACAACGTTCCAGAAGGGAAGTAGGGGGTGCGTATGCAAAGCCAGGCCTGCTGGGCCTGGATGCCAGCCATCCACTCCTCTCTACTCCAAGTCCTCCCCCATGGCATGGCCCCAAAGTTTAGTTCTTGATTTCTTTACCCCTGGAAGGGGTAAGGTGGGGTGACAGGGAAAGCTTAGCGACAGCCTCTGCTGCAACTTGGCCGCAGTTACTCTTCCTCCTGGTTAATGAGGAGTCAGCTCTGTCCCACTCCTGCCAGTGCCTAGTTAGTGGGGAACTGTGTTAGTCTGAGGGACTGTCCACATACCACATCCAATCCTGGATGTCTTCTTCCTGGACAGCCCATTCTCTCTTCAGAAAAGCCTGTCCTGACCTCCAGATTGGAACAGTGGTCTTGTCCCTCACACCCTCGAGCTCCCAGAAGGCTCCTTTATTGCCAGTTCCCACTAATGATTAAGCATTTGAGAGACTGACTGAGCTCCCTGGGATAGTGACAATATGTATTCTAAACAGCCCCACTGGTTCCCTAGTGCCTGCACATAGTAGGTGCCCAATTTGTTCAATGAAGAACTATGTGCTAAGAGCTGGGCAACATTTTTTTCATGCCCCCACATGGGGACAGTAGTCTGACAAACATATATCTGTTGCTTAGATAATGGGTGGAATATTTATAATAGAGATTCTCTCAGAAAACACAGGAGCCAGAGAGGCTTTAGTTGTAAACCTCAAACATTCAGGCAGCATCTCAAAAACCCAGTATTTTAAAATCTTTCAAGCCACAATAGCCCTCTTTGCATTTTATCTAAACCCTGTACCCTAAGGAATTTAAACAGGTTCCCTCTAGATCTGGCTTTGGTGAAATTTTACAAATATACCTAAACACTATCCAGCATGTTCTCAAGGATCATCAGGAGGCTTTTCTGTCAGCACTGTGAGATTTATGCAGAAATATCTGAGGGCCAAACTGGTCACGTCACATGATACTATTGTCCCCTCACCCATTTCATCCCTAATACCACTCTACCCTCCCTCTGGTAATGATAGATTTAATTCAATTCAAACATGATGTATGTGCCTTGCAAAGATGCCTCAAGAAAAAGAGAGTCTGTTTCTTTGAATCTAAGTGCAGCCTTGGCTTTGCAGAGCACATATAAATCTTTCTCTGTGAGGAATGAGGACCACACCCTGGGAATAGCAGCAACCTCACTGGTGGGATGGAGAGTATAGTGGGATTAATAATGTCTCCCAAAATTCATATCTACCCAGGACCTTACTATGTGACTTTATTTGGAAATAGGGACTTGTAGATATAAGTAGTTAAAGTCATACTGGAGTAGGCTAGGCCCTACATGCAATGACTGCTGTCCTTAGGAAAAGAGGAAAGGACACACAGATACACAGGGAGAAGGCCCTGTGATGACAGAGACAGGGATTAGAGTGATGCAGCTATATGACGAGGAATGTTGAGAACTGCCGGCCACCATCAGAAGTTAGGAGAGAGACATGGGACAGTTTCTCCCTGAGTCTCCAGAAGGAACCAACCCTGCCAACACCTTGATTTCAGATTTATGGCCTCCATAACTGTGAGAATAAATTTCTGTAGTTTTAAGCCACCGAGTTTGCTGTAGTTTGTTATGGCAGCTCTAAGAAATTAATACGGGCAGCTCTCTTCAGAATATCTGGGGCACTGCCTTTTTCCTCCATATTATCTGTGTTCTGGGCTCTTTCTGTATCACCTACAGAGCCCAAAGTGGGAATCACAGTCATATCAGCAAAGAATGAAGAGCTGTTGGTTGTTACAGGCAACCATAGGGCAGCCCTCTGAAAGCTGTGTGCCAAGTTCAGGCTTGGGCCCAGGGCAGGATGTACTCAATATCTCAGATGCTCCCTCTTTATAGTCATCATGATAATATGGCTCCACTGTTTAGATAAATATTAGTCAATGAGCAGAATTTTGTGAAAAATAGGCAAGGCTGGGTGCTGGGGAGACAAGAAGTGGGGAAAAGCTTTTGGAAGTTATGACTCAGTTCTTATTAATAATGTAATGGTAGAAACTACCATTTATTGAGCATTTAGCATGCCAGGCACCATGCTAAGCATTTTATAAGCATTGTCTCATTGTAGCCTCACATTAGTCCTTTCTGCAAATAATGTGACTAGGGTAAAAAATCTAGCAAGTAACAGAGAAGGACAAATAAGACATGTGCACATAAAAAGAAAGAAAGGAAGAAACAACAGAGCTGAAGATAACATGTACCTAGGGCATCATTTAGCAGAAGAAGCAACGTGTAGTGTAGAAAAATCTATAAAAATAGAGACAAAAATAGTTTCCAACTTCACAGCATTGTTTGGAAGCCTAAATGAGAACATTTCAAAGGATTATTTTCTTAAGTGTCTAGCAGAGTAAACTCTCAATAAACATTAGGTATTCTAATTATTATTAAATGGGTAGGGCAGAGAGCCAGAATCTTCCAGATGGAAAGATCATCTAAAGAAAAGTAGCAATTGAAAAAAGGGTATATTTTATTCTGGAGCTAGTATCTACGCTGAGCATGGAGATGAAGAAAACAGACACATGCGTGGCTAAATAAAATAAAATGCATTGGGAAAGTGTTCCGTGGTCTCCTAAGCTAGAGGGTCCTTAAAGTTGCTGGTGGAGAGGGAGGTAGAAGGCAGATGTCACAGGTTCCAAGCCCTTCCCAACCTTCCCCACCCTGAGTCAAACTGTGTTGTTTTACCCACAGGCCTTCACCATGGGATTATGTCTGAAAAAAAGGACTCTGATTTCTAGCTTTGCCCCTCCTAGCCCTATGATGTTGGGCATTACTTCACCTCTTGAAGTCTCAGTGTTGCCATTGTGAAATGAGGATAATACTAGTACCTATCTTCCAGGGTGGGCAGGAGCGTTACATGATTCAAGCCATGTCAGAGCGTAGAACAGTGCTAGCACCTAGCACTAGCAAAAGGATTCTGCCGCCACCTTATAGAGGAGGGAACTGCTAATCAGAGACAGGAAATGACTCCTCAAGGCTGCCGGTTGGCTAGTAGCAGAGCTAAGCCAAACCAATCTTTGACATGTTGGATACACTCCCATAACCCTGACTTATGCTCCCTCTATGTCAGACACTGTGCTAAGGGCTTCACAAATATATCTCACTTAAGATACAACAGTCTTAGGAAATGAGTGTTATTATTCTCCCACTTAACAGATAAGGAAACAGAGACCCAGAACAATTAAATGATTTGCCCAAGGGCTCAGAGGTGGTTAGTGGCAGAGTTGGGATGCAAACCCAGGCAGTTTAGGACCACACTATTAAACTCCGCCTCTATCAAATAACATGTCCGCTTGTTATCAGGAGGGCTGGGATATAATTTCAAGGGCAGAGGGAAGTGGCTTGTTGGGCTGTGTGTGGAATAGGCAGACTTTGGGCTGCCTTTGTGAAGCAGCCCACTGGGAACAGTGTCCTCCAAGTTCCCTTGCTGAGTCCCTTTTGCCTTTCCCCAGGTACCCCTTACTCTGAGCTTCCCCTGTGGCCTGGCTCCCACTGGATGACACTATGAAGTGCATCACAGCTTTTCAACTCATGGGTTCAAATCTCACTCTGCCACGTGCTGACCGTGGGCAGGTTATTTAACCTCCGTACACTTCATTCACCATCTGTAAAATAGCGATGGTTTTCTTGTATTTCCTTTGCTTTACCCTGAAGATTATAGCAAACAGTGTCTATAAAGCAAGTGGCACAAAGTGTTCACTAAATTCTTGTTGCTTCCTCTCCCACCCACAGCCCCTCTTCAACCACCTGCACCTTCTCTCTCATTGCAGAATTCTGTGCCCTGGCGCTTTCCTGCGAATGTCCCTCCTGCGGATGAGAAAATATTCAATTCAAAAGGAAGTCAACAGATCTAAACTTAATAATAGCAATGATCATTTAGAACATTGTTATGTACCACGCTGGTGGAAAGTGCTTTAAATGAATTTTCTTGTTAAATCCCCACACTAATCATGCAATTTCCCGAGGTTTCAGAGACAGTTAACTTGCCTGAGGTCCCTCAGGAACATAGTGTCAGAGCAGACCCAGCAATCTGATTCCCAGGCCCAAGCGGAGGACTCTTCCTCAGTGCCTGCGCCCCACGGTCTGCATGGCTGAGAAAAGAGCTCGCGCGACCGATTTCTCCCCAAGCAGGGGCTCGAGGAGGCCGGTGTTATGCGGCCCAGAGACGTGTACTCCTCCCGGACTGGCCCGGGGCGGGTGCGCCCCCCGCGGGAGCCAGCTGACAAGACCCGAAAAAAGCTACCGCGGCAGGTAGGAAGGAAGAGGGAGGGGCTCCGCTCGTCTTGAGGGACCTCAAATCAGTGAAGTCCGCTAGTCAAACCCAAGTTCAAACCCGGACTGTTAGGACACTTATGCCCTGTGGGGATGTAGAACGAATCGGGAATAGGTGGGTGAGAATTTCAAAACAAAGGAAGTCCCCAGAGAAGCCCACTTCCCAGGCATCCCCACGTGCTGGTCAGCTGACATCATCTTCAGTCCTGGGCTGGTCAGGGGCAGCCAGGTGAGATGAAAGCTGTTCATGTCCAACTTAGAGAGTGTCAAAACTCGAGGGAAATAGGACAATCGACTGTTACGGAGGAGGAAATTTCAAATATGGAGGACTATATAATGGTCAAAAGGATTTCTGCTTTGGATACAAAATTGGAACCAAGAGAAAACCCTGAAGTTTCTGTGAAGTTTCTGTGTCAAGAATTTATGATTCTGTAATAGGTACTTCTCTGGGGGAAGTGTACCTTGGGAGTCTTCTCATACCTGGGGTTGATCTGAGAATTACAGAAGCACATTTGGAGGGAATATTGAGAAAAATGGGGGTGGGGGATAGGCTAGCCTAATGGGTCTCAAAATGTGGTCCGGCAGCTTCAGCATCACCTGGGGACTTGTCAAAAATGCAGTTTTAGGGTCCTCGCCCCAGACCTACTGAACTGGAAACTTGGGTGGGGCCCAAGGATCTGTTTTAATAAGCCTCCCTCCCTATCTCCCTTCCCTCCCTCAGGGATTCTGATCAAGCTAAAGTTTGAGAACTACTTGTCAAGAGTCTATCTTATTCTAGTTGTTCTTGTCCTCTGTATGTTTCTCACATAGCGTTGATTTTATTACTGTTAATATAACAATATAGCATTCATGAATCAGGCACTTATGAGTCACAACAAAATGAACAAGATATGGTACCTTCTCGGTAGGAATTCACAGTCTGGTGGGAAACTTGATCTTAACCAAGAAAACTGAGATCTGGTCTACAGCCAAGGGATAAACACAAGCCAGGCACAGAGGAAAGGGGCTCATTTCCACCAATAAGCTGAGGGAAAGCACCACTGAAGCAGTGACACAAGATTTGGATATTGAAGGATGTGTGTGATTTCCAGCAAGCAGAGGAGGAATTTACTATTACTTAATAGCAGTTCAAATATCCTTGAACTGAGGGTTTTCTTTGAAAGTCAATAGAGCAGCATAGCTATTATCTTTGGTATCTCTTATTTACCCAATGAGTCCAGCAGCCTCATTTACTGGTGGCTTTGGATGATATCAGGAAAAGGAAAATAAATGACCTCTATTAATTCACAAGGTCACTAATCATTCAAGGTCATGGCTGGGGACTATTAATTCAGATGCAACTGGTTTTGAGTAGAGAAGCAATATATAGAAGGGAGAATTACCTGGTGAAAGCAAGACTGCATTGCTGTGTGCTGAGGCTTAGATGTCTGAAGTGGGGAGTGGGGGATGGAGAGACATCAACAGAGACAAGGAGAGAAGAAATGGAGGAATAATTGACTGAACTTGGTGGCTGCTGAGTAGAGGACATCGGAAAAGAGGAATAAGCAACAGTTCAACAGTGCCTATAATTTGCCTCCTAAATTAAATGTGAATAAGGCTTTCAATCTGAAAACTTAAAAAAAAAAATAAGTCAGAGTTTCAACTATTTAATCTTGTAACACATAATATTTGGGTCTGGGTTAGAGTTGAGATTCAGGCTTGAGGAGTCAGGCTGCATCACTGATGAGCGAGATCAGGGCAGTTTAGTCCCTGGATCAGTCAGGGTCAGATCAGAAAAGAGAAACCACACAGCAATTTGAAAAGGAAAAATTTATTATAAAGAACTATGAATTATTACAGCCACCGCCACCCTGAACATGCCCAATCTTGTCTGATCTTGGAAGCTAAGCAGGGTTGGGCCTGGTTAGTACTTGGATGGGAGACCACCTAGGAATATCAGATGCTGTAGGCATTAAAAAAAATAAAAAAGAATTATGAACTATAATAGTGGATTGGAACGACAAAGGACTGGCTAGTAAGAAGCAAAGATATCTCTAAAGAATATAGGGATAGAGATATAAGAAACAGCTGCTACCCTTAGGGCTGCCAGGACGCACAGGCTGGTGGGGTTGCTAAGATGCTGCAGCAGCAGAACTTGCCAGGAATTACCCTTTAGGGTGCATATGGGGAGGTGTCACGGTAGGAACTCTGCTACAAAATTGCCAGAGGTAGGATGCCAGAGTAAACTGGTGGCCTTGGTTGCTGCAGGAACCTGGGACTGAAGAAGCTATGCCTGCTGCAGAAAGCTGTTGAATATAAGCATACTGGAACCAAGATGCAAAACTCGTTCCTTCTGCAGTGTCTCTCCAGCGCCCTCTACTGACAAAGCTTTAATGCCATTTGGGAAAGGAAAACTGTTTAACAGTCCCAGCCCCATTTTCACAGAGCAGTCAAAAAGGATGAATTTGGGGCTGAAAAGCAATTAACTCATAACCGGCAATTTTAGAATGTTCAGGACACTGAAAAATGGTATACTTTGATTTGCATGGGGGCTCACACTGTTACTGAACTCGAGGGGTTCGCTACTTGAGGTGTTCTATTCAAGAACAGAGAGGTGATTATATAAAGGTAATTTTATTTACTTGCAGCAAGTAAAGGAGACAGGAGATTCACATCCAAAGCTCTATCTCTGCAAAGACAGGCTTAGCCATTGCTTATATGCACTATTTGGTTAATTGCACATTGATTTCTTCTTTGCAGTTGGCTACACTTATCAGATTGGGTTCCTGTCAACCCCATCCTGTTTACAGCTGCATCTGCAAAATATTGTGCTACATTTTGACATTTAGGAAGAATAGCATTTAGTAAAAATTGCCTAGACCTTGAGACCCTTGTCCTATCTACAACATTATCTGTACGAAATAGCTTAAACTTGTCTACAATTGAAGTTTTGGCAGGTAGAGACTTGCCCGAAGGGCACCTGGCCATGTGTGCATCAAAACTGTATAAAAATTTATTTTCGTAGATCTAGGATTTCCACTCATAAAAACCAAGATAAGCAGATGCAAATAAATGTTCATTGCCTTGCTAAGAAAAAAAAGTGCTTAAAAGTCTGATAACAGGAGAATGGGTAAATAAATTACTGTGTGTTTACAAGATGAAATATTATGTGGTCATTAAAAATATTTAAAAATAATTTTAATGAAATGTGAAAATACTCATGATATAATTTAAAAAGGGGAGAAAACAAGATAATACATTTATAGTATTTAAAATAAAATGTGTGTGTGATGAAACAAAGAAATTATCATATTTATCTCTGGATAGTGATTAATTTTTCTTTTCTTCATATTTATCTATGTTATCTACATTTCTTAAAATGAGCATGTGTTACTTTTATAATGAAAAGAAAATATATGATACATTTTAAGGAATATGCACATCTCCAGTATTCAGTAGCAGGAGGAAAGCTTGATGTTATAATTCCTTCTAGGAGCTTACATTCAAGGTTGGCTTTCTCTCCAAGAGCAGACATTTAACTCCCTACTTACAGCTCCACTGGGGTGGTGACAGGGACCTATTTCTTCTCTTCTCATTTCCTCTTCATATCTGTTTTGAATCTTTCCTCTCTTTGTTCGGGAGGAGAGAGCAAACAAAAACATGCAGTGGTGTGATAACATGGTCTCCATAAAACTCTGCTCCTGACAGCTGGCGGCCTGGCATTCCAGCTTAGGTACTGACTGTAGAACCTCCCCCCCTCCTCCTCGAAACCTTCCTCCTGCTCTGCTAGACATTTGCCAATTCATTTATAGCTGATGTTCCCTCTGAAACAGTCACTGGGAAAAGATGAGAGTCCTTTTTCTCAGATTTTTACTTGCCAGATCAGCGTTCCAGAAATCAGTTACGGTAAAGAAATGCATGCTATATAACAATAAAACCTAATGTTCGTATCAAATAATAAAGAATATTAATCAATATCGATTTAATAGCTTCATACATAATAAAGGAGTTGTGTGTTCACAGGGTACTTTTAATAAATCACTGTGTGATGAACCTCTTCCTCTTCTCACGAATCTGATGAAAGCCCAGCAGTTTAATAACAGATATCACTGAGAATAATAAAGGGAGGGGAAGAATAATGAGAAAGCTGAGGGGAGAGGTGTTTTAAACTATTGTCATATCACACACACACACACACACACACACTTGACAGGAGATGAAAATTTTCTCTGGCCTATAGAACAGGAGATAGTTGGAGAGGAAGCAAGAAAATTGGAGAGTGTCAGGGGATCTCAGAGGAGAGGATGTCTTTTCCCACCCAGGTTAGATCCAAATAGAATAGAAAACAATAGTTGAGTGTTGTCCAGTGGAACTTTCTGTGATGATGGAAGCATTATATACCTGCACCACCCCCCTAATGCAGTAGCCACTAGCTATATGTGGCTGTTGAGCCTCTGAAATGTAGCTACTGTGACTGAGAAACTGAGTTTTATACTAAATGTAATTTAATTTAAATTTAAATACTTACATGTGGCCAGTGGCTACTGTTTGGGCAACACAGAAGCGATGCAATAAGTTAGGAGATTTGAGAGCAGATGAGCTCTGTTTCCTCTTTCTCTGAAACTCAGAAGTTTCTCATATCCTCATGACTTGTGAGCCATAGAGTAAAAATGGGAGAATGGGATTCCAGGGACACAGAGGTCATGGGACAGCCTCACTTAACTTCCTACGACTCTGAAGTGGCTCAGGTGAACAGCCAGCCACATTTTCCTAAGTCCCCGTCCCACAGAAAGGTATAGATATTAGATAAAAAGAGAGGAACACTAATCTCCAGGGTCTCTTGGTGATAAGGAGAGGGTGCTGCTGTAGAAAATGGCATGAGCTCTGTGACTGTGGCCATATGAAAACATGGACCAAGAGCTAGAAGCCTCATTGTATAGGGATTGTGGTACTCTTTCCATGTTCCCTCTCTTGATGACACACTCTTCCCCTAGCTACTGGAAATACTGGTTGCTGACCAATATTCAGTGAGAATTGCCCTGGCTGTAAGGAACTGCCCCCTGGGTGAGAGCAGCCCACAACCACTGATGTAGGTAGGGATGCGAAGGCCAGCTTCCCTTGCTTCAGTTTGGAACAATTCTAAATGGTCATTCCAACTTCAGAGCGCCTCCTAGGATGTGCTGAGGCCTCAGTTGCAGCCACATCACGTGACGGCTTCTCTCTCTGCCCAGTCTCACCTTTCTTACAGGTGTGTCTCCCACAAACACTTTCCAGTATACCCTCTGTATGGTGGATAGTGTGAAATTCTCCATCTCAGAATGGGAACTCATTCTGGGGTAGCTGGTGCTAGGAGAGGTCCTCGGAAGCCAATTCTAAAAATCCTGATATTATTTTTCTCTAAAAATACCCAGTGAGACAGACACGGCTGGCATTATTTTTCACGTCTTTCAAATGAAGGAATTGAAGCCTGGAGAGCTGTGAATACTAAAAGGATGACTAACCTGGGGCTTCTGACACCTACTTTAATGCTTTCTTCATTAGGGAGACAAATTCAGGCTGAGTGGCTACCAATGGAGTTGCTTTCTGTTCCTGGGCATACAACTAAATGACATTTCCCAGGTCCTTGGGTTGGAGCCTTATAACTGAGTTCTGGACAATGGACTATAGACAGAAGTGGTGTTGCCAGTTCCAAAGCTGCCTGCTTGTCTTAAAATACCATCTATGTGCCATCTCACTTCTCTCTTCTCCACCCTAAGTGACTTTGGCAGTTTTGTGTTGAAGATGGTAACACTGCCAAATATGTACTTATTTTTACATTTCTTTTGTTTATAACAATTGGTACAGGCATACCTTGGAGATATTGCAATAAAGGGAATATCACAATAAAGCAAGTTGTAATCTTTTTGCCTTTAGAGGGTGTTGCCTTCATTTGTAAAAAATGGAACATTTCTGAAGTGAAATAAAGTGAAGCACAGTAAAACGAGGTATGCTTGTATTTATTATTTAGGTAAAAAGAAATAGAAGTAACTCCTGGTGAAGAAAATTAGCAAATCATCAGAAGGCATGTATGGGAAAAATCATAGAGGTGGTGTATGCACAAAGGGTCAAAACACTGCATTATAACTATTTCTATTTCACACAAAGACATAATCACTGAAAGTAAGTATAAGAGCGAAGAGATAAAGGAGTTGGTGAATCTGGGGACACGTCATGGAGAGTTGTCCCATGTGATAGTGTGAGCAGTTCAGGTTGGTCCCGTTGACCCAGCAATAAGTGCTGTGTGTCTAATTGTTTCAGATCTGGTTGCCAGAATCTGGGTAAAGTCTCCTTGAGAGCAGAATATCTGTGTCCCACAGCTGTTGGCCTGAGGCCACACACTCAGGGGGCATTCAGGAATACCAGGCAAGGAACTCTGCGGAGGAGCAAGTGAGGTCTGAGTTTTCAGTGCACCTTGAGTGCTGATGGGCCCACACTCTTCTAGTGACACCCTGTGATCCACCTGCCAGAATGCACCTTCTAGCAGGTATGGCTGTAGAAAATTCCTAAAGGCTTGAATTTTAACCTGAGGATGCCTCTTTCTCTACAATCCATGGCTCCTGCTGCTCTGAGTGTGTATGGGAGGGGTGGGAATAGGGTATTTCACAGAGTGGATCAACAGGAAAGAGACTGGCAAAGCAGCAGTGTCAAGAGAACCACCCATATTTGCCCACTGTGCCTGATGCCTCCTGGGCAGCTTTAGGTGAGTAAATTTGAGAAGAAGCGGGTCAAGTTTGCTCCCCTGGCTCTCATGGCAGAGCTGGGTAAGTAGGAAAGAACACTCTACCCACACAACTGTTTTCATTACTCTCTACATGCCAAGTGTCAGGCGTGGCTCCCTGGATCCCTGAGATGCCCATAGACATGCACAGACTAGTGGTCTACACCATTAGTGACTATTGTACCTTCAGGCAAAGGAAGAAGAACAGAGGCCCCAGCCAGGGGCTTTGGGGCATAGATACAAGGGGTGCTGTTGGGAGTTAGCCTTGTGAGGTAAGAGCCCTCCCTAAACTGGCAAGCTCGGCTCTAGAGAGGGAGAGGAGGGGCTGAGGAATTCTGCAGTTCCCCCAGGGCCTGTTTTGGTTCTCATTTGGTGCTATCAGCTGTTGAAAAAGTAGAAGTGATTGTTTCTCTTTCTTCCGCCCTCCTCCAAACCCTTTTCCTTCTAGTCCCTTCCTAGTTTGCCCAGGTAGCCAAGCTGTGGGGGTATTTCCCATCTGGGTTTTTCTTGAAACAGAGCCCCAAAACAGTCTTAAGAGAGAGATGTGTCTGCTGATAAATAACCAACTTTATTTTTTAGGTCAAAATTGCAGGGATTATGATGAGTGTGCACGAGGGAATCAGGCAGAGGACCCCCTGCCCTGTCACACTCAAATGGAATGGGAAGGGGAGGTGGTCTGGGGATCTGGAAGATGTTGTCACTCTCACTCTGTTCCAGGTTCCATGATGTGATAGCCAGGCCTCAGGAGGATGACTGAGTGTGAAAAAGAGGGAGGCTGAGGCCTCAGTAGGATATTCCCAGCCTCAGAAAAGATCCCTGGGTCTCACAAGTAACTTCAAAGCTAAAAGGTACCACACCTGTAACACATAGGAATGAACAATGAGGAGAACAGTGGCAACTATAATGAACTAGAGAGTAGAGATCCTTCTCTCATTAGTAAGGTTCTATATCAGCATTCTGGAGTACCACGATCCCTAGCAGGTGTTTGGCCCACTTTTGAATTGAGTTCATTTTCTTATTGTTGAGTTTTAAGAGTTCTTTGTATATTTTGGAAAATACTCCTTTATCTAATGTGTCTTTTGCAAATATTTTCTCCCAGTCTATGGCTTGTCTTTTCATTCTCTTGACATTGTGTTCCACAGAAAAGAAATTTTTAATTTTAACAAAGTCTAGCTTATCATTTCATTTTATTCAAAATATTTCTGATGTTCCTTGAGATTACTCTTTTGACCCATGTGTTATTTAGAAGTGTGCAGTTTAATCTCCAAGTATTTGGGGATTTTCCAGCTATCTTTCTGTTACTGATTTCTAGTTTAATTCTATTGTGTTCTGAGAGCAGACATTGTATGGTTTCTATTCTTTCAAACTTGTTAAGGTGTGTTTTATGTCTCCAAAGTTGTCTATCTTGGTGACTCTAATACATTTTTTGCTTTTTATTATGTGGATAATAGTATAATGAGTTCTATTTTTATCACTTAGCTTCAACAAGTATCAACACGTGACCAATCTTATTTCATTACTGATTTATCACTTCCCAGCCATTTTAAAGCAAATTTTAGACACAATATAATTTTACCCATAAATACTCATATGTATTACAATGTAGTGATCACAGCTGTAAATGTGGTCCTTTGAAGCTCAAAAAACAACAACAACAAAAAAAAAAAAACAAAAAAACACGGTCTAAACTGAGACCCACTGTTATCCTGCCTATAATTTTCTTTTTTGTAATTTCTTTGTCTGGCTTTGGAGTAAAGGTAATGGTGGCCTCATAAAATGAGGTTGGGAGTCTTCCATATCAAGAATTTTTTGGAGTAGTTTGAGAATAGGTGTTAATTCTTCTTTGAATGTTTGGTGAAACTTACCTTTGAGGTCAGCTGGTCCAAGACTTCAGTTTGTAGGGAGTTTTTGGTTACTGGTTTGATTTCATTAGTAATAATCAGTTGTTCAGATTTTGTTCCTTCTTGACTCAGTCTTGGAATATTGTATGTTCCTAGGAATGTAGCCATTTCTTCCAGATTGTTTAATTTGTTTGGTATGTAATTGTTCGTAGTACTTTCTTATAATCCTTTGTAATTCTGTCTCTTTTCTTTCATTTCATTATTTGGGTCCTCTCTCTTTTTTTCTTGATGAGTCTGATTAAAAGTTTATCAATTTTGTTTATATTTTCAAAGAACTAGCTCTTGGTTTCATTGATCTTTTTATATTATTTTTGGGGACTATATTTTGTTTATTGCCTCTCTAATCTTTATTATTCTTTCTACTTACTTTGTTTTTCTTTTTCTAGTTTCTCTAGGTATAAAGTTAAATTGTTTGTTTGATGTTTTTCTTATTTCTTGAGATAGATCTATGTTGCAATGAATTTCCATCTCAGGACTGCTTTTACTATGTCTAACAAATTTTGGGTCCTGAGTTTCCATTTTTGTGTGTCTAAAGGTATTTTGATTTCTTCCTTGATTATATTGTTAACTCAATCATTGTTTAGTAGCATGCTCTTTAGCCTTCATGTGTTTGTTTATTTTTCAGTATATTTTCTTATAATTAATTTCCAGTTTCTTGCTATTGTGATCAGAAAAGATGCTTGGTTTGATTTCAATTTTCTTAAATTTATTGAGACTTGTTTTGTGGCCTAACATGTGTTCTATCTTAGAAAATGTCCTATGTGCACTTGAAAAGAATGTATAATCTGATGCTTTGGGGAGAAATGCTCTGAAAATATCAATTAAATCCATCAGATTTAATGTGTCATTTAAGGCCACAGTTTCCTTGTTAATTTTCTGTCTGGAATATCTATCCCTTGATGTCAGTGAGGTGTTAAAGTCCCCTGCTATGACTGTATTGCTGTCAATCTCTCCCTTTATATTGATTAATATTTGTTTTATGCATTTACGTCCTCCTATGTTGAGTGTATAAATGTTTACAAGTGGTATATCCCCTTGCTGAAATGATTACTTTATCTCTTTGTTTCTTATTATAGCTTTTGTTTTAAAGTCTACTTTGTTTGATATAAGTATTGCTACCCCAGCTTTTTCTGTTTCCATTTGCATGAACTATCTTTTTCCATCCCTTTACTTTCAGTCTGTGTACATCTTTCCATCTGAAGTAGGTCTCTTGTAGACAGCATGTGTATGGGTTTTGTTTTCTTATCTATTCAGTCACCCAATACCTTTTGATTGGAGCATTTAATATGTTTACATTTAAAGTGATTACTGATATATATGTAATTATTGCTATTTTATTACTTATATTTATGATCATCCCCCTTTCTTCTTTTAAAGAAGTTCCTTTACATTTCTTATACTATTGGTTTGGTTGTGATGAACTCCTTTATATTTTTCTTGTGTGAAAAGCTCTTTATCTGTCCTTTGATTCTAAATGATAGCTTTGCTGGGTAGAGTAGTCTTGGTTATAGGTGTTCACTTTTCATCACTTCAAATATTTCCCACCACTCCCTTCCGACCTTCTGTTGAGAAATCAGCTGACAGTCTTAAGGGGGCCACCTTGTAGGTAACTAACTGCCTTTCTCTTGCTACTTTTAAGATTCTCTTTCTGTCTTTAAACTTTGGCATGTTAATTATGATGTGTCTTGATGTGGGCCTCTTTGGTCCATTATGTTTGAAATTCTCTGTGCTTCCTGGGGTTATATGTATATTTCCTTCACCAGATTAAGGAAGTTTTCAGTCATTATTTCTTCCAATAGGTTCTCAATTCCTTGTTCTGCCTCTTCTCCTTCTGGTATCCCTATGATATGAGCGTTGTTATGCTTAATGTTTTCTCAGAGTTCCCTTAAACTATCTTCATTTTTTGGATTCTTTTTTCTTTTTGTTGTTCTAATTAGGTGTTTTCTTTCACCTTGTCTTCCAAATCACTGATTTGATCCTCTGTTTTACCTAATCTGTTGTTGATTTCTCCTTGTGTATTCTTCATTTGGTTATTGTATTCTTCATTTCTGACTTTGTTTTTAGGGGTTCTATGTTCCTTTTATGCTTGTTATCTCTTCGTTCAGGTTATCATTAAGTTTTTAAAGCATCCTTATAACCATTGTTTTGAACCCTGTATCTGGTAGTTTGCTTGCCTCAGTTTCATTTAGTTCTTTTTCTGCAGTTTTGTCCTTTTTTTTTTTTAATTTGGGAACTTTTTTTTTAATCTCTTCATTTTGGCTGATTTTCAGTGTTTGCTTCTATGTATTAGGTAGGGCTGCTATGTCTCTCAGTCTTGGCCAGGTGGCCCCACATAGCAGGTGTCCTTTGGGGTCCAATGGCACAGTATCCCTGGTCACCTCAGCCAAATGCTCCATGAGTGTCTCTTGTGTGCTCTCCTGTTGTAGTTGAGCCTTGATTACTGTTGGCACCTCAGTGGGTGAGACTGGCCCTCAGGCTTCCTGGCTGTGAGGATTGGCCATGACCACAACCTCTGAACTGCTGTGTGGGGGCTGACTCCATGGAGTGGAATTGCCCCAGTGGGCTCTGATGCCTGACAAGACCACCCTTGGGGTGTGCTGCTTGTGGGCTAATCAGGTAGAGTTCTGTTGTGGTTTGAAGATGGCCACCGGGTATGCTGATTCTGAGCCCTTCTGGAAGGGGCTCCTGTGCAGACCAAGGTCAGCTGCTTCCTGTGACTTGTCCAGGCTATCTGGTTGAGCTTCAAAACTATGCACATTTCTGTGATTTGCTGGACCTGAAGGTGCATGGGAGAGGCCACGTTGTGATTTGAGTACAGCTATCACCAGTACTGAGCTTAGGGTAGCTCAGCAAAAGGCCCAGGGAACTCCTAGTCCTTCCACCACCTGTCATCTATCCATAAAGCTCAACTACTGAGAGAGACTGGTGTAGTACAGATGGTATGGGAGTTGGGTGGGGAAGGGTCTCAGAGAGTCACTAGCATGGGGGTGAGTGGTCTTCAACAGCTTAATTCAGATTCAAATTTGGTGCCAGTGCTGAGCCTGGAGCCACTCTGAAAAAATATCAGAGTCCACTGAGGTCAGCCGCTGCCTGCTTGGGGCCAAAAACCCCAAGAATTGTCCAGGAAAGACTGCAGCGCAGGCCAACAATGGCTGGCACAGCTGAAACAAAGTCTTTGGTGGTGTGTAAATTGGGTGTGGTGGAGTCCAAGGGAGTCACCAGGGTAAAGTGAACAGAACTCACCTGACTAATGAAAGTTCAGATTTTACTGTGTAAGGGAAGGCCTCAACACAGGAAAATGGCATTTGTCTGCTGGCTACACAGGAGGAGGGCTCAATACAGGGACAATGGCAGCTTTCCCTCCAACCCTTGCCCTGAAACCACTTAACTCAGTCTTTCCCTGCATGTCTCTGGCACCTCCCCAGCCACTATCCCTCTGCCAGAGGCAGGATGAGTACCTGAGAGTGAGTCTGTGTACTAGCCTTTAAGAGGATGCCTGGGTTTCTCACTGCCTTATGTCTCACTAGATGGCCAGATTCCTGGCTAATTTTCACATGTTTTCAAGGCTGTTCTTCCTGGCACTGTTATTTCAAGCTGCAGAGTTTGTGTAGGGCTGAGGCCTCTCACTGTTCAGGAGGCACCTGTTCAGCTGAAATATCCCTCTCAATTCTCAACTGCCACACATGGACAGGGGACCCCCGTTTTGCACCTCCTCCCCTCTCACCAGTCTCAACATGGCTTCTTCTTTATATCCTTAGTTGTAGGACTTCTGTTAATCTAATCTTCGAATAGTTCTCCAGGTTGATTGTTCTGTATTTTTGTTGCAATTTTAATGTGATCATAGGAGGAGGCAAGCACAATGTTCACCTACTCTTCCATCTTGACTGGAACTCCTAACAAAGTGATTTTTTAAAATGCAGATCTACTTAAACTTGCTTAAATCCTTCAGTGGCTGCTCTAAAGTTCAAACTCTTTGATATGATTTATAAATTACTTTCTACCTGGGCCCAGTATAATTCTCTAGACTCCTTTCTCTGGGCCTGCACTTGCACTTCTCTTGGTGTAAAACTCTCCATCCCCTCTTTGCCTGGCTAACAGTTACAGTGTCACTTCTTCACAAGACTGAGAGTCTAATAAAACCCTATACTTCCTCCATCATAGCATTCACTACCCTCTCTGTTGACTACCTCTCCACCTAACACATCCACCCTCTCTGTGAGCCCTTAGAGCAGGAGAATGAAGACTTGGCACTCGACCCAGCCTGGGAGAGTCAAATAGGTAGCACTGGAGCTGTGTTACAAGCTGAGCAGGAATCATTCAGGCTTTGGAGAAAGAATGAGTATTTTAGGTTCTTGAATAGCATGAGCAAAATCATGAAGTCAAGAAACATCACAGTAGGGGTGGGGAATTACAGGTATGTTCATGTTAATTAAGATTAATATGTGCAGGGCAGCAGCAAGTTGGGGGAAGCATGGAGGACCTCAGAAGCCATGATAAAAGTCTCTGACTTGTTCTTTCTAGCCACTGAAAATTTTTATTATAGCCACTTCAGGAGGACCTCTCTGGTAGGGTTGTGTGAAAAGTATTTTTTTAAAGACTTACATTTTTAGGGATTAGTGTTAGGTTCACAGCAAAATTGAGAGGAAGGTACAGAGATTTCCCTTATACTCCCTACCCCTATACTTGCATAACCTCACCCGTTATCAACATCCTTCACCAGAGTGGTATGTTTGTTGCAACTGATGAACCTACACTGACATATTATTATTACCCAAAGTTAATAGTTTACATTACAATTCACTCTTGGGGTTGTACATTATATATACAATGTATATGACATTGTGTAATAACAGGTATCCATCATTACAGTATATATCCGTCATTACTGCCGTAAAAATACTCTTTGCTCCATCTATTTATCCCTTTCCTTGCCCCCACCCTCTCACCTGCAACTCTCGGCAACCACTGATCTTTTTACTGATTCCATAGTTTTGTGTTTTCCAGAATATCATACAGATGGAATTATATAGCATACAGCCTTTTTAGACTGGCTGCTTTCACTTAGGAATATGCATTTAAGTTTCCTCCATGTCTTCTTATGGCTTGATAGCTCATTCCTTTTTAAGCACTAAATATTATTCTACTCTCTGGATATACTAGTTTATTTATCCATTCATCTACTGAAGGCAATCTTGGTTGTTTTCAAGTTTTAGCAATTATGAATAAAGCTGCTATAAACATCTGTGTGCAGGTTTTTGTGTGAACATAAGTTTTCTACTCTGGGAAATACCAAGGAGCACAATTGCTGGATCCCATGGTAGGAATATATTTAGTTTCATAAGAAACTGCCAAACTGTCTTCAAAATTGGCTGTATCATTTTGTATTCTCATCAGTAATGAATGAGAATTCCTGTTGTTTCATATCTTTGCCAGCATTTGGTGTTGTCAGTGATTTGAAGTTTGGCTATTCTAAAGGTGTGTAGTGGTATGAAAGAAGGTTTTCAGGATGCCACATGGCAGGTAAGTGAACCAGTGAGAGGATTTCACTTCTGTAGAGCCCCATCAGGGCAACTATGTCTCAAATCTGCCTTATTATTGGTCCTTACAGCAAATTTAGTGAAGTCAAATAATTAAGCCAATAATATACTTCAGCTTTTTGGAGGTGAGGAGATGTTCATAATAATTTTTCTGTTAGAAAAACATATTTAAAGTGGTCTACTAAATAGTTTATTTTTTCACAATACTTTCTCAACTTTTCAAGGCTAGTTATTACTTCCCTATAGCTCTTGTCAAACCAGGAACTGCAAAGATGAAACTCATGTTTCCCCAAATATGGAATGAATAAAACCAGTTTTAATTTAGCAGAAATGTGATAAGAAATGAGAGGGAATGTCTCTCGCACTTTAGACAAATGAGATGGAGTTCTGAAAGACTATCAGACTCTAAAAAAATTACTGATAATGAAAACCTCTTACTCAGTCTTAATTTTCTTAACCCCTTAATTTCATCAATTCAACTATGAGTCCCTGGATAGTTAAAACTGTATGATGTATATACATGTTTTATATTTCACAATACAATCCATGTTTTCTAGATGTATTAGAAAGATAATTTTCTTTTTTCTTCAAAGGATATTAAATATTTAAAAATTAATTTTTTAATTTGAAAGTTAATTTTATAAAGACAATGGTGGAATCTGTACACATTAAAATATGCATGACTAAACATTTCTTCTTTCATAAAAATAAGATATAACTGAATATTTAGATTTCACAGATATGTAATATATATTATATATTTCATGAATATATAAAACATTTACAACGTAATGTATAATATGCATAAGATAAAGTAGTGTATTATATATATAATGTATATAAGATATATTACTTTATCTTGTCCTTAGGAACAACACTGTATTATAGGTATTACTGGAGCAATATTATCTGTGAGGACTGAGCTGCATAGAGATTAGATAGTGTGCCCAATCATCCAGTTAGTGATGAAACCAGGGCACTAATCAGGGCTCATGGTCAAAGACCTTGTTCTTTCTACTGTACAACTGCCTCTTCTTGTGTCTGTTGTTCCACCAGTGCACTTAAGAACCTCCAGCAACAC
Organism: Eidolon dupreanum; assembly: GCA_028627145.1. NCBI lineage: Eukaryota > Metazoa > Chordata > Mammalia > Chiroptera > Pteropodidae > Eidolon > Eidolon dupreanum. The sequence goes on along the minus strand of CM053515.1, from coordinate 51,435,357 downwards.
TGTTGAGAACACCACAAAAAACATCCCTTGCCCTAGGAAGGCTCTTTAAAAATAACAGGGCTAAGGGGAGATGCACCTGATGAAAAAAGTAGAAACTCTAGGGGGTAGGACCCAAAAGCACAGTAGATTATTTGTGGATATTCCGTCATATAGATATTCAGACAGCTTTGTAGACTCTGAAACATCTCCCAGGTCTTACTAGTACAGCCTGTGCCTAATACAAAGCCAATGAGTTGGATTTATGTTTATTTCAAAAGTCATTAACATTACTATTTCATTAACATTCCATTGGTCTGTTTTAATGTTGTTTATTTTAGATCTGCAAACTCTTAGACACTTGATCAGAAGATAGAGATGCAAAAAACATATTACTTAAAAATTATTCTTAGTTTTCTTTTAGTACCTTTACAGTTTTACATTTCCTGATTAAATCTTTGACCTGGCATAAGGTGCAAAATAGGAATTCAACTTTACGTTTTTTCAGAACACTATCCAGTTTTTGCTGTGGGAAAATTTATCCTATTTGTGGGCACCTAGTGTCATTTAAATCTCATTCTATACTTGGGAATATTCTCATGTTATGTGCCTTGCCTCCTCAAGGTATAAATCAAACTCAATCCCCCAGTTTCTCTGTGGCTAGAAGTGAGGCACATGATCTAGGCTTCGTCAATCAGGCATTCACAAGTGAGGTCTTGATGCACAAGAGCATCATGATGAGACAAGAATTGCCCAAATGTAGTTTCTAAAGAGGGTGATGAAGCACAGCAGATAGACATGGAGAAGTCAGCACATCTATAGTGTAAAGTGTGGTGTCAGCACTAGAAATAGTACCATAATTTCTTTGAGCAGTTGGACAGGCTAATTTAGTTTCTGAATGCTTCACTTCAAAGCCCTGACCCTCTGGAATTTTTTAATCTACTTAATATTGCTTAATTGATTTTTTTCTGTTAAAACTATCTCAATTGTATTCTATAATTGCAAATTAGAACCCTGATTAATATACGTGCTGATACCATTTATTGAATAATCCATCTTTCCTCTACTGCTCTGAATTGTACCTTTGGTAGTAAAATTCTGGAGTGTCAGACCACATTTACCCCCTGCCTGAAACAAATTAAATAATAGACAAAATATGTGAAACAATGGGTCACTGACATAATGTTTGGTGGTGCAGGACTGTGATCTCTGAGAGAGGGGAAACTTGAGCCCTAAAATTGCCCACAGCTTGATTTCTTGAGAGAGTTTTCAGGTTACAGGGCAGAAAGCAGGAACCTAGGCAGAGCCTGGAAATCTCCTTGAGTTGAATAAATAGAGTTAGGAGACTGGGGAGGCCATGGAAAACAGAGTTCACAGGGCAGAGTACCAGAGGGGTAAGAGCTACATAAAGAAAAAATTCTGACTAAACATAAAAGGTATACCTGGAGTGGTTAGTTAAATGTCTATCAGTGCATATGAGTAAGTCACCTACCCAAAGGTAAGGAAACAACTGTCTGAAAAGAACACAATCGCCAGAGCTGAGAGAGCCAGGTTTTTAAAATTATTTGAAAATTATAAACCCACAGATTCAAGAAGCTCAACAATTTCAAGAATAAGAACATGAAGAAACTATCTCAAGGCACATTATAATAAAAAATTTTAAACCTACCAGCATACTCACACTACAAGAAATGTTAAAGGAAGTCCTATAGGCAGAAGGAAAATGATACTAGATGGAAATGTGGGGATCTACATAAGAGAATGAAAAACCCTACAAATGGTAACTACATGGGTAAATGTATAAAATTTTTTTTCTTATCATTTTAACCTCTTTAATATGTAATGGACTTCAAACAAAAATAAGAAAATATATTTGGGGCATTTATGACATATGTAAAAGTAACTTGCATGAAAATCACAGAAGGCTGAAAGTGGCAGAAAAGGAAATCTGAGACCCTTGTCAAATGATTATGCTGACAAAACTTGGCAATGATTAAGTTGGCAAAACTGAACCATCTTTTACAGAGCACTGGAACATAATAAAAATTTATAGCAAACAAGAAAATGCTCAATAAAGAAGCTATTAAATTTTTGTAATAGAGCATCGTGGCATTTTAACTTACCTACCTACCATCCCTCATCTTCTAGATCAGCAGCAGCCACAAAACAAGTCTAAATAAATTTTAAAAGATTGAAACTATACAAAGTATCTTGTTTGATCACAATACAGTACAACTATAAATCATTAACAGAAGGAAAATGAGACAAATCACAAAGTATGAATTAAACAACGTTCTTAAATAATGAATGGATCAAAGAAGAAATCACAAGGGAAATTAGAAAATTTTGTGACAAATGGAAACAAAGCACAACAAACCAAAATTTATGGGATTCAGCAAAAACACTGCTCACAGGGATATAAAGAATCTTAAATCAGTAAGTTAACTATAACACCTTTTAAAGTTAGGGAAGGGAACAAATTAAATTCAAACTAGCAGGAGGAAGGAAATAATAAAGATTGGAAATAACTGAAATAGAAATTACAAAAACAATGAAGAAAATTAATGACCATAAAAGCTGTTTTTTCAAAAAATATCGACAAAATTGACAAACCTTTGACCAAGAAAAAAAAGAATCAATTAACAAAATTATAAATGTACATTTCTACTAACCTTATAGAAACAAAAAGGATTATAAGAGAATACTATGAACAATTGTAAACCAACAAATTAGATAACCTAGACATAATGGACAAATCCCTAGAAACAAACACGTAAGCACTAAAACTAACAGAAGAAAAATAGAAAATCAGAACAGATCTATAATGAGTAAAGAGATGGAATTAGTAATCAAAAACCTCTCAACAAAGAAAATGCCAGGATTAGATTGCTTCTCTGGTGAATTCTACCTGTTTCCTTTAGGCATATTGTCCTATCTTGTCCCTTTTTTTATTTTCAGGTATTTGTGACCTATCTCTGAATATCAGCCTCTCTGATTTTTCTGACTTTTCTGTGGTTATGCTCTGCTCAAATACTAAGTCTGCCTGACACATTAATTGAGCTCACAGATCTGCCTGGTACTTCTGGTTCCTTTCAGACATTCCTGGTCACGTCCACTACGCTGAAAATGGATCCTGGACATGACAGAGAAAAAAGCAAGGATTCAGGCAATCTGGGGAGACTATGAAAGGAATAAACTTGTTTCAGAATATACAGGTCAAGGGAATCAAAAAGAAACATATAAGCAATAGATTCAAACTGTCCAGAGTCATATCAATATTTACTGAGGAACTGCTATGTGTGAATGTAGTCCATGATCATATAGGGTAGTCACAAAGCTGAAACCTGCAGGTGGGAAAAATAACCTTGAGTCATATTCTCCAGCCAATAAGAAAAATGAGCAAACAGAACCGTAATCACAGGAGAAATAAGCAGGCCCTGGGGAAAGTTTCTAAAGTTGCATATGCGCGTTAGTTAAAAGAGCTGTCAACTTTTCCTCATTATCATAGTAAAAAACACTCCCCTAGGTGGAGATTTAAGATGCTAAGAAGACATGGGACACATGAAGTACCATGTAAGTACTTTGCACAGGTGCATTGTAGGACACCCCCCCCCTTGACAGATTGGGGAGGGAGAAGGGAAAGGGGAAGGGAGAAGGGAAATAGGGAAGGTTAGTTCTCGATTTTAAGAGCTTATAAAACAGTTGTACTTGTAAACCTCTGGGAGCCACATCCATTCTCTTTCAGAGTGTGCTCCCTTGATGCATCAAGCTTTTGCTTTAATAAGCAAACCTTCTTTTTGCAAAACTGTCTCACCCATTCTCTTAATTTCTATCCTGAGAGGAGCAAAGACCCCTGTGCCAGTAACATTTTATAACTATACAAAGAAAAATTAGACAGGATTGAAAAAGCCCAGGCATAATCTTAAAATGAGAAGGTAGAAAAGCCTAGTTCAAATGCAAGGAATGTATATAGATTGAGGTTGAGGCTGAGTCAAAGGCATGTTCATCAGAAATCATGGTCATCCAAGGGCTAAAAGTTTCAAACAACGGATCATAGTCAGCCCAATTGTTATCAAAGAATAATCAAAGCAAACAAAATTGACTTCTGTTTCTACTTTGAATCTAGAAAGCTTCAAGAGAATGTTGTTCTCACCGTGATAATGAGAATGAGCTGAGTAATCTTCAGAATCACAGTTATCTTAAGTCCATTAGAAGCTCTCAAAGAAACCTAATGAATTAAAATCCAAGAAGTGAAAAGACTTCTTAGGAGAGAAGGGACCCATGATTAATTTAATTCTTGGTAGACCAAAAAGAGTAGCAGAAGAAAGCATCCATGGATGTAGGCAAGAAGAAAACAGCTTAATTTTTAATGCAATTTTAAAGACAGGATGTAGTCTGGAATGACAGTTTAGAATTCCTGGATAGTGAAGCCTCAGGGAGTCTAAACAAACTGCCAACTCTTTTCCATATATCTTTTTCAACTAAGTGCTCAAAGATAGGTTAAGGTAGGAAATCTGAGAGAGACACTTACCTAGGCACAGAAGTGCCAGGCCTGTTGAAATCTGAGGTTGAAGCTAGAGAAGCAAGTACTTTTCCAGAAGCTCTTTGGGCCTTACACGTATGAGGGAGCAGTACACTACCACTGGAGGACAAACAGGGAAGCTGAGAGAGTCACCAGGAAGAAATCCCACAAGCACTCAAGGCCTTATACAGAGTATCAGGCAGCAGCCATCTACTGCTTGTGGGAGGGACAAGAGAGTTCAGAGGGACCCCTGACATGCAGTCACATGGGACCTGCTGACATCTGTGGGTAGGTCAAGAGAAGTAAGACAAATCTTCCAGGCACTCAGATCCTAAGTTCTGTTAAAAGAAAGCTTCTCATACCTTTGGGCCAGGACTAAGGTGGGACAAATGAGGCAAATAAGAAACTTGCCTTTGGCAGAAAACAAGGAGTGCCCAAGAAACTCAGTAAGTATGATAAATAACATTTTAATGCGATAGTTTAAAAACTCAAAGTTTATGCAAAAAAATCCAAGATGAACAAAATCTCAGAATTTTAATGAAATAAATAATATTACTGATTTTTCCTTTTGTCTCAGTCCCCAATATGGCTCAGCATAGCACTTACTGATCCTGTTTCTTTATGTACCTCAGCAAATGTCTCTCTTGCATCACTTTAGTCCTGGCCTTTACCTATTCTCAAATAATTCAAAGTGTGTAATAAGCTGAATTTAACAAACATAAAGCCCAGTCCCAGATCAACTGGGACAGACTAGATAGTCACAATCCTTTACGCTACAACTCGTCAGAAGAGCCGTGGTTAATAGTCACCTAACTAGAACCTGCAGTTGGTTTTAACATTGAGTCACAATCCTGAGCCAATAAGAAAAATGAATGGATTGAACCATAATCACAGGAGAAAGATAAGCAGGCCTAGGAAAGTTCTAAAGTCTCACACGTGCTTTAGTTAAAAGGGCTGTCCTATGGTTAACTTTTCCTCATTATCATGGTAAAATCACACATCCTTAGGCGGAGATTTAAGACACTAATGATACAGGACATATGAAGTAGCATGTAGGTACTCAACCTACTTTAGGAAGGGAAAAAGGAAAGAGGAAGGGGTGGCCCCCAAACCCAAGAGCCCAAAAGACTAAGGTACCTGTAAATTTGGGGAGCTACATCATTCTCTTCTGGAGTGCTCCCTTGGTGCATCAATATTTTACTTTAATAAACCTTTCTCTCTGCAAAACTGTTTTGCTCACTCTCTTGATTTCTGTCCTGAGAGGGACAAGGATCTTTGTGCCAGTAAGAGAGCTATGACCTTTTCTGAGCATAAATATTATTTACCCCAGGCTCTTCCATTATTTGACATATAATGTCTGTCATTTAATAAAAATTCAAGACAGATTTTTTTTTAAAGCAAGAAAATTAAATCCATTGTCAAGATAGAAAGCAGGCAGTAGAACTAGACACAAAACTGTTCCATATGTTAACATAGTCAGACTCCATAACTTAAAATAAACATGTAAAAAATTTAATGAAAAAAGTAGACAACATATGTTTACATATGGGAAATTTCCACTGAGAAAAGAAAACTATTAAAATAAAAATAAGAGCCAATGCTAGAAATTAAAAACACGATGTAAGAGATAAAGAATTCTTTTAAAGGACAGGTTAGACACAGGCATCAGCCAACTCAAAGACAAGTCATTAGAAATCATCCTAACCAAAACAAAAATAGAAAAAAGAGTAAAAAGAAAAGAACAAAGTATTTGAGTTTTATAGAGCAATACTGAACAGCTTAATAAATGTATGAATGAAGTCCCATAGGGAGAAGAGGGACTGAATAGAGCAGAAAATATTTGAAGAGATAATAGTTGAGAATTTTTCTAAAATTAATGAAAGACATTAGCCTACATACCTGAAAAGCTCAATTAGCCTATAGTAGGTTAAATAAGATGAAAATCACACCTATGCACATCAGAGTCAAATTGCTAACAACCAAAGGTAAAGAGAATATTTTGAAAGCAGATACTAAGGATGTATTATATACAGGAGAATGGTGATAGAAATAATGTCTGACCTCTCATCAGGAATAATAAAGACCAAAAGATAATGTGTTAGCATCTTTATTTTTAAAGGTAAAGGGAAAAAAATCTTTGTCAATCTGTAATTCTATATCTAGCAAAATATCCTTCAAAAATGAAGGTGAATTAGGACTTTTTAAACAAAAGCTGAATTTATCTGTGCTGCAAGATCTACCAAAAGAAGTTCATTAGTATAAAAAAGTGCTGGACTTAAATGGAAAGTTGCAAAAATTATTTAGATATATTTATAATAACCTAAATTAAATTTTTCTATAGAAAGAAAAATTAAGATCACTTATTTAAAAACAAAGATAAAATCTCGACTTCCAATTTGTTTCTCATTAGTTCTTTCCACAATAAGGTCTTACAGTTGTGACTGGCATTTTTCTCGTAATGAATCCTCTCAGGACATTGTTAGCCTGTGTAAGTACAAAGGGAGAGGAAGACATATTTGAGCTTTACTATGAGTATAACCATTCCTAGTTGAATGTTGTTCTCTTCTGATTCCTTTAAGTCAAAATACAATCAGCAATAATGTTCAGTTTCTAATATTTTAAAATGTAATGTTATGTATGAAATGTATTTTTCATACAATTGTATACGTATTGTATCTATATCCCAAGTTAAATTGACAACTTAATGTATGCTCTAAAGCAAAGTAACACAAAAATTAATAGTAACCTTAGTTAATAAGTGTAATGAAATGACTCCTGAAATTGGTACTCAGTGCCATTTTGCACTTTTCTGCTTGTTCTCTGTATTGTATAATTAACTCCCCAAATCATTGAGCTGCTCTTAAAAATAAAAAGAAAACAGCTTAACATTGTGTACACACTTTCTTTTTGTTAATCAAATCACAGACATGGAAACATGTAATGCAACTGAGTCGAACATCTGTAAAAGTCTAGGTTTAGTGTTATTAATGGAAAAAATTACACAGTGAGCATTATCAGATTATTCCTTTTATTGGTACTTATGCTATCTAAATTACTGAATACATTGTTAATTCATTTTTAAAAGTTCAATAGGCTAAAGGGAAATTACATTGGATAGAAATCTGGCTTTGCAGGAAGGAATGAAGAACAGTTTCCAACAGTTGAAATGTTGAAAAATATAAAGGCAGAGCAGATAAGACAAACAAATCAAACACTAAGATAGTAGACTTAAACTCAAATATATCCATACATAATTATATTATAATAGCCAGAAACTGAAAAACAGTTCAGGTATTTAACAACAGAATATGGATATATAAACTATGGCATATTTAAACAATGGAATACTACCTAGCAATGAGAGGAAATAAACATCTTATAGATGTAAACACATGGATGAATCTTGAAAACATGCTGAATAAAGGAAGCTAGACAAAAAAGTGTAATACTTTTATTATGCTGTTTAAATAAAATTTAAGAACAGGCAAAGTCAACTTGTGGTAATAGAAATTGAAATAAAGTTTACTCTGGGCAAGAGTATTGACTAGAAAAAAGTAGTTAGGAACATTCCGGGGTGATGGAAAGTTCTCTGTCAAGGTTTAGCAAATCTTTTTTGTAAGGGGAGGGAAAATAAATATTTTAGGTTTTGGAGGTTATACGGTCCCTGTTCCAACTACTCAACTTTATCATTGTAGTATGAAATTTGCCATAGAAAAAGCATAAATAAATGGGTGTAGCTGTGTTCTAATTTTATTTATAGACACTGAAATCTGAATTTTGTATAATTTTTACTGTCACAAAATATTTTTCTTCTTCTTCTGGGTTTCTTTTCAAACATTAAAAAGTGTAAAAACCATTCTTCACAGGTTGTAGAAAATTAGATGGTGGGTCAGATTTGGCCTGTGGGCTATAGTTGGCTGACCCCTGTTCTATATTTTGATAACGGTGTGTGTTATATGGATGTATGCATTTGTAAAACTAATGAAACTGACCACGTAAGATCTGTGCATTTCTCTGGATGTTAATTACTCAACAGAAAAAGTGTATAAAGAAAAATGAAAAGAAGCTTAGAACTGATTTTCACAGGTGTACTGCATTAGCAGAAATAGCATGACATTTAGATTTTCACATAAAACACCATTTTTGTGCAATTTAAGGGAAGATAATTTAGAGAGAAAATATTGTATTCTAATTGTTTTGCAGTTGAGGAAGCAAGGTCTAAAAAGATTCCAAACTTTTAGTGCCTAACTTTCTTAAAGGCTTCTGGAAATTTCTGATGTCTCTTAGGGTAAAAGTAAACTCAGCTAGTTAATGGCATGATTTTGACTGGAACATTTATGCTGGAGTTTGGAAAAATACTAACCAGTAGAAATGATTCTTGGTAGTACCTTCAAGATAAAGTATATATGTTGGAAGTGTCAGCATTCTGCTGTTCAGTTCTCCATTTGCCTTCACCTCAGTGTACCCTTTGACCTCTGTGAATGGTTCTCCGAACTGAAATTCTCTCCTGCTTTGTTTCTAGGATACATCTCTCTCCTGGTTCTCCTCCTGCTTCTAATACCTATCTTGGTCTTTTCAGTTTCCTTGCTGGTTTCCGCATGAATACTCTTTGCATCCTCCTTAAGCAAAGATACCCCATGCTAGGCTTCCTCCTCCTACCTCCATGTGAGCAGTCTCTTCAGTCTGGTCAGATTCTAGCATACCATACTAGGCAGCCTCTATTCTCAGATGCCCTCCTTACTTCACTTAGGCTTTAGATATCTAGTGTTAGGTTGACCTTCTCTGTGTCTACCCTTTTCACCCTACTTGGGCTCTGACTCCCCATGCCAGGGTTCTAATACTTTTTTGAGCTCGAACATTCCATGCCAGCCACGCAGGCTTAATGGCTTTAGGATTGAACTGCTCAGGAAGAGGAAGGAAAAGAGGAGAAGGACAGGAAAGGAATCTTAAAGTGTTTGACTAGATTTTTTATGTTTAGCTAATTGATCCACCTGGAACTTCTTTTTGTGAATATTGATGTTGACATCTAACTTTATTCTTTTCCTAATGGATAGCCAATAGACACCATTGCATATACTGAATTGTTTATTATTTACACTCATTTGAAATGGTGTGTTAATCAAACTAATTTCTGATATACTTGGGTCTGTTTCTGTATTAACTATTATTTCTATTTTGAATCTTTCATTCATTGAAATTATAGTTTAAGTTGAGGAGAAATGACATCTTTATGAAGTCATATAAGGAGATGGAATTTTTCAAATCTTTTATGCATGTCAGTAACATCTTATAGTTTTCTTCATATAGGTTTTGTTGATTTCGGGTTATGTTTTTTTCTTAGATATTCTGTAGTTTTCAAGACAATAAATGGCTTCTTTTTTCTATTATATACTTTTATTGATGTTTGTTATGGAATAGAAATTTTTTTGTTTTGCTTGTTGAACTTTTACTATACCACCTTGACTCTTATATTAATTCTAATAGTCATGAATGCTCAAATGTTAGTGTAGTTGATTTCATGCATAGGATTTTAAAATTAACTTTAAATTTCAAAAGTAACATATGAATACATTTGCTTTATAAAAATGAGAGAATTATAAATAATGCTAAACTACTTTTGATCAAAACTCCTAATTCTAGTGTGAACCCTCCAATACCAGTAACCATCTTTATGAGTTTTAATATATATATTTCACAGAACATATGTAGAGTTGTTTTTTTGTGTGTGTATTTTAAAATAGTACCAAATGCAACTTTCTCTTTCATTCAATCTGTGTTTTGCTAATCTATTCTTATTGGTACATTTAAATATATTTCATTACTTTTCAAATGCTCTACTGCTTTCCATTATATGTATACATGCTATTTATTTATTCATTCCTCAATTGAAGTACATTTAGATTGTTTCCAATTTTTCACAACCACAATGCTGAAATGAAGAAACTTATTAATATCTCCTAATTCATATGTGCAGCTGTTTTTTCTAGGGTAGATATCATATTCTCCTAGGTTTCTAGGAAGTTCAAAATTATTTTTTAAAATCATGACTAGGTACTGAATATATGTATGCTTTTAATATCCCTAATTTTTTAGGTAGTTCAATGTTTATTGTGAGTGCATGCTCTTTCTAACCTCTACCAAAGTGAACATGTTTTTCTCTTTTAACCTATTGTGACAAGTTATAGTAATTTTCTAATCCTGAAGTGTTCTTGTATTCATAAAACAATCCTAATTAACCATGCTGATTATTGTAAAGATATACTGCTAGATGCCATTTGCTGATATTTTATATAAGAATTTTTCATCTATAATTTATCAGAGTGACTGAATTATAGTTTTCTTTTCCTAGTTCATATTTGATAACAGGATTTTGCTAGTTTTATGAAATGTATTGGATCTCTTTACATCTTTCCTAAGTTCTAGAACCATGAATATAATATAGGAATTATATGTTCTTTGAAGTTTGGTAGAAATTGTCCCTAGCAACTGTTTCAAATTAATAGTTAATTATGTAATCTAAGTCCTCCATACCCTTACTTATTTTAAAAATCTATCTGAAGTGCCTCTTTCTGGGATATAGTTATGTCTTCTATTCTGAATATAATTTTTCAACATTTCCTCATATTTTAAATAGTATAGTCTTAGCTTAAGCTAGGCTATGTTTCGAGAATCGTAATAGTTCAAGATTATATATTATATTTGTGAACCTTATCCTTTTTTAAAATAAAATCTTTCTCTTTTGATGCCTTTGCTTTCTAACATATTATTAATACTATATTGCTTTCCTTCAATTATCATTTGATTAGAAAATCTTTTACCCCCATATTTTCAAGTTTCCAGTGCTGTTGTTGGTATTTGATTATTGTCAATTTGTAGTTGGATTTGTTTTAAAATCTATTGACTTATGAGTATTTAAAATCTTTGACTTATGAATAAAATTAACCCATTTATATTTATTGTAAATATGTTTGGATTTAACTCCTCTCATTTTATTTTTTGCTATTTACTATATTTCCATCAAGTTTTTTTCTGTTTCCATCTGACTTCTGTTGAGTAGAATGTTTTCTTTGTTCCATTTCCCATTTTTAATGTTCTGCAAGTTAAAAATCTAATTTAATTCTTCAGTGTTTATTCTTAATTTAAAAAATTAATGCCAACAATTCAGAACATATATATTTAAAAGCAATACCTGGTATTAACTTGCATCGAGAATGCCTTGAATTAATTTCTAAATTTGCTCTGATTCTGTTTTCACACTTGTAGAATTTAGAGCATAAATACTTCACTCATTAACTTAAGGATTAAATGTAATGTCAAGCACCAGCCTTTATAAAAAGGTCTTCATTTCCTTCACTCCATTTCTTCATTCAACAACAAACTTCAGGTTCAAATCACACAATCACCTTTTATTTCCTTTGTCCTTCAAAGTCACAACTTCTTTTATATCTCTTGCCTCATTATGGCCTTCATCTAGTCTTTCAATTTCTTTATAAGTCTCAGAATATCTTCTCAGCCTCTCTTTACATAAAATAAATCCCATTCTGCATTACGTTGAACTGCCTCTTTTTCTCTAGATGCAATGAACGTCACTCCACGCCTTTCTTCATTTTTCCTACAAAATGGCGGACTTTAGACGTTCCGTGATCAGCACCACGTGCGCCTGCGCCTCCCGCGGCCATTTCGCCCAAGATCCAGCCTCTGCTCTGCAAAGCGCCTGCGCACGAGCCCCTAGACCATTGTCGCTCCTCCCTCTGGTTGAGTACGCCTGAAACCGCACGTTCCCGTCCCTTTCCTCCCCCGCAGACTCTGCACCACCTCCACCCCTTTCCTGTGAGATTCTTCCGCCAAGTGGGAACCCCCATCTTCGGTCGACAGCTTGTACTCTTGAGGAGCAATCTAATAGGTTCTTACGGCTCTGGCATTCGTCATTCACTCTTATCTATGCACCACTGCAATTTTCCTCTGGGCCTTAAAGTTGATAACCGGTATTGCTGGACTTTTTTGCATACCGAGAGGCAACAAATGAAAAAGAATGGCTGTGGCGGAAGGATCTTCCGCTTACATTCGGTGTACTTTAACCTAATGGGGGTCGTCGGGGAGTCGGAAGGGGGAGGGCAGAGGGAGGAGGCGGCCAAGGGATTGTTTTTTTCTCTCGCCCCGCCCTGGCCATGCCGGCCAATAGCGATGGGCTATTTCCCCACGAGTCTAGCTCAACTCCTAGGCCTTAGCCAATGAACGGCGGAAGCGGCTCCGAGGGGGCGGGTCTGGGAGGCAGTGCGTGTCTTGTGAGAGCTCGTGAACCAAGTCAGAGCCTGAGTCGGCTGGCGGCTGGAATCGGCGGCCGCCGCGGGTGACTCGGGGAGGCGGGGTAAGAGCGCCACGGCCTCGACTACTGGGGGAGGAGGAAGAAAGGTGAAAGAGGCTAGCGGCCCTGCCATCCCCGCACTGCAGGCGGCGGCGAGGGACGGCGGGGGATCGGCGGCCGGGAAGCGGGTTGTCGGGGCGGGGCAAGTGCGGAACCGTGAGGGACCCGGCCGCCTGGGACGGGCTCTCTGCATCGGGGCCTTTTCCTTTCAGGGGTAAGGAACACTTTAAAAGCCACTTAAGACGCAAATCATTCTCTTCTCACTCTTTCTGTGTTTAGGTTTAAGGTTTTGGAAAAGCGAAACTTAGGAGATCGAGGGTCACGCGGCGTTTGGGCCCGTGCTTGCAGTGGGGGAGGATTCGGGGGGCGGGGAGAGTGCGGTTGGAGAGGTCGGGTGAGGGGGTCCTCCTTCGCACCGACCGCCGCCTGGCATCTCGTCCTCTGAGCAGGGTTAAGACCCTTCCTTCTGCTCCCGCCTCTCCCCACCCCCCTTCCCGGTCCCTTACCACCTGCCGCCCCCGATGAATTTTGTTTTTGTGTTTTTGCAGGGAGGAGCCCTTCCTGCAGGCGTGGAAACCATGGTGCTCACGCTCGGCGAAAGTTGGCCAGTATTGGTGGGGAAGCGATTCCTCAGTCTGTCCGCAGCCGACCGCAGCGACGGCGGCCACGACGGCTGGGACGTGGAGCGCGTCGCCGAGTGGCCCTGGCTGTCTGGGACCATTCGAGCCGTCTCTCACACGGACGTTACCAAGAAGGATCTGAAGGTAAAACCGGCGCCCGGGCCTTGTCACTGGGATGTTTCGTAGTTAACTTGGTCACGAGACCGTCAGCTTTCTCCCCTTTTGTGAAAAAAGGCAATCAGAAAGTTGGCATCTGATTTGAAGGTGCAGAAAACTAGACCTTAAAAGTTTTTGAAATGGTTATGTAGAGCTGAGGCACGTTTGGCCTAGAGTTGCTTGTGTTACAAATGGGTTGTTGAGACATGCTTCGGCATTGCCGGCGCTGTGCCCCTTTTGGACTGTATGATTATTTCTCCGAACGGGGAGTACTGTCAGTATTAAGTTGAGCAAGTGAGTGACGTTTGTAATCGTTAAGAATTGAGGGCCAGTGCTTGGAGTACTTTCAGTTAGTTTGGGTTTTTTTTGTTTGTTCCTCTTAGTTTCTTCACTAAACTTCTTAAACTTTCAGCCCTGTTAGAAATGATGTGTGCGTGTAGGAGGAGGAGCTTGGTTCTGTTATGCATATTAGGGTGGGTATTTGTCCATATATGGTGGATCAGGGCAGGAGCGGGTTCCTGGTTGTGTACAATGAGTCTGGGTAGGTGTGGGATAGGACCATATACGGAGGGATGGGGTGGAGCTAGCTGCCCCTTCTGTGGTGTGTTGAAGGAATGGCTTGGAAACACTCCACTTGGGTGTTTAGGGGAAGGGAGAGAAATGAGAACAAGTGCGGCCAGGGATTTTTTAAGTTATATTTTTTTCAAAAACAGATGAATTCTGATTGCACTACCTAATAGAAGTGTTGGTGTGAAAGGATTGTCTGAGAACAACCAGTGAGGAAGCCATTGTACCAACAAAGACTCCTTTGTGCAAAAATAACTGGAAAAGGTCCCTAACAAAGACTCTGAAATAATGATAACCCGAAGGAAACTTGTCAGAACAGAAGAGAGTTCTGCCCTGGATAATGGATGTGTTTCAGTATCTTGGTCAATCACTGTCTTTGCTTTTTCTTGAAAACTATGTTCAAATAAAGGAAGCAAGCATTTTAGCATTGATAGTTGAATATGTGTTGATTTCTGAAACTGTTCATTTGAATATGTTCAAGGTGACCATACATGTCCAAACCAGTATTATTATGCAAAGAGTTGTGGGAAGAGAATATGTGGTTATATATTTTTTAAAGCAGACATCCGTGTGCTTTGCCTTCATGTTGAAAAGGAGGAGTGACCAGTGAGCATTTAACCACATGCCAGGAATCATGCTGAGCACTTCACAGCCATGAATTTATTTAATGCTTACAGCAGTTCTTTGGGGGTAGGTACTAATATTGCTCTATTTTACAAATAAAAATTCTGAGGATGAGGGGAGATTAAGTATCTTCTCTAAGGTAACAGACCCAAGAATGGCATAGCTAGTGTTCTGACGCAGGAAGTTTTGACTCCTGTATCCACCCTCATAATCATCATGCTCCTTGATCAAGGGCTGCGCCACAGAGAACTCTTGTCATCTACACTCTGAAGTTTGGTTTTTCTCCAAACTTCACTCTTCCTAGCAAACCACGTTTTGATATTATAGAAAGAATGTAGTGTGGTGCAGAGATGGCCACCTTATTTGCTTTAGGTTAATATTTCTCTATAAAATGAGATTTGCATACTATTTTCAATCATAGTTGTGGTTTATTTCACCTGCCAAACAAAATTTTCTCTACCGCTTTTGTTTTCATCTCATATGAATGGAAACAAGATTTGATATAAGCTTTACATTCTTTAGTTTTTTGGTGGACAATACTAGGTGTCCTCTTCCCCAACAGTGATTGAGGACCTATTGGGTTAGGAAGGCAATTTAGGAGATTCTTTCCGTGTATTCTTTTTCAATCTCCACATCTCCCCTACACCCAGCTTTTGAGGTGGTTGGTATATCTTCATTTTCAAAATGAGGAAATATATTTAGGAAAAGGAGTCTTGTCTAGACTCGTATAATGAGCTACTAAGTAATAGAGGGAGGATTTGAATCTAGGTTTCACTGTCTTTTCCATTGCTGGACTGAGAATTTTAATTTAAGAACAATTTTGATTTATATTGGATTTTTGCTTTACCTGCAGACCTCACAATTCAGCCTTATAAAATAAGATGCAAATTTACTTGATTTCTTTTTTTTCATCATGACATCATTGCATTCCTTAGTTGAGTAGCAAATAAAGTAATTGGCCTGAGTTTAGAGGTATGTTTTATTAGTAAAAACAGAATTTTCAAACAATAGAAACAAATTGTGCTTGGTGAGATGCAGGCAGAAACTAAGTAACTAAGACTATCTTTACACTTGAGTTTAGGGGTATTGAGTTTTTTGGGGTGGAGTGAGACTGGGAGCTGAGATGAACGTGAATGAATAAAATTCAAGCACTGCAACTTTTTAGTATTAGAAGAACAAATCTGTCTAGGCTGGTTTGCTTCGTTGGTTTAAGGAAGATACAGTTGAGGCCAAGGCTTGTTAACATTGTTTTACCTTGAGAGAGACTGTAACCAAGTTACTTACTCAGATACAATGTTTAGTAGTTGATTACAAAGAAGTTAGGGTGAAGACTTAATGACCAAATGCTTATTATGTGGCAAATGCTACCTTGTTTAATCCTGCCAAATGTCCTAGATGGTAAACCACATTTTTTAGTGCTAGAAATTGAGGCTTAAATAAGTTAAGTAGCTTGCTCAAGTTTGTCTCCAGACGTTAAACACTAGGGTTGAATATTTGGGTAGAGTGAGGTTATTTTGCTGGTCTCTATATCCTTAGCACCTAGGATTCTGCTTGGCATGTATTGTTTGCTAAAATATTTGAACAAATAAAATTATTTCTATGTGGAAAAAGCAGTTTAGAGAAATAATCTAATGATGGAGCAGTGGTATTCTCTTTATTTGGAATAGCACGTTTGGAAATTATGGGTAGAGAATCATAATTAATAGGCCTCTTTTTGGCCTTTAAAGTCAGACAGCATAAATAACATCTTTGTGGACCAAGGGAGCATGAGGAAGGGAACACAGTTTAGAATGAGATATCTCAAGATAAGAATTTTTATTGGTATGTCATTTTATACAAATTTCTGCAGAAGCTTTCCTTTGGGGCGGGGGAGGTGGGGGACGTCTTTATATATATATATATATATATATATATATATATATATATATATATATATATACACACACACACACTACACACACACACACACACACACACACACACATACATACATATATATATAGAACCTCAAACCTCAGGCACGAGTAAAAGACATAAATGGTTTTGATAGGAAACTTTTGAAAGAGTGTTGAAGAAAGCTCAGAACTTGTAGATTTTGTTATATGTTTCTTTTAAGTCTTTTTTTTTTTCAAACCTAAGTTAATGTGAATTTTTGACCAATGCAACCTAATACTCCAAACTCATAAAGTAAATTATTTTGAAAAGTGGCTAAATTTAATTTTCAAATCACTCAAAATGGGGATATAAAGAGAGACCCTGTCTAAATTTTGATTTAGGATTGCTCATAATAAACCTTATAGTGATCTGATAAGAATTGTGATGTTGCTTTGGTTTTGTGAAACCTTTTAAGACCTTAATCCTTTACCTTTTTTTTTTTTTTTTTTGCTGAATAGATATTAGATAATCATATTGAAGACCCTTTTTCCTCCATTCTTAACTGAAGGAGTGATACCCTGATAAATTAAAATTTGAATTACCGCATAGGTCTTAAAACAACTGTCCTTGCCAGATACTGTATATACATTGTTTTTAAAATCTACCCAACAACTCAGTGAGGGGTAGGTGTTCATAATTTCATTTTGAAGCTGGCAAAACAAGACTAGAGAGGTTAGATTTAAGCAAGAATCTTAACCTGGAGTTAAGATTAATTGATTTCCTTTTAAATCTTATTTTATTTTATGCATCTAAAATCATTTTAAGAAAATTGCAACAAAGTTGGAATTCAAGCCCAGATCTCTGATTCTGAAGTTTTGTATATATTCATTCCTTTTACACCATTTTGATGAGAAAACTGTCATCCAAAGCTAGCTTGGGTTGAGGTTGATGTGATGTGTGGCAGAGGGAAGATATCAGAGAACCTGGATTCTGTAGCTAGGGAAACAGAAACAAAGGAAGATGGGCAGTCTTTAAACACCTCTGTAAAGAACCATTTCATTGATCATAGTGACGGATGGAATACCTAGAACCAAGGAGAGAATACACAGAACCTCATTTAGTAGTAGGTGTTCACATGTTTGTACTTATTTTCTAATAATTGTAAGGTTAAAAGCATGCCATATCAAGAAGATATGCAGCTTCTTGGGGGAAGTTGCTTGGGAAGTTAGAGATGCACATTTTTTGTTGTTGTTGTTGTTGTTGGGGGGAAAAGGGTAGGATGGGTCTTAAATTTCGTTGATAGCCATAAAACTGGAGAAGGTTTGGGATTGGGGTTAGTGGTATATAAGTTGAGAACTTCCTCTTTTCTAACTGGATGAGAGAAACAGAAGGTAAGGGCCCAGTTCAGAGAGAAATTTTTTCATTTAACAACTATTTGAGTACAGATTGGGGACTGGATACCAGTGAAATACAGTGGTAAGTAAAAGCAGACACAGATTTTGACCTTTAGAATTTATAATATGTCAATCAGGTAACCACAAATAAATAATTCAAAATGTGGATAAGGGCTAGGAAGGAAATGTCCAGGGTTTTGAATACAATTAGCAAGGGGACCTCTTTTGGGAGAGAGAGGAACAGTTTGGTAAGGGAAGACTTCTTGAGGAAAGGATTTTTGAATTGTGTTCTGGCAGATAAATGGAAGTTAACTAAACTTTTTTTAGTTAAATATTGAAAAGGGAGATATGATTGTCTAGGAAAATAAGAATAGTGTTGATAGATTAAATAATTCTTTGAAACCAAAATGAGAAGCCTCTTTAGTAAGAGGAAGACTTTTAAATCAAATGGAAATAGTGATTATTACACCAAATATTGAGGAAGTTTAATGTATATCAGTTACAAAATGAAATAAAAATATTTTTAAAGATTTAGAATAATTTAAGGGGAACATGTTCATAGTGGGCTAACTAAGGAAGCTAGGGTGTTTTGGTGCACTTATATGACCTTTAAGATTTTGTGAATGATTCCTACTTCTGGGTCAGACCCACTTTTAGACTGAATTTCTTTTTTTATGTCTTCAAATATTTATACGAATATTAAGGGTTTTAATTTTAGGGTGGCTTAAAGGCATTTTGAAAGTCAGAAGCAGAAAACTTCACAATTACTTGGAAAATGATATTTCAAAGGTAGTTTAACTTACATATAAAAAGCTAGAGTTGGTTCTGGAAAACGCTGGGATCCTTTATCAATTACTTGTTTGTCTATTTAGCCAAGTAGTTTTAGACTCCAAGGTAAATTTCCCAGTTTATTTAATTCAAAGGGATATTGAGGATGTATCATCTATTAATTAGGCTGTGTGCTAAGTCCTACTGATACTTGAGGAATTCAAGCCCATGTGGTGGATGGTGATGGGGGGTTACGTTAAGCCCGCAGACAATGTCAACATAGTATTACAGTGACATGCATAAGCACCTATTTTAAATTTCTGTCTTTCCGTTCTCAAAGCTCTGATATCTAATTAACATACATAAAAGCCTACTTGGGGTTCTGTTCTTTGTGGGTTTCTGAAAGATTACTTTGAGGCCAGAGACTGGCCCTCAGAGTCCTCAACTTCTACTTCCCAAAGTGGTTTGGGAGCCAAAGCTTTATCCATGTCTAGTAGTTTATTGTGGGCCATGAAGAGAAGTAAGAGAACAGGAAAGGGGGCAGCACATGCAGATAAAACATTTGAGTAAAATAATAAGGATGTAATTCACCTTGGGCATTTTTCATGTTTATTTTTGTTAATCAAATCTGCTTTTCTCCCATTCTGTTTGTCTAGGTGTGTGTGGAGTTTGATGGGGAATCTTGGAGGAAGAGAAGATGGATAGAAGTCTATGGCCTTCTAAGGAGAGCATTTTTAGTAGAGCATAACTTAGTTTTGGCTGAACGAAAGTGTCCTGAAATTTCTGAAGGAATTGTACAGTGGCCTGCTATAGTGAGTAAAACTCGAGCTTATTGAACTAATGAGAAGAGGGTATTTTATCCATTATGTGTGCAACAAGAAAAATGTATATGTAATGCCTATATATGACCGTGTGGAAGATAATAACAGATCTATGACGATGTTAGGTGAGTCAGAAGAGCAGCTTGGATCTCCCGTGAGCCCTGCTAGATGCTCTGCATCTCTGGGCCTTTGACTTTCTCAAGCCTTGCTTTCTTTACTTGAAAAGTGGGAATGGGGGTAATGTGGGAAATATCCAGGTCAGAGGTCATAAACCAACTGACATATACAGACATACAGATCTGTCTGGTTTGACCTTCACAGTGTTTTAAGAAAATTTGAATTAGTTGTCTACTTTTAAGAATGTAGAGAGCACACCTTAAAAATCTAAATTTCCAGTTTCTCTTGAAACCTGTAAGATATGGCAATACTGGGGCATTGTGGCAGTTCTTTTTCGCAACAGTAGGCTAGAACTGAATAGTAGCTGTTGCCTGGCCCCTGGTTTCTATCCTTGGTCTTTTGATCTCTGAGTTCCTGTCTGGCTCATAGTATTCTTTGGCTCAAAAGATACCAATAGCCAGGTTATGATTGTGCCATTTCTACATCATTAAGTCCGGTGCAGTTAGAGAAGAGTCATCACTATGTCTGGAGAGGACAAGTTGAGGCTTTATGCGACATGAGCTGGGGCTTAAAGAATGGATGCACTAGACTTGGATAGTTGGAAAGGCTGGGAGGATAAGTGAAAGGCTGACTAGATTGTGAAGGGCCTCATGTGCTGTACTAGCAAAGTTAAGATTTTGCCCATGTGTGTGAGAAGAGCTGGAGGTATTTGAGAGATGTAGGATTTTGGTTAAAGTTGTATTTTGCTCTTTGTATTCCCCTCACCCCAAACTATTTGCTAAATATATGGCCCTGTCTCTTAAGGAAAGTGTACATACACATAATTTTTTTCCATGAATTTTGGGGAAACTATGAATCTGTGGTCCCAGACCTGTATGTTAATGATTCCCAAATGTTTACATTATTGATTGGATAAAAATTGCGTGATCTTGTGGGTGCATAAATAGTTGTTATTGAGATACTTGCAGTAAATTAAAAACTTAATGGTTTTCTCTCTTCCTGTGTGTTGAAAAAAATTAAATCATTTCTTCAATTAAAAAAATAAATAAATTTAAAATATAAAGATATTAATGAGAAAAAAATAATAGGGTTGTCATGAGTAATGAAACAATCTATGTCAAGTGTAAAATGTCCACAATAGTGCATGGTATAAAAAAAAAGAAAAAACAATTGTCAGTCCCCATTTAGAGTTCTGTTGACAGCAATTATGATGCCAAAACATTTTCTTTTGTTTTAGGTGTACAAATCTCTGTTGGACAAAGCTGGTTTGGGATCCATAACTTCTATTCGCTTTCTGGGAGATCCACAAAGAGTATTTCTTTCTAAAGACCTTTTGAAACCCATACAGGTATAACAGAAACAATATTAAACCCTAAATATATAAAAAATTAAACCTTTAACATAGAAATTAAAGTATTACTATGTTATTTCAGAGCAGTGAACCCATCCCATCAACAGTTAGTTTTTAGATATTATTTCTCAGTGTTATGGGTTGAAAGGACAAAGGAACTGCAATTGATGATATGTGTGTATGGAAACACCTAGGTGTTAATGAAAATAATTTTTTAAAAGATTTTGACTGTCATTCATAAATATACATCTATATAACATATATACATATATGTGTATATCAGTCCAATTATTCATGGATTCAATATTTGTTAATTTGCTTACTTGCCGAAGTGTATTTGTAACCCCAAAATCAATACTTTGGTGCTTTCATGGTCATTCACAGACATACACAGAGTGGCAAAAAATTTGAGTTGTCTGACACATTCCCAACTGAGGTCAAATAAGGTGAATTGAAGTCTATTTGGTGCCATGTTTTTGTGCTTTTTGTTGAAGATTTCACTATCTAAAATGACCCTCAGGGGTAGGGCTGAAGTGTTGTTTAGTAGCTCCTAGGTACAAGAAGGCTGTGATTTGTCTTAGGGAGAAACTACATGCATTAAAGAAGCTTTATTCAGCCATGAGTTATAGTGCTGTTGGTCATGAGTTCAAGGTTAATAATGCAGTAATATATGCCAAATAATGTATTTTTCAGCAGAAGCACACATAAAACAAGGTTATGTATTAGTTGATGAAAACTGACCAGAAGCTTGAAGGAACCTAACCTTTTCTTTACCCTAGGAGCAGTCACTGGTTTAGTGTTCACTAATTCAGTGTTGGTGGTGACTTAATAGAACATTACTACCATGAATAATGAGAACTGAGTATGTGTGTGTGTGTATTCTTTCCAATTAACTTGTAAAATTCCCACCTTTTTCTTCATAACATTTAGGATCTTGGGTCTTGCTCATATATGATTTTTTTTTTTTTTAATTGAAAATGTTCAGAGGGGAGGGGAAGAACACACAGATTAATTTATCTCCACAGATCACTATCCTGGGAGTAATGTTGGTCTTAAAGTAGCATTCATCTTTTAGATGTCATTTATAAAACTGAGTAATCTCCTTTACCTGCTTCTATTTTATGTCATGACTTGTTTCTGTAGCCTGTAGAACAGTTAAACTTGTTTATTTGTTAAAAGGCAGTGTAGGGCCCATGATCATTGCCATTGCTGGCACTGCTCTGGAAAACGGAAAGCACTGGCTTTTTCACTCAAGTCTCACTTTTACTTTGATATCCTAGAAGTGTGTGAAAACAAGGTTCAAACTCTGAACCTTATTTTATAATGTTTAAGTAAATAGAAGAGAAGAAGATGCTTTTACTTAATTTCAGATGCAAGTTACCTTCGTATGTCAGATAAGACATCTTGATATTTTTTTGCCTTATAAGGAAGAGTGACTTGCTCTTAAAGGACCAAGGAAAATATAGGAGGGACTGTGGATATCTTGCTTTATTAAGGACAGAGTAGTTTTTACTTCTTGCATTGTTTCCTGGATGGTTCTATTTTATGTCTTTCATGTGTTCAAGCTTTTCAGTTAAAGTAGAACTCGTAATTTTGTTTATTGAGAACTGAAAAAAATGTAAATCAGTAAGTTTATTTGTTCTCAGGGAGATGTACTGTAGGCTATCAATGTGAATGTTATTAATGTAATATTAATTGAGGGAGACTATAATGTATGCTCCTGACTTACAGATGGTAATATTGGTCAGCATTTGGTGTGCTTCAGGGCATCCCTTGTAGGTATGGATGCTCACATCAGGCTTTTACTGCCTGAAACTCCGTATTGGGGGATGTGATTACTGCAGTAGGATGCTTGCCCTAAATAATGCACAGAGAACCTGAAAATCATTTGGCATTCGTAAAAGTTGAAAATGAAACTTAAGGTCTGCTGTTTGGATTGAATTTGGCTCAGTTATCTGTGGTTAAGAAAAAAAAGAAAAAAGTATCTAGGTCAACTCTCTGGTACTTTTGATGAGTTCTAAAACTTTCTTAGGTAGAAAAGAATTATTTTACCTTATTTAAGAGTCCTTGGTGCTGTTTTATCTTGTAGTAGTAGGAATTGGAGAACACAATTTTTTTGAAATTGCAGTAGCATGAGGGAGAAAAACCCCTACACATTGGCTCCTTCTGGTAATGTTGAGCTCATATGAAGACCCCAAGTTAAGTCTTACTTGGCTTAAGAAATGTGTTTTCCCAGCATGGCCTCTAAAAGACTAGTTATCTTTCGTAAGGGGAGAAATGGATAGACTGTTTTTGGCCACTGTGTGTATCCATTTTACATTGGCAGAATGGTATGAAGGCCTGATACTGGAAGAGCTTCTGTATTCTTTAGTGTGGGTTTGGCAGGTTATTCCTATTGACAGTTTCTGTATACATTTATCATAACTGAGTGTATGCACAAAGCCAGAAGACTATGGAATAGTGCCCAAATTGGAACTGCTGCCAAGAGTTGAGTGTTTCAGAACTGTCTTGCTAAAGATTTAGGCTGTTCATTCAGATTTTGTCACCACTGCCCCCACCCCTTTACCATTGATAAAAGAATGTATTTGGAATCTTAGATTAAATGACTCTGTGTGAAATATTTGTGAAAAACAGCAATTTCAATGAGTTGACAGTATGGATTGGTATGTTTCTATGTCTTTTGGTCCTTGGATTTGCATCTGTGATTTTCCTAATCCCTGGTGTTTGGGATACAATGTTTTTGATGTGGATTGACCAGTTAGTTTGCTTACTATGTTTCCCATAGCTAAAGTTAAGTCATATTTAAAATTATCCTGTGAGCCACTTTAAGATTTGTCATGCTCTTAGCTTAGGGTGTCTTCATTTTAGTCTACTTTATACCTGTGATCATTCGATGGTTTCCTACTTTGACCTGTCCAAATCATTGGAATTGCAATGATCTGGTCCCATCAAATGGCTAATTGACACCACGTTAACCTCTCTGATGAAACTGATTGAAACATCCACTGGAATTTAAACAGCTCTTCTTATTCGTTACCTTAAAATATAATGATCTTTCATTTCTCAGGATGTAAACAATCTTCGACTTTCTCTCCTGGATAATCAGGATGTCAGTAAAGAATTTCAAGCTTTGATTGTGAAACATTTGGATGAAAGCCATCTTTTACAAGGTATGCGCACAGTTAATGTTAACTGATGATTAGCTTATAGGCAGCTATGTTTTTAGCCCTTCTGTCTTGTTCTCTCATTAAATTTCTAATATTTTAGAAATTCTTTGCTGCTTTCCCCATGCAACTAAATGATCAAAGGACTTTATGTATTCTGTAAAGTCTCTGAAATTTGGACAATTCAAGGGTAATGTAAAAACTATAAAAGTAAAGTAGATATTTTAAAAGTTCAGCCATATTTTAACATGGAATTGATATATTTGGAATTTCGGTCTTATAAAATTGATAAAACATTAATTTGGTGATCCTGAGCATCCCATTTACTGTTTTGAGTTTCTTGGTCAGTTTCACAATCATAAATGTTTTATTAGACTTAGCATCTCTCTTGGCATTCCTGAATTTGCATCTTCTAAAACTCTTGAAAGGACAGTGAGTTAGATCTTAATGACTTCTCTGATATTACTTGGTCTGATGTTAGAATAAATTTATTGTCACTCAAAGATAAATCAGTAGGAAAATGGAGCTTTAAAATAAAAAGTTTAAATTTTCTCCTAGCTTTGTAGAAATGTCTGTTTTCTCATTTATAGAAATATCTATTAATGTTATTTTTGTCTACTGCATTTTTAAAAGACTCAGAAAAAGATTATCCTGGATGATGGTGCTGTTGGGAGATAATGCAAATTGCTCTAAGCACTTTTATTTTTTAAGGTGACAGAAACTTAGTTGGTTCCGAAGTAAAAATTTATAGCTTGGACCCATCAACTCAGTGGTTTTCTGCAACTGTTATAAATGGAAACCCATCATCAAAAACTCTTCAAGTCAACTGTGAGGAGGTAAAGATGATAATTGCATGTATTGTGATGGGGCAATAATTGTAAAAAGGAATTATGATCTACTATAGGAGCTAAATGCCTTTATTATGTTAAAATATTAGAGTAGAAAGGGAAATAATCACAATTGTTTTAAAAAGAACTTATTTGTAAGAAGCTCTATTGTTACGTTAATAGAGCTAATTTCTGGTAAGTTCCAGAGCATTTTTTAAATTCCATTATCTTTGTTTTATTTATTTTTAAGATTCCAGCACTGAAAATTGTTGATCCATCACTGATTCATGTTGAAGTTGTACATGATAACTTTGTGACATGTGGTAAGATATTTTGTTTGATTAAAATCTTTTTTTTTTTCCCAGTCTTTTCCCTTTCTCCTCACATTAAGAGAAACAGGGAAGCCAACTTAACTATTTTTAAATATTTTAGGTAATTCTACAAGAATTGGAGCTGTAAAACGCAAGTCTTCTGAGAATATTGGAAGCCTGGTTTCCAAACAAGCAAAATCTTGCTCTGAGGTAATCTTGATTTATTTTGTCACTTGTATAAAGCTTTCCTGAACTTTTAACAGTGCATAGCTAGTTTGTTTAGTGTTTATAAAGTTGTATTCTCGGCTCTTTTGTGCTATTTTGTTTCCTCTTTTTTTGTTAGTTCCAGATCTTGGCCATAATTTCTACATTCAAGTAGATGGAGATAATATAAGTTTGTGGTTCACTTTTTTTGTGTAAAAAAATTTATTTTGGATATTTTCTGAAAATTCTCAATAGATTTGATGATTTCACCACATGCAGGTGTTTTTGAAGGTAAACTGAATTGTGTGTATCAAATCAGAAGAACATTTGGCATGAGAAGAGGGCAGGAAACTTTAGAATTTTGAGTAGATTTGGTGGTGAAATCGGACTCTCACCTCCTCGATAATAACAAGGTTTGATTGGTCATTTATAATTGGGTAAATAAATATACTCATTTTTTGAAAGAAGTGGTTGGTTTGCCATTATTAATTTCTGCCCAGAAAAGTGTAGCCTTCTAAGAATCGATTTACTTCTGTTCTGGAAAAGTTAGAACTTGAGTCAAGAAATTTAAGATTGTTTCTCTTTTAGGTGAATTTACTTCTGAGAACCTATAAGTGCAGATAACCTTTTCACAACTTAGGTATCTGAATGCACTTGTTAACATGGATAGTTTCCTGTGTTATAATTATTAAAAACACCTTTATGGTGCACCACACCAGACTTGAATTTAGAATTTTAAAATTCACCAAGTTGACGTTATTAAGATTGTTAGCAGCATTTTAGAGGGAACTTTAGGGCCTGGGGGAGCAAGGCAAGGAGATATGGCATGAGAGTAGGCCAGGGTCACTTAATTAAATCTAGGATTATAGATCAGGACTATGTCAACTAAAGTGAAGCAAGCACTGTGCTACATAGGTACTTAATCTGGGCAGCTGGGAATGATTGGCTTTCCTGAATCTTAAGCCTTTTTTATAGGTAACAGGAACTTTGATATTTGGCCAAAAACTTTATAAATCAAGGTGTCTAATACCTCTTCCTTCCAAGTGTGTAGGCCCAATCAAGTTCAGGAAAGAATGAAGAGGTATTATGGAAATTAGCATTACTGCCTTTTATTTGACTTAATGTTTACAAGGGTAAAGTAATGTACAGTAGTACCCCCTTATCCATTGGGGATACGTTCCAAGACCCCCAGTGAATGCCTCAAACCACGGAGAGTATTGAATTCCATACATACACTATTTTTTTCCTGTATATAATATACCTATGGTAAAGTTTATGCCTTCATTTTGGCATATTCAAATTGCCAACATCACTACTCTTTTGCTTTGGAGCCATGATTAAGTAAATTGAGAGTTACTTCAATATAAACACTGTGATATTGCAACAGTAGATTTGATAACCTAGCCGACTACTAAGTGACTAGCATTTGGGTAGCATGTATGGTTGGATACACTGGACCCTGAACGAAGAGATACTTTATGTCCTGGGTGGGAAAGAGCACGATTTCATTACGCTGCTTGGATGGTGCACAAGTTAAAATTTATAAATGGTTTATTTCATATTTTTGGATTGTAGTTGACTGCGGGTAACTGAAACCACAGAAAGCGAAACAGCAGTTAAAGGGGAACTACTGTAATAAGGAGTGTACACTAAGGATGTTAGACAAGTGATTATCGCATCTTAGAGTTAAGCTCACAGAGGACATTGTCAAGTAATCCACAGTGTTAGAAGCTGAAATAGAAACTACAGAATAATTACCTGTCAAGTTTGACATTGGATAAATTGTTAGCGATCTTGGGTAGAGTTAATAAAGGCCAGTTTGAAGAAGCTGATTGGGTGTTGCCTGTCATGGAGAATGCACTAGTATAAATAGTTGGCAAGATGAAAAGGATAACCCCGTGATGTTATGGGGGCGGGGGAGGGGTGGCGAAGGACTATGAAGTGGCACCCTAATGGATCATGAAGGAATCAACCTAGGATCCAGGTGGGACTGGGGTAGTGGGGTCCTCTGGGGGAAGATTCCAATTCTTTAGTGTCAGGTTTATCAGATAATTGAGCAAGTCAGTTAATAAACTTCAAGTAGGTACTTGTGAAATGTAATATATACATAATAAGTGATCCTCTCTATCTGACTCACATTCTTAAAGGGCAGAGAACATTTTTTTTTTAATCTCAGCATATTGTTCAGCTCAGTAGGTTCGTGTGCTGCTAAACTAATTGTTGGGCACTACAGAAGCTATTTTTGTTAAAAAAGCTTGAACTTCGGCTGGGAAGTAAGTCCTCCCTTAACTTACTTGAGCCTTAACTTCTGCATCTAAAATGAGAAACTAAATTTGATGTTGTAAAATGTCTGTTTTAGTTCTTAAACCCTATACTAACCATTTTCTCATTCTAAAGTGAGAGGTGGTAGATTTTTACCTGAGTATTGACATTCTCAGAAATTTCTGTTTATTAAAGTTATTCTCTTTTATAGTGCAATTATTGTCAAAAATAAAGATTCTCAAAAAAAAAGAGATTAAAAAAAGCATATTCTCATTTAAAAATTTTTTTAACCCAGAAAAGCATAGTAAAGAAACATCACTTGTAATCATGCTTCTCAGAGACTCTCACAGTTTACATTTTGGAATACCTGTCTTCCTCCTGTCTTTTTTTTTTCTGTGTATTCATGCAGCCTCCCCCACCTTTAAACTAAAAATCATATTCTTTTGTAGCCTCTTTGATTCCTTTACAGTATATTGTGAATATCAGTAAATACTCTTTTTTATTCTGGATGATTCTTGTAATCAGGCAAGTTTTGGAAACACTGGCCTGGCCTAGATTTCAGGAGACCTGGGAGAGGTAGAGGAGGGTGTGGGGAAAGAGAGTTCATATAAATGACTGAGTGAAAGGTGAGTATAGTAACTTACTCTGCACACATCTCACTGTGTTTGCACTTCCCAGATGTGTTGGAATGGCACGGAGGTTACTTTTAGGTTGTTCTTTGGATGGCAGAAGTTTGGGATTAGATAGACAAGACTCTTGATTGCTTTAGTTAGTACTTTTGGATAAGAAAAACTTACGTTTGCCAGTAACATCTGGCTCCTTGAAGGTCTTCTTTGCCTAGCAGACTGTCCTCATAGTTAGGACATTGCTTGGTTAATTGGGAGAGTCTGCTTAAGAGTGTAAGCCAGCAGTGTCCTTTTTAGAATACCATTATACACTCAATTATATTATCTCCATCTGCTGGCAGGGAGGAACTATTGCCATGACTGGTATAGAAGACCTTCAGGGAAAACTCTTCAGGTAAGAAGAAACTTTGACCTTTGTCAAGTCAGAGGCCAGTGCAGTGCTGAGCATATGAAAATGGGGTTTGGAAGCCCTATCCCTATTGCACTAACCCTTAGGAAAGTTGTAGGGTGAGGTACTTCAGTCTCTTAAAGGGAAAGCATTCTAAGTTATGGTAATTCTAACCCATGGTGACTGAACTGAAAAAATTTTCATGATGTTTTTCTGCTTTGAGGTATGCGCCAGGCACTGTGGTAAAGCATAGCCCTATAAAGTACGCTTCATTGCTCTCATTTTATGATTAAGGAAACGGAAGCTTAGGGAGATTAAATAATGTGCCAGGAAGTGTCAGAGACTGGATTCAAACCAAGGTTTAATACCAAAACCCAGTACTTTTACCAACTGTGCTGTTGTTGACACTCCTCTTAAAATCTTTTCCTTGGTATGGCGAGTCATCATTGTGAAAATAGCTGATTCCTCCTTCCTTTCTTCCATCCCTCTTTCCCACAAATATTTATTGAATATTTAATATGTATAAAAACATTGGTAAGTGTTACTGACTGGCACTTGAGATGTAACTCATAAGAACTATTTATAGCTATTTTGAAATATTAAGTGCTAACAGTGTTTGTTTCACCAGTCTTATTTATTGAGCGTCTGCTGTATGGCCAGCTTTATAATGTATAACTGTGGATACAAGCAGGGTCTGTGACCTAAGGAGTGTACCTTACATTGTAAGGAGACTGACAATAAAAAAGTAATTTAAGTTAAGGTACTTTCACAGTGTGAAAATGCAATGAGAGACATAAACATGGTAATATGATACAGAGTAAGGGAGTGGCTCGTGGGCACTGCTTTGGAAAGAGTGATCACAGACTCTGAGTAGGTGGCAATTGAGAGATTTGAGGGTGAAAAAATGGAACCAGCCAGCTACGTGAAAACTATCCAGACGGAGGGAATAGCAAGCACAAAGGCACAGATGAGAAAGAGCTTAGAATATCTGAAGACCAGAAAAGAAGGTGGTGTAGTTGGAGCACTGTGGACAAGTGGAAGGGGTTGGTGGAGGAGACCAGACCACATAGACTTCTTGTATGCAATAGACTGCTATAATCTGATTGATTTATATTTTATAAGGATTTATATTTTTGCTCTGTAGTAGAATAAATTTTGGGTAAGAGGCCGAAGGTTCAGGCAAAAATAGAAGGAAGTTGGGCCAGTTAGGAGACATGTGGTATAGCAGAAAGATGGTGGTAGTGGTGGTATGGTAGGAAATGGATAGATTCCACAAATAGTTTGGAAATAGAGGCAGGATTTACTGGTTCATTGATCGGATATGGGAAATGAGATGAAGGGTTTTTTGACTCAAGCATCTCAAGTAGATATTGTACAGAATAAAAATTTATGCCTAAGTTTGTGATCTAAATTTCTTAGGTACATTACTCTTAGGAGGGTAATATAAGAAAAGGTATCATATTAGTGC
Organism: Eidolon dupreanum; assembly: GCA_028627145.1. Classification (NCBI taxonomy): domain Eukaryota; kingdom Metazoa; phylum Chordata; class Mammalia; order Chiroptera; family Pteropodidae; genus Eidolon; species Eidolon dupreanum. The sequence continues at coordinate 51,404,951 of CM053515.1, read as the reverse complement.
CTCAAGTCTAAGCATAATTCAGAATAAGGAAGATGATATGAGGGAAGACGCTTGGTAAAAGTGAGCCTTGAATAAGTATTTTGAAATGACCTGCAGTTAAACTTTGGGAGATTAATCTTTTATTGGGTGATTACCAGAGAATTATAAAAAAGAATTGAAAAGGACTAATTTTCTCATTTAATTTCCTCATTTTAAGGTTCTAATTTCCTCATTTTAAGTATTAGGAAACTGAGGCCCAGAGAGGTAAAGTTGACTGTCCCAAGGATATTCTTACAATAGCCAAAGCCTCCCCAAAATAATCCTTCTAGGGAACACTAATACTTAACCAAAATTGAGTTGACTAAAATAGTAAAATAAGAGATCAGATAATTTAGTACTTTAAAATAGTTTGAAGGTATGCCAAAACTTTGATAGTGATTAAGTAAATTCTTATTTTTTAGGTATTTCTATATAGCACATAATAGTCTTCAAGGCCACTAGAGTAAATGTCTAAGGAAAAGATTCATGAGTAGACTGCCTATAAATATATTCAGAATTATGAGGTTTTAAAACTTACGAAGAAAAGTTCTATGTCAGATTTTAGATAATAACTAGATTTTAGTTAATAACTAGAAGGTGAAGAAAATATGAAGATTCTTCAAGTTTAGATTTGGTGGTAAGGTAAATGTAAAGGTCGTTGTGGTGTGAAAGAGATAAGGATGAGAAAGGCGTATGGCTTAAAGTTTAAGCACATATGCAGGGACTGGTGGAGATGGTGAATGGGTTTCGCCTGGTTTAGTCATTGACTAGTTTTCTGGAGTTGAGTTTAATCCCTTCCTTTTCTTCCCATGATGGGAAGTGTATTTTTGTGGATAGTGTATAAACTAGGAAGAAGTGGTCCATTGTAGTTTTGTAAAGATAAAAACTACATGGAAAGGGAAGGGGTCAGATGTCCCAGCTTTGTCCCATAGCCCTGACTTGATATTTTTTGCAGCGTGGGATGACCTTTGTGACTTGATGAGCCACATAAGAACAAGAACCGTGTCCTCAACCTTTACTGCATTGTAAAGGCTTATATTGGTATGCAGTAGGCACCACTGCCTACAAGAGTCCTATGTGGTCTGGTTTCCTGCCAGTCTACACAGTAAGTGCGTGGTGGGCACTCAAGTAATGTTAAACTGAATGCATGTGAAGCTGCCACCATTTGAAGACTGTTAAAATCTCACTTGTGTGCATTATATTGTTAAAGTAATTGCCATATAGCCACATTTTCCTGGCATAATGATTCAGAGGTCTGTGAAAAAAGATCCTCTGTGACCTTGTCTAGGAAGACTCAAGTTTTATGAAAAGCTGGAGTGATTTAATTAACAGCCTTCAGATATAAATCCTTAATATTATGATTTATCACTTGTTCTACTGTCCTGTTCTTTTCATTTGGTGAAGGTATCGTGCTCGTTTGGTTCTAAACCAACCAAATAAACTTGAATCTTGTTAGCACTTTATAATTCCCAACTAGGGACTTTTTCTCTTACTATCTGTTGGTTTGGTATCTTGTAGGCCTCTCCCAGTGTGTGTCCTGTACAGTCTGTTCGCCCAACAGTTTTTAAGGATATACTGCTTGGCTGTACTGCAGCGACTCCACCTAGTAAGGACCCAAGACAACAGAGTACTCCCCAGGCTGCCAACCCTCCACCTAACCTTGGAGCAAAATTTCTTCAAGGGTGAGTTATTGGGTATTTGTTAAAGATATCTATTTATAATAGGAAGAACAACTATTTTAGCCATAGTTCTTCCTATCTAAGCTTACATTGCTCAGGTGGCAAGACTTCTACATTCAGTGTTTCATAGAGAGAGAATTAGTATAGCTAAAATTTGGTAATTTTAGCATAATGACCTTCCATTCCTTATATTTCAGGTTGTCCAGGGAGGTTTTTCATTCAAGTTTCTAAATTGGTCAGATACCTTCAGAGGTGAAAAGTATCATAGGCATACAGAATACATAGAAAACATTAGAAATGAAGGGGGTGTGAAGAAAGAGCAGCTTTCTTGACTTGATAAAGCGAGAACGGTCAATTGAAATACTACAGACAGTTGTAGAATAGATGTCTGCTTTCCAGGAGGAGGGTGTATATTGATTATAGAAGACTGAGGTCAATGGGAGTATGGAGAAGACATGGTTACAGTGAATGGTTCTCGCCAGCTCAAACCCCAGGTATAGGTGAGTAATGTGGTGACAGGTGAATAGAATGAAGAGTTTTAAGGGAAGGGAAGGATCTCTTTTAGGAGGGATGGTGGGGTGCAGACAGTTGATAAAGATTTAAGATATGTGTCAAAGAGACTGTGGTGTAGAAAAGTAGGTTTGGAAGACTGCTGCAAAAAGGTTGGAAAGTGGTTGAGCACATTGGTTCACTGGGAGGAAAGTAGGCTTTCTGGTGTAGAGCTTGGAGGATGACCACGCAGCAGTTGGGTGGAAAGGGGAGCAGTCTTAGTAGAAAGAGGGAAGAGTAAGTTGTGCATAGATGTCTAACACGAGTGCTTAAATGAGAAACCCTCTCAAGGATGAAATCATTCATTAGAGTCAGGAAAAAAAGAATAACAGGATAAAGAACTTTGTGTTTTGCTGGGGAAAGAACTTAGGATGAATTTCACAGAAACAAAAAGTTCCTTAAGGGTGCCTCTATTAAGATTGGGTATTGAGTAGGAGGTGGGGAGGTACCAAATCATTCTGTAAATAATCAGGTAATCATTTGGCTCTTCTGTTTGCTTTGAGTCCTGATCGCTGATCATTCAACAATGAAATTATCCAGTGTTCAGGCTGGTTAAATGATATTTATAGCAAATAAATGATATTTATTTGTGCTTCTGGTGATTTTAGTTCCATAGGATACTCAGTTTGTTTTGAGAAAAAGCTAAAGTTCATTATGCTGTAAGAAATAGAACTAACTTGAAGCAGTTGAGGATTTTCTCAGTGTTTAAGATATTTTAAATATTTTTGCAGAGCCATTGACTGATTACTTTTAACTCCAGCTTATAGAAACCTGTCTTCAGTTCTCTAATATAATTAGTTTTCCTTTTCATTCTGGTTGGCTTAGGGAACCAAAGAATCGTTTTTGGAAGGTAAGGGAGAGATAAAAGAGGCATAAGGTGTTAGTTTTCCATATTATCTTTTTCAGATGTCATAAACAGAGTTTACCAGAAGAACCTTCTTCCTATCTAAATAAGAAGGCTGAAATACTGAGAACAAAACCAGATGTCTGCAAAATAGGGTTGCTCTCTTCAAAGTCCTCTCAGATTGGAACTGGAGACTTGAAAACCCTGAGTGAATCAAAAGGTAGCTGTACCAAGCTGAAAAGTAACACTGACCAGGAAAATTTACTGGAATCTGTTCCACAACCATCGACTGGCCTTCCCAAGGCATGCTTGCCTACAAAAGTTTCTTCTACAGCAGAATTGGAAATTGCCAATACTCCTGAACTGCAGAAGCACCTAGAACATGTACCTTCCACATCTGAAGTTCTTTCAAATAAGCTAGAAGAGGAAGCAGGTATCAATAGTGATAGTCCTAATACTTGTGTGGAAAAAAAGGTAGAAGCTTCAACTTTAGGTTGCCGGTCACAGAATTTAAAGGAAAAAGTTGATAATGAAAGCTACTGTACAAGAAGCAACAATAAAATCCAGAATGGTGAGTGTTTCTACATATCTTTATTAGTAGCAGGTACATACCTAGCTCTGTCTTACCTTATGAGAAAAAAAAATATGAAAATGACTGTAGAAAAAGTTCATACAATCAGAAAAGTTCAAAGGAGATAGTAAAATCCCAAAATCATCTCAAAAGTGATTATTGTTGTACTAGACCTGGTTCCATGTGTATAGAAATACAGATAAACTGTATTACCCTGTGAATTAGTGTAAATGTCAACATTTTAAAAAACTGTAAGGTTTCCGTTATATATACTTACCATGTGACTTAACTGGTTCATTTTTTTGTGGGTAATTAGAGGGCTCCCAATTTTGGAAGAAAATAATTTTGAAACAGCCTGAATCTGATAATTACTTTATCTTTAGCCTTAACACTGATCTTTCTGTAACATCTTGGTTGAAGTGGAAGAGGTGATAGATACTTTATGCTCACACAGGTAGTTCAGATATGAAACTTTTTTAAGACAGATAATTACATCACCACCTCTAGAAAAGGGACATTTGGTTAAGGATAGGGTTGAAACATCCTGGAGAGAGTGTTTTTTAAGGGAGAGGTCCTGCTGCACCCACAACTTAAAACTAAATACTCTTACTATTGAGAAAATGGTATACTGTATTTCATTTATTTATTATATTAGGTTTGGGGATGCATTCCAATGATGGTAGTTATCAGAAACTCTTACCAGAATTAGTAGAACTAAATGGCTTCAGTATGTCAAAGGTTCAGAGCTATTACAGTTTAAAAATACCTTTGATAATTATCAACTGTGTGGGAAAATTAGTATGGATTTTGATAAGAAATGAATATATCCACACTGTAGTTTTTACTGCAGGCCTCTGAAACTAGAGGGCAAGATGAGTGAATTTGACTGTAGGTCTTTTTGATACAGAGTTGGAGGAATGGAAGAACTTTTTTTCCTTGTGTTACTTCTAACCCAGCTTTTTTCATTTTTGAGGCTTGAGTTGATATAGCTATTAATTTACATAAAATCAATTGCATTCTCTTCTCAGGAGTTGTGTAACTCCCTTAAGAAAGTGAATATTCATAAGTATATCCCTGTTCTATTTCTTTATTCTTTTTGAGTCATCAGCCCTCACATGGAGCTAGTTTCTGAGGCAAAGTATTTTAATACGTGAAAAAAAAAACAGTAAAATTTCTGCATTGGTAAGCAATTTATATATAGATACATAAGTGAATTAGGAGTCCAGCTTTGTCTCACTTAGTATGTTGTGCAATTGTGCCCCATCTAAAGTGATTTTATGAGAAATAAAAAACCTGGTCACATCCTGGTGCATCCTATCTACTGGGACTTTTGGCTGAGGACTGAGAGAGTATGATCAGAAGCCTACCAGGATCTGTGCATTGTTGCCATTTTTATTGCTTGCTGGTATGGAAAGACAACTGGAAACTGTTCCTGTCTGCTGCACCTTTGCTCTGCTTAGGAGGTAGGAAGCAAAAGCAAGCTGGAGTTGAACAGTTGCCTTTTTTCCTGTCAGATAGATGTATGGCTTCTCAGAAGCTGGCATTGCTTTTTTCCCCCTTGGCTCTGCTTTGAATTGAGAGAATTATCGATGGGATCAACTATTGCTCTCCTCACTAGAGAGCTAGATTTAGGTAATTCAAGTTGCTTGTTTATAGGTATTTCCTCTCTTAAGCCTGGACAGAACAGATAACCTTTGCGCTCTTTGCTCATGGTCTGTGAAAACCTGGTGCAATTCAAAAGATGCTGTCTTTTCAATATCTGAGTAATTAAAATTCTACCTTGAACTACTGATCTCTTCATTTTTCTCCTTTCTTACTTTACTTTCTCTTTTACTATAACTGAATAACGTTTAAGGGATCAAGGCCTGACAGCATCCATTTAGCATTTTACAGTGTGCTCTAGTCCTTTAAAAGAGAGGTAAGATGAGATCACTTCTAAGGTAATTGTTAAAGATACTTATTTTATTTATAGCCTTTTTTGGTTTAAGAGCTTTCAGTTTCCTCTAAGACTACTAGTCTCTCCCAACCATCTCTCAACTGGTTCTGCAGAACTTGTTTTGGGTTTTTTTTATTATTTTTCATTTGTTTGTTTGCCTAAGAATCTATGTTCCTCTTCTCAGCTCCCTGGACCTTGAGAAAAGGTCTTTTCTCTGGTTTTATATGAAATATTTCTTAAGGCTCTTTATTTATAAATGGATTCATTTCTGTGTTATTTAGGTTAGCACAATGATTGTTCTTTTCTGTTATATCTCTGCTTTTTTTTCTCTTTAGAAACCATGTTAACATTTCCTTTCTAATTCTCCTGCCCATTATAAGTTAAAACTTCAAACAGCATTTACTTAGAATTATAATCCTGCCTTTAGCCAGTGCTCTTAATCCTGAATGGAACATTAATGTGTGAAGGAAATTGAAGTCATGTCAAGGATCAAGTGACATCTCTTGGAGCATTAAGAAGATAGCTTTTATTTTATAGACCAGGGGGCCTGTGTAGGAGAGCTGTTTGGTTTTTATTTTTTTATTAGAATGATTAGCCTTTGCAGAGAACACACCTTCGACGAGTCCTTTTCTGAATATGAAAAGTGATGGGATTGAGTTCCATACAGTCTTCTGTTTGTCAAGGTGAACCTGGGCATTTACAGAGTTTGAATTAAGTATCTAATTTGGAAAATCTTCCTGAAATATTTCTCTTATCTAGGTTTATGAATAGAACTATACACGACTTGGAATTGTGGGTCTGGTTATTGAGTTTGGGATCCTACGTTGCCAAAAGGATTCACCAAATGAGAATTATAAAGAGAGTAAAACTTTCCATTTGTTCTGATTCTTCTGTTAATTCATTTTTAGAAATGACAATTGAACCTGTAATCAAGGAGTTCTCCCTTTGGGAAAACTAGCCTTTTGAATAGAATTTAGTCACATATTGATGTAATTTTAAAATTTTCGACGTCTCATTTCCATAATCTTTGGTTTTCCTAGCCCCATCCCGGAAGTCGATTTTGACAGACCCAGCCAAACTCAAGAAGCTGCAACAGAGCGGTGAGGCCTTTGTACAGGATGACTCCTGTGTAAACATTGTTGCACAGCTGCCCAAATGCCGGGAGTGTCGCTTGGACAGTCTTCGCAAGGATAAGGAACAACAGAAAGATTCGCCTGTGTTTTGTCGCTTCTTTCACTTTAGGAGGTAAGGCATTTTGGGAAAAGCTCAGATAATCTGGGCTCTCTAGCATGCTTTCCCCTGCTCCTATCAACGATAAATCAAGAACTAAAAAGAGTAGAGATATTATTTTTAGTCTCTAGTTTGGGAATCTAGACCATGTTGTTTATTATTTCCTTCATGTTCTCCCTTTTAATTTTTTTTTAAAGCAAAACTTAAAAATACAAACTTTTATTTCTGAAAGTAACACATAGAATAATGCTGAAAGTTCTGGAAAACCACTACAAATAACGACCGTGCATTTTAGTGTTTATATGGTTGTAAAATATATACAAGCATACTTACTTGGTGTGTTGTACAGGCATACTCATTTTATTGTGCTCCACAGATAATGCATTTTTTTACAAATTGAAGATTAGTGGCAACCTTACGTAAAGCTAGTCTGTTGGCACCATTTTTCCAACAGGCTCAGGTGATGATTTGCATTTTTATCAATAAAGTATTTTTTAATTAAGGTATGTACATTGCTTTTTTTTAGAGAAAATGCTGTTGCATATTTAATAGTCATAACATATAAAACACATAATATATAATATGAACAAATTTTGTATACACTAGAAAACCAAAATATTTGTGTGACTTGCTTTATTGTGATGCTCACTTTATTGTGGTGGTCTGGAATTGAACCTGCAATATCTCCAAGGTATGCTCGTATATACTGTACTGAATCTTACTTTCTCAAATACTTTCCCAGTACATGGTAGGAATTACTTGACCATGTTAACGTTTTTCTGCAAATACTTTTCATAACTATGTAAGAACCTATAATAACATTGTTTGATAATTTACTTAATTCTCTTGCTGGTGTTAAGATTATTTTGTATTTTTTGCCACTAAAAATAATGTCAGAATGATCATCTCCTTGTCCACATTTCTGATTATTTACTTTGAAAGGAATACTGAAAGTGGCAATACCGGGTCAGAAGATGTGCATGTTTTTAACCCATTTCCCATATACCCCAAGATACTCGCTGGCAGTACTTGTGGTTGCAACATTTACCCCAAGATAACTCACAGATTACAGTCCTAACCTTACCCCCAAAGTTTGCCAAGAAATATCTTGCTTTCATTATTATTTTTGTATCTCTCTAGTATATCGATAGTCTTTGGAAACAAATGACATAATTTTATTTATAGCATTCTGTTTTTAGTAGTGATTTTTCCACTTACAAAATAACAGTAATTCTCAATAGCCGAAAGTATCAAATCCTAGAAAATGGATCATTCCTATGCGTGGTTTAACATCATTTTCAAAGAGTTGTTAGCCAAAGATTCATTGGATGAATCGGATTTATGTATACATTTCTTTTACATTCGGATTAGAGACAAGTTCTGTTTAGAAATGACTCCAAGAACAGTTTTTATATATTTTTTTCACATTGAAAACCAGTGAGATTTGCTTCAGCCTCAAAGACCATGTTTATGTAAAATAAAATTAACGTTGGCAGTGAGCTGCACTTTTTTCTAAGTGAGAAATGGGTTAAGGCTTTGATACACATGTTCTGCCATATTCTCCTGCAGGAGGAGGGTTGTACCTGTATCTGTGCCTGCTGGCAGGGTTTGAGCATTCCTATCTCTGTGTATCTTTGCCAGAAAAAAGAAGCAAATCTTTTTTAAAAATCTTTTCCAATTTTATAGACAAGTTTTCATCTTTATATTGTATTTTTTAAAGCCAAATTAATTTTTCTTAATTTCTTGATCTTAAGTGAAGAAAGGCAGCCCTCCCTTTCTTCCTTCCTTCCTTCCTTCCTTCCTTCCTTCCTTCCTTCCTTCCTTCCTTCCTTCCTTCCTTCCTTCCTGATATATAAATGAGCAATGTTGTTCTGATATAAGTGAACTTTAGATATGATTCACTTTCTCAGAAATCAAGATACTTTCAGGTTTAGCTAGTTCTGATTATAAACACCAGTGTTGACTTTAATTTCTTCCTATTTCCTTCTCCCTTTTAGTTTTATCAAGATTATAGATTGCTGATGAACTGAATTAAATGCATATATTTTTTAGATAATTATACTTGTGCAGGTAAATTTCAGATTTAGGCTTAGTTTATGGACTAGAGTTTTTTAGATAGTAGTTTACCCTATTCATTCCTGAGTAAATTGCAGAAGCACCATGATAAATTATGTGTGTAGCATTTAGAGCTGTGATAACTGCTAACATGTTAACGAACACATATATTAGTGTATATTCTGAGTAACACCTGGCCCAGCATAAGTTCTCAATAAAGATTGTATTCTATTCTCTGGAAAAATAATTTTTTTAATACAGGTAAGTGTGTTAGGATGTATCTGCATTTGTGGGTACTTAACATATATTTTTAAGAAAGCATAAAATGGGTATACTTTGTACAAAATCTATGTATTCCTCTTATAGACTTGATTTCATGTCTTGGCTCCTCTGCTGTGAAATGTGTAACTGGACTTCATGAGATAATGGTTTTGGTGTAAGTTGTAGAAGCATTTTAAAGAGGGAATAATTTTTTCTTTATTTTGAATATTATTAGAGCTTTTTTAACGACTATTTTGTAACTATCTAAAAATCATTGATTTTATGATTTAGCTGTTTTCTCATTTTTGGTGTCTTTAAAGGGGAAAGTGCTTTTCCTTAATGTTGCATAGTAGAAGCCAGTCTAGTAGAAACTAGAACAAACTGACTTTTTTGTTTAAAACAGAGCTTTCCCTCCCCACCCCTCAATGTTTAGTGAAGAATGATGCTGTCATTAGTGTTCTCTTCAGGTTTGTTTCTCATTAAATTCTCCTGCAGATGAAATAGGAGAGGGTAAGTTCTCAATGGTAAAGTTCAGTGGCCAGGTCCTGTTTGCCATCACCTTCCCCTTTAAAAGGGCTTTTAAATTCAATTTTTAGTATTATGACTATCTCTAATTTTGGCTAGCAATTAAAAACTTGAATCTCTCCTTGGGCTACTTAAAACAAATTTGCATATTATGCAACTTTCAGTGTCTTTTCACTTCATTCTATGCTCTCCTGGACAGATAGTTGTTCTAAAATACAACTTTATGTATGTCTCATAGGTGCAAAAGAGTTTCAGTAGCTTCCCAGTGACTAGCGAAGAAATCAAGATCCCTGCATTTTTCTTGCTTTTCTATCAAATATTGTTTCCTCACCATGCTTTCTCTTCCCTAGTGACTACCTGTTTTTGCAGAGTCAAGCTTAATTACTGTCTCTACCATGAAGACTTTTTTAGATTAGCCCCACAAACCTCATAGTCAACACTTCCTCCTCTGGCTCCTGTAAAATTTAATGATGGTGGTACCTATCATAGCCTACTTCACTATATATTTTATGTGCACTCCTGTGTCTCCAACTACATTGACATATGATGTTGTGTTTAAATTAAAAATGAATACGTAGCTTAGAAAACACATTCAAGTGTCAAAAATATTGAAAGAGAATACCGAGAAAGTATTCTGCCTTTTACTCCACCAGTTTAGGTACTGACGCCCATCTTAACACTGCCTGTCATTCTAGAAACTTGCACTATAATTTGAAGGATTCATATGGGTGCTAAATACCTTATGGATCTATGTGGACACAGCTTCAGTGACCGTCCAGGGTTACCCTGCCTTTGCTGAGCATATTTCTTGAAGCAGTAGTCGTATTCAGATCTGATCAAATTATCACCTGTTTATCATTTTACTTCTGTGGTGACTTGTGATTGTGCTAGCTGTTAAGCCCGATGTCTGGTGGATCAACAACTGTTTCTGGAGGCGGTATGATTAGATCATGGTTTGAATGCGAACTACCCGCTCTCTGGTCTTTTGAAACTTTGTCTTTCTACTGATGTTGCCAAATAACAATTGTCTGTAATTAACCATGGAGATTATAGAGAACTGGGAAGGAATCTGTTGATTTAAATAGCATTTAAAGAGAAACTACAGTTTGTAAATTAATTTTATGTGTATAACGTACTTTTTCCCCCTCCACTTCCTCTAGGTTACAGTTCAATAAGCATGGTGTGTTGCGGGTAGAAGGCTTCTTAACACCAAATAAGTATGACAGTGAAGCAATTGGCTTGTGGTTGCCTTTAGCCAAAAACATTGTGGGCACCGATCTGGACACAGCAAAATATATTCTGGCCAACATTGGAGACCACTTCTGTCAAATGGTGATTTCTGAAAAGGAAGCTATGTCAACTATTGAGCCACACAGTAAGAGCATCTCCTAGGGGGTAGGATTTTTGAGTCCAACTTGATTTTTGTTACTAGATGATACCTAAGTCCTACTTGCATGGGTTTCATTTTCACCCTGAAGTTGAGATGACTTTGGTGTGATGAGGTTACATTTTTTTTTTTAGTAAGAGAGTCTACCTGTTGGTTGCATCAGTGTCAGTCACCTATCTGTGGAGTTTGTTTTGGGGCAGTTATCAAAGGAGTGGAACTCCTTTTTTGTTAAGAAAGTTAAAGGTGAGGTGGTGGCGGGATTTTCACAGCCTTGTTAGCAGTGTAGGCTCACCAAAAGAGGATGAGGCCTCAGGTTGGTTTATTTTAAGACAAAGTTTCAGTGACAGTCGTGGGTGGGGGAGGGCAGGTCCAGGAATGAGAATGAAAACAAGCTCAGAAGATGATTCTGTTAGAGTCAAGGTTTTAAGGAGATGCTTGAAGGTTCCAACTGGGTGTGTGCAGGTATTGTCTACTCTTAAACTGGTTTGGCAGCTCATTGAGCCATAGGGATTAATGTAGGTAACCTGTTGGAGCCTACAGGGTGACATCTCGGTATGGCATCTGGGAGGACAGCACACCTCTCTGTTTATGTGCCTCTGTCAAAGTGAGATATCCAACCAGAAGCACCAAGGGGCATCTCTTTTAAGTCTCACATTTCTTCCATCTTTTTTTTTTTTCCCCAAGCAGTCGAAAGTTAAAAGTGAAGGTTTTCCATTCCTCTGGTAGATATCTTTTCAGACTTTACGTATGCAATACAAGCATCCTCACATACCAGTCTTAAGAATTTTGGTCATAGTTACCAGAAGCTAACTGAAGCTAGCTTAAGCACACAAATTATTTATTGGATAGGTAGGGATACTATTACATCTTAGAGTCCAAGGAATGAGAACTGAGGCATTCCCAGTTCAGAGCTAGGTAGGGAAATGGGGTTGTATAGCTTCTGGGGCAGCCAAAGTCATGCTGGAGAGAAATGCTTTAGAATCACTACATTCCGTTAGGTAGCAGAAGCTCTGATAAGGTTACTCTTATTAAAGTTGTTTTTCATATAATTTGTTTAGGACAAGTGATACTGGTTTTCTATTTTTGGTAGAGATACAGAGTTTCTTTATTACATACATTTATGTAAAAGTAGGTAGAGTTAAAGAAAAATTCTTTAGTAACTGGTCGAGGTGGCAACTGGTCCAAATGATTGGAATTTAGAAAACTTCTTTGGAATATATTAGTAGCTGCATTCTTGAATCAGCAGGGCTATTTTAAACAACTAATGCTTTTTTTCTTTGTTAAAGGTGAATCATCTGAAAAATTTATATTTTCCATCTAGAAATAGGCATAATAAGAAACTGTCCGTGGAGATTTAAATGTGATTAACCATTTTCCTCCTTGCCTTTTTGATTACTCTGTTCTTTTTTATCTCCTCTAACTAGCTGGTCAGTTGGAGAGAGGAACTCACTTTGAGTGATAATTCAAAGATGCCTACAGGGTGTTCCCATTGGGGTTACTCCTCTCATCCTGAGATTAGGAAGCAGATGTCAACCTTAATACATTTTTTTTCTCTTTGCAATGACAAATAATCATTAAATGGTGGCTGGGAGATCCCAGAATATTTTCTAATGAAACAGTCTTAATTCCAGTGACTAAGGTGAAGTTCATAAAATCTCATTTGCAAAGTGCCTTAAAGCTTTGTGTAATATATGCAGAGAGCTACTGTATTATAATGTAATGGCAGAAGTTCACTCAGCAATTGGATTAATTCAATGCAAACTGAGGTTGTCCATTTGCATTGTGGTCAGTCTGAAGAATGAATGAATGGATCACAGACTGGATTAGGAAAAAGATGTTCTCTGTAGAACAAGAAGGTGGCATTATTGATATAGTATCGTTCAGGAGAGAGAGACAAACAAAAAAAGAGTGTTCTTACCAACAGACATTGGACTTTTCTGTGACCCAAGGAAATTCCTCCTTGTGCTCATACTCTTCGATCAAAGCTTTCTGATACCTAATTTGGTCACCTCATCTGGCATTTCTGCCTACTAGTGCACAATTATGTGGCCTGCCCAGCCCTGGAAGGGTGTTCTTTCCAGTTATCAGGGCATGGCCCCTAGAATGGAAAATGCTGCTTGGTAGAATTCTGGACTATGCCTTAATCTGTTAGATATTTGGTCAGTGTGAGTCACCTCTGGGTGCGCCTGCATCACTACTGGCACTAACAAGAGTTATTAAATTTGACCCAGGAAGGAGCCAACTGTGGACGGTTGTGCCCTCACTAGGTTAATGTGCTGCTGCCTCTCAGTTCCCTAAGGGCCCTGACGTTTTTAACTGGCATTCTGAGTGCATTCAGGGCATCGGTGAATAACCGAATGTTGGGTGTGTGTATCTGGATGCATTTTTTTTCCTTTGAAGAAAGCATGGTCCATGCTGCCTTCAGACTCTCAAAGGGGCTCATGACCCCAAAAGTGAAGAACCACTGCCGTGTGATATCCACATCTGACCTCCAGAATAACCAATCATTGCTGCTTTTTTCATTGATTTAGTCAGCAATACTTAATAAGTATGCACCAACTATGTGCAGAGCTCCTTAGGGGGAATGGGAGAGGTGGAGGAGCAGGCACAGCCTGAGCAGAGATTCTGATGTATCCCTAGAGGGGGTAAAACTGCACCTGACTGTTTACAGTGTGGAGAGGCCCAAGGGTGGGATGGATTTAAGGTGAGCTTTGGAATGCGAACAGAGTTAATGGGTGTTCCTGTCAGAGGGAGGAATAACATCAGCTCCCCTCCCCCTACACATTTTATTCTAGAAGCCCTCTCCTTCCCAATACTAAGTGATTTATTGATTTTTGTAGGACAGGTTGCTTGGAAGCGAGCTGTCAAAGGTGTTCGAGAAATGTGCGATGTGTGTGACACTACCATCTTCAACCTGCACTGGGTGTGTCCTCGGTGTGGGTTTGGAGTGTGTGTGGATTGCTACCGAATGAAGAGGAAAAATTGCCAACAGGGTGAGAAGTGATTTGATTTTGCTCTAGGCTCCCTATACACTTATATTAAGCTTTTGTTGTTTTGTGGTTGATGGATTCCTGAATTACTTAGGACCAGAGTTCATGAAGAACAGGTACTCTAAATCAGTTATTTGCAGGTGCTGCCTACAAGACTTTCTCTTGGATAAGATGTGTGAAGAGTCAGATACATGAACCACAGAACTTGATGCCTACACAGATTATTCCTGGAAAAGGTATTTCACGTGGTACAATGATATGCTTTATCCTTGTTTTGGTTAGCTCAAAGGGGCTGGTAATTAGGCTTTACTTTGGATAGTATAATTACTTGCTAACCTTATTTTAATATATACCATAAATTGTCCAGAAATGTATTAAATAATGCCTCCAAAACGTTTTGATTAAGGTCTTGTAAATAGTTTTGTGGAAGGAAAGAAAATGGTGCATTTGGAGAAAGACACATACTTAGCAGGATGAAAAGGAGACCATGTGAGGACCATGTTGCTAAAAAATAATTTTGTTGGAAATGTCAGTTTCTGCTTTGCAGTGTTGAGGTTGAAAATACCTAATATCTTTGTTCAGATGTTTGTCTCTACCTTTTTTTTAGCCCTCTATGATGTTGGAGACATTGTTCATTCTATAAGAGCAAAATGGGGAATAAAGGCGAATTGTCCCTGTTCTAACAGGCAATTCAAGCTCTTTTCAAAGCCAGTCTCAAAAGAAGACATAAAACAGGTATTGCTGTTTTTGCTTAGATTCACCATCCTTCTTATTGTTGTCTGCCTGCTTTCAAAATGCTCACATTTCTGTAGTGCATTCGAAAGGAACATGAGATTAGCTGTCAGTGGAGGGAGAATTCATATATTTCACTTGACACTTGGTAGACCCATTCTCACGTTTCACATTACTTCGTGCTCTTCATCTGTACCATTTCTAATAGGTTTTTAATTTTTGTTTCTTGGAAAAGCAAAAACCTTTTTTTGTTAAAGTGTTCTTAATAAGTTGCTGTCAGAGTTTTTAAAAACTCACGTTTGCAGAGTTAAAATTCCAATAAGCTTTAAAATTTTTGAAATTACTAAGTATGTTTTAATTTACAATGTATATGAAGAGTTAAAGGAAACAATATTGAAATGAATCTTTATGTACCATCACTCAACATAAAAAAAATGTACATTTCCTTGGTACTCATGATCTTCCTGGAGACATCCTCTTCATCTCCATCACATTTACCCCCCACTCTCCCTCACCCCACTAATCATTTTTCCACATTATGTTTAATAATCAGATTATTTTTTACATTTACATAAAACTGCGGTGTCAAAGGCAGCATGGGTAGAAGAATTATGATTTTTGGAGTGAGAACCAGATCTGAATTTTTTTTCTGTTACTTTCTAGTTGCATAGCTTTGGCTCAGATGAACTGATTTATGTGTGTTTCAGCTTCCTTGTCAGTACTAGAAGAATAGTGAACCGTACTGATAATTGGGCAGCACAGAATAACATCACATGTAAAGGGAGGGCTGGGACCACAACAGGAATTTGACTATCCTTTCCTTCTTAATGTGCATATAAACTGACCAGCTGAGGTGTTAAGGCACTTTTTTAAGTAACATAAGTGTTCTTTCCATTATTTTTCCCATTTGACTTCTTTTAAGGGATGTTCATCACATTTTAAAGTTTACTCTGCCGTGCTCAATCAAAAGCATTTTCTTTTTCTGAACAGTTTCCTTCTGAATCACAGCTGTACTTTTCCTACCTCAACTCATTTATTTATTCATTCAGCAACTCTGTTTTGAGTGCTCATTCAGGATATTGGCATGAGTTCGCAGGGGAGATAGGCACAAAATGGTCATTTTAAAGCTACGTGATAAATGGAGCGATAGGGATATGTTGGAGTGTGGACGGGTGATAAAGGGGTGGAGAGAGTAGTACTTTACTGTATTTAAATTCTGAATATATCTTGTGTTTTCACTAGTAGTAATGTATAGAAGCTAAAAAATTAAAATCTTTCCTACTTTATAGTTCTGTAAAGGTTACTGTAGCCATGGTGATATCCAGGGCTATTAATTGGTTTTGTTTTGGATATTTATCTCTTACTGGTGAGCTATTAGGGGAGAAGGAAGAAAAGGGAAATTTTTTATCTTGTGTAAAATTGTTCTTTTATACGCAGACTTCCTTAGCTGGAGAAAAACCAGCTCTTGGCACTGTGCTCCAGCAGAATCCCTCGGTGCTGGAGCCGATGGCTGTGGGTGGAGGTGCCGCCTCCAAGGCATCCGGCAGCATAAAGCCACCCTGTCCAGCCAGCACATCTCCTTTAAACTGGCTAGCAGACCTGACCAGTGGGAATGTCAACAAAGAAAACAAGGGTGAGCATTTCCTGCTTTCCTCTGGGTTCCTGGGAATTTCGGTCCATTTGCGTGTGGAGGGGCGTGGCAACCTCACCTCAGTTGCTGTGAGAACAGTGTGGTTAGAAATCATGTAGAATGGAAAGTGGTTTCTGTAGTCACCCTGAGACCTGACACAAATGTATGTTTTCAAAATGAAGCACCATGGAGGAGAAATTTTATTGATGATAGAACTCTAGGTAAGATTGAGATGGAGATTTTTTTTGCCTTTATCCTTACCCTATGTATGGTTCCTGTTTCGTCTAAATTGGAATGTTCTGACTTCAGTTTTATTTTTCTCATCTGTGCTATTGTCTCCGGATGCTAGATGATAATATTAAGAACATGGCCTTTAGAATCAGATAGTTAGATTAGAATTTACATGATTCTTGCTATGTTAAAAGAAAGAAAAATTGCAGGTCAATTTCTTCTATGCAAAGGTCTTAAAATTTCAGTGAATAGAATTCAACATTATACATAAAGGAATTATACAGCAAGAACAAGGACTTCAGAAATGCAGGTGTAGTTTAACATTCAAATTTCTTTAGTATGTGTGCTGCCGAAGTGAGCACTAACATTCAAAAAGTAGGAGAAAAATCATGTGCTGAGACATGGAAAAGTAGTAAAATTTAATACCTATTCATGATTGTTAAAAAACCTTAAATTAGGAACAGAAAGGAATATCGTTAATGAGTTTCTACAATAAAACTGCAAACATCATAAATAATGATAGAATTTTTAAATTGGTTACATTTTTTTTTTGCTATTTCTATGTGCTTCAGGAAAGAGACAAGCATACTTGCTATCATTATTAAATATTGTCCTGTATTAGAGTTGGAAAGAAAGAGATAAAGCTGTTGATATTTTAGGTAATCTGGTTATTCGTGTGAAAACTGCCCAAAAAATCTGTATTTAATAAACATCTATCAAGGTTGCTAGTTACAGTGTTAATGTACAAAAATCAGTTAGTTGTATTTTATATACCAGAAACAAATAGAAAATGGAAGTTTAAAAGACCATTTACCATAGTGTCACCTTGAATAGTAGTTATTTATTATATACCAGTTGGAAATTTTGTCTAAATCAATGTCATTGGTATTTATGCTGTTTTTCAGTTCTAGTAAATGAAAACCAAGTTCCACAGTAATTCTATTAGAAGACTAGAAGGGGATTTGTCTTTTAAAATGCTTTTACATCTGTATGTTTTTGGTTTCGTTTTTAGAAAAACAACCAGCGATGCCAATTTTAAAGAATGAAATCAAATGCCTTCCACCCCTACCCCCTTTGAGCAAACCCAGCACAGTCCTCCATACTTTTAACAGCACAATTTTGACACCTGTAAGCAACAACAATTCTGGTTTCCTCCGAAATCTCTTGAATTCCTCTGCAGGAAAGGTATGCATTTGTTGTATTGTTTCTATTCTGCCTAGTAAAGATGAATTCAGGCAGAACAGGAAGAGATTAGAGAAATTGAGACAGAAAGTAGAAAGAGAGAGATGAATCCTAGGTTTTCCTTCCTGGGTATAGAAGGCCATGTCATTGACAGGTGGGCTTCATGGGATTTTGGTACTGGGCTGGGCCATTTTTTCTTGTTACACTTTTTCCTGTACCTGCTTCCATTGGTTGTGATGTCAAGTAGCGGAGGGGGCTTACCTTTTGTCCTAGGGTCCCGGACCTTACCTTACCTTACCTGGATCCTGGCTTGGACTCTCCTGGATATGTAATGTGTTCTTGTCCTAACATTATAGAAATGAGTTTTTGATGGTAGGGAATGAAATATATAAGATTTCTGTTCTTTCTCAAATTCAGACAGAAAATGGACTCAAGAATACACCAAAAATCCTTGATGACATCTTTGCCTCTTTGGTGCAAAATAAGACATCCTCTGATTTATCTAAGAGGCCTCAAGGACTGACGATCAAGCCCAGCATTCTGGGCTTTGACACGCCTCACTACTGGCTGTGTGACAATCGCTTGCTGTGCCTGCAAGATCCCAACAACAAGAGCAACTGGAACGTGTTTAGGGAATGCTGGAAACAAGGGCAGGTGAGAGAGTCCTCTGTTCCCCCAGCCTCGTTCAGATCCCCTTTCTCAGTACCTTTGGCAGACTCTGACAACCCCACCCGTCCTTCCCTGCATCCTCAGTTGTAACTGTTAATATACTTTATCTCCTATTTTTATACTTTACTGTTTAAGGTGAATAGAATTAAGGCAGTGTGTGGCTGTGAGTCTTATTTTTTTCAGCAGACATTCCTAAGCTAGCTTTTCTAATGAAGTTTTGACTACTTCTGACCAGTCATCATCATTGGATTTTTGATCAGAGCATTTTAGACTCAGTGATTCTTGCATGACACATCTTAGTAGGGGAAGTGGGAGTATAACTAGGAGGCTGATGGGACTGAGAGCAGGACAAAATATCATAATCATGTGTCCCTCTTCAATGAATTAAAATCTTGAACTGAAGGCAGTTTGAGATGGGCCAGAGCCAAGTGATGTCATCTTAGAATTGGTGTGTAGTCTCCCAAGGGGCCTGCTTTATAGGGCAGTGTTGTTCTATTTTAAATTTTGGTTGATAGTGAAGGAGAAGTAGACCTGCTCCTCTGCTTTCTTGTTTTGGTTTTTATTTTCTGAATCTTTGGCTTCTCTTCTGGGCCAAATAGAGTCCTTACTAAAGGAACACTGCTCTTGGACAAGGCTAGGACTTGGGGAATTTCTACACAGAAAAATGTATGTATTTAACAGCAACAACAAAAAAGTCGTAAAATTTTTTTTTAGCCCTGTGTACTAACTTAAATTTGCTCATGACAATGACTGAATACAGACCACCAGCACAGATACCATAATGTTGAAAAATAATTGAACTCATTATAAGTATTTCAGTCAGGCTGTTTCACGTAAAGATCAGAATTTCTGGCTTGTCTTAGGTAATTGAAGGACTTAGCAAACTCAGGTCCATACAACAGGCTGGAGGCCAGTGGCAGTGCCCTGTTTGTTAGGACTCTCCTGCTTGCCTGTCTCTCCTTCACATCTTCTGCGTGACCCTGAGCCTTGTCACTGGTATTCTGTGGATAATGGGATCTGAATCAGAAGGTGTGATCCTTGCTCCTAGAATCTTACTAATGTAGTTTGAGAGCAAAGGGTATGTAACAAATGAGTGGTGAAGACAAGGAATGCTACAGGAGCTCGGAGGACTAAGCTGGCCCTTTGGGATCTGAGACAGGACGACCCACAAGGAAACAAACCAGCAGCTGTTTGATTAGGGGCTGCTACAGGTGTGGGAACAGAGCTGGGGGAGTTCAAACTAAAGTCTTTGTTCTCTTTTTTAGCCAGTGATGGTGTCGGGAGTGCATCACAAATTAAACACTGAACTTTGGAAACCTGAATCCTTCAGGAAAGAGTTTGGAAGTCAGGAAGTCGACCTAGTTAATTGTAGGACAAATGAGATCATCACAGGAGCCACAGTAGGAGACTTCTGGGATGGATTTGAAGATGTTCCAAGTATGTATTAAAGACCTTTTAGAGGGATGTTGAGAATGTGAAAGGAGGGGCACAGAAATACCAGGAGTCTGAGACCTTTGGTGGCAACAACAGTATTTTCCAGGATTTGGGAGTTTAAAATTAGTATCTGTTTTTTCTTTCTGTTTACAAAGTTTATGTATTTGAACTGAGACAGATTCACTTTGTAGTTTCTTAGAAAGGTGAGGTTTTGGTCATCTGTTCTTCCGGTGCCTCCATGTCTGTCGTGTGACATGAATGCTATGCTTCCACTTGTGCCCAGCAGGAGAGGAACGCAGAGCCAGGGCTTATGACTCAAGGCTGGTGGTTTTATGTGTGTGTCACCTTCATGTATCTTTTTTTTTTTTTTAATTTTGTATTATTGTTTAACAAGGTAAGTAGGTCTTCCCTGAAAGGGCCAAGGAATGTGAATTCATTTAACATAGGCTCTCCTGGTCACCATCTACTTCATCTGGGTGAGAGGGGGGATTGTGACAGTAAGAAGGCTTGTGTGTCTATGCTGCGGTTTGGCCCTTTCTTTGGATTGGCCAGTCAGCAAACTGTTTCTGAGAAGATGAAGTCCACACCAGACTCTGGTTCACATAAGCACAACCATGGGTCACCATGCTCCCATTCCGGCTAGAAGGTTTGTCCAGTTCATTCTTAAGGCTCAGTAATTCAAGTAAGCTCATTCATCACTCTCATCCTTTTAAGAACTACTTTCACTTTTTAATCTCTTGCTTCCTTGTTCCCTGTTACTTATATTTATAGATTATGGTCTATACTTTTCAATAAACTTTCAAGTTATAGCTAACTCTTGTATAAGATGTGATGAGGTTTTCCGTAGTTAGATGCTAAGATGGAGTTTCAGGTGTAAGATATTTGCCTAGGGATCAATATCTGTAAATGACAAAAGAAGTGGGAAGCAGGACTGGGCAGGAAAAGGAGTCAACTGCAATGCAGACTCAACAAAGCCTCAGCCAGTGTGACAGAGTTCTGGAGCAAGTATTGGCCCTCAGTGTCTCAGTTTGGGCTGAAATGGGAAATGTCAGGGCCTTTACCCCACTCCCTCCCTCAGTCTCTAGATATTGGTGTCCTGAGAAGGGCAGTGATTTGGTGAGGTGGCTCTCTGCAGCTGAGGCAGACCCTACAGCTGTGTCTGGGCAGCAAGTCCTTTGAAGGGGATCTCACGGCACAGCAACAACAGTGCTCCCCAATGAGGCCTGGGTTCAAATCTTGACTGTTAATATGCACTTGCTGTTGTTATATGGGCGTGGCGATTTAATTTTTCTGAGATTCAGACTTCCTCACACCTACAAATGGTTAAGGCAGCCCAGTCATCTGCAACTTGTCTTCTCCATACTGATGATCCTGCTACATACACCCCCAACATGCCACCCACATTGGAGTGCGGCTGGTGTTCTGAACAGACTCCGTACCCTGTGATTTCCTATCTTTGTTGCTTCTTGGAGTGTGCACCTATTTAAACTCGGTTATGGAACAGTGCGTGATTGACTGTAAAACATTATACAAATGTTAGTCCTCAAGTATACAAGTTCTGAAGTCAAACCCATGTTCCAGATCCAGTTCTGCTGGACCTTGGGCATCTGTAAATTTCCTCATCCAGAATTGAGAATATTAAATACTGCTTAATCTCATTTGGATATTGGGTTTAGTTGTAAGGATTAAATTGTTAAAAACACTTAGCAGAGACTGGAACGCATCAAGAAATGAAATAATGGTTGTCATTACTTTTGATCA
The DNA here is from genome assembly GCA_028627145.1 of Eidolon dupreanum. Lineage (NCBI taxonomy): Eukaryota > Metazoa > Chordata > Mammalia > Chiroptera > Pteropodidae > Eidolon > Eidolon dupreanum. The sequence continues at coordinate 51,383,267 of CM053515.1, read as the reverse complement.
TAATTATTGATATACCGTTTCCAATTAGAGTTCCTTGGTTCTTGGTTCCTTGGCATGACCCATAACAACTATTAGTTGTAACTGTTATAAGAAAATAGTTCTGACTAAATCCTATGTGTGCTATCCAGAAGATGGGGAGCAAAGAGTGGGTCCTGTTGGCCCTAGTTCTCCCTGGGTATAACATCAGGTAGTTTAAGTCTTTCTGAGTAAAACAAGTCATTTCTATTTCATGCTAGCCTCAGAAAACTACTCTCCCCGCCCCGTCACCTCACCCCCACCGCCACGGCCTTTGATTGTTAAAGTCCATTGCTGTTTTGTTGGGAAGCTGCTCACTTGTTCCAGAACTCTACATACAAGGAGGAGACTGAGTGAAAGGGACAACTGTCAATATACCGCTTATGTGTGATGGGTAAAAGGGAGTGGCTGAAATCTCAAAGAATGGAGTAGCAGTTTAATAAGCACCTAAATAAGACAGAGCCCTGAAACAAATGAGGTAGTGATCTTTATTTTGCTACCCCTTGCTGCCTCCTGGATATAAATGAATTTCTTGGCACTGTAGAAGAGTGTTAGCAATTGACAGAGGGGAATATTAAAGAAAAGTAACATTTATATAAGTATTATCAGGTAATGAAGATTTTGCAGAGATAAATTTGGTTTTCATTGCTAATGCTAATTGGCCATTTATTTTGGTCTGTTTCTGAGTTATGAATAGTAACAATTCAATTATTCTGGTTATTTTTTTCAGACCGGTTGAAAAATGATAAAGAACCAATGGTGTTGAAACTTAAGGACTGGCCACCGGGAGAAGATTTTAGAGATATGATGCCTTCCAGGTAGGGTTATGGATTTTGGGGTAGATGATTCTGTCCTTGACTTTGTAGGATAAATTCTTTTTTGAGGGAGTGAGAAAATTGTTTTCAGGGCTATATGGACGGTCCCATAATTTTACTGGTGCCGATTTTTCATTTTTATTCTATAGACTTTGGAGCCGTGTATTTTTCAGTGAGATGAAGAAGTTTTTAGATCTGACTAATAAAAGTTCCACATGTTTCCCCTGCAGTGCTCTGCCAGAGAAGAGGCAGCTGAAATGTTGCAAGTCCTGAATAGGACGCAGCAGAGGGATTCCGTGGGGTTCAGTATAGTGATGTCATTGCATTAGACCACAAGACAGCCAAATTGGTAGATTCATTTTCCTGACTTGAACTTAAACCTTAAAAAGGATCCTCAGAAATAATGAATAATACATCCCTGAGTATCCTTATCTTCAGGAATTTATTGCTCAAATCTTTTGTCTGAAATATTCCATATCATTTGGATACGTATGTGGTGTAGGAGAGGAAGACGACATCCTTATTCATAACTACTAAAATTCTAACTTTAATAATCGTTAATGTTAGTTGTCTCAGTCTTCATGAGCACAGATATTTTTGTTTATTGCCTTTGTGTAGAAGGAATAACAGATCACACAATAATGAATTAGAAAGGCAAGCTTATTTTTAAATTCTTTGTTTTGTGGCAGGTTTGATGATCTGATGGCCAACATTCCACTTCCTGAGTATACACGGAGAGATGGCAAATTGAATTTGGCCTCTAGGCTGCCAAACTACTTTGTTAGGCCAGATCTGGGTCCCAAGATGTATAATGCATACGGTAAGGAAGAAATGGCTAATTTGAAAAAATTGTAATTGTAATGGAAATAAAGCAAATCAAAATGTTTGGCAAATAGCTATTTCGGGAGGGAAGTAGGAAAACATCTGTAATCCCAACATTTAACACAGCAATAGCCTTCATTTTGTTCCTTTCATTAGTTGGCCACATGTATGTGTATTTCTTTTTCATAGTTGTAGGGCATATGCAGCGTTTTATTTTTTTCTTTTGTACACCTGATACTATATTGTAAAATCTTTACATGTTTCTTAATAATCCTTAAAACTTTTAGAATTATATTGATTGGGGTAACATTGGTTAAAAATAAATTTCAGTTGTACAACTTTATTTTTAATTTTCTTCAATTACAGTTGACAGTCTTATTAGTTTCAGGTATACAGCATAGTGGTTAGACGTTTTAATTTATAAAGCAATCCCCCTGATTAGTCTAGTCCACACTTGGCATCATACATAATTATTATAGTAACACTGACTATATTTCCTATGCTGTACTTTATATCCCTGTGACTGTTTTGTAACTACCAATTTGTACTTCTCAATCCCTTCACCTTTTTGACCTAGCCCCTCATCCACCCTCCAGTCTGGCAATCACTCGTTTATACTCTGTATGAGTTTGTTTCTGTTTTCTTTGGTTATTTTGTTTTTAGATTCCACATATAAATAAAATCGTATATATTTATCTCTCTCTGACTTATTTCACTTAGCATAATGTCCTCTAAGTCCATCCATGTTGTTGCAAATGGTAAGATTTCATTGTTTTGTAAGGTCAAGTAGTATTCTATTTGTGTGTGTGTGTGTGTGTGTGTGTGTGTGTGTGTGTGTGTGTGTGTGTGTGTACGTACCATAGTCTTTAGTTGTCTATCAGGAACATGTAGACTTATCTTGTTTCTATATCTTGGCTGTTGTAAATAATGCTGCAGTGAACATAGGGATGCTTATATCTCTTCGAACTAGTGTTTTGGATGTCTTTGGATAAATACCCAGAAGTGGTATTGCTGAATCATATGGTAGTTCTGTTTTTAATTGTTTAAGAAACCTCCATACTCTTTTCCATAATGGCCGCACCAGTTCACAATCCCACCAACAGTGCTTAAAGGTTCCCTTTTCTCCACATTTTTGCCAACACTTGTTGCTTGTTAATATATTAATGATAGTCATTCTGAGAAGTATGAGTTTATAACTCATTGTAGTTTTAATTTGCATTTTTCCTGATGATTAGTGACTTTGAGCATCTTCCCATATGTCTGTTGGTCATGTGTATGTCTTCTTTGGGAAACAGTCTTTTCAGGTCCTCTGCCCATTTTTTAATCATGTTGTTTTTCTTTTTAGTGTTAAGTTGTATGAGTTCTTTATAAATTTTCGATATTTATTGGTTATATCATTAGCAAATATTTTCTTTCATTTGGTAAGTTTACTTTTTGTTTTGTTGATGACTTCCTTCACTGTGCAAAAACTTTTTAGTTTGATGTAGTGTCATTTATTTATTTATTTATTTATTTATTTAATTTTCTTTGCCCATGGAGACATAGCCAAAAAATATTAAGAGTGATGTCAAAGCATTTACTACCTATGTTTTTTTCTAGGAACTTTATGGTTTTGGGTCTTAAATTTAAGTCTTTAATTCAATTCGAGTTTATTCTTGTATAACATGGTGTATCCACATACAAGATGGTGATCCAGTTTCATTTTTTTTTGCATATTATGTCTAGTTTTCCCAACACCATTTGTTGAAGAAACGACTGTCTTTACCCCATTGTGTATTCTTGCCTCCTTTGTCATGGATAATTGACCATGTAGGCATGAATTTATTTCTGGACTCTATTCTGGTCCAATGATCTATGTGTCAATCTTTATGTCAGTACCATGCTGTTTTGATTTCTATAGCCTTATAATATAGTTTGATATCATGTAGCATGATAATCTCCAACTTTGTTCTTTCTCAAGATTGCTTTGGCTATTCTGGGTCTTTTTTGGTTCCATATAAATTTTAGGATTATTCTAGTTCTGTGAAAAATACCAGTTCCAATAGTGTTTTTGATGGAATCTAGGATTTCCTATATATTATATCATGCCATTTCTAAATAAGACACTAATTTTACTTTTTTCCAGTTTGGATGCCTTTTATTTATTTTTCTTATATTTGAGTACTGTGGCTAGGACTTCCATTACTATGTTGGATAAAAGTGGTGAAAATGGGCATCCTTGTCTTGTTCATGATCTTAGAGGAAAAGCTTTCATCTTTTCCCCATCGAGTATGATATTGGCTTTGGGTTTGTCATATATGGCCTTTATTATTTTCCCTGTATTCCCACTTTGCTGAGAGTTTTTATCATAAATGGATGCTGGATTTTGTCAAAAGCTTTTTCTTCATTTGTTGATATGATCTTATGATTTTGATCCTCCGTTTCGTTTATGTGATGAATCATGTTAATTGATTTGTGGGTATTGAACCAATCTTGCATCCCACAAATAAATCCCACTGGATAATGGTGTATCATCTTTTTAATGTATTGCTGAATTCAGTTTATTATTTTGTTGAGGATTTTTGCATCTATGTTCATCAGGGATATTGGCCTATAATATAATGCCCTTGATTTGTAATGTCTTTGCCTGGTTTTCAAATCAGGGTAATGCTGACCTTGTAAATGAACTCGGGAGGTTCCCTCCTTTTGAATTTTTTGGAAGAGTTCGAGAAAGATAGATGTTAATTCTTTGAATGTTTGGTAAAATTCATCAGTGAAGCCATCTGGTCTTGGACTTTTGCTTTTTGGGAGCTTTTTGATTACTATTTCAATTTTCTTACTAGTGCTCAGTCTCTTTAGGTGTTCCAGTTCTTCTTGGGTCAGTCTGGGAAGGTTATATATTTCTAAGAATTTCTCTGTTTCTTCTAGGTTATCATATTTGGTAGCATATAGCTTTTCCTAGTATTTTTGTATGATTCTTTGTGTTTTTGTGGTGTTTATTGTAACTTCTCTTTCATTTTAGTTTTTGAGTCTTTTCTCTTTTTTCCTAAGTGAGTCTAGCCAGAGGTTTGTCAATTTTATTTATCTTATCAAAGAACCCCTCTCTGTTTCATTAATTTTTTCTATTGTCTTTTATTATCTATTTCATTTATTTCTGCTCTAATTTTTATGATTTCCTTCCTTCTGCTTACTTTGGGCTTCTTTTTCTTTTTCTAGTTCTTTAAGTTGTAATGTTAAATTGTTTATCTGAGATATTTCTTGTTTCTTGAAGTAGGTCTGTGATGCTATAACTTCATGCTTAGTACCACTTTTGCCGCATCTGCAAAATTTTGTTTTGGCGTATATTTTCATTTTTTTGTATGTATCTTTTGATCTTTTATTTATTCTTTGACCAAATAGTTTTTCAGTAGCTTGTTTATTCTCCACATATTTGTGGTGTTTCCTGTTTAATTCTTGTAGTTAACTTCTAGTTTCATACCATTTTATTTGGGAAATATACTTGGTATGATCTAAATCTTAAATTTGTTGAGACAAGTTTGTGCCCCAACATATGATCTGTCCTTGAGAATGTTCAATTTGCACTTGAGAAAAATGTATATTCTGTCATTGTGGTATAGAAAGTTCTGTAAAAATTTATTATATCTATTTGTTGTAATGTGTCATTTAAGGCTATTTCCTTGTTGCCTTTTCGTTTGGATGGTTGCTGTCAGTGGGGTAGGGGTATTCAGGTCCCCTACTATAATTTTTGTTAATTTCTTCCTTTAGGTCTGTCAGTAATTGCTTTATGTGTTTTGTTGCTCCCAGGTTGGGTGCATATCCCTTTTATCATTCTAAAATGTCCATCTTTTAGACCTAAAGGATATTATACTAAGTGAAATAAGTCAGATAAAGACAAATGCTATATGATTTCACTTATATGTGGAGTTTAATAAACAAAATAAACAAAATGGAAACAAACTCATAGATACAGAGAACATTTTGATGGTTGTCAGTTGGGAGAGGGGTTGAGGGGATGGGTAGAAAAAGAGTAAACATTGCCAATTATAAAAACAGTCTCAGGGATGTAAAGTACAGCCTAGGGAAATATAATCAATAATATTGTAATAATTATGGTGTCAGATGGGTACCATATTTATTGGGGTGATCACTTCTTAAGTTGTATAAATGTCTAATGACTATGTTGAACACATGAAACTAATGTAATATTGTATATCAACTGTAATTGAAAAATTTAAAATCTTTATTTTAAATGTCCATGTTTGTTTCTTGATACCTTTTCTGTCTTGAAATCTATCTTGTCTCATACAAGTACAGCTATACCCACTTTTCTCTGTATGCCATTTGCTTGGAGTGTCATCTTCCAGCCCTTCATCTTTGCCTCTGTTTATCTTTATAGCTGAGATGGGTTTCCTAAAGGCAACATATAGTTGAGTGTTGTTTTTTAATCCCTCCCACTACTCTGTGCCTTTTGATTGGTGAGTTCAGTCCATGTACATTTAAGGTGATTATTGGTATATGAGGACTTAATACAGCTATTTTATCTTTTGCTTTCTTGTTGCTTTGTATCTCCATTGTTTCTTTTCCCTTGCGCCTCTCTTATTTTAGTTTGGTGGTTTTCTATGATTTTTCTGTCTTCTCTTTTTTTATGTTACTTTTTTGTTTTGTGGTTTCCATTAGGTTTTATGTAAAAAAAAAAATGTTTCATACATACTATAGTCCTTTTTCTTCTGACTGTATCTTATCTTCATCAGCTGTGTAAGTTTAATCCTTTTCCTCTGCTTTTATGTTTTTGTTGGTACAAATTATCCCTTTTTATGCTGTGCATTTGTTTCCAATTGCATGTTTATAACCTTTTTTTTTTAGAATGCTTTATTTCCTTTTAACCTTTATGTTATAATTGTTTAATATTCTATTCTGAAATAGAGTTGCAATTTTTTGCTTCTGTCTCTCATCTTACAAAAGTTTTGTATACTTAGAAGAGGCCCTTGGAGCATTTCTTGTATTGCAGGTCTTGTGGTGGTATATTCCCTCAGTTTTTTTTGTTTTTTTGTTTTTTGTTTTTTGGTCTGTGAAAATCTTTATTTCTCTTTTATATAACTTTACTGGACATATTAATCTTAGCTAGTCATTTCTCTCTTGCAGTATTTTGAATATTTCATTCCACTCTACTGGTTTGTAAGTTTTCTGTTGAATAATCTGATGATGATCTAATGGGGTTTTCTTTGGAGCTTATAGTTTTTTTCCCTGGCTGCTTTCCTTCCTTCCTTCCTTCCTTCCTTCCTTCCTTCCTTCCTTCCTTCCTTCCTTCCTTCCTTCCTTCCTTCCTTTCTCTTTCTTTCATTCATTCATTCATTCATGTTTTAGGTGAGGCAACCCTTGGTTGACCTCACAGATTGCAAGGACCTTGTCAGTTTACAGTCCCTTATTTTATTTTATTTATTTTTTTTTATGCCTACTGCACCTGGTCTTCCCAGGTGGTCTCCCATCCAAGTACTAAACAGACCCGAAACCTTCTTAGCTTCTGAGATCAGATGGGATTGGGCTTGTTCAGGGTAGCATGGCCATAGACTCCCTGGCTGCCTTTAAAATTCTTTGTCATTAAGTTTTGACAGTTTGAAAAAAAATGTGTCTTGGGTGATGGTTTTTTTGTATTGATAAAATTAGGTGTTGTGTTAGCTTCCTCTCTTCTAAAGTCCAGTTCTTTCCACAGGCTTGGGAAGTTCTTATTAATTATTTTTTTGAGTAGGCTCTCTGTTCCTTTCTCTTTTTCTTCTCTTTCTGGTATAACCATTACACTTTTGTTGCTCTTCATAATGGAGTTCTCAGAGAATTCTTAAATTTTTCTTTTTAGTTCTCTTCTTCCTCCTGGGTTATTTCTAGGTTTCTGTTTTTGAGCTAGCTAATTCTCTTTACCATCTGGTCTTCTCAGTTTCTCATGCTCTCAAATACATTCTTTATCTCATTTATTGAGTTTTTCAGTTCCAGAATTTGTTTGTTTCTTTTTTATAGTTTTAGTCTCTTTGGTAAAGTACTCCTTTTCATTAATTTCCTTTCTGAGCTCATTGAACTGCCTTTTTGAGTTCTCTTGTATCTGGTTGAGCTTCTTCATAACTATAATCTTAAATTCTCTGTCATTTACATCACGTCCTTCCATGACTTTGAGTTTAGTGTCAGGAGACATTTCATTTTCCTTCTGTGCTCCAGTGTTACCTTGTTCATGGTATTTGATGGATTATTTCTCTGCTTGTGCACTTGAGGTGTAGGGAGTTCTTTTGTTGTTTAGATACTGTTTGTTCTCAGGAATTTAGCATGTTGATAGGGTACTTTCTTTTGTTTTCCAGTAGATGGTGGTGCAGTACAAGTTTTTATGTGCACGATTTGTGCCTCTTGGATAGCAGTGAAACAGCATTGTTTTGTTAAGGAGAATGCTGCATACTTGCTGGGATGATGGGTGTCCTCTCTGTGACAGCTCTCCTTGGTTATGGAGCACTGTCACTGTGGTGGGAATATATGGTGGGTGGAAAACTGGTTTTATGAGTTCCCAGCACTACTTTCTTTTTACTAATGGTCGCTGGTCCTGCTTTGTTTTTTGAGGTGTCTCTGCGACCTCTGCTGGGCTCCGCAGGATGGGCGGGGCATGGGAAATATGGGCAAGTTCTTGTGGCTCCATTCCCCTGCCAGCAATGGCTTTGTATATTGCCATGGTGTGTGGGGCTTCTCATCCTTACTGGGCTTTGCCTGGATTTGTGGGGCTATGAAGGCAAGATCAAAATTTTTGGCTCTGCCCCACATCACTAATGGCAGTGCTGTGTTTTAAGCTCCATAGCCACATCTACCAGAGTCTGACATGATGGGGCAGGGAAAAGGGAGACGCTTTTTCTTAGTGCACCACTGCTTCTGCTCGTCTTAAAAATCCAGACCATAGTGTGAGGGCTTCAGTTCAACCCTGCCACCCACCCTTTTGTCCATTGAGCTCACTGGAGCCTTGATGGGTGCTGAACTTGATCTACAACAACCATCCCTGTCCTTTCCCAATCTGATCTCCCCTACTCATTCCAATTTGCCCACCCTCAGATGTGCTGATGGGTGGATTTTTTAGGTGTGTTTGTGTATTGAGTAGAGGACCTTTTATTGAGTTATAGTTGTCCTACATGTTGTAAAATTAAGAGGAGAAACAAAGGAGTCATGTTACTTCACCGTGAGGCTCTCGTCACATTAGTCCTAATAATCAGATAATTTTTAATAGTTGCATGGTACATCATTGAATGTAACTTTCTTAATCATTTCAATGTTGCTGGATCTGGGTCAGTCTGCAGGCATTCCAGCTGTTTTAACATCTCCTGTTCTTAAATGCAGTGTGCTATGTTGATGGGCAGTAGTTACTTAGGTTAGTATTTAAAGTACCCTTTTATTTGGGTATGTTGTTTGGATATGACTCAGTAAACTGTCCAACAAGGAGGATTGCTCAGGAGAGAGATTGGTTCCTGTACTTAAGCAGCTGCTTCTGTCATTATTGCTATGATCTTACAGTTGGCTATTTTGAAGGGTGGTTTTCCAGTTTATTATTGAACGAAGTTTCAGTTGTTTGGATCATTTAGTGATTTTGATTTAGCGTTGTATACTATTTGGCCCCCATTTTTCTAGTCCTTTTATAAGTTACTTTGTTTTTATATCTTCCTCCCATAATTACCCCCAACTCTGATGTCTCAGACCTGAGGATGATAGTCTTACTTGGTGAAAGGACAGAGTCTTTGGCATCTTTGCAATGTTCTCCAGAGGCATTGCGGCAAGGGCTTTGACCTCAGTGTCACAGTTCTGTTGTGGTGGAGTCAGCTCAGTACCACCAGGAGTAGGGTTGAGGAACAGTCTGAGAGGGGAGTTTCTGTCGGGAAGCGCCCACAGATTAGATGTCCCAGATAGTTTTGCCAGGGTGCGGTGAGAACTCTGTGGGAGAGAGGACACGGCAGGCAGCAGTCCCCTTGCCTATTCTCTTTGCTTCTCAGATCTCCGATTAGAGAGCCCTGTACATGCTGTGGGTCTGCAGCATGTTCTCTGAGTTCCTGTTCCTTAAGCCCTTCAAAGCAGTGGTATGGTTGGAATCTGAGGGCACAGTGGGGGTTTACAGCGAACTTATGTAAATGAAAGCATTTTTCCACTGAAGTAAATTGTATATGTTACATAGTGTGATTATCCGTGTTTTACTGAAATCATGAAGCTTTGTAGGGTAGAAGTGGTTCCCTGAGAATTGGCAGCAGATATTTTCCCTCTCGATACCAATAGATAGATGGCAGTAGTGTTCTCTCAAAGCTTTTCCTAAAACGAACTTGTTTACATCCAGAGTAAGCAGTTAGGGATTGAAAATAACAAAAAAATGTGTTCATTTTCCAACACCTTATACCTTATCATAAACATCATTAAAAAGCAGTCATTTTTTCAGAGGTTGGGTGACTTAGCTGTGACTCCTCAGTAAGACAAAGAGTGAAAAGGCTTTTAAGAGAGAGTATATGGTCAACCCATCTCCAGCTCCAGCACCACCACCAGTTTTACAAATGGGGACCAAAACTTTAGGACCGTAGAAGGGACATTGACCTGCTCGGCATCTCAAAGAGGCAGGCAGCTAGTGGCAGTTCTGGGACTTGAGTCCAGGACTAGATTTACAGGCTAGAGCCAGTTTCCCTTACTCTTTCCCCAATCCCACCCAGCATTCTGTCACCTAACAATCTTACAGTGTCAGCTTCTATTTCTTTTCATAAAAGTCCATGGTGTTTTATTTCAGGATTCTCTGTCTTCCGGGAATCCTTTCCCTGGAACCACTGTTTTTATAATTTCTTTTCCATCTGAGGGGGGATAATGAAATAATTATGGCAAAAAATGATAGCTGTTATAACTGAGTGATGAGTATATCAGGAGTCACTATACTAGATTCTCAAGTTTTGAGTGCATTTGGAAAATATTTCTATAATAGAAAGTAGTTTGGTCACCCACTGTTGGAAATGGATAGACTTTGGGCTGGATAGATATCATTTCTTTCCTTGATTTGCACAACTTTTTTTTTTTAAACTCAGTTTGGCACTGGCCAAAGCAGCAGGCGGCCTGTAACTGGGCTCTGAGACCTGTTCCCCTTTCCTTGCTCTTCTCCAGCTGCATCTCCTTCCTTCAGCCCTCATTGTGAACCGCCATCCTAAAGTTTGTGGTTACCATTACCTTACATCTCATAATTTTATCATATGTATGTATTCTTGCAAAATATTCTTTCAGTTTTTAACCTGTTTTTTTTTTTTTTTTTTTTAGCTTTAGATATATAGAATCAGACTTTTGGATACTCATCCATGTGTCATATATATTGTTCATTTCATTCTTTTTCAACCTCTGTCATGTTAATTGCTTTTTTCTTCTTAAATTTTATTTTTTTACTTTTTGTTATAGAAATATTTTTCATTTAACTTGAGAATCTAGTACAGCGACTCCTGATATACTCATCTCTGTTATAATGACTATTAATTTTTGCCGAAATTATTTCATTATCCCTTCCCTTTTTATTTTCTTTTACCATTTTAAAGCAAATCTTATAGATTCGATGATTTCACCCTAATACCTCATGTTTCACCTAGTCCCAGGGCCGCTATTTCAGCAAACTGGAGATAAAGGAAAGCATGACAGGGCCACAGTCTTAGGTTCAGATTATGAGTGTTCCCTCCTGTGTATAGCTACTCCTAAAACCACAGGCTTCAGCAGTCCAGGGAGAAGTCCCTTGGCCTCCTCTAAACAAGACAGAGCTGTTTCAGGGGCCGGCAAGTTAGAAAATGGCCTCTGCTTGTCCACCAAAAGCCATGTTTCCCTCTGGTGCCCATTCAAGAAGCAGAGTCCTCATGTCAGGATGGGCCATCCAGGGTGACTGCACGGCTTGGCAAGCCTCAGTGACTGCTGAGCAAGGTGAGCCTTCTTCCGAAGGGAAGAGGTTTGAGTCTTGGACTGTGGGGACTCATGCTCAGGCTCACCCCTTTTCTTTTCTAGTTGTGGGAACTGAGGAGCATGTTGAGCAGTGACCTCTCTTGCACTGAGTGTATAGCCATTTGAGGTCCAGGCTTTATATGTATGTGAGAGGATTTCTCTTAGACTCTCCATCTTGGGTGACTGTGGGGTTAATGCCTTGCCCCAGAGCCATCCTAGGCTGTGACAACTGAAGCCTGAACTCACTCGGTTGAGCAAATGTGCTTTTGATAAGTCCCAGCCTCAGTTGTCTGCTCTACTGTTCCCGAGTCTTGCTTTCTAGTTTTGGCTTCTGTGAGTATTTCTTCTTTTCTTGCTAGCACATTGATTCATTAAAAAGTTTGTTGTTGTTGTTTTGTTTTGTTTTTAATAGTTTTATCCAGGATTTTTAGTTCTCAGTAAGAAGGTCTGTCAGGGACCTGTTTTGCCTGTCGCCAGAAACAGAAGTCCTAGTATTAGGAGTTGGTTTTTTATTTTTATAGTTAAATATTTAACAAGAGATGAAAGGATAACATAATATTAAATATTGTTCTCCTACTTTTACATGATTAGAGAGGCAGCTTTTAAATTTTTTAAGTAGGTGTCTCCCAGGGTGTGGGTAAGACTGCAGCAGCCTTTGTTATCTTCAGGAAATTTATGGCATTGCTTGTTTGCAGGGTTAATTACTCCAGAAGATCGGAAATATGGAACAACAAATCTTCACTTGGATGTATCTGATGCAGCTAATGTCATGGTCTATGTGGGAATTCCCAAAGGCCAGTGTGATCAAGAAGAAGGTAGGATGCTGAGCATAAAAGTGGGCGACTGGCTCTCTAAGCTGGAGACTGTGGTCTGATATTTGCTTTCTCTTGTTCTAGAAGTCCTTAAAACCATCCAAGACGGAGATTCTGATGAACTCACAATAAAGCGATTTATGGAAGGAAAAGAGAAGCCAGGAGCCCTCTGGCACATATATGCTGCTAAGGACACGGAGAAGATACGAGAGTTCCTTAAAAAGGTGCGCTCCTTACCCTATGGTGTGTGAAGAGAGCCATGGAGAATAGCAATATCATAATTTACTACATGTCAAGAACTGACTGTGTTACTGGAGAATTATCACAGTCTAAAAAGATAAACCTGTGCATGTCATATTGAATAGACTGAAGCTGCTTGCTCAGGAACAAGGATTTCTAAATGGTTAGGCTCAGACCTCTGAAAAGAGGAGCAACTTGTCTTTTTTCTTCTATCTGTGTATTATAGTGCATTTGGAGATTTTTATGCTCTATAAGTTAGTTTCTCTGATCATCTCATAGCATGTATTTGTTATTATTGCCTTGAAAATCTAAGCACTTCACAAGTTCTTATATCATTCCTTGGCCCCTGGTTACCATGTCCTGAGTGAGTTATGAAAGACCACATTGGTTTTATCTACCCAATAGTAGTAGGTCAGGAAGGCCTTGGACCCTACTTGTGGCCTTTAGCTCATTGGAAAGAGATGCAGGGGTTTTGAAGAGTCCAAGTTTCTTCCATAGTGGCAGGTTATTCAGCAAGGGTTATATGTGGAAGTTCCAGGTAATGGGAATGATGGGTGTATTCAATTTTTAACCTGTTTGCCAGTGAGGCTGCTGGTTTCAGCTCAAGTGTCTGTGGTTGAGTTTTCAGTCGTTGATAAGCAGTGGACACAAACACTCTTGGCTGTTGCCTGTCACCAAGTAGGTCCTTAATCAGCATTTGTTTGAATCAAAGTGTTTCTGGCCAAGGATCATTTGACTCTTCTAGGAAACCTGCGAGTCACCATGTCGTTTCTTTGATAGTGTCACCCTGAGTCTGCACTGCTTGATACTGGGTCTAGAATAAACAAAGTTAATCTATAGCTCTCTCTATTTTGTAACTCAGATTGTTAAGGGAATGCAATTTTTATTAATTGTAAAACAGCAAGTCTGTTTCTAAGGAGCTTGAGCCAACTTATATTTAAAAGTCTAAACCAAAATACTGTAGTCCAACTACAGTATTTACGAAAAACATACAGACTTTCAGTTACAGTTTATAGGAAAGCTATATTTTCTTTCAGTCTTTCCTTAGTACATTCAATTAAGTACTGCTTGTCTCTTTCTGCCAACAGGGCACTTCAATTAAAGAAGGCCTGATGGTTACTGACTGCCCACACTGTTTGGGGTGGGGAAATGCCCTCACTGGACCTTAACGTGTTGCTCAGTTTTATAAAATTTTGAATGTATCGTAGGTGTCAGAAGAGCAAGGTCAAGAAAACCCAGCAGACCATGATCCCATTCACGATCAGAGCTGGTATTTAGACCGATCACTAAGAAAACGTCTTCAACAAGAGTATGGTGTTCAAGGCTGGGCTATTGTACAGTTTCTTGGGGATGTGGTATTTATCCCAGCAGGAGCTCCACATCAGGCAAGAACCATCACTTTGTTCTTCACTCTCGTTACACTGTGAACTTTGTGTATGTTACTGATGTGGCTTGGTGTTTTCCAGGTTCATAACTTATATAGCTGTATCAAAGTGGCTGAAGATTTTGTTTCTCCAGAGCATGTTAAACACTGCTTCTGGCTTACTCAGGAATTCCGTTATCTGTCACAGACTCATACCAATCACGAAGATAAATTACAGGTAAAAATAATACTGATTCCTTGCATCCTGTGACTCTGGTTTCATGGCCCATTATTGACCTTATAAAGAGAATCAGTGAACTCACACTTGGTAAAGTGAGTTTATGAACTGGCCTTATATCTAATTCCACTGTTTACTTAGCAAAGGAAGAACAGACAGCAGAAATCTCTCCTTGCTTTGGTATTGTTCAGACTCTATAAGGAAATATGCCCAAAGAGAAAGTCTTTATATTGAAATTGAATACATCTGACTTCTGATCATGGGTCAGCTGCCAGACAGAGGTCTTCAACCATAGAACAGAATCTCGGAAACTCAAAGAGGGTCTGAGAGGGTGGGTTTTTTAGAGGCTTTTAATAGTAAACTATATGTAACATATAATTTCATGTTTGGAAAGCAAGGGGAAAATATAAACTCAGAAAAATAAAACTTTACCTTTAGACTTGCCTTTTCTGACACAACCCAGGGGTAGGGCCATGCGGCACCAGAGCCTTTAGAAAGGAGAAAATGAGCTGTTAAGTTCTTCAAAGAAGGCATGGATTTAAAATATATGTGAAATACTGGCCTAAAGGACCCCAGAGACCTTTCAAGTACTGACATTAAATTTTGAATATTGAGTTTTGAATTCTGAGAAATGGTAATAAAATCAGTAGAGAAAAGTTTATTTTTAGCAACAGATTTTAGATTTAACAGTAAACTGACCATATTTTCTTCCGTTCCTTTAGGTGAAGAATGTTATCTACCATGCAGTGAAAGATGCAGTTGCTATGCTGAAAGCCAGTGAATCCAGTTTTGGCAAACCCTAAGGGACCCAGATGCCTTAACCCCTGTGCATTGGAAGTGAATACTGGCAGCTGTTCAAACTCTTCAGGCAGGATTCCTGTGGACTTTGAGATTCATGTTACCTCATCTTCTTTTTTAAACTGTACCTGGTGAAGGTACTCTGTCTAATGTATATTTTTAGTGTTTACAGACACTAAATGTGTATATACAGTAACTATTTACAGAACATGCATCCGTAAACTGTGACTTCTCACCTAGTGCAGAACGCCCAAGCTGTAAAAATAAAACCCCTTATCAGCTCTGGAACAATACCTACAGTTATTCTTTGGCTGTTTGGTTAAACAGCTTAGTCAGAATGAGTTACAACTATTAGGAATAACTGCACAGTTTATTTGGGTTGTATTTTGTTTTGTGCCTGTCTGAGTATCCTCTCCCCCACCCCTTAGGGTTTAGAAGAGCGATGGAGGAAGTGACATCTAACAATGCTGTTCTTAACTGTTTTGCGTTAGGACTGGCATTATATAGCAGAAATCAACTACTGTACAATTCTTGGGATTAACCATCTTTCATTAAATGGAATTTTAATTTAAATGAAGCTTTGCTAATTTTAAGTGGTAAGCATTTTGCATTAAAGTATTCATATAATATTTTGACTCAGTTTATTGACATTATCCTCTGCTTATGGATTCCACACACTTTTCATCAAATGTTACAGGTGTAAGAGATTGCTCAGGGACTCATCTTGAAACGAAAGAAATTAGATGCTATAGTAGTGATTTCTAAAGGTGACTAAAATGCTTTCTCTCTTGTCTGGCCTTTTATAATGTAAGAATTTATAAAGAAAAAATGAAATTATTAGAATAGTTTTAGAACACTAATACATAAAATACTCATCTCTATGATGGAAGAAAATTCATTAAGCCGCCTTTTTATAGCTCACTGATTCTCTTAGATAAGTAAAAGGAGTTAAATTAAAATCAAGTAGTATTGACAAGGCTTAAAGCCTGGAATTTTACCTCTGGGCTCAGAGTAGGAGCTTAACTATCCCTACCTAATTCCAGCCCCCTTCATGCTGAAACCTGTAATGGATGAACTTCCAAAAATAAAAACAAAATTCCCTGAAAAGAATAAATAGATATTCCTCCCTAACTCAATAAGTCTTCCCTTTTTAAGCATACAATTCAGTGGTGGTTCTGAAGCCTCTTTGTGTAGGTTTGCATCTAGAATTGGCATTGTTGCTTAGAAATCTCCCTAAATCAGGAGAATAGGAAAACTTGTATCCTCTTTAGAGGAAACTGCCTTCAAGTTAGGTCTCAAAGAAGTCCCACGGATAATTCCAGGGACTATTATTCATAACTAAATATTGTAGCAACAGATGTAAAAACAGCCACCATGAGCAAGAGTCAAAAGAACCTTCAGATCTATCATATTAAACCTGCAAAGTCTGCAGATTCTAGAATGATCCAATACTTTATTTTATATTCTGAAATGTTAATATGCTTAAAAGAAATGAGTATAGGAAATATGAAAGAATGAGATTGCCAGAAGTTGGATTTTTGAATGGCAATAATAAATAGAATTTACAGTGAGGTATGAAGGTTCAAATTAGAAATTTAGATGAATTCAACAGAAAAAGTTCTTGTACAGACTGGAAGATGGGTAAAAATACACAATGCAACATTGAATAACAAGAAACTATAAAGAGATGTTAACTTATAAGCAAGACAGAAATCCATAGGTTTGATAATCAGTGACAGCTAAGATTATGGCGGGGGTGATGTTGAGACTGAACATTTTCCAGTACTGATGATACATTATCAGATTAAAGAATCCCAACTAAAGCAAGAGAAAACCCACACCTGCGTGGTATATAGTAATATAAAGAATATCCCCAAACAAATAGGTCCTTAAAAGCAGCCGGGGACAGGCGGGGAACATGACCTTCAAAAAAGTGACAGACTAACAACAGCAACAACAGAAATCAGAAGAAAGTAGATGCCATTCTTAATTTTCAGGTCCTGAAATCAAAAATCTAGACACAGCCAAATTCTGTTCCCTGTTCTTTACAGACATTTTTATATAAAAACCATAATTTATTTTCCAGCCCTTGCTGAAGGAACTTTAAAGGATGTGCTTAGGGAAGAAAATTAATTCATGTCATTCAAGGGGGAAAAATGATTTACAAGGGAAATTGTAAACTCAGATAAAGTGGTATGAAAATATTTTTAGTTTAAGTAAAGTTCCTCAAAAAGAACATAATATGACCCAGCAGTTCCTCTCCTAGGTATATACTCAAAAGCAAGAATTCAAACAGATGTTTGTACACACCAATGTTTACAGCAGCATCATTCACAAGAGCCAAAAGGTAGAAACCCAAATGTCCATCAACAGATGAATGGAAAAACAAAATGTGGCATATACATACAACGGAATATTTTTCAGCCTTAAAAAGGAACATTCTGACATGCTACAACATAGATTAATCTTGAAAACATGTCAAGTGAAATAAGCTAGACGCAAAGAGACAAATACTGTACAATTCCATTAGTTCCTAGAATAGGTAAATTCCATGGAGATTGAAAGTAGAATGATTGCTACCACGGCTAGGAGGAAGAGGGAATGGGAATTATTGTTTAATGGGTATAGAGTTTATGTTTGGGATGATGAAAAAATTGAGATGATAGTGATGGTTTCACAACATTGTAAATGTACCACCACTGAATTGCATACTTAAAAATGGTTGTTTTTATGTATATTTTACCAAAATAACTGCAATTAGGAAAAGCCTTTAGAGGTGAAGGAAAAAATGACATTAAAAAAAGTGATTTAAAAGGCAGGAAAGAAGGAACAAATTGGACTTTTCCACTCCAATTGCCATATAAAGATTGGATTAAGTAATTTTAGCACATATGCTGCCGAAGCAAGCATGATTGGATTCAATAAGACAACTGTATGTTGTTTTTAAAAGTTTGACTATAGGTTAAAAGTAAAAGTAGACTCGTCCCTCCATATCCAAGGGGGATTGGTTCCAGGACCCCAGCAGATGCAAACTCCTGGGATGCTTGAGTCCCCAACATAAACCAAAAAGCAACTATCAGTAAATTTCAAAGGATTATGTAAGTTGAACTTGAAATCATATAAAGTATATTCTATGATGACAATGGAATTCAACTAAAAATAACTACAAAATCCCTGAATGTTGAGAAATTAAGTAACATACTTCTAAGTAACCCATTAATTAAAGAAGAAATAAGAATGGAAATTAGATACTTGGAACAAAATAATAAAAATATAAGACTTTAAAAATGGATTTGGTTACAAAAGTACTTAGAGGGGGAATTTATAGTTTTAAATGTATATATTTTTTAAAAAGGCTTCAATGAACATGGGAGTGCATAAATCTTTACAGATAAGTGTTTTCAAATTTTGGGGGTAGATGCCCAGAAGAGGGATTACTGGGTCATATAGTAATCTTAAGTTTTTGAAGAACCTCCATACTGTTTTCCATAGATGCTGTACCAACTCACATTCACCAGCAGCATATGGAGAGGTTGTTTTCCCCACAACCTCTCCAGCACTTATTACCTGTCCTGTTGATGACAGCCATTCTAACAGGTGTGATGCGGTATCTCATTATGGTTTTGACTTGCAGTTCTCTAATAGCTAGTGAAGTTGAGAACCTTTTCATATATCTGTTGGCCATATGTCTTCTTGGGAGACATGTCTGTTTAGGTCCTCTGCCCATTTTTGAATTGGATTTTTGTTGTTGAGTTGTATGAATTCTTTATATATTTTGGAAATTAGCTCTTTATTGGAGGCATGTTTACAAACATCTTCTCACACTGAGTTGGTTGCCTCTTTGTTTTGTTGATGGTTTCTTTTGCTTTTTAGTTTGATACAATTCCATTCATTCATTTTTGCTTTTCCTTCCCTTGCCTTTGAGGTCAAATTCATAAAATCCTCTCTAAATCCAAGGTCCATAAGTTTAGTACCTTTGTTTTCTTCTGTGCAATTTACTGTTACATGTCTTATATTTAGGTCTTTGATCCATTTTGAGTTAATTATGGTATATGGTGACAAATAGCAGTCCAGTTTTATTCTTTTGCATGTGGCTTTTCAATTTTTCCAGCACCATTTATTGAAGAGGCTTTTTTTTTCCTCCATAGTATATTTTTGGCTCCTTTGTTGAAGATTATTTGCCCATGTATATATGGGTTTATATCTGGGCTTTCAATTCTGTTCCATTAGTCTGTGTGTCTGTTTTCTGCTAATACCATGATGTTTTTGATTGTCATCACTTTGTAGTTTAATTTGAAGTCAGGCAGTGTGATACTTCTGGTCTTGTTCTTTTTTTCTCTGAGGATTGCTTTGGCTATTCAGAATATTTTGTGATTCCACACAAATCTAATGATTTTTGTTCTATTTCTTTAAAAAATGCCATTGGGATTTTTTATGGAAATTACATTAATTATTTGTGATGACCAAGACATTAAACAACTGAGGCACCAACATGGGTTGTTTCCACCTTTGGCTATGGTGAATAGTGCTCCTGTGAACACTGATGTACAAATAGTTGAATCCCTATTCTCAATCCCTTTGGGAATGTACCTGGGAGCAGAATTTCTGGTCACATGATAATTGTATGTTAAACTTTTTGATGTACCACCAAAGTTTTTTCCACCGTGGCAGTACCATTTCACATTTCCACTAGTAATGCATAATAGTTCCAGTTTCTCCATGTCACTGCCAACATGTGTTATTTTCCATTTTTAAAAAATATAGCTATCCCAGTAGGTGTGAAGAGTTATCATGGTTTGATTTGCATTTCCCTGTGAAGTGTTATCATGGTTTGATTTGCATTTCCCTAATGATTTTGAGCATCTCTCCATGTGCATATTGGCCATCTAAATATCTTTAGATAAATGTCTATTCAAGTCTTTTGCACATTTTTTTACTGTTGTCTTTTTGTTGGATTATGAATTCTTTATATATTCTGGATATTAAACCATTATCAAATAGTTTCTCCCATTCTGTGGGTTGTCTTTTCATTCTCTTGATAGTGTACTTTTAGTCCAAAAAAATTTCTTAAATCCTTAATTTTAGTGGCCTAATTTATCTATTTTTTTTTTTTTACTGTGCTTTAGGTATTATATTTAAGAAACCATTCCTAAATCCAAGGTCATGAGATTTGCTCTTATGTTTTCTTCTATGAGTTTTATAGTTTAACCCTTAAAATTAGGTTTGATCCATTTTGAATTAATTTTTGTATGTGGTATAATGTAAGGGTCAAATTTCATTCCTTTAAATATGGATACCCATTTTTTCAGCACCATTTGTTGAAGAGATAGTTTTTTCCCTCACTGAATGATCTTGGCTCCTTAGTCAGAAAATAATTGACCCATAGATGTGAGGGTTTACTTCTAGGCTCTCAATCTATTACATTCGTGTGTGTGTATGTGTGTGTATTCATAGTCTTTTGGCAGTACCATACTGTTTTAATTCCTATAGTTTTGTAGTAAGTTTTGAAATCAAGAACAGAATCCTCTTTGTTCTTTTTCAAGATTGTTTTGGATATTCAGGGTCCTTTTAAATTTCACATGAATTTTGGATATGTTTTTCTACTTCTGGAAAAAAAAGCCATCTGGATTTTGATATAGATTACACTGAAACTATATATATTACTCTGAGTAGTATTGTCATCTTACCAATATTAGATCTTGCGGTCCATGAACATATCTTTCCATTTATTGGTGACTTCTTCCCTCTTCCAGTTTTACTGAGCTATAATAACATACAACATTGTGTATGTTTAAGGTGTACAATGAGTTGATTTGATAAATACAAACATACTTATGTGTACATACATACACATATATATGTATATAGCAGAATGATTACCTACCAGTGTCTTCTCTAATTTCTTTGAAAAATGTTTTCTATTTTTCAGTGTTCAAGTCTTGTGTCTCCTTGATTAAATTTATTCCTAAATATTTTATTCTGTTGATGCTATTGAAAGTGGAATTGTCTTACATTTTCTGGATCATTCATTGTTATAGAAGTGCAACTGATTATTTCAATTGATTTTTTCATAATTTTGTATCCTGAAACATTGCTCGATTTGTTTATCAGCTTCAACAATTGTGTGTGTGTGTGTGTGTGTGTGTGTGTGTGTAATCTTTAGAGTTTTTACATATAAGAAGATGATGTCATCTGTGAGCAGGGATAATTTTACATCTTCCTTTTCAATCTGGGTGCCTTTAATTTCTTTACCTAATTGTTCTGGCTAGAACTCCCAGTTCCATATTGAATAGAAAGTAAGCATCCTTGTCTTGTTCATTCTCTTCTCTCTCTCCTCCTCCCTTTAGTGAAGCTAAAGATCAGTTTTGCTGATCTTTTCATAAAACCATCTTTTGGTTTTGTTGTTTTTCTCTTTTTGTTTCCAATTTCATTTATTTTCAATCTACTTTTTAAATTTTCCTCCTTTTCCTGGCTTTAGATTTAGCTTGCTTTTCTTTCTTTAGTTCCTTAAGGTGTACAATTAGGTCATCGATTTGAGGCCTTTTTCTTTTTTAATGTAGGCAATTACAGCTATAAATCTTTCTCTGAGCACTATTTTTTTTTCTGCATCCCTGTATTTTGGCATGTTGTCTTTTAATTTTAATTCAAGATATTTTCCAATTTCCATTGTGATATTTTCCTTGACCCTTTAAGATTGTGTATTAAAACGTTCAATATTTGTGAGTTTTCCAGTTCCCCTTGGTTACTGATTTTTATTTTCATTTCTTTGTGAAAATTAGTATGCTTTCAATCGTTTAAAATTTGAGACATGTTTTGTGGTCTTACATATAGTTTATCCTGTAGAACGATGTATATTCTCTTCTTGTTGAGCCCAGTATCCTGTATATGTCTGTTAGGTCTAACGACTGTATAGTGTTGTTTAAGTACTCTGTTTCATTCTTAATTGTATACTAGGCTATTCTGTTCATTATTGAAAGTTCTATTATTGTACAACTTTCCATTTCTCTCTTCAATTATGACAATATATATTGTGCGGCTCTGTTGTTAGGTGCATATTCTCTTGATGGATTGACCCTTTAATCAATGTTTAAACTCCTTTGCTGTAATCTTTTTTGATTTAAAATCTATTTGCCTAATAATAATTTAGATACCCTGGCTCTCTTTTGATTACTATTTCCATGGAATATCTTTTCCCATTTTGTTACTTTCAATCTTATGTCTTTGTATCTAAATTGAGTCAGCATAAAGCTGGATTGTTTTTTATCTGTACTCCCAATCTCTGCCTTTTAATTGGAGAGTTTAATCCATTTACATTTAATTACTCATGGGGAAGAACTTACTTCTGTTTAGCCATTTGTTTCTTTATATGACCTTTGTTCGATTCCTTCATTACTGCCTTTTTTTCATATTTAGTTAAAATTTTATACTGTACCATTTTCATTTTTTCTGTGTATTTTTTATATTTTTAGTTACTTTAGTGATTATAATTAACATCTTAAACTTATAACCTAGTTTTAACACCAACTCATTTCAATAGTATTCAAAAACTCCTAAACATCTTTCTCTCTTTATATTGTTATTGTCAAAGCCTACATTTCTATACCTTGTGTGCCCATCAAAATAGATTTATAATGTGCATGTGCCTTTAATTCATATGGGGAAAAAGAGGAGTCACAAGCCAAAGGTACAATGCTGGCTTTTATTTTTACCAATGTAGTTACTTTTGTTTTCCTTATTTTTCTCATATGGCTTTAAGTTACTACCTAGTGTCCTTCCAGTTCTTCCTGAAGAACTCCCTTTAGCTTTTTTTTTTTTCTTTTTCTTTTTTTCTTGTAGAGCAGGCCTGGTACTAATGAATCCCTTTAGCTTTTGTTTATCAGGGAATATCTTAATTTCACCTTCATTCTTGAAGGATAGGTTTGCTGGATATATAATTATTCACTGACAAGTTTTCTTTCAGCACCTTAAATGTTATCACACTGCCTCTAGCTTCCATGGTTTCTAATGAGAAATCAGTTCTTATTAAGGACCCCCCTGTACATGAGGAGCTGCTTCTCTTCTACTGCTTTCAAGATTCTTTGTCTCAGTCGTTCAACAATTTGACTGTACTCATCTCAGTGTGGATCCCTTTTTTTTTTATCCTGCTTGGAATTTGTTGTGTGTGTAAATTCCTCTTTCAGATACAGGAGAATTATACCATTGTTTATTCAAATATTGGTTTTGTTCCTTTCTCTCTTGTCTCCTTCTGGAAATCCCACAGTGCATAAATTGGTAAGCTTGATGGCCTGCTACAAGTTCCTTAGGCTATGTTCACTTTTCTTCATTTTTCTTTCTGCTCCTCAGACTGAATTGTTTCAATTGTTCTACCTTCGAGTTCAGTGATTATTTCTCCTGCTTACTCAGATCTGCTGTTTAAACCCTCCAGTGTATTTTTTTTTTCATTTCAGTTCATTTGTAGTTTTTAAAAAACTTTTGATTCATTTTGTTCAGACATTGTTTTCCTGGTTTTCTTTACTTCTTGCCCATATTTAAGACAGTTGGATTAAAGTCTTTGCTTAGAAAATGCAATGTCTGGGCTTCCCCAGGCGTTATTTCTGTAAACTTAATTTTTTTCCTTTGAATAAACCAATTTCCAGGTTTTTTATGCTTTGTGATTTTTCTTATTGAAAACTGGACAAATTTTTCAGAATTCTGGAAGTCAGAATCTCCCCCTTCCTTAGGGTTTGCTGTTCTTAATTGTTGAAGGCCTAGTTGTGTTCAGCCAGTGTTTTGAGGGATTTCCTTGGATGGTAGGACCTTAAAAAACCAAAAAATACAACTTGTCCCAGTTTTTATGGATTGTCTGTGCTGGGCACTCTTTTAATACTTAGCCAGACCATTTTTTATTCTACTTTAGCCTTCACTTCCTGATTGCATAGAGCCTATAGATCAGCCATGTCACCATATTTAGGGACTTCTTACGGCTTTTCTGAGCATGTTTCCTGTCCTGGGCATGCATGTGGTTTTCTAAACTCCCCAGTACACACACATACTTTTGAATGCCCCAGCATCCCAAGGAACCCTTTCCCTCCCTAGCTTTTCCTCTAGATTTTAAGCAGTCTATTTTATGTCTCAACTGTACTCTTTTGACTGAGGTAGTTGCACATTTTTAAAAATTTCCTTAACATGTTTTCAAGGAATGCCTGATGCTTTTCCAACCTGAATAATTCCCAAGACAGGCAAACTGAAGGTTAGCACCTTGTGTTAGTTGTCCAGGATGGTCCCTAGACAGGTTAGGGCAGACAAACATGATAATTTGTGAATAGGGTCTGCTTTGTTCCCCTGGAACTAGGGGCCACAGTCCCACTCTGATAATGTGGGATGCT
This sequence comes from Eidolon dupreanum, assembly GCA_028627145.1. Lineage (NCBI taxonomy): Eukaryota > Metazoa > Chordata > Mammalia > Chiroptera > Pteropodidae > Eidolon > Eidolon dupreanum. The sequence goes on along the minus strand of CM053515.1, from coordinate 51,358,869 downwards.
GTTTTCAAGACTGCTGCCAAGCTCACAAATGGGTGGAGCAAAGCCAAGTACAAATGCCACACACTGTTTTTAAGCTTTTCCCTCAACACAGCATTCACTTGGTGTAAATCTTTTATTTTACACAGCTCTGACAAAGTTTGTTCTGACAGTTTCTGATTCTTTTTTTGTTTCTTTGGAGGAATGTTTGGAGCTGTCAACTTCACCATTTTGCTGACATCACTCTATGAATATTATTTTTTAAAACTGTAATTATGTGTAGAACTTTCTTAGCTTAAAAAAAAAGTATTTCTCTACTGTGGTTTAGACTTGCATTTCTGAAATACATCAGTAGCTAAGGAGCGATAATTCTGGCATCTCAAAAAAAGTCTTGGTCAAATAAATTTGGAAAAAGCATATGAAAGACTCTAAAAAGTTGTAAAGAAACCTGCTTTATGTTTATTTTAACCAAACATTTCCTAAGTTTATTTCACTTGAGCCTTTATTATTGGTAATATATATTAACATTTGAAGAGCATCTATCACTAGGATAGGAAAAGAGAAATGGTCCCAATTCTTCAAAGCTTTATAATTTACATTTGTTCCCATAGCCACAGTTATGGGGCTGGGTGTCAAAGAGAGGTGCAGAGGCAGGCATGACTAGTATTACTTGGAAACAAATATGTCACCACCTTTGCTCCTCAGTAGTCTTAAAACACACCTAGAAATATTCAAGACCAGAGGGCACATGAGCTGTACAACTGGTTAAGTGCTCAGGAAGGCATCTTTGATAGATGATAGGGGCAGAGTGGGAATGGACAGGGAAAGTGAGGTTAGAGCCTACCTAGAGTGAACTGCTGCTGGGTGATCACAAGCTGGACAGTGATTTTTAAAAAGCTGTGTTTAAAAACAAATGAGTTGGTGTGGAATGCTATCACAAGTAATCTTGAAAAAAAATTTTTATGGCACCAAGTAGATTCAGGCTGCAGTTAAGGTGGGAACAGTGGGAACTTGTACTACCATGGACCTAAATTGAGGGCCTGAGTATAGAGAACTTTTATTGTGATGTTTACACCATTATTTCCCTTCCCAGACTGTGGGCCCTTCCAGCACCAAGATTATGACTCACTTCTGTTTCCAATGCTGTCCAACAGAGTAATGAGGGGAAATGGAACACAATCATGATGAGTCAACCATGCTTTCCTTAGCTTCAAAGCAGGAATGGAGAAAACAATTAAAACAAACCCTACATTTAGATCATTTTATTTGGAAGGCTCAAACAGTGGTTATCATTATTTATTCTGTCCATCCATCCATCTGGATAAATTCTGATTATCCACATAAGAACAAAAATGCTTAGGGATTATGAGCATCTCTTAATTCCAATGTCATTCTGCAAATGAGCCAGATAAATGCAATCACAAAATTGATATATCCTGTCAACATGTCAATTCTTCTCAACTTGATTTATAGATTCAATTCAATCCCAGTCAAAATCCCAGAAAGTTATTTTGTAGATATTGACAAATGAATTCTAAGGTTTATATGGAGAGGTAAAAGACCCAGAATAGCCAACACAATTTTGAAGGAAAAAAACAAAGCTGAAGGGCTGACTCTACTTGACTTTAAGACTTATTATAAAACTACATTAACCAAGGCAGTGTGGAAAATTACCAAAAAAAAAAAGTGTGTACTGGCAAAAAAATAGGCAAATACCTCATTGGAAGAGACTAGAGAGCCCTTAAATAGGCCCACAAAAATACAGTAAACTAATTTCTGACAAAGGAGCAGGGATAATATAATGCAGCAGACAGTCTTCAATAAATGGTGCTGGAAAAACTGGATATCCACATGCAGAATAAAAATCTTGATACAGACCTTATATGCTTTACGAGAATTAAAATACACCACAGACCTAGATCTAAAATACAAAGCTATAAAACTTCTAGAAGATAACATAAGAGAAAACCTTAGGTAACCCTGGGTATGGTGATGACTTTTAAGATTCAACACCAAAGGCATGATCATGAAAGAAATAACTGATAAGCTGGATTTCATCAAAATTAAAAACTAACTGTGGGCAGTGAAGACACAATACAAAATATATATATGACTGTTGAATTCTACACATGAAGCATTGGATTTCGTGAACCAATGTCATCATAAAAAAAAAAAAGTTAAAAACTGCTTTGTGAAAGACAATGTGAAGAGAATGAGCAAACAAGCCACAGATTAGGAGAAAATACTGGCAAAAGACACATCTGATAAAGAACTACTATCTCAAGTAGATGAAGAATTCTTAAAACTCAATAATAAGGAAACAATCCAATTAAAAAATGGGTAAAAGACCCAAACAGACACCTCACCAAAGAAGATAGACGGATGGCAAAAGAGCATGTGAAAAAACGTTCAACATCACGTCATTCAGGAATTGCCAGTTAAAACGAGATACCACTACACATCTATTAGGATGGTCAAAATCCCAAACACTACCACCACCAAATGCTGGTGAGAATGTGGGGCAATAGGAACTCTCATTTGTTACTGCTGGTAATTCAAAATGGTACTTTGGAAGATAGTTTAGCAGTTTCTTACAAAACTAAACATACTCTTACCATATGATCCAGCAGTTGTACACCTTGGTATTTACCCTAAGTTCAAACATACATCCACACAAAAACCCACACATGGACATTTACAGCTTTATTCTTAATTGCCAAAACCTGGAAGCAACCAAGATGTCTTTCAGTAGGTGAATGGATAGTGTGGTACATCCACACAGTGGAGTATTATTCAGCAATAAAAAGAAATGAGCTATCAAGCCATTAAAAGACATGAAGGAAACGTACATGCATATTAGGAAGTGAAAAAAGCCAATTTTAAAAGGCTACATATGATATGATTCTGGTAACAAATGTACTTCTGTGGTTTGGGATGTGGATACACGAGGGAAAATGGTACATGTGTTGTGGCAGGAGGTATATGTGAATTCTGCATTTTCCAGTCAATTGTGCTATAAACATAAAACTGCTCTAAAATATGTTTACTTAAAAAAAAACAAAGTATATCCTGAAGATAAAATCATCATATAATGGTCCCTGGATTCAAGATTTCCATTTAGCATGATGAAACTATAAGGACCTCATTGCAACTACATCTGAGGTATAAGGATTTCTCTATACCAGTAGTCTCAAACCTTTTTGGCACCAGGGACTGGTGCTCCTATGAGAATCTAATGCCTTATGATCTGGGGTGGAGCTGGGGTGGTGATGCTAGTGCTGGGGAGTGGCTGCAAATACAGATGAAGCTTCACTCACTTGCCTGCCACTCACCTCCTGCTGTGCGGCCTGGTTCCTAACAGGCCATGGACTGGTACTGGTCCATGGCCTGGGAACTGGGGAGCCCTGCTCTACACAATCTACAAAAAATAACCTGTGAGAGAGTGGAAGAGTGGATGAGGTTTTTTTTCCTGTCTGGTTTATTATACACAGGACTTGGACCAAAGAAATCTAGTTTGAACCCCAGCTCTGCAAGGTGAGCTGCTTTCCTTATTTGTGAAGACTAAATTAGATCACAAATGTCAAAGAAAAAGCTGTCAAACACATACATATATAAACTGTTACTGTTAAATTATTTATAAATGTAACAGGAATGTTTCAGATGTGTAAGAGTGGTTCATCATGCAGACCACACCATTCCTCTCACTGATGGGTAGGCCTATATCCCAAGTATCCAAAATAACCAGCTCAAAGCAGGGACAGACAATCAAGAATCCTAATCTCACAACTGTCTGCTCTGCTCTGGGTGCAATCCTATAATGGGAAGGAAAGAAAAGACACACACACACACACACACACACACACACACACACACACACACCCCCGGACAAAGGGATGCAATTCCCAACCATCCCTTTTGTTAAACACATAGCATAAGTGGCTCCCACATCATGTCTCTGAAGGGTAGGGAGCAGCATTCACAGAGCAGAAGCCCTTTCTGTTGAACTTCCAAGTCCCATATGCCTGGCTTTAACACCTCCTCTCTTTTCCAGGCCACATATGAAATAATTTGGAACAGTAAACACCTTGAAAGTTCATTGCACATGACAATCTAAAATGAGACCAAGTGTTAAAGCAGATATTTATTAAAATTCATTTATAGTGTTTTATAGCAAAAAAAAAAAAAAAATGTACAGAGTACTCAACATTTAGGAAATAAACTCTATTCTCAGAAGTGTCTTGTGAGAAGACCAAATTCTTTGCCCTCCCTCCAAAAAAGAAACTTCTGTTTTATACTCCTGAAAATGATGCATTTATTACACCACTTCTCAATAACAATCCTGTTGAGATCCCAAAACCTCTGCAGAGAGTGAAGAGATATTAGCAGAGAACTTTCTCCAGGATGCAAAGTCGCATCACAGAAGTGTAGTGCAAGATACAGAAAATGGCTGCCACTTCAGAGGAGTGTGTGCACACCTGGTGGACAGGCCATGAGAAGAGCATGAGTGCCCAGCTGGGCAGCCCCTAGCTGCGGAGTGTAGCCAGCCGGGACTGCATGGCCTCTAGGGCTTCCTCCTCCTCCTCCTCCTCCTCATCTTCTGAGGCAGCCATTGCTCCTGAAGGTCCAGGCTCTGGAAGGTCATCAGTCACTTTACTAGGTGCCTTGCCTAAGGCCCCTGAAAAGAAAGAGCAAACAGATTAACAAAATATTGGCTTAAGGGAATGGTACCTCATCTTCCCTGCCTTTCACACCTGGATCAGTCTGACAAGAAACAGAGAAGCAGCAATAAAACAAGCTGTTTTGATGGGGTTTTGCTCACTATGACAAATGTGCAAATACCAACTTGTAATGCTACTAAAGTTATAACAACCATAAGGATTTTAATTTTAAGAATTTTGGTTCTGAAGCTCTTAATCTAAATTCTTAAACACTAGAGAATATTTAATTTTCAAGATTCATGAAGATTTGAAATCTAACTAAACTGTTTCTAAATCTTCACAACATGTTTTTCTGGAGTACAGAGTAACTAGTCGTCTTTCTCCCCAAAATTAAAACAAATAATAGACAAAAATTAAATATCACCAATTATATTTTTTATTAAACATAAAACTTACAAACTCCAGAAGTAAAAATTAAGGATTAAAAACTCAACTTCTGGTCAAGATGGCATGCTGTGCATGCCTCCACCCAAAATCACATCAAACTACAACTAAATTATAGAACAACCATCACTGGGAATCACGTGAAGACTAGGTGAACAAAACTCCTATAACTAAAGATATAAAGAAGTGACACTGAGACTGGTAGGAGGGATGGAAACACAGAATGGGCAGGTCCCACACCAACCCTGCGGTGATTAAGAAACGGGAGGGTATCTTGGCTGCAAAGGGCCCCTCTGAGGAATGAAGGTCCCAGCCCCACATCAGACTCCCCAGCCTGGGACACCAGTGCTGGGAAGAGGAGTCCCCATATCTGGCTGTGAACACTATCAGAGACTGCTTCTGAGAAAGATACATGGTGAGGCACTGACTACTTGCTCACAAACTTATTTGCTCTAAGCTCTAGTGCAGGGGAAGTAGCTTGAAAAGCATCAGGAATATAAGAGAACTAAACTGACTAATTTCAGGGTGAGGGCTGGATGGGCAAGGGTTAGGCCAATACTCTGCAAGGACAGAAGCCCTGGAAGGTGCCAAATCTGTGCTCTCCATTAAACTGGTGAAAACCATTCATCTTGCTCTGGTAATTACAAGACTCTGCCCTACCCAAGTTGCTTGCCTGGCTCAAGCCTCCACAAAAGCAGCCTGCCTCAGCACATGTTGAAGACTTTCCCGAAAATCTGCAAACCTCACATCTGTGGTAGGAGCCCTAGGCTTGGGCTGCAGACATTTTCAAAGGTCTGCAAATCCCACGCATATGGTGGCTGGCCTCAGTGTGCATTGTAGCTCCTGTCAAGCAACCTCAATCCCACCACAAGCAGCAGCCAGTCTTGGCATGTAAAGTAGCTCCAATTAAGGTGCCACAAGCTTAGCACAAGTGACAGCTGGCCTTAGCTTGCTTCAGAGTGTCTAGCAAAGGGTCCCAAGCCTGGAACAAGTATCGGCCAGCCTTAGTTCGCAGCATAGATTTTCCCAAATAACTCAAAGCCCAGCTTAAATGCTAGGTGACCTTGGCCTGCACCAGAACCCCTCCCAAGAGGCCCCAGACCCAATAAACCTGGTGACCGACTTCAGACAAAACCAGAGCCCCATCCAACCAGCTCCACAATCAATATACCACAAGGTCGGACTTGGCTGGTACCAGAGCCCCGTTAAAGTGACTTCAGCTCTGTGGGGTCAGCCCCTGCACAACACCTGGTCTGCTGTATTTGTGGCCAGCCCTCACAGCAAGTCAGCCTGGAGGTGAACTCTAACCACTGACATGCCAGCAGCAACTGAGGCTTAACTACAACAGGAGGGCACACACAACCCACGCAGTGTCAACTGGATCATCTGTCTCAGATGACAGGGACATTGTGACCTTAGGCCCCACAAGACACTATCTACATAACTCCACTCTGTCAAGACTGAGAGACATAGCATATCTACATAATACATAGAAACAAACATGAGGAATCAACCAAAATGAGGACACAAAAAATATGTCCCAAACAAAAAACTAGGAAAAAACTCAAAAAAAAGAAAAAGAAAAAGAAATCTGTAAGAGACAGAGTACAAAACAGTGGTTATAAGGGTGCTCAGTAAACTTGTGAAAAGAATAGATGAACGCACTGAGAACTTCAATGGAGAGAAAAAAAGTAGATATAAAACATAAAGAACAAATCAGAACTGAAAAATACAATAACTGAAACGAGGAATACACTAGAGGGAATCTACAGCAGATTAAATGAAGGAGAGTATCAAATCAGTGAACTGGGAGACAAGGCAGTGGAAAACAACCAATCAGAACAGCAAAAAACAACAAAAAGAATTTTTAAAAATAATAGTTTAAGAGATGTCAAGGGTATCACCATTTGCATTATAGGAATACCAGAAGAAGAAGATAAAAAGAGATTGAAAACCCATTTGAAGAAATAATGATGCAAAACTTCCCTAACCTGCCAAAGGAAATAGACATACAAGTCCAAGGAGCACAAAGAGTCCCAAACAAGATGAACCAAAAGTGGCCACACCAAGACACATCACAATTAATATGCAAAAAGTTAAAGACAAAGAAAGAATCTAAAAGTAGAAAAAGAAAAGCAGTTTGTCATGTATGAGGGACCTCCCATAAGACAACCAGCTGATTTTTCAACAAAACATCGCAGGCCAGAAGAGAAACGGCACCAACTATTCCAAGTAATGAAAGGAAAAAAACGTACAACCAAGATTACTCTATACAGCAAGGCTATCATTTAGAACAGAAAAAGAGATAAGAGTTTCCAGACAAGAAAACGCTAAAGGAGTTAATCACCACTAAACCAGCATTACAAAAAATGTTAAAAGACTTAAGTAGAAAAGACGAAAATATGAATCTGAAAATATAGAAAAGAAAAAATATCACTGACAAAGGCAAACCCTTGGCAAAAGATGTTGGTCAACCAATTATAAAGTTAATATAAAAAATGAAAGTAGAAATACCGTGTGTAATTACAATAATAAATTAAGGGTTACAAACACATATATAAAAGAAATAAAAAATAATGACAAAAATAAAAGTGTGGAGGGAGTAAATAGTGATTTTAGAATGTGTTTGAACTTAACTGACCATCAACTTAAAATAGCCTGCTATATCAATAGCTTGGTATTTATGAAGCACATAGTAACCAAAGCCAAAAATCTGTAAGAGATATACAAGAAATAAATAGAAATTCAAGCATAACACTATATAAAGTCATCAACATACAAGAGCAGAGAGCAAGACAATAAGGAATAGAGAACTACATAAGAAATGAGAAAACAAATAAATGGCAATAACTACATACCTATCAACAATTACTTTAAATGTAAATGGATTAAATGTTCCAATAAAAAAACATAGGGTGGCTGAATAGATAAAAAACAAAAACAAAAACAAAAACAAAACAAGACCCATACATCCACTGTCTGTAAGATACCCGCTTCAGGTCAAAAGATTCATACAGACTGAAAGTAAAAGGATGGAAAAAGATATTTCATAACAGAAATGAAAAAAAAAAGCTGGCGTTGCAATACTTATATCAGAAAAAATAGACTTTAAAACAAGAGACAAAGAAGGGCATTTCATAATGATAAAGGGATCAATCTAACAAGAAGCAATTTATAACTTGCAAACATCTATGCACCCAAAGAAAAGTATCTACTTATATAAGGCAAAAATTGACAGACAAAAAGGAAGAGATCAAAAGTAATACAGTCATAGTAGGGAAATTTAACATCCCACTGATCATGCAGGCAGAAAATCACTAAGGAAACAGTGGTCTTAACTGACACTAGACTAAATATATTTTATAAAATATTTTAAAAACGTTTCACACAAAAGCAGCAGAATATACATTGTTTTCAAGTGCACGTGAAACATTTTCTAGAACACACAATGGACCGAAAACAAGTCTCAATAAGTTTAGCAGGACCGAAATCATAACAAGCATCTCTCTGACCACAATGGTATGGAACTAGAAATCAATTACGAGAAAAATAAAAAACACACGAACACATGGAGGCTAATCAACATGCTACTAAACAATGAGTGGGTTAACAATGAGATGAAGGAAAACATCAAAAGACACCTTTAGACAAATAAAAATGAAAACACAATGACCCCAAATATATGAAACACAGTGAAAGCAGTACTAAGAGAGAAATTCATAGCAATATAGGCTTACCTCAGAACAGCGAAAATAAATGAAATAGTCTAAAAAAAACGGTAAAAAAGATCAATGAAACAGAGACGGTTCTTTGAAAATATAAAAAAAAAAATTGACAAACCTTTAGCCAGTCATCAGTTAAAAAAGAACAGAAACAAATAAAATCAGAAATGAAAGAGAAGTGACAACTGACACCACATAAATACAAAGAATTATAAGAAACTAGGAGCAATTGTACACCAACAAATTTGACAACCTGGAAGAAACAGGTAAATTCCTAGACACATACAATCTTCTAAGGCTGAAACAAGAAGAAACAAAACCTGAACAAACTGATAACTACTAATGAAATCAAATCAATAATTAAAAAACTCTCAACAAACAAAAGTCCTGAACCCGACTGTGCCATAGGTACATTTTAAATTTTCTTAATTTTCAAACTATTCCAAAAAATTGAAGAAGAAAGTTTCCCACACTCATTTTACAAGGCCATCATTACCCTGATACCAAAACCAGACAAAGATACTACCAAACAAACAAACAAACAAACAAAAACCAAGGAAATTATAGTCCAAATCCCTGATGAACAAGATGCAAAAATCCTCAACAAAAAGAGGAAACTGAATTTGGCATGACATATAAAAGATCATACATCAATATCAAGTGGGATTTTTTTTCTGGGATGCAAGGCTGAATCACCATCTGAAATCAATAAACATTGATATACCACATAAAATGAAGGATAAAAATCCTGATTAGATCAATAGATGCAGAAAAAGCATTTGACAAAATCCAACATCCATTTATGATAAAAAGTCTCAACAAAGTAGGGACAGAGGAAACATATCTCAACATAATAAAGGCCATAGCTAACATCACACTCAATGGTGGAAAGCTTAAATCTTTTTCTTTATGATCAGAAACAAAACAAGGATATCTACTTTTAGCATTTTCATTCAACACGGTATTAGAAGTCCCAGCCATAATAATAAGACAACAAAAAGAAATAAAAGGCATCCAAATCAGAAAGAAAGAAGTAAAACTCTCACTATATGCAGATGACTGATCAAAAACTATTAGAACTAATAAACTAATTCAGTAAAGAAGCAGGATACAAAATTAATTTTCAGAAATCGGTTGCATTTTTATACACCAATAACAAATTATAAGAAATAAAGAAAATAATCCCATTTACAATTGCATCAATATATATATGTGTGTATGTATGTGTGTATATGTGTATATATGTATATGTATGTGCGTGTGTGTGTGTATATATATTTGAGAATAAATTTAAGCAAGGAGGTGAAAGACCTGTACTTGGAAAACTGTCAGACACCGAAGAAAGAAATTGAAGAAGATACAAATAAATGGAAGGATATACCACGATCATAGACAGGCAGAATTAACATTGTTAAAATGCCCATTCTACCCAAAGCAACCTACAGATTCAATGCAATCCCTATCAAAAACCAATAGCATTTTCCACAGAACTAGAACAAAAAATGCTAAAATTTATATAAAACCAAAAAGACCCCAAAAAGCCACAACGATCTTGACAAAGAAGAACAAAGTTGAAGGTATCACACAACCAGATATCAAACTATACTACAAGCCTGCAGTAATCAAAACAGCATGGTACTGGCATAAAAACAGACACATACATCAATGAAACAGAATAGAGAGCACAGAAATAAACTCACAACTATATGGTCCATTAATTTATGACAAAGGAGGCAAGAATATACAATGGGATATAGGCAATCTCTTCAACAGAGTTTCGAAAATTGGAGAGATACATGCAAAAAAAAGTGGAACTAGAGTACTTTCTTATATCATATACAAAAATAAGCTCAAAATGGATTAGAGATTTAAATATAAGACCCGAAACCATAAAACTCCCAGAAGAAAACATAAGATCTTAGCAATTTTTTTTTTTTTTGGATATATTTCCTTAGGCAAGAGAAACCAAAGAAAACAATAAACAAATGAGACTACATCAGATTAAAAATTTTGCACAGCAAAGGAAATTAGCAACAAATCAAAAAGATAACCTACCAAATGGGAGAAGATATATGTAAATGATACATCCAATAAGGGGTTAATAACCAACATATATAAAAAAACTCATACAACTTAACAGCAAAAAGGCAAACAATCTGATTAAAAAATGGGCAAACGACCTGAATAGACATTTCTCCAAAGAGGACAGAGAGATAGCCAACAGACAGGTGAAAAGATGCTCAACATCACTAATCATCAGGGAAATGCAAGTTAAAACCACAATGCAATATCACTTCACACCTATCAGAGTAGCTATCATCAATAGGCAACAAATGGCAAGTGTTGGCAAGGATATGAAAAAAAGGAAACCCTTGTGCACTGCTGGTGGGAGTGTAAATTAGTGCAGCTGTTACAAAAAACAGTATGGACATTCCTCAAACAATTAAAAATAGAACTATCATATGACCCAGCACTTTTACTTGGGTATTTATCCAAAACACTAATTCAAAAAAATATATGCAACTCTTATGTTCACTACAGCATTATTTACAATAGCCAAGATATGGAAGCAACCTAAGTATCCATCAATAGCCAAATGGATAAAGAAGACATGGTGTGTGTGTGTGTGTGTAAATATATATATAGGCCAAGGGCTTTTGATAGCTACTGCCAAATTGCTTTCAAAAAGTCTATACCAGTTTAAGCTCTCAAACACAGTTTGCGAAAACAATTATTTCAATATTTTACCTTTACATTTTGGAAACTCTGGAATTAAATAAATTCTTTATTTCTGTGTTTTAAAAAAGATGATTGTTGATATTGTGCTTATTTTTCAAGAAATAACTTGTATAATTATAGCTTAAAAGCAACTAGCTAATCTAGTAAATGCAAGAAGAATAGCCATAAAAGGAGAGGAGAAAGAAAATGAATGTCAGCATCATACCTGCTGTAATTTCAAATAGAATTTTGTCAATTTCCATTTCTGCTGCTTCTTCCATTTCTTCCTGGTCATCCATGCTTTCAAAAGTGTCCTCTAACATCTCTTCTATGATGCCAGCCTAAACAAAAAATAAACCATGTCACTTCCAACTGTTAAATCTATTCCCAAAAGACATGTCTAAGAGCCAGGGCCAAATGAACTCTAGTGTCTCCAAGGCCAGTCCACCCTTTCTGAGGGCTAACACATAAGAGAGTTGGCCACAGGAAACTGGATGCTCTCCTCTCTGTGGAAAGGCAAAAGGCCAAATCTAGCACGAAGCTAACGGCTGGCTATCAGCAGAGCTTCACAAAGTAATCCAAACTACAGTGGCAGCACTTGGGGAATAATTTGCTGACAGGTGAGCATATGTCCTGATCTGTCTTGGGAAGCACTTGCTGTAACACTGCAAACAACGTGAGTGCAAGAGTTGAAACACAGTATGAAAAGTGGTTGGAGCCACAGCAGACACTATGATAACAAACACCAAGAGCAGGGTGGGGCTTCATGGGACCCCAAAAAGGCTTAAAGAGTACTTCAGCATGTCTAGGTTACAGCTGTTGGCACAGGGTCAATCTGGTGGTTCTGGCAAGGATCAGTCAATTCACGAAAGCCTGCTCACCCTCTCCTGAAGGAACTAATAAGACAGCATTTCTGAACCCCACAAGGTAATGCCAGATTCTCTACTGGAAGCCCTATGCTTGGCAGCCTGAAGCCAGCCAGTCGGCCTCCTTAGCTGCCAGGACAGTGTGGCACCACCATCCTACTGCAGGGCACAAGAGAACTAACTGCTCCCTAACGCTGGCCAGCACGAGCAGGATCTGTGGTCTTCCTTGCTTAGCAGAGTCCTCAGCTCTCAGATAAGACCCTACTGACTGTTTTTTTTTTTTTGGTCTTCTTGTTTTTGAAGCAAAAAGTCAGAACAGCACCCTCCGATGTCAAAAAGGGGCAAGTGACATCTCTGGGTAGAAGAGGCGAGGAGGGGCTGAAGACTGTGGTGGATGGCAGAGAGAAAGCATGGGTCCAGGCTTCTGAGAAGCTGCCAGAAGAGAAAAATCCTGACTGCTTTGCAACCTACAAGAACTGTGCCTCTTGCTTTGTACCTTGAAATCTCAATGAGTCAAGGAGCAGAAAGTCACACATGGCAGTTCCAGCTCTCCTGCACTCAGCCAGGATACAACCCTTACTGAGCATGTGATGGAATCAGACTTAAAGCAAGCCCTCTCTCCTGCCTTTCTGCTCCTAGACCACTCTAGTGATTAATGACATGAATCCAGCTAATACCAGATTCTGCCCATTCTCAGGCCCTTTCTTCCCAACCAAAATGAACAAGTAAAAAAATTTACTTTCAAGGTCACACAGGTGGAGTCTTCTGGAAGTCATCTTACATTTTATAGTAGCTGTAAATAAGTTCAATAAATACTTGCTAACTGGTTAAAAAGAGAAAACTGAAATCCTGACTGTAACAGCCCTCCATGCCTGGAGGTAGAAGTTGTCATTCATTAATTTATTCATTCAATCAACAACAATTCATCAAATGCCTGCTCTGTTATTCAGTTCTAGATGGACAGGCATCACCAACTTGGGGGATGAACATCAACACACCACTTTGAAAGGATATATCCTGCTGCCTGGTTCCCTTCGACTGCTACTGCTCAATGAGTTTTTATTCCAAAGACCTGGAACCTGGGCTTTTTATATTGCTTTTCTTTTCTGTCAATTTTCTTCTCCAGTTCTTCTCTCCTAGGCCCTAGAGCCCCATATATCAATCAAGTTCATAGGAGAAAGACGATTGCTACATTTCACAAATGACATATAAAAGTTTGAGGTATATAATCTGGACTCTCAGGCCACAGGTTTGAAGTGTGAGTCAGCGTCTGCACAAGGCTTTCCTATCACCATTTCCTCTGGGGCAGCTCAAGCAATAAGGTCAGACATTTGTGCACCAACCCCATATCTGTCACTTCCTTCCAATGTTACTTATAAGTTACCTGGCAACTTATAGGTTGTTTCCTCCTGTATAAAATGGGGCTATAAATACCTACCTCACAGGGTTCCAGAGTGGACTTGACAGGACAGTATGTGTGATGTACAACTGGCTGGGAGGGGGCTCAGTAACAATGCCCTCCTGAGCCCTGTCCACCAATATAGGTTCTTGCCAAGCCCTGATCCTAAGGATGGCAGGTATTTATTAGTTTCTATTTGGTTCTGTCTCTCCTTTAATAGGCTAAAAAACCCATCAGCAAACTATAGCCTGCGGGTCAAATCCGGTCTACTGACTGCTTTTGTAAATAAAGTTTTATAGGAACACATACTCATTTGTTTACATATTGTCTATGGCTGCTTTTATACTGCAAAGCAGTTTAGTTACAAGAAAGATTTATGGCGCACAAAATAGAAATTACATTTACTATCTAGCCCTTAATAGAAAAAGTTTGCCAAAAGTTTGCTGGCAAGGGAGGTAAAACAACCTCCCACACCAGCTTCACAAACATTCCCCTAGAGTAGCTGGAAGAACCTGGGCTTTCCTCTGTCTCCCTGCTCATGTCAGGGGCTGTAAACCCTAGCTTCCTGGATCCTACACAGCTGCTCCTGGGAACCCCCCAGCTGCCCTAGAGCTGTAGGTATACTTTCACTTCTTCTAAGGGCACTCTGGCAATCTGATCCAGCCTCTGCCATTGAGCTGCTCAGAGAGTTTCAACCAATGTTAACAGCTGCTCCTCTGTCCTCAGTGTCTGGCAACAGTAGTCTGTCTATTCCGGTCCCCACACAGCCCTAGCCCCTGCCACTTGCTGACAGTGACACCTAGTGGTTGAGAATGGAATGCAGGGTTAGCCCCAGGTTACCTTCATCATCTCTTTGGACAGCTCTCGCATGGTGGCCTGGATTTCTGGGATTTTCACAAGACTCTGCATGGCCTTCATCACTTCTGTGCTCTTCTGCAAGGAACCAGCCACTCGCAAAACCGCTGAAAGAGAAATGTAATAGTCAATATTGCTCAACAGAATGTGATGCAGGATGGAAAAAAAGTCAAATTACAAGCCATTCTAATAAAAGGGAGCAGCAGTATGTGGACTCCCAAAGTTACTTACGTATCTGTGGAACACATTACTGCACCAGTTGAGCAAGAAACCAATTTTTCTAAACTATATGCTACTTTTAACACTGGTACAAAGTTTCTGAGCATGCACACCAACAGGCTAATCTGGAAAGTGACCCAAAGGCCTGCGGCTGACCTTTAGGGAAGGAAGCCAGCTAGGAATGACACCCAGGTTAAGTCACACAGCTCTAGAAGAACAGCTCTAGACCTTGCCAGGGCCACAATGTAAAACAAAAGTCTTTAGGCTACCCAAGTGGATAGCAGCCGCTCTGTGAGGAACGTCCTGCTGGTTCTCAGGAAAATGACAGAAATCAGGATACAATACAGTGAATACATATACGTATGTGTCAGGGTAAGATGGCTATAGTTCCTTGCTAGGGAAAAACTTTCTGTATTCTGAGATCATATGCATACTATGTACTATTTATAAGAAATTATAGTAGTAGCAAATGATCATCCCCCCGCCCCAAGAAAATCTTTAATATGTCAAAATAAAGAGCTGGCAACCCTCCAAAACTATTTTGGAATTTCATGACACTTAAAGTTCTGAGAACTGCTATGCATCAAGCTGTTCACCAAAACTGGCACAAGGACTTCCTCTAGCACTGTAGTGCCTGGTACGCCAGGAGCCACTGCAAACTTACTTCCCTCTGAATCTAGACTTTAGGAAGTTTTCATATCTAAGCAAAAACAAGAGGCAAGGAAACAAGGGTGACCAGGGAAATGCCTGTCTGACTTACACAGATTTTGTGATTTTTCTGAAGAAAGTAAGTTTGCTAGTTACAAAGTACACTTCACTTCCTTTAACAATGGAATAGGAAAGTAACATATTTATCTATTTATTAAGATTTATCATTCTAGAGGAAGTATCCAGAATCGGGCTAAAATAAGCAATAAATTATATACGTCATTATAATGATGTAAGATAGAAATTCTAAAATATTCAGTTGGCTAGGAATGGAAAGATGAGTAGAGGGTAAAAATAAAGCAAATCCCAGATAGTTCTATTTGAATTATGAAAGTTTGATGTCTACAAAGGCCCATGTTTTATCTTAATTTTTATCACATCTACAGCCCAAAAAATATGCTTCAAAATGACATGTGTTCAAATAAACTTTCTGTCTCATTCTGTTTATTCATTTATTTTGTTCTCTTATATTCCACATATAAGTGAAATCGTATGGGATTTCTATTGCTCTGACTTATTTCACTTAGCATAATACACTGTAGGTTTATCCATGTTGTTGCAAATGGCAAGATTTCATTATTTTTATGGCTGAGTAATATTCCA
Organism: Eidolon dupreanum; assembly: GCA_028627145.1. NCBI lineage: Eukaryota > Metazoa > Chordata > Mammalia > Chiroptera > Pteropodidae > Eidolon > Eidolon dupreanum. The sequence goes on along the minus strand of CM053515.1, from coordinate 51,342,701 downwards.
TTGTATGTGTGTGTATTAATTGTTTTTATCCATTTATCTATCAAGAGATATCTAGGATGCTTCCATATCTTAACTATTATAAATAATATTGCAATAGGAGAGAGAAAAAATGGCATAGATGATAGAGGCTCTGTTCATCCCTCTGGAGACCAAATCAAAGTGGTGATGGAAACAAGGAGCAGCAGCAAGGAAAAAATCACCTGGGATGTAGAGGAACAAGCCAAACAACTAGGGAGAAGTCCAAGAAAACACCTTGCAATGACAGCACCACCATAGCCGTGACGTCACCAAACTGGATAACAGAGGTCACTCCCTCAGAGGATTCCCTGAAACCCCGCCTCTCCCAATCACGACCCCACCCAAGCCACATCCAGGTATATCCTCAGCGAGTCAGGTGCTCCTTGCTGAGACTCGCCTGGAGGCAGCCTTGGTTTCTGGTGTGGCCTTTTGAGGTAACAATAAGCACAACATCTGTGGATTGCTTGCTGAATCTTAATGGGTAGCCCCAGAGGGGTAGAGTCTTGGGCTAAGTTTGGCCTGCAGCTGAATCCCTCTCAGGACTGTGCATTGGATACCTACTTCACAAATCCACATTAATAATACCGGGAGACTTAAGAGTTTTGCTTAGTACATAGAAACAGACACAGAAAGGCAGTCAAAATGGGAAGACAAAGAAGCAGAAACCATATGAGAGAACAGAACAGAGATCCAGATATAACCATGTCAAGTAATCTAACAGATGCAGAGTTCAAAACACTGGTTATAAAGATGCTCAATGAACTTTTGGGACATGTAGATAAATTCAGTGAGAACTTCAACAAAGAGATAAAAAACATAAAAATGGAAATTATAAAATGGAACCATTCTGAAATGAAGAACACATCTGAGATGAGAAGTATATTAAATGAAATAAACAAAGGAATAAACAAAGTGAATAAATGCCCTATCTAGAGGACAGGAAAGCCAATCGGGAAACTCAATGAGAATGGCAAGAAAAAAGATACCAAGACTATAAAAATAATTTATGGAAAACATGGGACACTATTAAGGCTTCCAATATTCGTCTGATAGGTGTAACTGAAGAAAATCAAGATGTTGAACAGTTGTTTGAAGAAATAATGATGGAAAACTTCCCTAACCTGCTGAAGGAAATGTACATACAACCTCAGGAAGCTCAGAGAACTCCAAAAATCAGGGATCCAAAGAGACCCACACCAAGACACATCATAATTAAAATGCTAAAGGTTAAGTACAAAGAAAGAATATTAAAAGCAGCAAGAGGAAAACAAACAGTTAAATATAAGGGACTACCCATAAGACTGGCAGCTGATTTCTCAAGAGAGACTATGCAGGACAGAAGGGCTTGGCAAAAAATATTCGACAGGATGAAGACCCAGGATCTACAACCAAGAATAATTTATCCAGCAAAGCTATCATTTAGAGTTGAAGGACAGATAAAGAGCTTCCCGGACAAAAATAAGCTAAAGGAATTTATCACCAGCAAGCCAATATTACAGGAAATGTTGAAGGGACTTTTTTCAGAATAAAAAACATGCATCAAAAACAGGAAGACAGAATGGTAACAACCACATTCCTACCAATAAGTACCTTAAATGGAAAAGAATTAAATGCTCCAACCAAAAGATAAAGTGGCTGTAAGGATAAGAAAACAAGACCCCTACATAGGAAAAGGAAGGGATGGAAAAAGATTTTGCTTTGATGGACCTAGAAGGTATTTAAGTCAGGCAGAGAAAGATAAACACTATATAATTTCACTTACATGCGGAATCTAAGGAATAAAAAGAACTAATCAAAAACAGACTCACAAATATAGTGAATAATTTAGTGTCAGAGGGGAGGGGGTTTTGGGGGGCTGGGAAAATGGAGTAAAGGGCTAAAGAAGTAGAAATAAGTAGCTCACGGTCACAAGGATGGGGAGCACAGCATAGGAAATGCAGTTAGTATCAATACATTGGCTAGGTGGAAGGTCAGGCGAGAGGGTGCAATTGGGGGTATCATTTTATGAATTATATAGATGTCTAACCAATGTACTGTATAGTTGAAACTAAATTTAAAAAAAATAATAATATTGCAATGAACATAAGGGTGCACATATCTTTTCAAATTAGTGTTTGTTTTCTTTGAACAAATACCCAGAAGTGGGATTGCTGGGTTGTATGGCAGTTATATTTTTAATATTTTTAGGAACTACCATGTTTTCCATAATGGCTGCACCAATCTGCAATCCCATCCACAGGGTACAAGGATTCCCTCTTCTTCATACCCTTGTCAACACTTGTTATTTGTTGATTATATGATAACAGCTATTCTGACAGGTGTGAGATGATAGCTCATTGTGGTTGTGATTTGCGTTTCCCTGATTATCTATATTGAGTATCTTTTCATATGTATGTTGGCCACCTGTATGTTCTCTTTGGAGAAATGTCTATTCAGGTCGTCTGCCCAATTATTAATTGGATTTTTTAAAATATTAAGTTGTATTAATTTTTTATAAATGTTGTATATTAATCCCTTATTTGCAAATCTCTTCTCACATTCAGTTGGCAGTCTTTTCGTTTTCTTGATGGTTCCCCTCACTGTGCAAAACTTTTATAGTTTGATGTAGTCCCATTTTTTAAATTAAATTTATTGAGGTGACATTGGTTAATAAAATTATATACGTTTTGAGTGTACAATTCAATAATACATCATCTGCATATTGCATTGTGTTCACCACCCAGTCAAGTCTCCTTCCCTAGCCATATATTTGATCTCCTTTACCCTGATCTACCTCCCACCTTTCTCTCTAAACTGTTGTCTGTATCCATGAATTTTGTCTTATTTGTTGCTTTCAGTTTTAATCCTACATATAAGTGAAATGTTTTTTAACTTTTTTTGTTTGACTTATTTCACTTAGCATGATAATCTCAAGATCCATCAATGTTGTTGCAAACAGCAGTATTTCATCTTTTCCTATGGCTGAGTAATATTCCATTGTACATCTTTATCCAATCATCTATCGAAAGGCACTTCAGTTGTTTCCATGTCTTGGCTACTGTGAATAATGCTGCAGCAAACATCAGGGTGCAAAAATCTTTACAGATAAATGTTTTCAAATTTTTTAGACATTTTTTCTTTTGTTGCCCTTGCCCGAAGAGACAAAAGATATTGCTAAAACTGATGTCAAATAGTTTACTGCCCATGTTTTCTTCTAGAAGTTTTATGGATTCAGGTCTTATATTTAAGTATTTAATCCATTTTGAGTTTATCTTTGTATATGGTATAAGAAAGTGGTCCAATTTCACAGTTTGCATGTATCTGTCTAATTTTTCCAACACCAGTTATTGAACAGTCTTTACCCCATTATATATTACCCCATTATATATTGCCTCCTTTGTCATAAATTATCTGACCATAAGTGAGGATTTATTTCTGAGCTCTCTATTCAATGTTTTAACACCATTACCATACTGTTTTGATTATTGTAGCTTTGTAGTATACTTTAAAATGAGGAGGTGTAATGCCTCTCATTATGTTCTCAAGATTTCGTTGGCTATTTGGGGTATTTTGTGGTTCCATACAAATTTTAGGATTAGTTGTTCTAGTTCTGAGAAGAATACCATTGATATTTTGATAAGGATTGCACTGAATCTGTATATTGCTTTAGGTAGTAAGGACATTTTAACAATATCAATCCTTCCAATCCATGAACATGATATATCCTTCCATTTACTTGCACCCCCTTCAACTTCTTTCTTCAATGTCTTACAGTTTCCAGAGTACAGGTCTTTCACCTCTTCAGTTAAATTTATTCCTAGGTTTTTAATTTTTTTTTGATGCAATTGTAAATTGGATTGTTTTCTTATTTTCTCCTTTTTCTTGTTACTGGTATATAGAAATGTCATAGATTTCTGTATATTAATTTTGTATTCTGCAATTTTACTGAATTCATTTATTAGTTTAAATATATATATATATATTTTTGGTGGAGTCTTTAAGGTTTTCTATATGTAGTATCAGGTAATCAGCAAACAGTGAGAGTTTTTACTTCTTCCTTTCTCATTTGAATGACTTTTTTTTTTTTTTTTTGGTCTGAATGCTGTGGTTAAGACTTCCAGTTCTATGTTGAATAGAAGTGGTGACGGTGGGTATCCTTGTTTCCGATCTAGAGAAAAAGCTTTCAGCTTTTCACCATTGAGTATATTAGCTCTAGGTTTGTCATATATGGCCTTTATTATGTTGAGGTATATTCTCTCTACACTCACTTTATTGAGTTTTTATCATAAAAAGATGAAACATTATCAAGTGCTTTTTCTCTATCTACAGAGATGATCATATGATTTTTTTTATCCTTCATTTTGTTGACATCATGTATTACATTAACTGACTTATGAATGTTCAACCATTTTTGCCTCCCTGGGATAACTTCCAATTGATCATAGTGTATAATCCTTTAAATGTATTGTTGAATCCAGCTTGCTAATACTTTGTTGAGAATTTTTGCATCTAGTTCATCTATCATATTGGCTTGTAATTTTCTTTTTTTGTAGTGTCCTCATCTGTTTTAGGTATCAGTATAATACTAGCTTCATGGAGTTTGGGAGCATTCCTTCCTCTTACATTTTTTGAAAGTTTAAGGATAGATATTCTTCTTTAAATATTTGGTAGCATTCACCTGTGAAACGATCTGGTCCTTCATTTATTGGGAGTTTTATGATTACTGCTTCAATTTGATAACTAGTAATCAGTCTGTTTAGATTCATTATCTCTTCCTGGTTCAGGCTTGAAAGGTTATAAGCTCCTAGAAACTTATTCATTTCTTCTAGACTGTCAAATTTGTTGGCATAAAATTGTTCATAGTGTTCTTTAATGATTCTTTGCATATCTGTGGTGTTGTTTGTAACTTCTCTTTATGATTTTATTTATTGAGCTCTCTTGATGAGTTTAGCTAAAGGTTTATCAATTTTCTCATTTCAAAGAATAGGCTCTTAGCTTCACTGACTTTCCTGTTTTTAAAATTTCTATTTCATTTATTTCTACTCTGATCTTATTTCCTTCCTTCTACTTACTTTGGGATTTGTTTGTTCTTTTTCTAGTTCTTTTAGGTGTAATGTTAGATTATTTGGAATTTTTCTTGTTTCCTGAGGTAGGCATGCATAGCTGTGAACTTCCCTGTTAGAACTGCTTTTACTGCATCCCATAAATTTTGAAAAGTTCTTTTCATTTACATTTGTCTCAAGGTAGTTTTTGATTGATTGATTTCCTCTTTGATCCTTTGGTTATTTAGTAGCATGTTGTTTAATCTCTATGTATTTGTGTTATTTTCCAGGTATCTTCCTATAGTTGCTTTCTAATTTCACGTCATCGTGGTCAGAAAATAGGTTTGATATGACTTAAATCTCCTTGAACTTACTGAGACTTGTTGTGTGGCCTAATATATGATCTATCCCAGAGAATGTAGCACATGCACTTGAAAAACCCGTGTCTGCAGTTTTGGGATGACATGTTCTATAAATGTCTATTAAATTGATATGATCTAATGTGACATTTAAGGCCATTATTTCCTTATTTTTTGTCTGGAGGGTCTATTCATTGATGTGAGTCGGGTATTAAAATCCTCTATTATTGTGTTACTATGAATTTCATCCTTTACGTCTATTAATATTGGCTTTATATATCTAGGTGCTTCTATGTTGGATGTGTAGATATTTATATCCTCTTCTTCGACTGACCCCTTTTTATAATTATGTAATGTTCTTCTTTGTCTTTTTTTTAATATTCTATTTTAAAGTCTATTTTGTCTGATATGAGTATTGCTTACCCTAAGCTTTCTTCTTGTTTTTATTTTCATGGAATATCTTTTCCCATCTCTTCACTTTCAGCCTGTTAGTCTTTCACGTTGAAGTGAGTCCTTGTAAGCAGCATATAAATGGATGGTGTTTTTTAATTCATTTGGCCACCGTCTTTTTATTGGAGCATTCAGTCCATTTACATTTAAAGCAATTATTGATAACTATGTACTTATTGCCATTTTGTTAATTTTTAAAAATTCTCCTCTGTTCCTTTCTTCTTGATCTCTTTCTTTGTGGTTTGTGGGTTTTCTTTAGTGTTTTGTTTGGGCTCCTCCTTTATTCTTTGTGCATCTTTAGTAGATTTTGGTTTGTGGTTACTATGTGGTTTATGTCTATCATTCTATATTTATAACAGTCTATGCTAAGCTAACAGGCATTTAAGTTAAAATATATTCTAAAAGGACTACTTTTTATTTCCTACTTTATGCTTTGTTTTTGATGTCATATTTTAGATCTTTTTGTTTTGTGTATCTCCTAAGTACCTACGAATTTGAGCTAAGTTTGGTAATTCTGTCTTTTGACCTTCACAATAGCTTTTTAAATATCTGATTTGCTTTATTTGTTAACTATTTGGCTTCATCTGTAAGATTTTTTTCCTCTCTCATATTTTCTAAGTTTGGGTTATGGTCTTTCCTTTTCTGCTTAAAGAAGACCCTTCAACACTTTTTGTAAAGCTAGTTTAATGGTGATGAACTCCTTTAGTTTGCTTGTCTAGAAAATGTTATCTCCCCTTCAATTCTGAATGAAAACCTTGGAGGGTAAACTATTCTAGGCTGTAAGTTTTTTATTTCAGCACTTTAAAGATATCCTGCCACTCCCTTCTGGCCTGCAATGTTGCTTCTGAGAAATCAGCCAATAGCCTTATGGGGTTTCCTTCATTTGTAACTTGTTTTCTTCTTGTTGCCTTCAAAATTGCCTCTAACTTTTGCCATTTTAGTTACAATATGTCTTGGTGTGGGTCTCTCTGGATTAATTTTGTTTGAACTCTGTGCTTCCTGGACTTGGATGTGTTTCCTTTCCCAGGTTAGAAAAGTTCTCCGCCATTATTTCTTCAAATAGTTTCCATTCCTTCCTTTTTTCTCCTTCTGGGATTCCTATAATGTGAATGTTTGCGCACTTGATGTTGTCCCAGAGATCCCTTATATTGTCCTCATTTTTAAAAATTATTTTTTCTTTTGGCTGTTATGATCGCTTAATTTCCAATAGACTTTTTATCCAGGTCACAGATCCATCCTTCTGTATTAGCTAATCTGTTGTTGATTCCTGTTAATATATTTTTCATTTCTGTTACTGTATTCTTCAGCTCTGCTTGGTTCTTTATTATACTTCCTAACTTTTGTGGAGTTCTCTTTAAGTTCCTCCATTCCACTCTCACATTTGATGAGCATCCTTATAACCATTTCTTTAACTTCTTTATCAGGCAAATTATTTATCCCCTTTCATCAGGGTTTTTTTCCCCGCCCTGGGGATTTGTTGTTGTTGTTCTTTTATTTGAGAGATATTCTTCTGTCTTTTCCTTTCGTTTGACTTTCTATGCTTGTTTATATGAATTAGACAAAATAAGTGGCCTTACACAGAAGTGACCTCTGTGTAGGCTATATGTGCTCGGTGGTTTTGGCAGGCTGACAGGAACTGAGCTGGTGCTTACAGTGTCCAGGGTGCTGGCCTACCAAGCTGTAGTGGCTCTGGGATGGAAGGCTAGGTATATATAGTAATGCCATTGATCTTGTCTGCTTCTTTTATTCGGAGCCAAAATGGGCTTGGGTGGTATGGCAACCTTACAGGTAGGCCAGAGCACCTGGACAGAGCTCCCGCCTGCTCTACCAAGGTGGAGGGGGATGTAAATAGTAGCACTCACTGGCACCCCCAACCCTGGGAATTCCAGCAGTTCCCAGAGAGCTCCTGCAGCTCCCCGGCCTTCTCTATGTGGTCTCCATGTTTGTTGTACAGAAAGCAGTCTTTGTGGACAAGACCTCTATGCAGGCTGTGTGTGCTGGGAAGTTTTGGCAGGGTGATTGAAGCTGGGCAGGAAGGCCAGGTACATGTGGTAATATACCCTGTTTATGCTGCTTGCTCCCTTTGTTCAGAGTTGAAGTGGGCTGTGGGTAATGTGGTTGAGAAAGTGCTACAGCGGTCTTGCAGGTTAGCCAAAGCACCCAGATACAGTTCCTACCCGACCTATCCATGTGGAGGGGAACATAAACAATAGCGTTTGCCAGAATCTTCAATCCCAGCAAATTCCTGCAGTTTCTCAGCCTTCTCTATTTGGTCCTTTTCTCTTGTTTGTTGTTCAGTCAGCACTCAGTTTCTCTCTCGGGAGTAACTGCTATCTCCACATGTGTGTATTTCAGCGTGCTTGTGGGAGAGAGAGAATTCAGTATCCTCATATGTTCCCACTATCTTGGACCTCTTGAGAAATTGATTTTTAAAAGACTAAAAGTATGTTAGATACTGGAAACTCAAAACAAAGAAGGTACATAATACATAGAGAAAAATAAAACATGGACTAAAATGTATTTTCTATGTTCCACAAGGAAGAAAGCAGGTGTGTCAGATAAAAAATAAATTATTTTATAAAAAAAAATAATTACCCCCTTCAATAGAATGAAAAGCCAAGCCATAATCTGGAAAAAGTATTTGCAAAAGACACATCTGATAAAAGACTGTTATCCAAGATATACAAAGAACTCTTAAAACTTAACAATAAGAAAACAAATGATGGAATTAAAAAGAGCAAAAGCTCTAGACAGACACCTCACCAAAGATGATATACAGATGACAAAAAAGCATAAGAAAAAATGTTCAACATCATATGTCATTAAGGAATAGCAAATTAAACCAACGAGATATATTACACATCTATTAGAATGATTAAAATCCAGAATACTGACAATGTCAAATGCTGGCAGGGGTGCGGCAACAGGAACTCCCCCAACGCTCTCAGAATACATAATAGTAATCATTTTGGAAAACAGTTTAGTAGTTTCTTATAAAACTAGACATATTCTTACCATATAGTCCAGTAGTTGTGCACCTTGGTATTTATCCAAATGAGCTGAAATTTATGTCCATACAAACTTATGCACATGGATGTTTATAGCAGCTTTATTCATAACTGCCAACACCTGAGAGCAAACAAGATGTCCTTCAGTAGGTGAATGGATAAATAAAGCGTGGTACATCTGAACAATGGAGTATTATTCAGTGCTAAAAACAAATGAGCTATCAAGACATGAAAAGACATGGAAGAATCTAAAGTGTGTATTACTAAGTGAAAGAAGCCTAACTGAAAGGGCTGTATACTGCATGATTCCAACTATATATTGGAAAAGGCACAACTCTGAAGACAGTAAAAAGATCAGTGGTTGCCAGGGACTAGGAGAAGGAAGATTTTTAAGGCAGTGAAACTATTAAGTATGATACTATTACAATGGGTACATGTACATATAATCAAAAACTACAAAACGTCCAGTACCAAGAGTGAACTCTAATGTAAACTATGAACTCTGGGTGATAAAATGTGCCAGTGTAGGTTCATTCATTGTTATAAACTTACCACCTAGGTGTGGGATGTTGATAGGGGAGGGAGACTGCATGTGTGGGGGTATGGGGTGTACAGAAACTCTGTAGTTTTTTTTTTTTTGGCTCAAATTTTCTGTGAGCCTGAAACTGCTCTAAAAACTAAAGTTTACTTTAAAAAAAAATAAAAAGAAACTATATCCTGAAGATGAAATCGAGAGTAATAGGAGGGTTCCCTGCATTCAAAATGGCCACTTTGCACGATGAGACTGACACTAGAAGAACCTCACTGCAGCAACATCTGACACATCAGGATTTCTTCATACAATCAACTAAAACCAACCTGTGAGAGAGTAGTTGGTTTTCTTCCTGCCTGGTTAGTTTAGTGAACACAGGACAGACCAGAGGGATCTGGGTTAAACCCCAGCTCTGACACTTCCTGACTATGATTTAGAATACGTCACTTCAGCAAGCTGAGCTGTTTTCCTTATTTGTGAAGACTGAATGAGATCGTATATGTGTAACAGTTCTATAAACTGTTGACACACACAAATATAACTAATTCAGCAGCACCAAGCTCCTGGCTTTGCAAAAGCACTCATGTATAGGCCCATATCCCATGCATACAAGACAACCAGCGGTGCAGGCAATCTGAGAGAAAAAGTCCTAATCCCACAGTTCTGTTATAATGTAAGCCACTGTGGTCAAGTTTTCTGTTATTTGCTGCTGAACATACCCTCTAATACAACAAAAGAGAGTAAAAATATTATCTATTCTGTTATGATGTGTACAAACATTGATTCTAAAGTCTGAACAAAAACCCTATTCACAGAGTTGCTCTAACATTCTAATGAACACATGCACTATTTAGCCCATTTCCCATTTGCCCCAAGAATATTCAGCGGCCCTTGCAGCTGCAGCGTTTACCCCCAAGATAACTTGCGGATTATAGTCCTAAACTTACCCCCAAAGTTTGCCATGAAATATCTTGCTTTTATTATTATTTTTGCATTGCTCTAGTGTATCGATAGTCTTTGGAAACAAATGATATCATTCTATTTACAGCATTCTGGTTTTAGTAGTGGTATTTCCATTTACAAAATATAGTAATTCTCAAATGCTGAAAATGTCAAATCCTAGAAAACGGAGCGTTCCTACACGTGACATTAAATTAACACTGGCAACAAGCTGTACTTTTTTTTCTAAATGGGAAAAGGGTTAAAATACTAAAACTGTCTTCAAATAGTTTGTACAAGCCCATTAACATCAAAATAGAGTCATACTCAATAGGCATGAGAGGCTATTAAAATATATTTAAAAAACAACTATATGCATCCATATACTAGAAAATGAGTGGCATTAGAGTAGTGATCATGTCCCACTATATTACCGATGTGCTAGCCACACAGATTGCTAACAATACTTGTTAAATGAATTTTTAAAAATCTATCTACAAAGAAAAAAAGAATTATTTAGTGGCAGATAGTCCCAAAAAGCATGTTAGCTTGAAATAGAAATTCCTATCTAAAATTTCCAAAAACCAAACTATTATCCTATATTTAATAAAGATGATAACTATGAATTGTAAACTTAAAAATGGATAAAATGGAAAAATTTCTACTATGTATATTTCACAATAAAAAAGATTCTTCAAAATAGATTAAATTTCTATGGAAAACGCTGGATTAGCATTATAAAAAATAGCTGATAATTAAAATTAAAAATTATACAGAGGGAATTATGAAATAGAACAAGCAACCCTTCACGGCTACAGCTCCTTCTACTAAGCCTTCCTCCCCGGCCCCCTCCCAGGCCCTTATCCAGGTTCTCCAGTGCTCTAAGGCCCCTCCAACTTCAGGGCCTGTACACATGTTCCTCCTTCCCTCCCTCAGTGTACAGTGCAGGGCCCCACTGATGGCTCTATACAGTGGGGACTTGATGGAGAGATTTCTTTTTTAAAAAAATGTGGTATACTTCATCAATTTGTATGTCATTCTCATGCAGGGCCCATGCTAATCTTCTAGGCACAGTTTCAATTTTAGTGTATGTGCTGCTGAAGAGAGTACTAAATCTCTTTTTATTTGGAAATGGACTCACAATTTTATTCTTCGTGCTTGGCATTGTGCCTGACACAGCTGAAACACAACTATTTGTTGAATAAACCAATAAATGAATAATAGGGAAACTATCATAACAAATTAGGTTAAAAAATGTTAAAACTTATTAGTGTTTTAATAGCAAACATTATTGAGATAGTTATAAAGACTCAAGTGCTCCTATATCTAATGACATATTTAGTATTAGGTTTTTCCTTTCTTGTATTGGCCATAAAAATTATAGAACGTTTCTTTATAGAAACAGAAAATAGTAACCAGTTTCATATGGCAAAAGAAGTGAGATTTCAACAAACAGCAACTAATTCTCTCAATATATTCAATTACAGACATAGAATGACTGCATACTGGTGAGAAAAACAGACCTACAGTTCTAGGACACTAAAAATCAGAAGTAAACATAATGAATTACTTTTAGCATTTCATTGTGGAGAATTTCCAATATACACAAAACTAGAGAAGTATCATTTCACCAAAGGGGAGATACAGACAGCAAATAATGTTCCTAACCATTAGTCATCAGAAATGCAAATTAAAACAATCATATAGCTCCACATATCCATCAGAATGGCTAAAATATAGTGACACTACCAAATGTGAGGATACAGAAAACTTATGATAATTCAAAATGGTGCTGTCACTCTGGACAACAGTTTGACTGTTTCTTATATGCAACCATAAAACCCAGTAATTGTTCTACTAGGCATTTACCCCAGAAAAATGAAGATGTATGTTTATATAAAAACCTGTACACTTTTATGTCAGCTTTATTCATAATAGCTGATAACTGAAAACAACCCAGAAGTCCTTCAACAAATTAATGATTAAACAAATTGTGTTACAGCCATATCACAGAATACTACTCAGCAATAAAAAAAGGAATGAACTGTTGATACAATTTCCAGGAAATTATGCTAAGTGAAAAAAGCTAGTCCCAAGAGGTTACATATTGTATGATTCCATTCCTATAACATTCTTGAAATGACAAAATTATAGAAATGGAGAAGAGATTAGATTAGTGGCTGCCAGAGGTTAAGAAGGGGTGGGAATGAGGGAAGTACGTGTGGTTACAAAAGGACAATGTGAGGGATACTTGTAGCAATGAGAACATTTTGTAGCTTACCTGTTATCAATGCCAATATCCTGGTTGTGATATTGTACTAAAATTCTGCAAGATGTTACTACCGGAAGAAAATGGATAAAGGGTACACAGAATCTCTCTGTATTATTTCTTACAACAGTATGTATGTGAATCTATAATTATCTCAAAATAAAAACCTTAATTTGAAAAATCTTAAAAGAGTATATAAAGTAATGTTATATTCTCATGCTTGCTAGAAAGATATTATATACATAAAAATACAACTTCCGCTATGAAATATTATTTCATAATAACAATAACCGAAGATGGAAACAAAGTAGCTAAATACAGACTTGGATTCATAATCAATAGATGCAAAGATCAATGGAAATATTTTGGAAAGAATTTGAAACCAACACGAAAGCAACAAAAACACAAAGCTCTCTACCTATCACAGGTTCTTCTTGGAATATTTTAAATTAAAAACAAGAAAAGGAAGTTAAAATAAATATTGAAAGAGGCATCAACAGCAAAATGCAGCTCCTCGGTAGCAAGGGCCCAGGGGAGCAATGCACTCACAAAGTAGACTGACTGCTTTTTAAAAGCCAACTTAAACATGGCAATTACAAACAGAATGAATAAAATGATAAGGAATATGAAATCTTACAATGACATTTCACAACAAGTGAAAGCTCAGAGAAGAAAAGTGGTATTAAAAACATTCACACCTCCAAAGTAAATATCTTTGAAGAGAACAGGATACTTCTTCCTGAAAACAATGTTTCAAAAAGTTAAAAGATAAATAATATACAAGGAAATATCTAACATAATAAATAAGAAAGATAAAAATTAAAAAAAGAAGATAGTATAAACATTCTATAATATGGGGAACCCAAACCAAACGGCAAAAAAGCAATTAGTCATAAAAAATACTAGAACCATGCACATTTGGGAAACTTTCAAAATTTGAAGTCAAGTTTATTTATAATTTATATGCTACAACTTGAAAAAATAATCTGAGGTAGTTTATTAAAAAGACATATATAGCGGGTATAAGAAAATACAAAAGCTCAAAAGAGTGAGTTGAATGCATAACTGCAGGTCCAAGTTTCTCAACAATGGCATAATTTCTCAACAATACTTTGTCGCAGGTGGCTGTTCTATGCAACCAGGATGTTTAGCAGCATCCCTGGCTTCGACCTGCTAGATACCAACAGCAACATCTCTCCTGCTCCAGTTCTGACAATCAAAAATGTCTCCAAACCTGCCAAATGTCCTCTGAAGGGCAAAATTGCTGCCTGTGGTGAATCACCGACCTAAGCTAGAAGAGCTACTGAAACTGGGATTAGCTTACATAACTTTTAAGTTAAAAATACTAAAAGTTATGAAAAATGTGTTTTGAGTAAAAAAATCGGTTTCAATTTTTACAAATGTTATGTTTCACTTCAAAAATCCATACTTCACAAAGTCACTTTCGAGTACTCCAATAAAGTACATGGAAACAAAACAAAGAAACAAGGCCAAGGAAGGAAATCCCAACCGGTACTGTGGAAGAGGTACCGGCCTCACCTGGCCCTCCCTTTACTGCCTCTGTTGTCCCTTCAGACACACACACTCTCTGCCCCTACAATCCAAGGGCTTAGAGGTTCTGTTCAGTCCCTGTTGCTAGGATCCCACCATGGCTTGGCAAAACAGACCTGCCTCACCTTTTCTTTTTTTTCTATTGTGACAATGCATGCATAACAAAATTTACTGTTTTAACCAGTTTTATATGTAAGTTCAGTGGAATTGAAAATATTCGCATTGTTGTGCATCCATCTCCACAACTTTTTCATCTTCCCAAACTGAAATTCTGTACCATTAACTTTTGATTTCCTATTCCTCTCTCCCTCTAACCCTGGCAATCACCATTCTATTTCCTATCTAAAAATTTGACTATTTTAGGTACCTCAGAGTAGTGGATCATATAGTAGCTGTCCTTTTGTGACAGGTGTATTTCATTTAGCATAATGCCTTCAAGGTTCATCCATGTTGTAACATGTCAGAATTTTCTTCCTTTTTAAGGCTGAATATTCCAGTGTGTGCACATACCACATTTTCTTTATTCATTCTTCAATGGATGTTTGGGTTGCCTTTACCTTTTGCCAATTGTGAATACTGCTATGAACATGAATGCACAAATATCTGTTTAAATCCCTGCTTTCAATTTTTTTGAGTACATTCCAAGAAGTAGAATTAATGGATCACATGGTAATTCTATTTCTTGCCCCACCTCTGAAGCTCTCTCTTAACTTTCTCCCCTCAATCAAAACATAATCATTATCTGTCTTAATTCTGTGAGAAGCTGCTGTCAGAAAGCTATCACTTGGAAAGCATCTAATCATGACAATGTACTAATAGTTGACAAAGCTTAATATATTACCCCTGTAAAGGACATCTGCATTTTAATAGAGGAACATCTTAAGGAAAAGGAGTGACTTCATCCAATGGTGGCTTTTCAAAGCAGCAACAGGCTTGGGGGTGGGATGAGGCATATCCGAAGCAAGACCTCCCTGGAACTCTCAATATACTATTTCCAGTTTTCCCTTTTCTCACTCCCAAAATGTAGACTCCTCCCTCTTGCCTGTCCCAGGTTCTATCCTATTTTCTGCTGTATTTAATCTGCCAACAAGCAACAGCCTACTATAAATCCTTGCAACAATCCTTCCAGGTGATTCCTCTCACCAAGTGGTGTACCTGGTGCTGGGGAAGCCCAAATAGAATCTCCTTTCTCAGGTCTGTTTCTCTCACTAGGTTTCAAGTGTCTTTCAATGACTCTGCAGTCTTTCCACATTCAAGGGTTTGGAGCATTTCAGGCTTGTTTGTACCTTTACCAAGTCTCACTTACTCTGCATCCAGAACAGCTCTTCCTAAGTGTCCTCTTTTCCACTCCACCCCATTAGAATAATCTATTCAGGCCCTTCCCATTACCTCCCAAGTCCCCCAGCACTCCCTCTTACTGCATCAGTCCATCCCTCCATCTGCAGTCTGCGCTTACAGTGTGCCAAGGCTCTCCACTGTCTACGGAATGAAATTATAATTCCTCATCTTAACTCTCAAAACTCTGACTCCAAATTAATTTTCTAGCTTTACCTCCTACTGCTCCCCTTAATGCACTCTTGTCAAACTGAATCAAGTGCTGTAGCTGAACACAGCTTGAAATACTTCACCTGTGCCTTTGTGCACCCTAGTTCCTCTACTGAGATGCCTCCACAATTTTCCCCAAAACACTTTTCCTCTGAACGCCCACAGCACTTTATCTGTACCACTGTCACAGCACATCTCAATTTTAAGCTGTCTCTAAGAACCCTTGCTTTTAACAGCTATAAAAACTTGTCTTCACTGCCGTGCTCATTCTTTCTGGCCATTATCCTAAGAGTTGGGGTACCTTTACTCCTGGGTACCCTTGCTCCCAGGTACCCCAGCTCCCCAGTCTTTCCTTCAGTGTTTGGAATGCAGTTCTTTTTGGCCTCATGGTTGTTACATGTGCTGGCCCACTGGCTGGAACATGCCCCCAACACATACACTTAATTGCTCATCCTCCTTCAGATTTCATCAGTGCCTATCAGGAGCCATCCTTGATGCAATTCCCTTTTACAGTCTCCTACTGCTTACCACAGTTTGCATTTGTAAAAATACATTTATTTGATTATTAAATTTATTATTTAGTTTTTATTTTTATTAAACTTATCTAATTATTTGCTTTTTGCCCCATACCTAGAGGGCAATGATTCCGTTCACTATTTCATCTCCAGTGCCTGTACTGTTCACTATTTTATCTCCAGTGCCCAGCAATGTTATGGCATATAATACGGGCTAAAAGAAATGTATTTTTCAAATGTATTAACATTTTGCTTTTGTAGGTTAGTCTATTTGCTGAGGAGACTGGAGGAGGTTCTCATGAAGCCTACATTTAATCCAGAATCAATAAGCATTTGAAGGCATGAGGTTAGGTGAGGTCACCCAGGAGGAGAGAGTGAAGATGGAAAGAACAGGATCTAGAACAGAGAGCCTTAGAGCACTTAAACATTTAAAGATCATACAGCAGATGTTTTGTTTTCAGTTGTGATAAAACCACAACATAATATATATTTGAAATAACAATATATTGAATAATAGGTTCTTGACTTATGTGCAGTACACAAGAGAGGTTTTGTTATGTTTACTACTGAAAGTACATGCTGTGGGAGAAGCGATTTTTTCTCGTAGCTTATTTGTAGCTATAATTGCTTGAAAAGATTATTTGGAATCGGTACACTGGAAGAAAAGAGGAACAGAAAAGAGTGATCAAGTTCACTAATTCCCACAGAAATGTTAAAATAAGATAACACTTTTCAAAACTAAGTCTGACAATATCAAGGGTTGCTCAAAAGGTATGGAAAAAGAACTCTCATATGCTGCTGGTAGAAATATAAATTAGTCACACCTCTTTGGACAGCAATATTGCAATTTGAGAACAATTTAAATCCAACTACTCCGCTTCTGAGTATATAACTTTCCTAAATAAACCATTACACATGGGCAAGAATGTAAAGAGCAACACTGTAAGAGCAAAAATTGAAAATAGCCTACATGTCCATCAATGGGGGAATAGAAAAATAAAATATGATATATCCATGTGATGGAATACCATCCAGTAGTTAATATATATTAGTCATTATATTTCAAAATATACACCAATTAATGAAAAAAGATACAGAACGTATATACAATACCATTCATACAAATTTTAAGATTCATGATAGTGGTTTCCTCCGGGGAGGTTTAGAAGAAAGCATATTAAAGGAGCTTCGAGTTCAGTAAACATGTTTTAAATCTTTTATAATATAAAAACTGAGGAAAATATGACAAAATGTCAGAATGTATTGGTTCTGGGTGATAGGCACATAGCATTATCCTGTATATTTTTATATTTGTAATTAAGGAAAAAAGAGGCTGTGCATACAATGTTTTATTCATGGAGGAAAAAAGGCAGAATAAGCAATATGTTTTCTGATGCTGATTTAGGAAAGAAATAGTGAAAAATTTTTAAATAAGCTTATCATGGTCATCTGAACATGTATCTTTTCAGCATGTTGTATAAAAAAGAGAATAAACATAAAATTTTCAAAGTTGGCTATAAAAGGCAAGAGTATTTACTTGAACTTTCAAAATGGCAAATAAGATTAAACTATTTCTTCGTGGTACTGAACACCTGGCTTGTTCAAAAGGCATATATCTAGGCGGTATATCCAGTATATAAAGAGCCTAAATATGTTACTTTAGGGCTGAAATAACAGAGTTTATAAAGGTTAAGATGAGGTGCAAATGGTTTGTCAGTCTTATTTTTTACTCTTTCCCAATCCATGATTATTTTCTTTGGTATCTGGAGGCAGAACCTGATGATATATTTATTATTACACATATTTAAAAACCACATCAAAGTATAAAACTGAACGTAAAGAAATACTTTCAAAGCCAAATACAACCAAATGATAGATTAGATACTAATTTGGCACCAGCCTCTAAGGTAAAACATTCAGTCTTCTTATAACTTTCAAGTGAGATATACTCATCAATGTAGTTACCTCAAAGAGAGGGTTGAAAATATTTTCTAGTGAAAAATTTCTCTGTAATTTCTGAGTCCATACTCAGTCTAAAATTCTGACAGCCACTTGCTGCCATTCTCAACAACTATAATTCTGAATTAGAATTTCTTCATTTAACAGAAATAAAGAAAGAAAATAAACCAACTGGATATAAAATTTAACCTATGATCCAAGCTGTCTCTGACTTGGAAACAGACACCTGTGAAAGATCACAAAGAGTAGTATATTGGGCACTGAAAGAAAACTAAATTATATTTATTTTTAGTTTAATATTATGAGTTTTTAAAAAATAAACTGATAGTTCACATGTGGTCTGCAGATTTCTAAGATGTGAGGAAGCATTAGGTAAAGAACCAGAGATAAGGCAAAAAAGGAAGTGTGTGAAAGCAAAGGCCAAACTTAGACCATTTTAAAATTTTTCCTAGGGAGGTTCTGGGGCTAGGCCAGAGCAAACTCTCTTTTTCATCCTTCCTCTAACACAGGGCTATGGAATGGTACCGGTCCGTGGCCTGTTAGGAACCGGGCCACACAGCATGAAGGGAACGGCAGGCTATTAGCGAATCTTCACCTGTATTTGCAGCTGCTCTCCAGCACTAGCATCTTCACCTTAGCTCCATCCTAGATCATCAGGCATTAGATTCTCATAGGAGCACCAGTCCCTGGTGCCAAAAAGCAACCTTTTTGGGACTGCTACTCTAACACAAAGGCCCACATTTCACTCCTATGACTCAACTCTAGGTCACTCACTATATATAACACTATTCACGTGAGGAAATATGTTCTAACTTTTAAACAAAGCAGATTTATATGTAGATTTTACCATTACTTCAACAACACTGGCATAAGAAAATAAATAACAATAAAATAATAATGACACTAATATTTTGCATTTTATATAACACCCCAACTAAGGCCATGATAAAAAATAAAACAGGAGCTAAGACTGTTCTTACTATTCATGCAAACCAGTATTGATAACAGTAGCAAGAACATCAGCATTAATGAGGTGGCTCTGAGATAATGGCCATCTTACCCAGCTGGTTTTTCATTCCCATGAGCACAGAGTTCATGTGAGCTTTGGATGCATACAGCTTGCTCACAGCCTTCTTTGATCTGATCACCTCCTTGGCCAGAACCACGCAGACATCCTTCTGACCCTTCTTGGCAGCATCTTTCACAGATCGTTTTACTTTTTCTTCTTCTCTTTGAATATCTAAATTTAAAGTGTAACAGAAGACATCAAAATATTAAAGGTAAGCCAGATTTATTAGTACTCAAATCTGTTCTTACTGTTATCTAAATGTGTCTATTAAACAGGAAAACAAGATATAAACAAAATTAAAATAATTAATGTGGTAGGTATTTGTCATTTCCAGATACAACATAAAAGTAATTTAAGAGTGAAAAGTAAATCTTATTATACTAAGACAAAATTTCAAAACTGCTTTAGTGAGCCCATTCTTTTCCTTTTTTTTTTAAAGCACTGCACCTGGTATTCCTAGATGGTCTCCCATCCAAGTACTAACCAGGCCTGATCCTGCTTAGCTTCCAAGATCAGACGAGATCAGGCATGTTAGCTTCCAAGATCAGACGAGATTGGGTGTGTTCAGAGTGGCATGGCCATAGACAGAGCCCATTCTAATATTTGTCAATATTAGTACTAAGAAACTTTAATAAGTCTGTAAATGCATTCCAGAGCTTGCCCTAATAATGAATAAGTAATACTGCCACAATTATGGGAGTACAATCGCTGTAGTCGTTAATGATTTATAAAAATCTGCAATAAGGAAAACTTGAACATATAAAAAGTATCATAACAGCATCAACTAGAGGTAAGATATGTTTATATTATGTGTTATGAACAGTCAAGGTTATTTTTATTGTGGTAAAAATACACACAATAAAAAAAAAACATACATAACCATTTTTAAGTACACAGTTCAGTGGTATTAAGTACATTCATACTGCTGTGAACCACCACCACCATCTCCAGAACTCTTTACAGCTTTCAAAACTGAAACTCAAACCCATTAAACAATAACTCCACACTCCCTCTTTCCAACAGCCCCTAGCAACCACCATTCTACTTTTTGTTTTTATGAATTTGACAACTTTAGATACCTTATATAAGTGGAATTACACAGTATTTGTGTGTGTGTGACTAGCTTATTTCACTTGGCATAATGTCCTCAATGCTCATCCAGCATGTATCAAAATTTCCTTCCTTAAGGCTGAATAATATTCCACTGCATGTATATACTAAATTTTGTTTATCTATTCATCCATCAATAAATATCTGCACTGCTTTCAACCTTAGCTATTGTGAATATGTTGTTATGAACTTGAGTACACAAATATCTCTAGACTCTGCTTTCAGATCTTTTGTGTATATGGTCACATTACCATATACTGGGTGCCTTAAGCAACATAAATTTATTTCTCACAATTCTAGAGGCTGGGAAATCAAAGATCAAGGTGCCAACAACCAATTGGGTTCCTGGTGAGAACTCACTTTCTGGTTTGCAAATAAATGGCTTCTTGCTGTATACTCCCATGGCCGAGAGAGATATCATCTCTCATGTCTCTACTTGTAAGGCCGTTAATCCCATTAATGAGGGCTACACTCTCGTGACCTAATTACCTCCTAAAGGTCTCACCTCCAAATACTATCACATTGGGACTGGGGTTTCAACAAATGAAATTTGGGGACACACATTCAATCCATAGCATTCTGTCTCTACCCCTTCCCCTAATTTATATCCTCATATGGAAAATGCATTCACTTTATCAAATAGCCCTTCTCTTCAATTTTTTTGAAAAGTCTGAGAATTGATACTAGTTCTTTAAATGTTTGGTAGAAATCAGCAGTAAATACCTCGGGCCTAGGGCTTTTCTTTGTCAGGAGACTTTTTTCTTTACCGTTAGTATTGAGTCATTTTCAATTTTTTTAAACTTAATACTTCAAATCCAAAATAAGAATATTATACACAAAGTATCTTAACGTTTTTTTAAAAAATGCAAATCCCCTGAATGAAGAAAAATAATCTTATCAGTTCCCTATTAAAGTCAAAAATTCACCTTTCACTCATTAACATGAATTGGTCTTGTAACAAATGACAATGCAAAAATTTTATACAGTTCATATTTAAAAATACATTTTTTGAGTCGCATTATATTGAAGAATAAAGAGTTGATTTTATAAAGTACTACAAAGGACTAACAGTCCACTTCCTGATATGCAAAAACAGAGAAAAAGCATAATTTAAAATCCAGAAATTCATGTTTATAGACTATAAAAAATGAAAACAATTTTATAACAATGGCCAAGGAAATGGTGAATGAGCAATTCTAGTTAACATCTCATTATTCAAGAGATTTAAAATTACCCTATACACCGAGGAACACTGCCATCATTCTTATATAAACCACACAAGTTTGGACTTAGGGATTTTTAATCAGTAAGTACAATAGCTCAGAGAGAACTATTGGTCTTGATTTTAAAGAATGAAAAAAGCTATCTGTAAATTATTACTATAATATAAAATAAATCAACATGCAGAGAGCATCATTTGCTAAGATTGTTTTCTATTTTAATTTTTTAAATATTTTTCTTTTTTGGTGACATTGGTTAACAAAATCTGGTAATTTCAGCTGTACATTTTAAGAGTAAGGCATATATATATATTTACATTGTATGTTCACCTCCCATAGTTAGATTTCTTTCTGTCACCAAATATTTAACCCCTTTTACCCCATCTACCTCACCCCTTCCCTATCCCCCCTTTTCCACTCCCTTCTGGTAACCACTAGTCTATTGTCCATGTCCATGAGTCTGTTTGTCCTCTTCATTTGTTGTATTTAGGTTTATATCCCACATATAAGTGATATGGGATTTTCAACTTTTTCTGTCTGGCTCATTTCGCTTAGCATGATTATCTTGAGGTCCATCCATGTTGTCACAAATGGCAGTATCTCATGTATATATATGTACCACAGCTTCTTTAGCCAATCATCTATATCAGACACTTCTGTTGCTTCCACATCCTGGCCACCGTGAATAATACTGCTATGAATATTGGTGTGGAAATATCTTTTCGGATGAGTTTTCAAGTCTCTGGGGTAAATACCATACAGAGGGATTCCTGAATCATATGGTAGATCAATTTTTAGTTTTTGAGGAACCTGCATACTGTTTTCCATAGTGGCTGTACCAATTTGCAATTCCACTAGCAGTGTAAGAGGGCTCCTTTTTCTGTCAGGAGATTTTTGATTACTGATTTAATCACCAGACTAGCTCAGATTTTCTATTCATATTTCAATCTTTATAGATTATGTGTTTCTAGGAATTTACTGTATTTAGGTTATTCAATTCGTTGGTATACAATTGTTCGTAGCACTCTTTTATAACAGTTTTTATTTCTGCAGAACTGTAAGTAATCAAATATGCTCCCATTTTCATTTGATTTTAGGAATCTGAGAACCACCCCCCGCCCTGCCCTTGGTCGATCTAGCTAAAGATTTGTCCATTTTGTTATCTTTTTGAAGAACTCACTTTTGGTTTCTTTGACCTTTCTCCATTGTTTTTCTATTCTCTATTTTATCTCTGCTCTGATATGTATTATTTCCTTTCTACTGCTACCTTTAGGTTGAGTTTGCTCTTCTTTTTCTAGTTCCATAAGTTGTAAAGTTAGGTTGTTGATTTGATATCTTTCTTCTTTTTTTATTTTTCAAATTTTATTTTACTATTAGTTTCAAGTATATAGTACATTAGTTAGACATTTATTTAGTTTATGAAATGATCCCCCTGATTGCTCTTTCTCTTTTCTGGCTCTCCAACTAGCCATTACATTAATAATAACTGCATTCTCTATGTGTACTCACCATCCCTGTGTCCATTTATCAACTACTAATTTGTACTTCTTTAACATTTTACTCCTTTCTCCCAGCCCTCCAACCTCCTCCCCTCCTGCCATCACCAGATTGTCCTCTACATTTGTGAGTCTGTTTCTGATTAGCTTGTTCTTTTTGTTCCTTAGATTTCACATATAAGTGAAATTGTATGGTATTTATCTTTCTTTATCTGATTTATTTCATTCAGCATGATAACCTCTAGGTCCATCCATGTCATTGAGAATGGTAGAATTTCATTTTTTTAATGGCTGGTAATATTCCATTGTATATATGAATTATAACTTCTTTATTCAATCATTTGCTGATGGGCATTTAGATTGCTTCCATATCTTGGCTACTGTAAAATGCCTATACACTCACTTAATATGACAAAGGAGACAAGAATATACAATGGGGTAAAGACAGTCTCTTCAATAAATGGTGTTGGAAAAATTGGACAGACACATCAAGAAAAAAGAAAGAAACTGGACCACCTTCTTACATCATATACAAGAATAGAGTCAAAATGGATTAAAGACTTAAATGTAAGACCCCAAACCATAAAACCTCTAGAAGAAAACACAGGCAATTATCTCTCTGATACTGCTACTAGTAATTTCTTTTCAGACATATCAACTTGGGCAAGGGAAACAAAAGAAAAAAATAAACAAATGGGACTACATCAAACTAAAAAGCTTTTGTACAGCAAAGGAAACAATCAACAAAATGAAAGACAACTGACTGAATGGGAGAAGATATTCCACATACATCCAAAATATATAAAGAACTGATATAATTCAACATCCAAAAAACAAACAATCCAATTAAAAAATGGGCAGAAGACCTGAAGAGATTATTTCTCCAAAGAGAATATACAGATGGCCAATAGATACACAAAAACATGCTCTAGGTCACTAATCATCAGAGAAATGCAAATTAAAACCACAATGAGATATCACCTAACACCTGTCAGAACGGCTATCAACAAATCAAGGAACAAGTGTTGGCGAGGATGTGGAGAAAAGGGAATCCTCATACACTGTTGATGCGACTGCAAGTTGGTACAGCCACTATGGAAAAGTCTGGAGGTTCCGCAAAAAATTAAAAATGAATATACTTTTTGACTCAGCAATTGTGCTTCTGGGTATTTATTCAAAGGAAACCAAAACAATAATTCATAAAGATCTTTGCACTCCTATGTTCATGGCAGCACAATTTACAATAGCTGAGATCTTCTTTTTCAATGTGGTTTTACAGCTATCATTTCCATCTGAGCAGTGATTTTGTTGCATTCTATAAAATCTGAAATAACTGTGTTGTGGTTTTCACTCATCTCTGTGTTCAAATTTCCCTTGTGATTTCTTTGATCCATTTTTTTTTTTAAGAGTGTGTTGTTTCATTTCTACATATTTGTAAAATTTCGTGTTCTTTCTGTTACTGATTTCTAACCAATCCTGTTGTGGTCAGAAGACACTTATGGTCCTGGAGGATGTTCCACGTGCATTTAAGAGTAATTGTTACTTTGTTGTTTGGGGGTAGAGAATTCTCAATATATCTATTAGATCTGGTTGACTTATGGTGCTGTTCAAGTCTTCTACTTCCTTATTTATCTTTTGATTATCATATCTACTTTTGAGTGGGTTATTAAAAATCTGCAAATATTACTGTAGAACTATTTCTTCCTTTAATGCTATCGATGTTTGCCTCATATATTTTGACAATGTTATGAGATGCATGTGTATAATTGTTATCCTCTTGTATTAAAATTATTGATATATGTCCTTGATTCTTATAACCTTTTTTTGCTATAAAGATTTATCTTATTGATTCTTCTTATATTAGTAATAGCAACCTCTACTCCTTTGGTTACTATTTCCATTCAGTATCTTTTTTCATTCTTTCATTTTCAACCTATTTGTATCATTGGATCTAAAGAGTATCTCCTAGAGACTTTAAGTCTTTAAAAAAATTTCATTTTGCCATGCACTATCTTTTAATTGGATAGTTTAATCCACTTATATTTAGTCATTACTGATAAGGAGGAGCTTCTGCTATTCTGTCATTTTTTTCTGTAGGCTTTATAGGGTTTTTGCCTTCATTTCCTACATTAATGTCTTCTTTTGTGTTTCCTTGTTTCTTTTTTGTAGTGAAAATTTTTCAAGTCTCTTCTCATTTGCTTTTGTGTATAATCTATAACTATTTTCTTTGTAGTTACCATGGGGATTACATGTAATACCCTAAAGTTCTGACACTAATTTGAATTATATGAGCTTAACCTCAATAGCATACAAAAACTTTACTTCTATACAACTGTCCCCACCCCCATTCATTTACTAATTTCACAAAAGTACATCTTTATGAACCATCTGTTCAAAAACAATGCCTAATAATTTTTTTGGCATAAGTCTCCTAAATCATGTGGAAATTAAAAAATGGAGTTACAAACCAAAGTTAGGACGATACTAATTTTTCTAATTGCCTATGTATTTACCTTTAACAGAGATATTTCTTTTTCCACATAGCTTCAAGTTATTGTCTATTATCCTTTCATTTCAGGCTGAAAGACACCCACCCATTAGAATTTCTTGCCAGGCAGGTCTAGTAGTAACAAACTTCCACAATTTGTGTTTATCTGGCAATGTCTTAATATCTCCCTCATTTTGCTGGAAACAGGATTCTAGGTTGATAGGTTTCTTCTTTCAGCATTTGAATATATCAAACCATTGCCTTCTAGCCCACAACATTTCTGATGAGAAATCTGCTAAAAATTCCTATCAAAGATTCCTTGTATGTGATAAATCATTTCTTTCTTGCTGCTTTAAATAGTCTGTCTTTCTATAGTTTGGTTAGAAGATGCCTTGGCCTGGGTCTCTTTGAGTTTATCCTACATGGGTGTGGAGCTTCTTGGATGATTATATTCATGTCTTTCTTGAAATTTGGAAAATTGTCATTACTTCTTGAAATAATCTCTCTGCCCCTATTTTCCTTCTGGGACTCCCACATTGTGTATGCTGGTCTTCTTAAGTGTGTCCTACAAGGTCCCTTTGGCTCTGTTTACTTCACATTTTTTTCCTTTTGTTCCTCAGATCTGATTTTTTTCAGTTGGACTATTTTCAAGTTCACTGATTCTTCTGCTTGCTCAAAACTGCTTTCGAGTAACTACTGCTAAGTTTTTCACTTCAATTATTGTTCTTTTCAGCTGCAAAATTTCTTTCTAGTTTCTTTTCATGTCTATTTTTTTATTGATATCTCCATTTTCTCATACATAATTTTCTTGATTTTGTCTACATCTTACTTTACCTCTTTGCACATCTTTAACACAATTGTTTTAAATTCTTTGTTTAGAAAATTTGTCATTTGGTGTTTCTCAGGAACATTTTCTGCTGAATGGGTGGTACTTTCCTGTTTCATTGTATGCCTTGTGATTTTTTTGTTGTTGAAAATGGACATGTGAATCTTATAACAAGGTAACTCTGGAAATCAAATTCTCCCACGTCTCCAGGGTTTGTTGGTTTTGGATTTTATTGTTGTAGGGCATCTGTGCTGAGGATCAGCCTGAGGGGTAAACATAAAGTCTTCTGAGGTCTTTTCAGAGTCTGCATCTTTCCCTGGGCATGCGCAGTAAGTGACCTTCTATATTCTCCTGTATATGTGGTTGCTTTGAATCTTAGTCCTTAATGTTAGAAATGTTAAATGGAGTAGCCCTGTGGAAAACACTACAGTGGTTCCTCGAAATTTAAATACAGCATTACCATTTCACCCAGAAATTACACTTTTGGGTATAGACACAAAAGAATTTAAAGTAGGGACTCAAAAAGATATTTGTACAATCATGTTCATAAAGCATATTCACAGTAGCCAAAAGGTGAAAACCACCCACTTGTCCACTGATAGATGAATAAACAAAATGAGGTATATACATACAATGGAATATTTTCCAGTCTTAAAAAGAAAATTCTGATACATGCTATGACATGGGTGAATTTTGAAAATTAAAAAACAAACAAACAAACAAAAACAGACACAAAGGGAAAAATATTTTTTATTTTCACTTATATGAGATCTCTAAAATAGTTAAATCATACATAGAGACAGAAAATAGAACAGTGATTACCTAGAAATGAGCGGAGGGGAAATGAAGAGTTACTGTTTAATGGTACAGCATCTCACTATGGGATGAAGGAAAAGTTCTGGAGATAAATAGTGGTGATGGTTACACAGCAGTGTGAATATATTTAATGTCACTGAGCTGTATACTTAAAAATGGTTAAAATTGTCAATTTTATATATGTGTCCTTTACTATAATAATAAATAAGTCAACAGCAAGAATAGTATGATCCATTTGTAAACAAGTATTCTGCGTAACTACAAGTACAGAAAGAAATATGCCTGGAAGGACAAACACTAAAATATCTGTGGTAGTTATCTCTGAGTGGTTTTCAGCATGATTTAAACTTTCTTATTTATATTTTCTGCATCACTATGTGTATCATTACCTTATAGCTGGGGGGCAGGGAGGAGAACCCAAGCTAATTACTTTCATCTGAGCGAGGCAAAATGAATTATCTAAATTTATTCCAATATTGCCTATCATGAGTGCTCTAAATATGTTACATCTGACTGAAAGCTAAAAATGTAGACTGTGATGAGTCTTCCACAACATGACGACTACCTGTAGTTACAGTTTGCTTTATTGATGTTACTATTGTTTTTCACTTTAAACTTTTTATTGAAGTATATCATACTTGCAGAAAATTACACAAAACTATAGAGCTATATAGATTTTCGCAAATTAAGTACACCCATGTAACCAGGAACCAGATTAAGAAAGAGAATATTATCAACATTTCATAAGGTCCCTTTATGTCCCCCTTAATTCACCATGCCCCCAACAAGGGTAACCAATATACTGACTTCGTAAGATCATAGTCTGGCAGGTACCCTTTTTTCATTAATTTTTTTAAAAATCTGTTCACCTTGACTGCTAATATAAAACCAAATGAAAGACCCTAAAAGTGTTTCTATGATATTCAGATGCAAGTAACATTTAAAGCAATTACATTACTTCGAAGTCATATTTTATCTAAAGTACTTTTTTTTTTTTTTATCACCATGAATGTAGTAAACTTTGTACTATATGGCAGGTACTGTCCTAAACACTTCATACATTCACAGATTTAACAGTCACAGAAATTCATACCTGTATTACTATCTTCAGTTTCACTGATCTTGTTTTCTGCAGTGTCTAATATGCTTGTTAAACCCATTCAGTGAAATTTTCATTTTATTTTACTTTATTTCAGATCTCTCTCTAGAAGGTCCATTCTGTTTTTTTTTTCTTTATCTCCTTATTATGTCATGTTTTCCTTTAAATTCTTCAACATATTTATAATAATGGTTTAAAATCCTTGTCTGTTTATTCAATCATCTGTTTTTTTCTGGGTCTATTTATATTGCCCAATTTTTCTCCTTACTTTGGATCACATGTTCCTGCTTCTTCCTGGTAATTTTTCATTGGATGTTGAATACTTCGACTGTTTCAGTGTTGGGTGTCTAAATTTTTTGGCCTTCTTTTAAGAGCACTCAGCTTTATTTTGGCAGGTAGTTAAGTTGCCTGCGATCAGCTTTCAAGACTTGTTTTCAAGCTTTTTTGGTGTAGGCTTATGGTGGCCTTTAATCTAGGGCTATTTTAGTCTTAATATTAAGGCCTGGCCCTCCCAGGGTCTCTAATGAATGTCCCAGATGTTCAGCAAAGTCTCTTTACTGTGTGGGATCAGAACCCTACCTTCTCTCAATTCTTTATTCTCTGGGAATTGTTTCGCTTATAGCTTCTTTGTAGTTGTTCTGACCTCAGTAATTATATCAGCCCAAACTCTTGAAATCTCACTCTAAGTATGAAGAGCTTAGTATTCAGACTCAATAGGACTCCATGCAAACATTTGGAGTTCTTTCCCTGGGCAATGCCCTTCTCTTTGATACTCTAGACCCCACAAATTCCTGCCACTGCACCTGAACCCTGATCTGTTTCTCAGCTCAGTGAGACCCCATGCTCTGCTTAGAATCCATGTACTATGATCCATAAAGTTTCTCCACGCAGAAAATCAGGGACTATTAGAGCTCTGTTTCCCTTCTCTCAGTGACTAAAATCCTGCATTACCAGTTGTCCATTTGAAAACAGATGTTTCACAGACTTTGGCTTCTTCTGTATTTACAATCGGAGCGCAAGTCCAAAACCATTGCTCCGTCATGGCTAGGAATGGAATTCCCCTCTCCAATTACTTTTTTTAAAGAAGTAACATTAGGATATCTTTATGGTACTAATTTTTCTCCAATCATGAAAGCTAAAAACCATAAAAGCTGTAAACATTATCTCCTTGCAAGTCACCTTAATTTTAAGTGGTACTCAATAACAATTTATTTTATTTATATATTTTTTTCAACTTATAGCCATGCTAAGGTAGATAATTAGAATGGTGAAAATGAAATTGCATTCCTTACTTATACATGGTTTAATTTTAATTCCATAAAATCAATTCTTTATAAATAGGAAGAGATTTCTTCAGTTCTCTATTTTTAATGACTTAAAACAACACAAATTTATTCTTTTACAATTCTGGTGGTCAGAAGTCTAAAATCAAGGTGTTGGAAAGGCTGTGTTTCTTCTGGAGGCTTCAGAGAAGAATCCATTTCTGTGTTTTTTTTTTTAGCTTCTAGAGGTCAGCTGCCTTCTCTGGCTCACGGCCTTCATCTTCAAAGCCAACATCTGATTCTGTGGTCACATCTCCATATTTCCTTTTCTCTCAGTTTTCGACATATTACCTCTCTTTTTTAAAGACCTCTGTGATTACCTTGGGCTCACCCAGGAGAATATCTCCACTTAAGATCTTTAATTTAATCACATTTGCAAAGTCCCTATTCACAGACTCTGGAAATTAGGATGTAGACATCTTTGCGAGGCCATTACACTGTCTACCACAGAGTGTGTGAATACCTGCTTTGTTTCCAACACTAACCTGGGCTCTAGAGAATCAGAGATGAATGGACATGGCCCCTATCCCCTGAAGAGCTTATTACAGGCCAGAGGAAAGATTTAGTTCTTACAAAATACAAAGTTTCTTTGAGTTCATTATATCTTGTCTCTCTTAATGACTAAAAAGTTAAATAATTAGGATAGTTATAAATAATGTAAGAATAAACTATGCCTTACAATACGTAGATGCAGTTTATGAACTAATACAAAATACACCAAGAGAGCAAGAAACAGGAGACATAAAATGATAATTTACCTCTTATTTGCCTGTCAACAACTCTCATTTCCTTTCTTATCTTCAATGACCATTCGTTGACCTGGAAAAATTTTTAGAAAAGGAATTATAAGAGAAGCCAACACTCCTAATTCACCAAGTTTTAAAGAATTCTATATTCTACATTCATTGCAGACATAATGCAGATACAAAATAAAGCCATTAAAAAAAAAAAAAGACCTTCAGGGCCAGTTCTGTTTTTTTCCATCTATTTAAATTATAGTACATAGATTAAAGATGATTATCTGAAGGTAGGCAGTAAAAAGCACTTTATACAAGACCTCAGAGAGAGTTCAGTACCCTACAGGTACATAAAGATTTTTCGATAGGTGCATGTGTATAGATAGAGTTTAAGGGCATCAGAAGATTTTTGACTTCTACAGGTAATTTCAAGAACTGCTCTGCCTGTGTCATAAGAGGTTACCTTTCCTTCTCCCCTTTAACAATAATGCCTTTTCATTTCACAACTAACCTATGTCCCTGACAGGCAAAATCTTTGAAGCACTAAACATAAGGACAACTGGAAAATACTAGTATAGGTGTTAAGAAAGTAGTGAATGACTAATGATTATCAAATTCTTATGCATATATAAAGTGTTTTCCAATTTTTCAGTTATCAACTGCTAAAACACTATGGGCTTTTTGGCATATGACAAAGAAGTGCAAAGAATTTCTGAGTGACAAAACTCTATTACCATCTACTTATTTATATTAACAACGTTTCCCAGCACTTGTGTCTAATGAAATATAAAACAGGGCTTTTATTCTGGTTGCAGTGCCTTGCAATGAGGAACCCTTGTGTATGCCCGCAGCCATGCCATCTAAGGGTCCTCTGCATTTGGTTAAGGCTTAGGACACAAGAAACTCTCAGAGCTGTGGCACATTGCAAAACAGGTCAACTGCCTCATTAGATGAATGGGTGCCCCCTGGACATGATCCAACCACCACACACCGCAGTACAAGCTACTGGATCCTCTTCTGCTTCCAGGCAAGAACAATTAGCTGGCTCTGTATCCATATGAAGGGTGGTGGTTACAAGGCCCAAATTTACACATTCTACCAGTGCATCTAGAAAGCCCTGGTGGACTACTACCAAAAACACGTGGATAGGCTGCCAAGGAGATCAAAGACATCCTCACCCATTATGATCAGACTCTGCTCGTAGCTGATCCTCTTCACTGCAAATCCAAAAAGTTCGAAGACCCTGGTGACAGAGATCACTACCAGAAATCCTACCAATAAGCCCATCATAAGAATCAGGGTTCACCTTAATAATAAGCAACAGTTATGAGATTTATGGTTAAAAATAATAAAAAAAAATAGAATTGATGTCATTGAACCCTTTAGCCTTAATTCATGGATATATGAACTGAACAGCATTAAAAAATCCATATCATTAAGAGAAAATGTAATTGAGTTCCAGTCAAGATAGCACGGTAAATAAACACTGTGCTTGCTGCCTCCCATGGCCACATTAAAATTACAGCTAAATTATAGAACGATCAACCTGGAGAACAATCTGAAGACCAGCTGAACTGACTCCTATAACTAAGGATGTAAAGAGGCCACAGTAAGACTGGTAGGAGGGGTGGAGAAGCAAACCAGCTGGCCCCACACCTGCATATTGCGGTTGAACATTGGGAGGGATATCTTGGCCACAGAGGTCCCCTTTGAGGAGCGAAGAGCCCTAGCCCCACACCTAGGCTCCTCAGATCAGGGTTCCTGTGCTGAGAAGTGAAATCCCCACAAAATCTGGCTGTAAAAATCAGTGGGGGTTCTGACCATCCAGGTGAAGGATGAAGGCTCCTGGAAACCCAGATGTCCCCTTAAAGAGTGCACGCACAGACTCACTCACTTGCAGGCACTTATCCTGGGCTCCAGTGGAAGAACAGCAGCTTAGGAGGTACCAGGCACATACACAGACAGACTGAGTTGTGTGACTTTAGGGCAAGGGCTGGAGGGCCAGCTGTCATTAACCCTGTTGAACTCTCCTTCCATGTAGCCTGATGGCAACTCTATCTTGCTTGTGTTGAGCCCTCCTACTACATGGCCAAATGTGACTCTGCACTGGTCTGGTGAAATCCACTTGTTCCACCGTGGTGACTCCCTGGGACCGGCCCACCCAACTCACGAATTACCAGAGGTAATTCCAAGCTGGGTAACCAACCCCACCAAGTACTCTCGGCAGAAGGTTCTTTTAGCAGCAATCAACAGGCCTCCGCTCACGTACCACCAGAGACAATTTAGGTGGTGGGCAACCAGCCCCAGCCCTAGCTATAGTATTTCTTGAATAAATCTCATAGGTTTGCGACCTGAGACAGGCAGCAGCTACCCTCAGTGTGATCTGACTTTTGCTAATGGCCACAGGCTCAGCACTGGCACCAAATCTAAATCTGCACTAACCTGGGGAACACTACTCATCCACCCTGGTGACTTCCTGAGACCTCGCCTCACTCAACTCGAGTACCACCTAAGACTTGCTCAGCTGCTGAGGGTAACAGGCAGCCAGCAGCAGACTTGGGCCTTGGAGTGCCCTGGATTCTTTGCTAAGCTGACCCAGGCCTAGTACTGGTGGCAGCTGGACTCAGTTTGCCAAGCGGCCTCTCCCATGTGCCTCCAGGTCTGGCACAGGCAGCAACCAACCATGGATAACTTTGCAGCTCCTGCCAGGTACCACCAGGCAGTCACAGGCTGCAGCTGACCTTGCCCTGCACAGAAGCCCCTCCCAAAGGGCCCCAGAACCAACACATCTGGTGGCTGGCATCAGACCATAACAGAGCAACACCTAATTAGCCCCACGAATGGCACACCCCAAGGGTGGTCTCGGCAGGCACACGAGCCCTCTAGGGATAAATTCCTAGGAACATACAATCTCCCACGACTGAGTAAAGAAGAAAACAAGAAAATTTGAACTGACCAATTACTACTAACAAAATGAAATCCATAATCAAAAAACTCCGCACAAACTAAAGTCCTGGATTGGATAGACTCACAGGTGAATTTTACCAAACATGTATTTCTATATTTGGTTTTATATGACAAGTATTGAGAAAATGAATACAAAGAAATGAAAAACTCTCTTATTACATTTATGTATTATTACAGCTATTTAACAGTTTGCCTTTTGAGTTTATTTATTGCTTAAATGAATCCAGGAGCTTCAAAGAAAAGTCACTAACAAATGGTTGTTTCAAAGTTTATCATTACAGTATTTAACTGCTTATATTCCTTAATGGGTGAAGATATTAGATGACAAAGATAAAATGACCTCTGTAAAAATGCACTAGTTGCATTGTTTGCAGTAGCAAAAGGCTGGAAATTACCAAAATGTATATCAACAGGAGACTAGTTAAACATATTAGAGAATTTCCACAAACACTATGTTCTAACTAGAGAGAAAAGGGCAATACAATGAGGACTACCAATGGAATTAATTCTCAAAATATAACTGAAAATAGCTAGGTAATAAACATGTATAGTATGACATTACATATGTTAGAATGAGGGAAGGAGAGAGGAAGAGGACAATGGAATGAGGGAAGGAGTAGAGAAAGGGAGGAAGAAAAGGAGGTGGAAGAAAGGAGAGAGAAATTTATCTTTGAGGGGTGAGGAGTAATTGGGATTGAGCCCCAACTGAGCAGAGCTCTTCTGATCTCCTGGGCCTCCCCACCTGAAGAAATTAGCGGAGACTGGCCCTAAGTAAAACCATAATGTATGAATCCAACTTGCCCTTTGCCCTGACCAACAATGAGTTATACCAGATTGTCTCCAAGTATGGCAAAGTTGTAAAGGTTATTATAATGAAGGTTACTTTACTTATGGATAAAGACTACACCAAAGCGTATCAGGGCAAAAAACAACACAGTCGTTTGGTAGAGTGAGAAAAGCAAGCATTGCTTTTGGCAATGGAAGGGCAGCCGTGTTCATCTGAAGACGAAACCACTTTGATAAATCTAAGTGGGGAAAGTCGACGTTTAAGTTATGCCTGTCCTAAAAATACGCTTAGAGAACATGAACTTCCAAAGAAGAAAGAAAAAAAGAAAATTACTGAACCAGAATAAACTGAAGGAGAAGAAAGTGAAGACGAAGGGGAAGATCCTGCTCTTGACAACCTCAGTGAGGCCCTATCTTTCTAGCAAGCCAAAACTGAAGAACAACAACAACAAAAGGGAAACCCAGTTCAGGGAGTTCCTAAACATTAGATGTTTCAACATGCCCAAGGATAAGGAAAACACATGTTTCAGTGCTGAGGAAGAACTTGCTAATTAAAATTATACGTACTATATAAATATCATTTAAAATTTTTTAAAAAAAATCTTGGAGTACCAGGTTTGGTTGGGACTAAAGATTGCTTTTAGAATATGAGCATTAAAAGACTTAGTATCAAATCATTTTTTACTATAAAATAGTTTATTGGAAATTGAAAAGAAGTTTTAAAGTATTATGTACCAATCTTGCTTTAGCAGAATAAAAATCAAGATTTGCTAATAATCATTAATCTTGAAAACAGTTTATTGGAATAAAAAAGAAAACTCAATACTATCATAGCAATGCTATTGTCTGTCATCGCAAGAAAAAAGATCTTAAAAAGATTTGAGAGTTCATTATAAAAGTTTATTCATGCCTGGCTGGTTTACATGAAAACTTTAAAAATAAATTTCATCTTTAAAACAAAAACTTCATAAAGACTGAGGAAAAGTTGAATGATTGTTATTAAATGTTAATAAAATTTTCAAGAGAATTTTGGTTTTAAATATGGGTGTTTTGCTGTTATTCTCTAGGCATTTGAGATCTTGAGCCTCAGCATACATTGTCAGTTTGGCTCAAATAATCTGTTATAAAAGTTCAAAATAAAATTACCATATGACTCAACAATTCTACTCCTAGGTATATACCTAAAAGAACTGAAAATAGGTACTCAAACAAATAACTTGTACACAAATGTTCATAGTAGCATTATTCACAATATCCAAATGATTGAAACAACTCAAATGTTCATCACTGGATAAATGGACAAATAAATGGTGATATATGCATATTATGGAATAGCCTTTGGATATAAAAAGGAAGAATTACAAGCTACATTATGGATGCACCTTGAAAACATTACACTAAATGAAAGAAGTCAGACATAAAAAGCCATATATTGTATGATTCCATTTATAAGAAATATCTAGAATAGGAAAGCAGATTAGTAGTTGCCAGGTGCTGGGGGGGAGAAGAGAATGAGCTGTAACTGCTTAGAGGATATGGGGTTTTATTTTGGAGTGATAAAATGTTTTGGAACTAGAGAGAGGTGGTAGCTACACAATGTCATGAATATACCAAATGCTACTGAATTGTTCAGGGTAAAATGGTACATATTATGTTAAGTGATTTTCATGTCAATAAAAAGAAAGAAGTAAAGAAAAAAAAAGGAAAGGAGGGAGAGAGAAGTAGCTATATTAAGAAAAAGCAGACTTCACAATAAGGAAACTTATAAGAGCTAAAGAGGAACATTATATAATCATACACAATTCAATAAAAAAAATAACAATTCTTAAGGTGCATGTACCTAATAACAGAGCATCAAAATACATGAAGCAAAAATGGACAGAACTAAAAGGGATGGGAAATGAACAAATCCACTACTATGGCTGGAGATGTCAACACCTCTCTTTAGGTAACTAACAGATGGAACAGGTAGAAAATTAGTTAGGACAGGACACACCTAACTTAAACAGTACTGTCAATCAACTAGATCTAGTTAACATTTGTAGAAAATTCTGTCCAATAACAATACATATACTTCTCAAGCTTGCATAGAACACTTCTCAAGACAGATCACTTTCTGGGCCATAACACACACTCTAATTAATTTTGTAACAGAAATCATACAAAATATGTTCTGAGATCATCCTGATAGAATTATGCTAGAAATCAATGCCAAAAAGCTGGAAAATTCCCAGATATTTGAAGGAGTCAAAAAAAAGTCTCAGGAGAAATTTAAAAACATTTTTAATTAAAGTTAAAAAATACAACTTCTTAAAATGTTTAGGGTGCAGCAAAAGCATTGCTTAGAAGGAAATTCATTTATAGCATTAAAAGATCTAAAATCAATAATCTAAGATTCTGCCTTAAAAAACTAAGGAGCAATTTAAGCCAAAAGCAAGCAGAAAAGAAATAAAAATTAGAGAAATTAATGAAATTGAAAACAGCAAAATAATAGAGAAAACCAATGAAGTCCAAATCTAGCTCTTTCAAAAAGTGAATAAAATTGAGAAGCCTCTAGCCAGCATAACCAAGAAAAAGAGAAGATAAAATTATCACTAAAAAAATGCAAGAGGGGTCATCACTATTAATCCCAAAGAGCAAAAGTAAAGGAATACTCTGAACTCTATGCTCACAAATTTGGTAATTTAGACAAAATGGACCAGTTACTGGAAAGACTATTAAAATTCACACAAGGAGAAACAGATTGTTTGAATAGGCCTATACTAAAGCAACCGAGTCAGTAATTAAAGAAAGTACCAGGCCCAGATGGTTTTGCTGATCAATTCTACCAAACATTTAAGAAATAACAATTCTCTACAAAACCTCTGAGAAAATATAAGAGAGAATACTTCTTAACTCATTCTATGGGGCCAGAATTATTCTAATACCAAAACCAAAGAGATAGTAAAAGGAAAAAAAAACAAAACAAAACTAAAGAGCAATATCTCTTATGAACATAGATGCGAAAATCCTCAACAAAATGATAGCAAATTGAATTAACAAATATTGCAAATAATCAATGACGAAAATCTTCTGGCCTAATAAACAAATATAGCAAGGTCTTAGGATAGAAGGTTAATATACAAAAGTTAACCACTTCCTAAAATAACTAATAAACTGGAATCTGAAATTTAAAAGAGCATTTACAATAGCACCAAACAAAAAATAAGCATGCAGGTATAAATCTAACAATATGTATAGGGTCTACTTGTGGAAAACTATAAAACATTGATGAAAGAAATCAAAGATATAAATGAAGAGATATTCCATGTGAATGGACTGGGAGACCCAACATTAAGATATCAGTTCTTCCCAACATCATCTGTAGAGTCAATGCAATCCCATTCAAAATCACCAGAATCTATATTGTAGAAATCAAACTGATTCTGATTCTAAAGTTTACATGGAAAGGCAAATAACCTAGAATAGCCATTATAATAGTGAAGAAAATGCTGGAGGTTTCCCCACTGTCCAACTTCGAAATCTAATGTAAAGCTACAGTATTCAAGACGGAGTAGTATGGCCAAAGAACAGACCATAGATCAGTGGATCAGAAAAGAGAGCCCGGAAGTAGACCCACACACATATACTCAACTGATTATATAACAAATAGATATTTTTTTCACAATTAACTGAAGGAAACTGGTTGTTTTTAAATCGTCTAAATTTAAATCTTCAGGATAATGCTAATTAAATTCAATCTCTACTTTATTAACAGCTTAAAATGATAAATTTTACCTTATGTTTATACTTGGTGAAGTATTTCTATAATTATAAGTAAGCACTGAGGCATGAACTGCAGCAATTTAATAACTGTAAAGGTGGCACTGGATGACGGTCCAATTGCACAGGACCAAGAGAAAATATTTCTTTCCCCAAATGTTAGCAGAGTCCCAA
Organism: Eidolon dupreanum; assembly: GCA_028627145.1. Taxonomy (NCBI): domain Eukaryota; kingdom Metazoa; phylum Chordata; class Mammalia; order Chiroptera; family Pteropodidae; genus Eidolon; species Eidolon dupreanum. Next base: position 51,304,663 of record CM053515.1, on the reverse strand, counting down.
ACTAGGCTATACTTCAAATGTGTAAGCATTTTCTCTCACCATCTCTACTTCTGGTTCATCAAGCTAATATTTGATAAACACTTTATTCTTATTGAGTTGAACATTATATTGGCACAGTAGACAATAAACACATGACCCTTGCTCTCAAGAAGCTTACAATTTTGCTGAGGAGACAAAGTAGAAAAGAAAAATATGTTCCCAGGATAACCCACTCTCCAATGTCTTTCCTGATTTCCTGAATTGTTTAAAACTGAGCTCTTGGCTTCTTCCTCTACCACCACCATCCCATCAAATCTGTTCTTCTCTGGAATTCTCTCAATTTCAGTTCACAGTACCAACACTTGGGTTTGACTGGGGATGAGGTTAAATAGAAAACAAATATTCATCTTTGCATTCTCTCCCCACATCCAGTAGATGAGCAAATTCAGACTATATATCCCAAATACTTCTAACTCAACCTCTCTATCACCATTTCCATTCTTATCGATTTGCTTCATCTCTCATCTGGGCCACTAACTGGCCTCCATACCCAAGTCTTTTCCCTTTAATTCTTGCTTCGAACCACTGTTCTGAATGCTCCCCATCTGTAGTAGGCATGACACACAGGCCTTCACTAATCTGCCCTCTACCTACCTCTTCAATTTTACATCTTACTACTGCCACCACTCCTGTATCCCATTCAGATGTAACAGTATTTCTTCTTCCAACTACTCTGAACTTTTCTCTGGTTCCTCCAACCTATGTAGCACAATTTTACACCTCCCATATGCAGTCTACTTGGCTTGGAATGCCTCCCCTTTCCTAATGCTATGCCAACCCATCCATCTGGCTAATGCCTCTTGTGACAAGACCCAGATACCCTCCCTGACCAGGTCCCTTTCCCCACTCTGAACAGTTAATCACTCCCGCCACAGTGACATCACAGATGTTGTACATAATTATATTATTGCTGTTATTCACCCTAAAATATAAGTATTTGCTCACATGTCTGTCTCCCCCAGTAAACCTGGTATTCTTTGAAGTTATTATCCAGTGCCTTATTTTGTAAACCTGGTGTCAAACCCAATGCACACCAAAATATCTCAATAAACATTTGTTTCATGAATATTTCCTTCTCATTTTCTTCCCTTTTCTGATAGCACCCCACAACCATGAGCCATGACCCAGTCTAAGCTATAAGTTAGTCATAGTGGAGGGCCAAATCATTTCTGATTACTAGAATTCTGATGCCATGGAAAGTGACTACTCCACTTAAGGGCTATATCAGTGAAGAGTCTAAGTAAGAATCGCACGACTTTCCAGGAGAACTTCAAGTCCAAGAGAAGAATCTCTTTCCAGCAGAATCTCATGTCCTGGTTTTTAAATGAATTATAAGGCTCCCTCATCCTCAACAGGCCCAGTCTACTCTTAACTTGGACACTTTAAGATAGAACAAGTTTCACCACTAAGATGTCATCAAAGTGTCTGAGATGCATGAGAGCAAAGACTTGAGTCTATAAAGCTTCTTTTATAGCTAATGTTTCCCTGGAGTATCTCTGAAATACTGCCCATTTTAGGAGTCCTTGACTTTAAGCCTTAATCTTATTCTAATACTCATTTACCACTCAATATTTAGCACCTACTCTGTGCTGCATACTATACTACAGCTTTGGGAACACCACCCATAATACAGCTTACTGGCCTGACCTGATATGTTACCTGACTTATGGTCTAAATGACAATTATGATGCTGTGGCATGGCTGCACCTGGCTGGTTCATCCTGTGCTGGGACCAGGATGCACATGCCCTCATCTTCCAACCCCTAGTAGTGGAAAGCATACAATATATTTACCCTAACTTGAGAGTTGCCCAACTGAGACTACAGAATTTAGTTAATTTTCTCCTTTCTCTAATTTTTTTCTTTCTGTCAACATTAGCACATTTTTTGCTTTTACTTATTTTATAAAGCTGAAGATTAAGTTTTTCTTCTCCCTCTCAGGAAAAAAAAAAAAAAAAAAAAAAAAGCTAACTAAAACTAAAACACCGGACACTGTCTTCTTATTTATTTATGGCTCTCAATACATTATCTGTGTGTCAGCAGCTCTACAGAGAAAAAAGTATTTCTCATCCCTACTTTATTGTTACTTTCTGGAATTACAAACTCAATGCTAAATAATTGTGGCAGGTAACAAAACACTTTCCTTGGTCATAATCGAAAGGTATAGTTAGCTTGGTAGAAGCTGAACCTAAAGCAAACACACTCTTATGACAAATGTGAACAATATATAATCAGAACTGAAAGGGAAGCTTGGAGTACTGTGAAGGGGAACTTGAAGAAAATCTCAGGCAGGGTATGTCCAGCACCAGTTAAAATAATCTGATACACAATAAAAATCCCACTAAATAGTCAAGAACCAATTCATAGGCAAGAGGCGTATGGAAAACACGATAGTGGAGGGCCAAATCAGACTGATCACCCAGTCTGTGGGTGATAACTGCAACCTCTGAATTCCTGTAACTATGTATGTGGTACCCAATCCAGACTTGTTCTTGAAAAGCTTATTTTACTTGCTAGATTAGAAGTTCCTTGGCTGTCTCTTTCATTTTATAATATCCCTCTGGCAGGAATATTTAAAAATACAATCTCATGCATCAAGCTTGTGATTTTCTGGTTTTAATTTACTTTCCCAGGTAGGTTACCTCGCTGGAAAAATATACTGATGTCATGTTCTTAGTAATTATGTTTATACTTTTAAAAGTCTTAGATGTTCATACGTAATATATATACTAGAGATCAATTTAAATGGTACTGAGACCGTTTTCCCAGAATCTTATCTCATTTTATGAAAGGCAAAGCTAAAGCAAAACAGTGAATGTAATAATCTTTCACTAACACCAAAAATACATTTCTACAATAACAAGCATCTTAGAATACTTACATGCCACAAAATGCGCATTTATATTATACTCTACACTTGCAAAGTAATGTCACACAATCATTTATTTAAGTGCCACAGTTTTTATTTTACCAGGAGTAAAACTAAGTAAGTTGCCTAAGGGAATTAATATTTACTGAATACCTACTGTTCTAGGACCCAGGATTAACAAATATAATCAAAATTAACACACATTATATGATAGCAACTTCATGATGCATGACACTGACTTCAAAATATGGCTGCCAGAGCTGAATAGGTGAGATTACTTATTAAATAAAGGATTTTAGGGACCTTGTCAGATTTCAAATTATGATTCATCATCAGGTCTTGGGTAGAGCCTATGTTTTTTTACAAGCTCCTAGGTGATACTGATGCTATTGGTCTGAACTTGTATGCAAAGTTATCAAAATTATAAAGCATTAACCCTAACTAGCACTACTAGCTAAAACTACATTTTTTCATGCTCAGTGACTCTGAAGTGATACTATTATCATTCTTTGACAGACAAGAGTAAGGCTGAGAGACACGAACTTTCCCTAGATCACAAGGCTGATTTGTGGGGAACCAGGATTCAAACTTAGGTAGACTGACTCTGCAGATCACTCCTAACCACTACACATGTCTGTTAACAAAATAAGAATTCGAAGCCAGGTTATCTTTGATATCACTTTCAAATCAGGTCCTGCTATGACTAATGTGAGTCTGGGATCAACATAACGCCGTAGAGCGGAGGAAAGAGGAAACAGAGCCTTCTTTTCAATACAACAGGATGGGTGAAGAAGCGGTGGCAGGTGTCTGGATCTCCGCACCTACCTACACCGGAAACTACACTCTGGGCAGGCGCAGGTCGGCCGGCAGTCCACAGACGGTGTCAGGGGGCGGGGCCTGCGTTCCGGGCGGGACATACCAACACGCGCAGGGAAGGGGTTTTCAGGGCCAGGACCACGTCGCCGCCTACGCGCCCTGTGCCCAGGCTGAGGAACTCTTATTCCAGCCCTCGGCTCCCCTGGGAGTGCTGAGGTACCGGGCTGTCTTTCGCCACATTGGTCTCCTTAAAGACTCTTCCTTCGGCCCCTCGGTCGAGTGGGAGGCCCCGGAAATGGCGGCCGAGCGCCTACCTGACCCGTCACGGGGGAAGTGTCCAGTCGCTTCACCAACTCCAGTACGCCCCACGCAAATCCACCCGCTCCTTTGCTGCCGCCATAGCCCTTACCAGTTCTTTGGGCGGCTTCTCCTGGGTTTTTCCAAACAGCCCCATGGCTTACTGAACTCGTCTTGCCCCTTCCGGCTTTCCGTTGCCCGCGCCCAGGCAGGTCACGGACAGCCGCCTGGGCGGGGCCGGTGAAAGGAAGGGAGTCGGGACGCCCAGAAGTGGCAGTTAGAGAGTTACGCATGCGCAAGCCTGGGTCGGGCGGAGTTTTGTCAGAAAGATTACGCAATTGCGTATATCCTGGGAGGGGATTTGTAGAGGGAGGCGGCGAGTGTGAGTGAGTGAGTGTGTGTGTGTGTGTGTGTTAGAGGGAGGCAGCGAGTGTGTGTGTGTGTGTGTGTGTGTGTGTGTGTGTGTGTGTGTGTGTGTGTGTGTGTGATTCACTGGTAGACTGGAATTTATTGAGGTACATTTACGACTTTGGGAACAGCTTCACCATGTGTCGGGTAGGCACCGCACGGCGGCAGCTACCTCCCCTCTGTTGTCACCACCATCGCCTAGTCAGTAAAACCTAGACATCATTTTCTCTCCCCCTCTTACCAGGACTTAATAATTGTAGCTTTTCAATATGTTTAAACTCCAGCCGTCACCTTTCCATCCCAAGTGTCAGCTTTTATTCAGGCCATCCCTATTTCCAACGCGGATGTTTCCTACCTGGCATTTGTACGTGGGTGTGGTCCAACACTCCACATGGACCATGACCTTAATCACAGTTTCGGAAGACTCTGTGACTAAAAAGTACTAGACACATTTTAGCTGAGCAATCTCTGCTGTTATTACTTCACCTTATGATGGCGAAGAGACCAGTAGTGTAGCCTCAATCCCGTGCTCCCATCTCTGATGGAAATGTAAAATGGTGCAACCACTTTGAAAACATTTGGGCAATTTCTTAAAATGCTAAACATACACCTAGCATATGCCATTCCACTACTAGCTATTTACCTATTAGGAGAAAAAGTACATGTCCTTATAAAGACTTGTTCGTGAATGTTCACATCTTTATTTGTAATAACCAATAACTGGAAGTAATCCAAATGTCCACCAACAGGTAAATGGATAAACCAATTGTGATAGAGCCATACAATGGAATATTACTCCGCAATTAAAAAGACCGAGCTATTGATACATGCAATGATGTGGATGAATCTCAAAATAATAATGCTGAGTGAAGGCAAAAAAAAAAGTATATACTGTATGACTTCATTTATATAGTATTCTGTAAAATGCAAACTAGTCTATAGTGACAGAAAGTAGATCAGTTGTTGCTAGGGGACAGGAGTTTGTTTGGAAAGGAAGGAGGGATTACAAAGAGGCAAAAGGAAGCTCTTGGAAGTGATGGAAATTATTTTGATTGTGGTGATGGTTTCACAGATGTATACAATGTCAAAACAAACTGGACACTAAACATGATTTAGACAATCATACTTAATTTTTAAAAAGGGCAGTACATGTTCATTGTAAAAAGTAATCCTCTTTCTCATTTCCTCAGGAGTAAAGGTCTCACAGGACTCACATCAATTAGTTGGTATCAGTATTATAATGATTATAGTTGGTGTAATTCCTTTAGATCTTTTTCTTTGGAGAATATACCATTACGTTCTTAATATATTTAATTGGGATCATATTATACATATTGTTCTGCAAATCCCCCTTTTAAGGAATTTTACGTAGATTTTCACTGATGTTACTATCTATAGCTAAGAAATTCCATAGCAGGAATGTAGTACTAAAGTTTATTTAACAATTTCCCTATTGGATGGCATTAGCAGTTTCTAATTTTTTCCTATTAAATAATAAATATAGTTTACATTCTGAAAGTACTACCAATGCCCTCCATACAGCCTGCATAGTTTGGAACTACCACGAATGTACGAGAGCACCCTATTCCCCAAGTCCTTGCTAGCAACGAATATTATCAACCTTTTACATTTTTGCCACTCTGACAGTATAAAATATTGTTTTTAATTTTCGTGTATGTGATTATTAGTCTAAATGGGTTTTGTACATTTGTTGATAATTAGAATTTCTTCTAATTCTAATTGCCTCTCTGTATTCTTAGCCCAGTTTCCAATAAATTCCTCCCTTCTCCTTTCCTCCTTTCCTCCCTCCCTCCCTCCTTCCCTCTGTCCCTCTCTTTCTTTTAATGAGAAGGAGCTCTTTGAAAATAAGAAATGTGTGGAAATTTTTAAAAGGCTTCTTCACCATATCCCTCTTTTTTTTTATTTTGAGAATGAACTATAAGTGGCAATTTTTCAGGTAGGAGGACACTGGACTTCCAATTAGTCAGTGATACTTATTGAATGTCTACCACATGTCAGGCATTGTACAGGCTCTAGGGAAAGTATACTGAGCAAAAAAGAACCTCATACAATCTGGTAAGGAGAGCTGTGATCAAAACAATGGTGATAAACAAAATTGAGTTAATTACTATAAATGTACAAAACTCTGACTATAAGAACATGCTGATCAGTGACTCTTTCCTGAACAGGTGGTATATAAGCTGAGACCTGAAGAATGAGGTAGTAGTGAGATGAAGACTATCCAGTGCAAACGAAAGAGCATGTGCCAAAGAGCCTTCCCAGTTTCCAGATGGGGGTTTTGGGCCACGGATATTTCAATCTCTAAAGTGCACTTATTCTAAGAGGCCAGAGTGTGGAGGAAGGTTTGATTGTCATGTGGCATCTCACAGAGCCCATAGCTCCTGACAGAGCTCTATAAACACATCAATGTAGTTGCTCCTCAGCGATCAGAAGGGCACTACATTTTCCACACATTTGGGGGGCTCCACCTTTAGAACAACATATACTGTCTATTCATGTCCTGATACTGTCTTGGCATTGGACAAAGCTGCAGCTCTGGCAGTAGAGTTTCCTTCCCACATAGACCACAGGAAGCTAGCACCAGATCTTCCCACCTGCTAAGACTCACATCTGAGGGGGTGGGAAGAACTAAATGAGCAGGCATTCTAGCTCTTTGCTCCTGCCAAGCACAGCAAGTGTTTAACAGGATCACACTCCCCTGCCATATGTTCAAGTAGGTATTTATTCACTCACATTTTCAAAGGCTTTATGTGCATTCTCCTGATCCCTGAAAAATATAAATACGTGCTTATCCTTGACTTGAGAGGTACTGCAATACCTGATGCTTTAAATCTTTCCCTAATTTTAAAATGCAAAATAGAAAAGAATGTTTTTCTTCTACTCTCCAGTTGATCCTTGTTCATTTCAGTAAGATTTCTAATCTCAGGGAAGCTTCCTGGCTCACAACTATTCCCCAGTCATCAGGTGGATTGTTAAATGAAATGCTTGAGGCAAGAAAATCGCAACCCAATTCCTGGCAGGAATTTTCACCTATAAGACCAAAAAGATGCACTTTGTTTTATACAACAGATAAATTCTTAAAATGTTAGATATAAAGTTACCTTTGGAAAATTAATTCCCTCCCATAACTTATATAATAATTTTGGAGTGGATTTATCTTCATTTCTCACTAACCTTCAGGTCTCACAGGCTTCTAACCACAGTGATGACATGAGATCAGGCAAAGAAAAACCTTGAGTTATCTCCTTCCCATTTCCAATCTTCCTTCATGAACCTTACAGTGACCCTCATATTAGCTTCCTATGTTGCTGTAACAAAGAATGGCAAACCAGGTGGTTTAAAGGAACAGGAATTTATTCTCTCATAGTCCTGGAGGCTAGAAGTCCAAAATAAGATGTCAGAAGGGCCATACTCCCTCAGAGACCCTGGGTAGAATCCTTTCTGGCCCTTTCCTAGCTTCTGGTGGTGGCCACCAATCATTGACATACCTCAGCTTACTGCTGCACCACATCATTCTCTGCTTCTGTCATTATGTGGTGGTGTATTAGTCAGCTTAGGCTACCATAACAAAATATTGTAGACTAGGTGACTTAAACCACAGAAGTTTAATTTCTCACAATTCTGGAGACTTGAAGGTTTGAGATTAGAGTGCCAGTATGGTCAGGTTGTGGTGAGATCTCTCCTCCTGGGTTGGTCATCTTCACTTTGTCCTCATATGGTAGAGAGGGAGTGCTTGGTGTCTCTTTCTCTTATAAGGTCACTAATTCCATATGAGGGCCTCACCCTCATGACCTCATCTAAACCTAATTACCTCCTAGGGGGCCTATGTCTAAATAGCATCATATTGGAGGGTAGGGCTTTAACATATGAATTTCAGGAGAACACAATTCAGTGACAGCAATGTTCTCTGCTCTGTCTCTCCTCTTCTTATAAGCACATCAGTAATAATAAAGACCCACCCTAAATTCAGTGTGACCTCATCTTAACTAATTACATTTGCAATGATTCTGTTTCCAAATAAAGTCACCTTCTAAAGATACTGGGATTAGGGCTTCAGCATACCTTTTGAAGGGCTACAATTTCAACCCATTACAACCCTCATATATACACGTGGGTGCCCCATTTTAAAGAAGAAAGGAGGTGAAGGAAGATTGGTTAGCTGAACCCTTAGAAAATAAACAAACCTCTATCCTCCTTTAGTGTCCCCAAAGTAGGAACAATTTTCACTCGGGATGGGGAAGAAGATATCTGAGGACTGACTCTAGCTTGGAGGATGTACCTTCCCTGGGAAATCATGATAATCACTGCAACCACCGCACATTGCCCTCCAGAAAACTATTTCTACCACTAAAGCTCCTCTCATGGGGGAATTTACACACTTTCCCTTATTTCCCAACAGCACAGCAGACACAAAGCCTGAACTTTAAAAAGATCCGACTGGAATATTTAAGCAATACTTTACTAAAGTCTCCAAAAACAACATCAGAATTAGAACAGCATGCAATTTACACATTTGACACTATGGTAGACTGGATAATCTGAAAAAACCCACTGCTAACACACAGAGAGTCTTCATAAAACACAATCAGAACTATATTATGTGCATGGTTGATTTCTCATAAAAGGTAAGAGAAATCAGTAATTCAATAACAGAAACCTTATTTCTGTACTTTAAAAAAAGATGATATAGCTTATAGAGAGTAAAGTGCACAAATTTTAAGTGTAAAATCTGATAAAATTTTTACATGTGTATATACCTGTAAAACTTCTATCTAGATCAATATTTAAAATATTTCCAAAACCTTAGCTCCAACATGCCTTTATTCTGATTTCTATATTCATAGATTAGTTTCATCTGTTCTTGAACTTCATGTAAAGAAAATCAAATAGTACACCTGGTTTTAATGATTGGGCAGAGGAAAAGGAGGCAAAAATTTTGGCTGGGCAAAATGGTGAGGCAAAATAGACACCTCCTGAAGCTGAAAGCCTTGAAAACTGTGTCACTATCAGGCTAAGAAAGAAATCTATCTGTTGGCAAAGAGAGCCAAGAAGAAAATGTTTGTCTCAAACTGTAGATCTGGTGAAAAAATAAAAGTAGAAAGCTTCATTAAGAAACCATAATTATAAGGCTGCCCTCAAGTGGGTTTAAACTTATACTATTTCCATGGTGCTGGAAATCCAAAACCTTGATATTAATTTAAAAAGTTCCTAGCTTGATCACACCATAGGGAGTACCTGACAAGCAATGTAAGCTCTTTTGAAAGGAACATACCCCAAATCCAGTCATTCCTACAGATTAAGAAATAAAACTACCAAATACAAAAGGAAACAAACATTTGTGGCCAATTGTAAATTTTGAAAGAATCATAATTATACTCCAAAGCACTTGAGATATTAAAATTCTCGAATGTGGAATAAAAATAAGCTATGCCTAAAATGTTCACAGAAATAAAAGAGAGACTTGAATAAGAAAGAGACCATAAAAAAAATGACCAGGTAAACTTGAAAAAGAATTAAAGAATTGAAAAATACAATAATGGAAATAAAAGCTTAGTCGCTAAATAAACCTCAATAAATAAATTTAGCTGCAGATTACAAATAATTGAAGAAAGAAAAGTGAATAGGTAGATAGATATAAATTATCCAAAATGCCTTAGAAAGAAACGAAGAGTGTATAAGAAAGAAGATGAGACAGGGATGTAAGAATGTGGATAGCCATTATATGTTTAGTTGAAGTTCCAGAAATATTGAAATGAGAAAATGGAAAAGATTTAAAGGATAATAGTTGATAATTGCCCCAAATTTATGAAAAATATAAATGTTAACTTTCAGGAAGTACATAACTCTTAGGCAAGATGAATAAAAACAGCTATACATTATAGTGATGATGAATATCAAAGTCAGAGATGATCTTAAAGTAGTCAGAAAGAAAAGATAGGTTACATACAAGAGAATAACAATTAGACTGAAAGCACCCTTCTCAATAGCAAAAATGGAAGGCGAAAGAAAAAGTGCAGAGAAAGAAAAAACAACTATTAACTTACAATTGTATGCCCTGCTTAATTACCGTCCCGAAGTGAGAGCAAAGTAAAGATATCTTCAGGGGGATAAAAACTAACAACAGACCAAAAAATAATCCACAAACCAATAGATCAATATTAAACAAAATTCTAAAGAATGTGCTTTAGAAATAATAATGATCTTTTCTTGGATACAAGAAGTCATGACGAATAATTAGTGAACTTGTGGTTAATCTAAGAAAAGTTGTAATGGGTCCAAAGTGGTGTGTTGGGAAACACTGGACTTGCTCCACCCCAAGAACACATCGAATGTACACCGATATTTAGAGTAATTCCTCCTGAGAGGCAATTATGAGCCAACTGAACAGCTTCTGCACAACAAGCAAGAGAGAGACTGCGTAGAGAAGGTTGGGGAACTATGAGAGCTCTCTAGGAGCTGAAGGAACCCAGGATCAGAGGAACTGGTGAGCACAATTGTTTATTTTTCCCCTGCATTGTGGATGGTGGACAGGAGCTCCCCCCAGGTTCTCTGGCCACCCTGAAGGGTGCCATAGCACATCCTCAGCAAACCCTCCTGAGTTAGATTCAGCAGAAACACGAGGGCCCCATAGAGTGCATACAAGGAGCCCCTTTACTTGGAGATTGATCCAATGAGTAGGACCACAGGGTGCTGCTTCACGCACCCATTGGGGTGTGCACACATGCAGGATACCCTTGCCTGGAAAGAATGTGGAGCTAGCAGGGATACTCTGTCAGGAAAAGCGCAGAGAGAGTGGGGAACTGTGCCACACATGCACATAGGGCTACCTCACTGGAAGAAAGAGTGAAGCTAGCAAATTTTTGTGGTACCCACGTGAATGGCTGCCCCCTGTGGAGTGAATGGGGTATTGCCATGTGTGTGCACAGGCTGCCTTGCCTAGCAATGTTGCAGAACTAGCAGATTGCAACTGCACATGCACACAAGACTACTTCTCCCCCACCCCTGGAGAAAGGGCAGAGCTAGTAGGGTGGTGAGATGCAAGCACACAGAACAGCCCTGCCCAGACCCTACTCTGACAACAGACAATTCAAACAATAGGGCACGTACATCTGAGCAGCCCTATTTACACCAGGTAGCCACACCTGGATTAGAAGGGCAAGGAAGTACACCAGGCTCCCCCATCTGGAACCTACTTTTTCAGCCCAGGTGACACACCAGGCACCATATGTGCTCACCCTGATTACAACCAGCCTGACAAAACCAGTCAACACACAGTCTACATATAGATCATTTTTTCAAGACTAGGAGAGATAGCTATTCTATCCAACTTATAGAAACAATCATAGAAAGTCAAACAAACTGGGGAGAAAGAAGAGTTTGCCTAAAATGAAGGAATAAGAACTCCAGAGAAAACCCCCAATGAAACAGAAATAAATAATTTGCCTGATAAAGAACTCACATAAATGGTCATAAGGATGCTCAATAAACTTGAGAGTAGAAAAAATGAAGCCAGCACTTCAACAAAGAGACAGAAAATGTAATAAAGAATCAGTTAGAGATGATGAATACAACAACTGAAATAAAGAATACATTAGAAAGAATTGACAGCATATTAGTTAACAGAAGAAATTAGCCTGGAAGACAGAAGAGTAGAAATCACCCAATCAGAACAGCAAAATGAAATAAAAAGATTTTAAATGAGGATAGTATAAGAGATCTCTGGGATACATTAAGTGCCCTAACATTGCATTATAGGGATCCTAGAAGGAGAATAGAGAGAGAAAGGGGCAGAAAGAATATTTGAAGAAATATGACTGAAAACTCCTAATCTGGGGAATGAAGCAGTCATCCAGGTCCAAGAAGCACAGAGTTTCAAACAAGATGAACCCAAAGAGACCCACACCAAAACATACTATAATTAAATTGGTCAAGTTAAGGATAAAGACACAATCTTAAAGGCAGCAAAAATAAAACAATTCACATATAAGGGACACTCTATAAGGCTATCAGCTGATTTCTCAGAAGCAACTTTATAGGCTAGAAGGAAATGATAAGTGATATTTAAATTGCTGAGAGAAAGGAATCTACAACCTAGAATACTGTATCTGGCAAGGTTATCATTCAGAATTGAAGGACAGTTTCCCAGACAAGCAAAAACTAAAGGAGCTCACAACCACTTAACAGGCCTTACCTTTAACAAAAGGGTCGTGTTTATGTACAAAAGAAAAGACCATAACCAGAAATAAGAAAATACAGGGAAGAAAAAAATCTCCTGGTAAAGGTAAATACACTATAATCACTGTGAATAAACTACTTAAAAAGCTAATATGAAGGTTAAAAGACAATAGTAGCAAAATTAAATATAACTACAATAATGTGGGGGGTACACAAAACAAAAAGATATAAAACATGACATCAAAAACAAAAGAGTGAAGGGGGGTAGTAAAAATGTAATGCTTTCAGAAATCTGATTGAACTTAAATGCTTATCAGCTTAAAATAGACTGCTAAGGATATAGATGGATATATATGAACCTCATGGAAACCATAAACCAAAAACATATAAAAATATACAAAAAAGAAAGAAAGGAATCCAATTGAAACACTAGAGAAAACCAACAAATCAAAAATTAAGAGATTAAGAGAACAGAGAACAACAAAAACAACCAAAAAATGGCGATATGAAAAAAAATAGCAATAAGCGCATATCTATCAATAACTACTTTAAATGTAAATGGTCTTAATGCTCCAATCAAAAGACATAGGAAGGCAGAATGGATTTTAAAAACATGACATTTCTATGCTGCTAACAAGAGACTCTAGATTGAAAAACCACATAGACTGAAAATGAAGGATGGAAAAAGATATTCTATGCAAACAGAAGTGAAAAGAAAGCTGGGGTAGCAATATTCGTATCAGAAAAAATACACTTGATCTTAGCCAAAAGGCCAAGAAGTGATCATATCAGAAAAAAAAGACCTTAAAACAATGAATGTAAACAGAAACAAAGAATGACATTACATAATTTTAAAGGGGTCAATCCAAGAGGAGGCTATAACAATTGTAAATATCTATGTGCCCATCACAGGAGTACCCAAGTGTATAAAGCAAATATTAATGGCCATAAAGGCAGAAATTAACAGTAACACTATAACAGTTGGGGACTTTAATACTCCACTAGATCAATGGCTAGATCATCCAGTCAGACAATTAATATGGAAATAATGGCCTTAAATGTCACATTACACTGGTTTGACTTAATAGACATTAATGGAGCATTTCACCACATTTTTGTCAAGTGCATATGAAACATTTTTCAGGATAGATGACATAATAGTCCACAAAATATGCCTCAGTAAATTCAAGAAGGTTGAAATTATATCAAGTATATTTTCTGAGCACAATGCCATAAAACTGGAAATCACCTATAGGAAGACAACTGGAAAAAACACAAATATGTGTAGATTAAATAACAAGCTTCCAAACAACAAATGGATCAAACAAGAAATAAAGAACTACCTTGAGAGAAATGAAAATAAAAACATAAACTTACAAAATTTATGGTATGCAGCAAAAACACTTATAAAAGGAAAGTTTATAGCTATATATGCCTACCTCAAGAAGCAGGAAAAATCCCAAATTAATAATCTAAATTTACCCATAAAGGAACTAGAAAAAGAGGAACAACAACAACAAGGAAGGAAATCATAAAGATTAGAGAGGAAATATATGAAATAGAAAAAGAAAAACAATAGAAAAGATCAGTTGAAACTAAGAGCTGGTTCTTTGAAAGAATAAGTAAAATTGACAAGCCTGTAGCAAGACTGATCAAGCAGAAAAGGAGAGAGAACACAAATAAAATCAGAAATGAAAGAGGAGAGATTGTATACAACACCATGGAAATACAAAGAGTCATTAAAGAATACTATGAACAATTATATGCCAAAAACTTGGACAATCTAGAAGAAATGGATAAATCTCTAAAAACATACAACCTTCCAAGACTCAGCCAGGGAGAAACAGAATATGAACAGACCAATTAATAGCAATGAAATTAAATCAGTAATCAAAAACCTCCCAACAAACAAAAATCCAGGACCAAATGACCTCACAGGTACAGCCTACCAAACACTTAGAGAATTAGTACCTATCCTTCTCAAACTATTCAAAAAAATTAAAAAACTGAAAAATGCTTCCAAATTCATTTTGTGAGGCTAGCATTACTCTGATATCAAAATGAGACAAAGGCATGTGTGTGTGTGTGTGTGTGTGTGTGTATGAGAGTGAGAGAGAGAGAGAGAGAGAGAGAGAGAGAGAGAATTACTGGCCAATATTTCTGATAAACATAGATGCTAACATTTTCAAAAATACTAGCAAACCAAATTCAACAGTATGTTAAAAAGATTATACGCAACGATTAAGTGGGATTTATATTGGGAATGCAAACATGGTTTAACATGCACAAAACAATTAATGTGATTCATCACAATAAAAACAAGGATAAAAATCAAATAATTATCTCAATAGGTGCTGAAAAAGCATTTAACAAAATGCAACATCCATTTATGAAAAGAAAAATCCTTTCAACTGTGGTTATAGAAGGAACCTACCTTAACTTGATAAAGACTATATATGACAAGTTGATAGCTAATCATCATATTCAATAGGTGCTGAAAAAGCATTTAACAAAATGCAACATAGATTTATGAAAAGAAAAATCCTTTCAACTGTGGTTATAGAAGGAACCTACCTTAATTTGATAAAGACTATATATGACAAGTTGACAGCTAATCATCATATTCAATAGTTAAAGCTGAAAGCTTTTCCTCTAAAATCAGAAACAAAACAAGGGTGCCCACTCTCACCACTTTTATTCAATATAGTATTGGAAGTCCTAGCCACAGAAGTCAGACAAGAAAAAGAAATTAAAGGCATCTAAAGTGGAAAGGAAGAAGTAAAACTGTCATTATTTGCAGATGACATGAAACATAGAAAACCTCAAAGAATTTACCAAACAAGTAATAGAATTAATAATAGAATTCAGTAAAATAGAAGGATACAAACTATATACAAAAATCTGTCATGTTCCTATATACTGATAATAAACAGAAAGAAAAATTAAGAAAACAATAGCATTTATAATTGCATCAAAAGAATGAAATACCTAGAAATAAATTTAAATAAGGAGTTGAAAGACCTATACTCTGAAAGCTATTTAGACATTGAGGAAAGAAATTAAAGAGGTCACAAATAAATGGAAGAATATACCATTCTCATGGACTGCAAGGATTAATATTGGTAAAATGACCATACTACCTAAAGCAATCTACAGGGAGGCAGGGGAAGGCAAAATGGGTAAAGGGAGTCAAATATATGGTGTTGAAAGGAGACTAGGTTTTTGGTAGTGAGCATGCTGTAGTGTATACCGATATCTAATTATAATGTTATTAACCAATGTTATCACAATTAAGGAAGAAAGAAGAAAGGAAGGAAGGAAGGAAGGAAGGAGGGAAGGAAGGAAGGAAGGAAGGAAGGAAGGAAGGAAAAGAAAGAAAGAAAGAAAAAGAAAGAAAGAAAGAAAGAAAGAAGGAAGGAAGGAAGAAAAAAAGAAAGAAAAAAAGAAAGAAAAAAGTTAAATAAGAGATACCATATAATCCAGCAATGCCACTGTAGGTATACATAGTCAAAAATGAAAATGTATGTTCACACAAAAACTTGTACACAGATATTCATGGCAGCATTATTCATAACAGTTAAAAGGTGGAAATAACCCAAGTGTCCATCAGCTGATAAATGGATAAATAAAATGTAGTATATCTATATAGTGGAATATTATTCAGTCAAAAAAAAGAATAAAGTACTGATTCATGCTACAAAATGAATAAAAAATTGAAAACACTATGCAAAGTGAAATAAACCAGATCCAAAGGATATATATTGTATGCATCCACTTATATGAAATGTATAGAATAGGCAAATCTATAGAGAGAGGAAATAGATTAGTGATTTCCAGGGAATAAGAGGAAGAAAGAATGGGATGTGATTGCTAAGAGGTATAGGCTTTCTTTTTGGGGTGATGAAAATGTTCTGGAATTAAATAGTGGTAATGGTTGGACAACCCTGTTAATATGCTAAAAATCATTGAATTATATCTTTTAAATAATAAATCATATAATATGTGAATTATGTTTCAATAAAACTGTTTAAAAAATACTGTATATCAAAATGAAATTCTAAAAATGATCAAGAAACTCACAGGGAGACAAAAAGAAAAACAGAGGACAAGCAGAAATAAAATATGTAGGCCTAATATATCAATAATTACCATTAAATCACAACAATTAAAAAAAGACTGAGTGGATTAAAAACATGCCAACTATATGTTGTCTACAATAAACTTACTTCAAATAAAATGATGTAGGCAGGATTAAAGTATAAGGATGGAAAAAGATATATCATGCAAACATTAATCCAAGGAAAGCAGGAGTGGCTATGGTAGAATTCAGAGAAAAGAAATTTGCCAGAAACAAAAAAGTACACTTCATCATGGTAAGTATCAATCTACCAAGAAGATATAGCAATCTAAATGTGTATACACCAACTACAGAACTGCAAATATTGTGAAGTAAAAATTGATAAAACTGAAATGAAGATGTAGACAAATTCATAATATAAAGACTTTGACACCCCTCTCTCGACAACTAGGAAAACCAACAAGAATATAGAAGAACACCATCAACCAACAGTGTTTAATTGACATTTATAAAATACTCCATCCAATAACAGATACACATTCTTTTCAAGTACCTGCTGAGCATATATTAGATAGACATATCGTGGGCCCCATAAAACAAACCTGAAGAAATTTAAAAGAATTGAAATCATACCAAAAATGTCTTCTGGCTACAATGGAATCAAACTAGAAATTAAGAACAGAAAAATCGTCAAAATAGTTTGAAACTAAACAACACACTTCTAAAGAATCGATGGTCAAAGAGGAAGCCTCAGGGGAAACAAAAACTATGTTGAACTGAATGATAATGAAAACATAACATGTCAATTTTTGTGGAACACAACAAACTCAGAATTCAGAGGGAAATTGATAGCATAAAATGTATACATTAGAAAAAAGGAAATGTTTCAGATTAGTAATCTAAATTTCCACCTTGAGAACATAATAAAAAAGAGTAAAATAAACTCAAAGCAAACAGAAGGAGATAATAAAGATAAAAGCAGAAATCAACAAAATTGAAAACAGAAATAGAGAAAATTAAAGAAGCAAAAAGCTGGTTCTGTGAAAATCCAGATAAAAACCACAGATTTCTAGAAAAACTGACAAAGAATAAAAGAGCACAAAAATAACCAATATCAGGAATAAAACAGAAATTACTACAGACCCCACAGACACCAAAGAAATAATAAGGGCTGAAATGAACCAATTTCCTGAAAAACAAAAACTACCATAACTCAACCAATATCAAACAGATATTGCAAGAGATAGTATTGATTATAATATGGTAGACAGAATGATAGATACCATTCAATTAAGAAAATTTAATTCATAAATTTTAAACTCCCAAAAAAGAAATCTCTAGGCTCAGAAGGTTATTCTGGAGAATTCTCTCAAGCTTTTAACAAATAATTAACACCAGCTATACAAAATCTTTTTCAGAAAATACAAGAAAGACAAACATTTTCCAATTCATTTTATGCAATTAGTATTACCCTGATACCAAAATCAGACAGAAACAGCATCAAATAAGAAAACTACAGATTAATATCCTTTATGAACATAGATATAAAAATTCTTGACAAAATATAGCAAATAGAATTCAGTAATATGTAAAAAAATCCTACCAGAACCAAGTAGGATTTATTCCAGGGTTGGTTCAATATTTGAAAATCAATTAATATAATCCATCACATTTAGAGTCTAAAGAAGAAGAACCATATGACCATATCAATCAATGCAGAAAAGGAATTTGACAAAATTCAATATCCATTTATGATAAAATAAATGACTTTCAAAAAATAGAAACAAAGAGGAACCTCCTCTACTTGATAAAAATCATCTATAAAAAACCTGAAGCTAACATTAAATTAAGTGGTAAAAGACTGAATACTTTCTCCTAAGGTAGGATATCAATTTCACCACTCTTACTCAACATAGTGCTGGACAATTTAGCTGCACAATAAATAAGAAAAGACAGACAAATCAGAAAGAAAGAAATTAAACTATTGTTTGCTGGTTACATGATTATCTAAGTAGAAAATCCAAGTAATCTACCAAAAAACTCTTGGAACTAAAAGTGAGTTTGACAAGGTCACAGAATAAAAGACAAATGTACAAAAAATGTTTTATGTGATATTTCTATATATAGCAATTAATATATGGACACCAAAATTAAAAATATGATGCCATTTAAAATCATCAAAAAATGAAATAATGCAGTACAAATCAAACAACACATGTACTTGTTGGCTGAAAATTATGCAATGCTAATGAAAGAAATGAAAGTTCTCTAAAGAAAATAGAGGGAGACACATACAATGTTCATGGGTTGGAAATACAACACAATAAAGATGTCAGTTCTCTTCATATGGATATACAGTCTTGACAAAATTCTTACCGAAAAAAAGGCTAATATAGAAAAAAATATTATTCCTACATAAAATCAACAATTAGGAAATAAAAATTGTAAAACACTATCATTTGCAATAGCATGAAAAAAAAATCAAAACCCTAACAATAAATTAAATGAAAATGCTTAAGTATTTTTACAGACAGCTACAAAACACTGCTGATTAAAGAATATCTAACTAAATGGAGAGATATACCACATTCATGGAGTGAAACTCAATATTGTAAAGATATCAATTAATCCCAAAAGTGATTTATAGATTTAATGTAATCCAATTAAATCCCCAGAAGAGATTTTTTGTATGTGGTTAATTTTGAGAAGGTAATTTGAAAATTTTATGTAAATGCAAAATACCAAAGTTGGAGGACGACTTATACTACTGAATATCAACAGTATTATAAAATTCTAATATTTAAAATTGTGGAGTGTTAGTGTGAAATTATTATAAAGAATAAAACAGAATAGAGAACCCAGAAGCAGAACTGTATATAAACACTGTCACCTGATTTACAGCAAATACCATCATAATTCAGTTGGAAAAATTATATTCTTTCCATTAAGTTTTGTTAGGTCAATTAGATATCTATAAAAAAAAATGACCATTGATTCCTATCTCACAGCACACAAAAATTCATTTGAAATGGATCACAGACTGAAATATGTACAGTAGGTAGAAAAAAAAAAAAAAGAAAAGCTTCTAGAGAAAAACACAGGAAAATATCTTCATGGTTTTGGGACAGGCAAAGATGATTTAGATGACTTAAACAGGACACAAATTTTAAACAGCGATAACAAATGGTTTAATTGGACTTCTTTAATATTAAGAACCATTCATGAAAAGATATCACTAAGTAAAAAAAGAATCCACAAACTGTTCTATATTTCCAAAATTAAAACACTCATTTGCAGGATGAAAAAGACTTTTACAAAGTTATAACAAAAGATTTACCCCAAGTTTTTAAATGAGCAAGATACTTGAACAGACACTTCACAAAAGAGAATATTCATATTGCTAACAAGAGTAGAAAAATATTATCAATTCCCAGACAAGAAAAAGCTAAAGGAGGTCATCACTACCAAACCAGTTTTACAAGAAATGTTAAAGAGACTTCTTTAAAAAGAAAAAGGGAAAAAATATGAATAATAAAATGGCAATAACTACATATTTATCAATAATCACTTTAAATATAGATTAAAGGCTCCAATCAAAAGATATAGGGTGGCTGAATAGATAAGAAAACAAGACCCATACATATGCTAGATACACCTGACTTGCTTCAAACCAAAGGCATACACAGATTGAAAGTAAAGGATGGGAAAAAATATTCCATGCAAATGAAAAGAAAAAAAAAGCTAGGGTAGTAACTCATATCAGACAAAATAGACTTTAAAACAAAGGCTATAATAAGATACAAAGAAGAATATTTCATCATGATAAAGGGATCAGAAATGAAGAGAAGTCACAATTAACACCACAGAAATACAAGGATTATAAGAAAAAACTACAAACAATTCTATGCCAACAAATTGGACAAACAGGAAGAAATGGACAAATTCCTAGAAACGTACGATCTCCCAAGACTGAATCTAGAAGAAACAAAATCTAAACAGACTGATAACTACTAATAAAATCAAATAGGTAATCAAAAAACTCCCAACAAACAAAATTCCTGAACTGGATGGCTTCATAGGTGAATTTTACCAAACATTCAAAGAAAAATTAATACCTATCATTCTCAAACTATTCCAAAAATTCAAGAAGGGGGTAGGTCCCAACCTCAATTTACGAGGCTACCATTACCCTGATTCCCAAACCACATAAAGACTCTCAACAAAGTGGTAATAGAGGAAATATACCTCACTATAATAAAGACCATATATGACAGACCCACAGCTAACATACTAAATGATGAAAAGCTAAAAGAATTTTCCTTAAGATCAGGAACAAGACAAGGAAGTCTACTTTCACCACTTCTATTCAACATAGTATTGGATGTCCTAGCCACAGCTATCAAACAAGAAATAGAAATAAAAGGCATTCAAATTGGAAAGGAAGAAGTAAAACTGTCATTATTCACAGAAGACATGATACAGTATGCAGAGAATCCTAAAAAGTCCACCAAAAAACTATGAGAACTGATAAATTTAATTCAATAAAATTGTAGGATACAAAATTAATATTCAGAAAATGGTTGTATTTTATACATTAATAATGAACTATCAGAAAGACATTTTAAAAACAATCTCATTTACAATTGCATCAAAAAGTACCCAGGAATAAATTTAACCAAGGTGGTAAAAGATCTATACTTGGAAAATTATGACATTGAAGAAAGAAACTGAAGAAGATACCAAGAAAGAGAAGCATATAGTGTACTCATGGATAGGAAGAATTAACATTGGCAAAATATCCATATAGATTAGATTCAATGTAATCTCTATCCAAAGCAACATATTGATTACCCAAAGCAACATATAGATTAGATTCAATGTAATCTCTATCAAAAACCGATGGCATTTTTCACAGAACTAGAACAAAGAGTCCTAAAATTTATATGGAATCCCAAAAGACCCCAAATAGCCAAAGCAATCTTGAGAAGGAAGAATAAAGCTGAAGGCATCACACAAGCTGATATCAAACTATACTACAAGGCAATAGTAATCAAAGCAGCATGGTACTAACATAAAAACAGACACATACATCAATAGAACACAATAGAGAGCACAGAAATAAACCCACGCTTATGTTCAGTTAATCTGTGACAACGGAGGCAAGAATATACAATGTGGTAAAGATAGTCTTGTCAATAAATGGTGTTGGGAAAACTGGACAGATACATGCAAAAGAAAAAAAATGAAACTAGACACTTTCTTACACCATATACAAAAATAAACAAATAAATTAGAGACTTAACTGTAAGACTTGAAGCCATAAAACTTCCAGAAGAAAATGAAGGCAGTAATTTCTTTGACACTCCTCTTCGTAATATTCTTTTGGATATATCTCCTTGGGCAAGGGAAACAAAAGAAAAAATAAACAAACAGAACATCAAACTAAAAAGTTTCTACATAGCAAAGGAAATCAAGAAAATGAAAAGACAACCTATTGAATGGGAGAATATACTCACAATGATACATCTTATAAGGAGTTAGTATCCAAAATATGTAAAGAACTCATGCAACTTAACAACAAAAACAAACAAAAATAACAACAAAAAATCCCCCAAATAATCCAATTAAAAAATGAGCAAAGAATATGAATAGACATTTCTTCCAAGAGAACATACAGATGGCCAATAGACATATGAAAAGATGTTCAATGTCATTAATCATTAGAGAAATGGTCAGTGCTTATAAGTGAGCTGGCAGATCAGAGGGTGGGGTGGGCATTGCCATCTGTGTTTCTGACAGATCCCTTGATGAGGTGCCCAGGCTGGTGTTCACGTCAGGCCGTGACTGCTGCTTTCTTTGCCATGATATAGAATGGGATCTTACTTTCCAATGAGTTTCTCTATGTTATATGTGGGCCTTTGCCAAATGAAACAGCACTTTTTGCTGTGTTAGCTTAGTTTTTCACCTATCTTCACTGACTGATTTTAGACTTACCTAAGTTGACTAATAAAGGATTTTCAATTGAAAAAAAAATCCCTTCTTCCCCCCAAAATAAAGCCACAGACAGGGAGAAAATATTCGTAATACCTATACTGGACAAAGAACTCATATCTAGAATATATAAAGAAATTCCATGATTCAGTAAGAAAAAAATAGACAGCAACCCAAAAGAAAAATGTGTAAGATTTGAACAAGGACTTCAAAAAAGAGGTAGTAATTCAAACAGCCAATAAAAATATAAGGTTCTCAGCTTCATTAGTCATTGGAGAAATGTAAATGAAACCTACAAAGAGATATCTATACACCAACAAGAATTGCTAAAATGAAAAAAAAATTGTAACATCCATCTTGGTAAGAATGTGGAACTAGGACTCATATACTGCTTAAGAGGGTGTAAATTGGTACAATCACTTTAGAAAACTGTCAGTGTCTACCAAAATTGAACTTAGGCATACTTAACAACCCAGAAATTACATCTTCAACAGAAATGTGAACATATGTAAACCTAAGTCATATACAAGAATATTCATAGCATTGTTATTTGTAATTGCCAAAACCTGGAAAATTGTGGTATGTTCATACAATGTAACACTTAACAGAAATAAAAAGGAACAAACTACTGCTACCCACAATAGAGAACCTCACAAACATAACTTTAAATGAAACTATATATAAAATACTATATGCTGTATGATTTTATTTATATAACATTCAAAAAGAGGCAAAACTAATGTATGATTTTAGAAGTTATAGGTGGTAGAAGTAGTGACTACGAAGGAATCGGGAAGTTTCTAGGATGTGGCAATTCTGTTTCTTGATCTGGGTGATGTGCTGACTTTGTGATAAATTAAAATATGCACTTTTAAGATTCATATTCTTTATGGATATATTGCCCTTTCGTAAGAACTTTAACTAAAGAAAAGAATAAATTTCTCTGGATGATTGAAAGTGGTTAAAGAAGGAATAGATGGTGAAAGTACTGTCCATTTGTTCCATCTTTTTCTTGTCCTACTCCTCTCCTTTTTATTTGATTAGTACATGTTATGAAGCATCAGAAATCTTTTCTACTTCCCACCTATGGTTTGCCTTATAGTAATATTATTTCAGAAAACACTAGTACTACATTCAAACTATGTAATAATTCTCAGATAAATAAGCAACATAGTTACCACCACATTCTCCTTAACTAAAAATTCAAAGCTGTTTGAACAAAATCTAGGTAGCTTTCTGATTTCCAGATTCTGAATAAAACACATATATTTTCCCCAAATGGGTCAGTTAGATACATTTCTCCTTAGAGTTAAATGAATGTAACCGAATGGATTATTGCAATCTTGCTTAGCCCTTAGAAAACTTTAAAAATGTAAAGGGTCCTTTCTCCATTTTCTGTACGACACAGGCTGGTGCACATTATGCTATAAACTGTCATATTACCTCTCATCCTTTCCATAGCCATAAAAATAGAGCTGAGTCTGTGTAAATCTGCCCTCATTCAGTAACAGCAGAGAGTGCACTTGTCTGAAACAGAAAAAAGCTGCTTTGGAGATATTCAGGGTAATGGAATGAATTTGGAGCTGGACTTATGAAGATGGTCTTTAATACTTTATTGTTCACAGGTTTCTCTCTAAATAAAAATCCTGGTTAAATATGTGCCAGTTTGATGAATAAATATAAGTATCATATTTCAAAGCAAGTAGGTTATATTAGGACTAGCTTTTAAACAGATGAACTCCTGATTCATTCTCTTTCCCAAAGGTGGTGGTGACATGAGAAGTGTTCAACTAAGGGTCCAAATGTGGGCTTTCAGCACCTGCTGTTGTTACATTGCCAGTTAACTGCTTTTCTGCGGATCCTGGCAGGTTGACTGTTTATAGATTTTTGCAAGTATAGCATGCTTTTTGTTAGATGACAAGTGCATGAATTTTGTCATAACAGAGACATTAACAATCTAAATCAAGGCAAAAGATTGGACAAAACAGCTTTCTCATTTGCTTCTGACACTCAGATTCAATTATATTAAATAGGAAAACGGTAAGAACCACATTCTTTTTTTTTCTCATAAAACAAAACGAGATGCTTTAAAGCAAAGCAATATACATCAAAACTGGTCACAGTCCACCATGTTCAATATTAACAAATAATTTGAACAATATTGTTTCAAAAGCTCAAGATATTGCTGTTTGGCATTTTAAGAGGTATCTCCTATCCAAGCCTCTGGCAATAAAGCCAGGAGTCATCTTGAGGTATTTTGTTACAGAAACCTATTGTTTTAGCTATGTGGCTCAGGAATTAGATAAAACTAAACAGAGAGCATTTAAACAATAAAAACAGAAGCAGCCCTGAAAATATCAGAGTTCTGGCTTCCTTTTTGCTGTGTCTAAACCTTACTTTGTCTTTGTGAAAGGACTTCACAAACTCCA
This sequence comes from Eidolon dupreanum, assembly GCA_028627145.1. Taxonomy (NCBI): domain Eukaryota; kingdom Metazoa; phylum Chordata; class Mammalia; order Chiroptera; family Pteropodidae; genus Eidolon; species Eidolon dupreanum. The sequence goes on along the minus strand of CM053515.1, from coordinate 51,279,541 downwards.
TATAAGTTACCCATGTAGAAACATCACCAGACTCTGCTTTATCAAGACAGCTCTCAAAGTACATTACTAAATGAAAAGAGCTCATAGAATTTTACTAACAGTAGTGACACTAACTAGATATACGTTGTATATGAAAGTCATTTCTCTATTATTCAACTGATGGCATGGCTTATGGCAAAATTATAAGACTGTTAGGAATTAACCTTTTATAAGGGAGTTAAGGAATAGAATTTTTGTCTTTCCCACCCCATCCCCCTAAATGAGTTTTCCAGGAAACAGAAACTTTTCACTTTGTTGAAATGTTTTAACTACTTTGAATATCATAATGAATTTTCCCAACTTCTTATGCAAATAGTACTAGTAAAATGTTTTTCATGATGATAGAGAGTCATTGTTGGCAAGATAGTGAAATCCTCTCAGGAAATTACTTGCCACTGCATTACCTGGTCACAAACTACTGTTTTTTGTTTTGGTCTTTTTTTGCCCTGCCCCCTTCCAGTACCTTCTGTCCCTTACTATCAAAATATTGTAACAATAACTTCTTTGTTTGGCCTGCCTCTAGCTTGCCCCACCCCTACTCCACAGTCTCTATACACATAGCTTCTATTCTATAGACTAGGAAGCTAGATCACCAAGCTCATTCAAATTCTATGTAAAGTAAGAATAAATTTTCTCTGTGTAAGCATCTGCATGGCTCTTTATTTCAGTAGATGCTAAGAAAATAAGATAATACTAAGTGTCTATCAACTGATGAATGGATAAGGAATATGTGGTATGTATATACAACGGAATATTATTCAACCATGAGATAAAAGAAAATCTTGCCATTTGTGACAATATGAATCAAACTTGAGGGCATTATGCTAAGTGAGATAAGTCAGATAAAGACAAAACTGTGTATCACTTATATCTAGAATCCAAAAAAAGCCAAACTCATAGAAACAAAGAATAGAATGGTAGTTATCAGGAGTTGGGGTGTGGGGGAAGTTGGGAGATGTTGTTTAAAGAGTATAAACTTCCAGGTAGAAGATGAATAAGTTTTGGGGATCCAATGCATAGCACTGTGATTATAGTTAACAACATTGTATTATATATTTGAAAGTTGCTAAGAGAGATCTTAAATGTTCTCATCCAAATAAAAATTAGTAATTATGTGATGTGATGAAATTGTTAGCTAATGATACAGTGGTAATCATATTGCAATATATAAATGTTTGGTCAAATCAATACAATGTACACCTTCAACTTACACAATGCTATATTTCAATTATAACTCAATAAAACTTGAAAAAGTAAATTTAAAAAAAAAAAGAAAAAAAGAAAACACTAGTACCTGAACTTTGACATCTCTTTGGGTGCCTTTCTATTTTTAAGCTTATTTTTGTTCTTCATGAATAAATATGCTATAAACTCAGGTGTCCTCTTTGTCAATACTATGAGTTTATTTTAAAATAAACTTTAAAGAAGAATATTAAGTGTCAGTTGTTTAAAATATAATGTAAAGTGCCTATTATCCCATCATGCACAAAAACCAAGATAACTTGACAGTAACAAGTATGTAATTTAGCACCAGCATAAAGCATAATATAATTTCGACAAAAGGCAGTTTCCTATAGCTGTCTTTTCCGCAAACACATTTATTTCCAAGTGAAAATATAGTAGAAAGAGCCTTGAGCAAGATAGAATTTTATCCAGAAATTAGAGGCCACCACCCACTTTGATTTGTTGACACAATATTTAAAAAAATATTTGAATACCTTTAGGTGGAGTATACACACTGTTGCCCCCACAACTTACTCAAACTGTTTATATGGGCCCTGAAGACATTCCAATTCGAAAGCTGTATCCTAGTCACACCTTTAACTATCTTGGTTATCCTGGGTTCTCATCACCTATTAAGTGGAAATTCCTTCTGTTCTGTTACACAGGGATATCAGGAAGTAAAATGATCTACTGTATATGAAATAATAAAAATTTTTGATGAATATAAAAAATTAAGCAAAGAAACGGATCATAAATCAATATACTTAAATTATTGAGAACAAAGAACAAGAATAGAATGGTTAAAACAGATGATTCAAAAATGTGATTTTAATAAATTTCCATTTTTTCTCCAAATTTTTAGTTAGACCCAAAATTTCACCTATACCTTTCATCCTTTTGGTAGAGTTTTTTTTTTTTTTTTAGGTGAGGCAACCCTTGGGTGACCTCACAGATTACAAACCTTGTTAGTTCACAATCCCTTATTTTTTATTTATTATGCCTACAGCACCTGATCTTTCTAGGTGGTCTCCCATCCAAGTACTAACCAAGGCCCCACCCTACTTAGCTTCCGAGATCAGACGGGATTGGGCTTGTTCAGGGTAGCATGGCTGTAGACCCTCTGGTAGAGTTTTAATGAATAATAAAATGGTCAAAGGGAAAAATGTGGGAGGAAGGAGAAAGATTATATGAATAATCTTCCAAGTTCTCAAATATTCTAAAGAAGAGATGAAAAGAAGTATGTGACTGCATGAAAAAATATTAAACTTTTTGTCTTAGAGCAAGCCAAAAAAATACTGGTATCTTTGTCACTACAAATGGGTGCTAAAAATATAACTTCTTTTGTTTTATCTTTTCTATCTATACTAGATGGGTGGTAAAATGTTTGGTAAAGAGCAAAATTAAAACAGATTTTAAAATTTCAAGACATCAATTATTTACTGAATATCTACTCTAGGTTTAATATGTTAAGAATATCACAGTAGATTATAGCATTACTCCTGTCTTCAGGGAGCTTAACATACGTAAAGAAAGATTTAAGACTTACACAGGAAATAATTAGTAGAAAAACTCTTAAGCAGGACAATCATGTGTTCTCCCATTACAAACCATAGATTTCAGTAACCACAAAGCCCACATACTTGGACTCTGTAATTCATTAAATTCAATAGGTTGCTCTAAGAATTCAAATTTTCTTTTTAAAAACAGTTCAAATTTAGGGTCTGTCGACCTTGAATATTTCCTTCAATTTTCCACCTCCAAGAAAATCTGATAAAACTATTATTTGCTATGCTTAACAATTAAGGGATGAGTCAAGCTTCCCTAGAGATCTGAACTTCCAGCAATTATTTTGTGACTTCACTGTAACATTTTCATTGCATGTCTAATATTCAAAAGGTATTATCTCTACTTTATGCCATGACTGTAGATATTTAGTTGAATAAAACCCAGTTCCTACCTTAAGGGAGTTCACTTGAAAAAGACCACATGCAGTTTTAATACAATGCAGCCAATTATGACAGGTATATATAGATATACAAGGTATCCCTGGGATATAAGAAGGGCACGCAGACCTAGGAAAGAGCAAGGTATCTCTGATATAGGGCACATATCAGTTTGCTCCATTGTTTGTGCTGCTAAATTTGATCACGTAAGTAAGGGTAACAGCTGCTGAGATTTCACTGTAGAAGTTCTCTTCATCTCTTTATAAGCTGTTTGGAGAATGAGAAGATGGAAAGTATTAAATTTTCTGGCGAAAGTGGGATCTAGCTAGACAAAGCAGAGAAGAAAAGATGAGAACACCAAGCAGAGGTGATAACAAAGCACTGAGAAAAACTGGAGCATGGCCCTGGAGTAACAAAGCAGTAGTGTCTCAGTAAGTCTAAGAATGTGGGCCATTAACAGATTTTGAAGGGTCTTGAAAGCCAGTGTTAAGGAGATTGGCTTATCTTCTAGGCTAGTAGTCCCCGAAGTGCGGTGTGCCCAGGGATGCTAGAGAAATTTTATTGTCTTTTAAAATGTTTGTACTTTTGTGTACATTTCATATTGGACAACATTGTACCACCTACTCATTGAAATCAGAACCATAACAGGACTGGGGATTGGGAGAGAGACTGAAAAAGCTGTTTTGACTTACTAGGTACTTAAAAGCATACAGGAGCTGTTCTGCAGATAGCTGTATGTAAAACTGAAGATCTGGGGACAGGCCTTTGCCAGGACATGTAGATTTGGGACATCTGCTGAACACATGAGAGAAAACAACAGTGGGCCAATGGTGGAACTTTGGGAAACATTAACATTTATAATAACATTACTTTTTTTTTTACAAAAGGAAAATTAGAGCACAGGGAGCAGTATTTCAATTTTTACTTAAAAATTTTAAAAAGCTCCCAAATATTAATAAAAACTGCTAGTCTTTATTATTTCCATTTATGTTTGAAAATGAGGCTTAGTGAACCAAGAAGAAAAATGTTTCTGTTAGTGACCTAGCAACAATTCAGAATGAGAAAATTTTACCGTTTTGGGAGGCGGTCAGTAGAAGTCCATCAGGAACCTAGGACTTTCTGAAGAAATGCCTTGATTTTAGGGTTGGGCCAGGGAAATTATAGTGAGTCTGGAACACCTTCTGTTAAAAAGCAAGTAAGTGCTTCATGATCGAAAGGGACATACCAATAGGACATAAGAGCTGGCTTAGAGGGGTTCCCACTTACCAAACTTCAGATGATTCGAACATCAAAAAGAATGAATTTTAACATATTGAATATATAAAAAGAGTCTGAGAGAAAGTATAAAAATGGAAAGCTTCTTCACAAAAAAATACCATCTAATAAATGTAGAATGAAGGATGGAATTAGAAAACCCCCATCTTATAACTCCTATTTAATAACTGATCCAGGTTAATAACCATCAGTGGATATTAAGATCATTGGGTTCATACTGCCTCACAGGTTCTTTCTTAATTATAAAGTGAGATAAACTGACATTATGTGCCTCCTGATGTCAAGCAAATGAGAAGTACATACAATCTAGAAAAAATCTTTCATTTCTATTTAATCATGAAGAAACATTCAGACAAATGCAGAACATGGAACATCCTATAAGCCAACTAGTTTGTACTCTTCAAAAATGTTAGTATCAGTTAAGACTTAAAAAAAGAAAATTAAAAAATAAATTTTAAAAAAGGCAGAGGAATTGCTCTAAAGAATGAAATAAGACTAAATTCAATGCATAAACCTTGTTTGAGTGCATAATAAAAACAAAACATATAAAGATATAAAGAATATTTTGGAAGCAATTAGAGAATAGTAATTATATATTAGATATTATTGAATCGATGTTACATTTCTTGGGTATGATAGTGATATGATTACATAAAAAATACCCTTGTTCTTAGGAGATATGTGGTGAAATATTTAGTGGTAAAGCATCATGAAGACTGAGATTTATTTTCAAAGGGATCAGGAAAAACAAAGAAAAAAAGGAAAGAAAAAAGAAAAATATACACAGAAGACAGAAAACAAATTAACAAAATATAAAATACTTTGTGAATTAGAGAGAAATGGATGTTCATCATACTGTTTCCACTGTCACTGTAGTTTTCAAATTTTTCAAAATAGAAAGTCAGGAAAAACATAAAGTAATCTATATGTGGCTAATTGCTATAGTTGATTTTATTTAGATTAATATGCTAAATACTCATAAATAATTCAATACTTTTTAAAAAGCTCAACTCCTTCCATCAAAGCTAACCAAGCTTAAAATTAAACTAACATCACCTCTGGCCACTGTTACAGTTAACCATAGAGTTCAGTAACTACAAAGCCCACAAACTTGGAATCTGTAGTTCATTAAATTCAATAGGTTGCTTTATGAATTCGAACTTTTTTAAAAACAGATTTTAGAGTCTGTCAACCTTTAATATTTCCTTCAATTCTGCACCCCCCAGGAAAATCTGATAAAAGCATTATTTTCTCTGCTCAATAAGGGATAAATCAAACAACAGAATTTTTGTCTTTTTCCCATGAGTCAAGAATCATGTTTGACTTATCTGTGAAACTAACAAACCAACAAAACACCTATAGAATTCAGACACCTTATCAGAAACCATTCAACAATGGAAAAGCTGTACTCTTATGGTTTTAAAATAATTTATTTCATCCGTCTGTTTTAATTTCATATCTCAGAGCATACATTATTTAACTAAGAGATGCTGGATAGATTGTAAAAAGGGAGGAAACATTTAGGATAAGAAACTGCCTCAATTCCATTAGAATTTGATCCTACTTTGTAAAGTCTTGCTAGGATAAATTTCTATCATACTTCTTTTGTGCTTACAAAAAAAACATTAACTTCTCAATCGCAAATGTTGTAAATAAAATTTTTTACAATTAAGTATGCATTCAATTGACATACAGGCAACCAAATAATTATCATCAACATTAGCATAATGTGTATTTCCTGTCATTGCACTAACATTAAACTAAACTTCAAACCACAAAAATTGTGACTAACATTAAAAAGGCAAGCTGTAAGATACTCAAAGCTTATAAAGCACAAATTGCACATGGTTAAGATGGGACATCATTTGACAAGGGGTGACGTTGTGCATATGGCTGCTTTTTTTTATAAGAAGGCCACCGGCAAACAGGGCAACAGTGTCGACCCCCAGCCAACCACATCGCAATGCAATTCTGATGGAACACATGACCACAAGGCAGCCCCATTAGCAAACATCCGTTTTCAAAATTCTCCAGACAAACAACACATTCAGTACAGTGCAGCATATCAGCAGGCCAGGTTAACCAATCAGGTTCCATATCTTCATTAGTGTTATATGATCCATATGACCTTCCCTTCTTTTCATACAGGCTGGTCTGACAATATTTATTGGCACATGAACAAGCCTCAGCACCACAGTGACTTGCTTTTCCTGGTGAACTGTGAATCTGTTTATCTTCAAATACTTCCTTTTCACTGTTAAAAGTGTCTGTGTTCTCGATATCTGAGTCATTTTCAACATCGTGCAAATCCTCTGACATTTCCTCTTCAGAATGGACTCCAAGACACCTAAACTGCCACACTGGCAAGTTTTTAATGTAATCAGTTGGTATCAAAGGGTGAAGCCAAAGGTCAGGGAAAGCTAACCGCTCCAAGAAGAAGTCAGGGTCTTCATCCCAATCAGATTCTACAGGGAAGTTCTGAAAAGAAGCAATTGGGTGGAAGAGGCAGCTGGTGGACCAGTCCCACAGACTTGATAACCACTCAAGGTTATTGGCGTTGACTTCATCGTTGCTGTTGCGCCGTCTCTTCTTCTCAAAGTAATCGATTAGTAGACCATGTCCAAGGTATGTACTGAGAAACAGCGCTGGGTGTGAAGAATAAAACATCCAGTCCGCCCTTACCCATGAAGCCAGTGTGGTTGTATTGGAATATCTCAACAATTTTAAGCTATATTCATAAAAGCTATCTAAATAAGGGAGCTGTAAAAAGCCCAACACCGGTAGCCAGGAAATAATTAATAGAGAATTATATGTCCCTAAAGTGCTTATGAGAACCACAAATCGCTTTATGGTAGCTCCTTGTGTGATAAATAAGTCCATCCAAGCCATAAGATTAACTAGAACCAAGCTTAAAACAAACAAATCATTTACTTCAGGTTGCAATGAGCGCAAAAATGAATCCATGGCCTGAAGGGATATAAATTCACCTGTGTGATTTCCATATCTGTAAATTCCTTCAGGAGTTCTAAGTATGTAGGATGGCATGTTATATACACCAATATCCCTCATATAACTCTTATTGTCCCAATTTTCCACATTAACAAAAATAAACTCAACTCTTCCAGTAAACTTTATACTTAGTGCAGAGAAGAAAGCTGGAGGTTGGTCAAGGTTTGCAAATAGGTATATTTTTACCCAATATTGATCACTTTTATTCCATTCTTCTTTTAAATGTTCAGCATTATAAATGGTTTTGATCCGAGAAGCTGCATGAGCAGTTATCCACTTAAAAATGTGTTCTACTTCAACCTTGCGTCCACTGTATTCTTTAAGCATGACTTTCCCTTTAGAAGTACTTGTTTGTGGAACTGACATAATGAGTGTGGATCGTACCCAGCCTCTTCTCTTGCAGTATCTATAAGAAAGTAAACTGTAAGTAAATAGCTAGGCTGCTAGACAAGCTACCTCGTTTATCCTCACTGTTATGCAAACAATCTCTTGTCCTGATAAATTTCTTTAGCACTTGAAAGATACCCTCTCCCCAAAACCAAATAACCTGCAACAAATCAAAGCTAGTACCAATAATCTGGCAGTTGTACAAGAGGAAAAGCAAGCTCTCTTTTTGTAGTTTTTTGTTTTGTTTTGTTTTATATCTCTATTTTTTTTTTTAAAGAAAGTATAGCCTGAAAAGTCAAGGGAAACAGCATATATTTTAGTGTCTATTATGAACTTACTACTGCATTAGAGTTGATGAGGTCCAAAAGATAATACAAAAATAATTCCTGCTCATAAAGAATTTAAAGCCTTATTGAGGATATAAAACAAGTATAAAACTGTATATATTTTATTACTAAATGTTATAAAAAAGTTCAGAAAGAAATATTATTGGAAATTCGAACTGATGAAGATTTCATGAAGGGTTTGGGAACTAAACTGAGTCTTGAAGGATGGTTAGATTCAGATGAGCAAAGAATAAGGAAATATCCTACACGCTAAGCCCCTGACTTCAGTGTAAGCATTTTGACTGCAGAGGCCAGGCTGTAGCCATTCATTAACCCAAGGACCCAGCACAAGGCCTGAAGCACACAGAGAATGTTACAAAATAATGTGCACAAAAGCTCACCTAGCAAGTCTCATGTTGTTTTATAATCTTTCATCTCTTTAATAAAGACTGTGAAGAGGATTATTTAACACAGAGGAAACAAATAAGTTTTCATATTAAGAAGAGATTCAGTCCAAGAATGACCCCATTTTACAACAAAGTATAGAAGAATTTATCTAAAATTAAATCATTTGTTTAGATTTATCCTGTGGGGTCATGATTCCAATCATTTGGAAACAGACTGGTTCTTACTATAATACTTGTGACATCCCTACCCCCCTAAAATACTAGAGGACAAATGAAATACTGAAAAATGAAAATGGCTGTTGTATTACAGTGGAGATTATAAATGAATTATATATATATTTTTTTAAAATAGTATTTTTTCCCAAAAACCTACCATGTGGAATTTTATGCTATGTAAATTCACCTCGATAAAGTTGGGGGAAATAAATCTATCATGTGGATACATTTTGTTTCTTAGGGCACAAATAATTATCTATGAATACATTTTACTACAGATTTAGAAATGGATGGTAATAAATAAATGAATGAATGAATAAATTAATAAATAAATAAAGCAAAGACAACATGTTATGTCATAAAGACAAGGTAATGACTCTGGGAAACTATCTGGGTGACTCAGAATCACAGACCATGACTCAAGCTTCTTGTTGTGTTGATTCACTTCCTTAACAAGATAGATTCTATTAATGCCAATATTGCTTTAACTACAATGGTTTGAGAATTACATATCCTACAAAATATCTTCTACTCCTTAACAATGTATTTATCTAATGCAAAATAATAATTCATTGACATAAATTCTTTTTTTACTCTCTCCCCAAAAGCAACAAGTTAAATGCATATTGATAATTGCCTTATTTACATCTTAAATATCTTTAAGTAGCTTTAATTTTTTAATTGGATATGATACTTATGATGACAATTTCTTCTCTTGGTCATTCTTTTATCTTTGTGATCACTTCAGAGAATATCTGGCTTCTCATTTGTGTTATAAATTGAATGACAGTCTTTCTGATAGAAAACTTTACTCTGTAAAATAGGCAGTCTTAGTGCACGCATTTCTTCATGTAAGAAAATAACTGTATATGTGCTTTCTTTTCAGTTCAAAGCTAAGCGGTAGTTTTAAGGTTTATCATTCCAAATAGAATCTAAGAGTACTGAGGAAAAAATAATTCTGTATGTTATCATATATCTTTCCAATTAAATCATGTTTTCCAGACTTGAAAAAAATTCTAATACTTAAAAAATACCAGGCTACTAATATATATTTATTTAAACATTGGTATAAAGAAATCCAATATACAAATAAAGTATATCATATTAATTTAAAAACCTTACTGCTAACAGAAATAAAGACTAATGTACGTACCATTTTTAAAGACTATTATATTACCTTATACCTATATAAAAATATTTACTGCGAATTAAAAAAATAACTTTTTAAAGGTTTGAATAAATTCAATAATAATGCCAGGAAATAATTCTCTACTTTTTAAAGTAAATCTTTTGAGCTCTCTTAGAGAATTTGAAGACTAAAAATAATAGAAAACATGGCTTGTGAATTTTGGTACTGCAGTTTCTGGTATGGTATGCTATACTGAAAAAGAAACTTTGGTATTCTGTTTATATAATGCTATTTCTTCAGAAGAGGTCATTGGCCTCCTTGGCCTTCCTGGCCCATTCTCCACTCTCTCCTTCCTTTCTCTTTCCTGCTTACTATATGGGGTATGCATCCCTGATACTCTCACCATAAGACCTCCTGGCCATTTACCACTTGGCTCCTCCAATTCTAACATCCACTATCTGCTCTTTACTACCCCCAACCTCTCCAACCCCATAAAGATACACACCCACTTCACTTTCTACTTTCTGCAAAAACAGAGAACAGAGAATAGACCTAAAAGGTATAGAACTAGATTGCTTGGTTGAGGAATGAGAGGAATTAGGGCCAGGCAAGCTAGATAAGCAGGGAAAGAAATTAAAACTGCTGCCATGGACAGAGTCAGATGTTGCCCAGAGATAGTGGTCCTGAATGTTGTCATGGGGCAAAACAGGTCAAGAAAGTACTGCTGTACAATGGGTCTGGCACACTAGAGGAGGCTGTCCTGGAGGCTACCCAGGGAAGAAACTATAGTAAAGAAAGTAGCACAGACAGTATAGTGGAGAATTTTGGTGTTTTCAAAAATCTGAGAGCAAAATGATGACTCAATTATTCAACACATGATTAAAACACTTGCTGAATAAATTATTTCCTGGCCAGTTACGTCTTGCATTGACATTCTGGACATGCTTTTCTATATTTCCCTATTTTGTTCTTTTATATCTCCATAATCCTCAAAAGAAAAAAAAGTAACCCTGACTAAGCACAGCTTCTACGGCAAGAACAGTTCTTACTCTAGTTGGAAGACTTTCCAAATAAAAGGAAATATGAACATGATAATATTGAAACTAATACAAGTAACTGTGCATCAGAATCTTCATTTCTGTGATGAAACCGAAGAAGGTAAAGTAAAAGTGCTTTTCTAAAAAAAAAAAGCTACAAAAATTTGCACTAAAATCCACTGGCCTCAATATGACACTTCTGATATATTTTGCTTTACATGATTACACCAAAAAAAGAAATCAAATATTACTATTTCTTTCAGTTTTTCATGCTTAATAGATTATCTTCATTTTATGTCATCCTTACTTTATTTTTGAAGTCTTTATTAATGCTATCTAACAATTTACATTAGATTGTAATATATGTTTAATCTTTACATTTTTGTAAATTTGTTTTTACTTGATATTTTCTAATGTATTTATAAGTAACAATGTTTGAAATGTATTGTTTAGTTCATTGATTTTTTTAAAAAATCAATTCTGAATATTTTTAATAAAATACTATCAGCATTATCCAAAAAAAAAAATCGAAATATCAGCACTATCATTGTTCTGGTATTAAAATCATCAGTGGGGAAAAAGAAAGATCTTTCACTTTTACACTATTTAGGAATGATGGAATCAGACCAAATTCAATTGGTCTGATTGAACAAAGGACAGAAATAAGAATGATTTCCTTTTCATAAGATCATTAGCACTTAGCTATCTTAGACATTTCAACAAAAGGCATTGGAAAATGGAATATGATCAAGGTTCTGTGAAGATGAGAATGAAGCTTTGTGGGTAGATGAGAAGATTAAATGTGAATTAGGAAACACAAGAACTTCTTGTCTTCTCTCTAACCCTTAGGGAATCCTGCTACAATGGCTCTCACCCTATATGATGACTGAGCAAACCAAGGATAGTAAGGAGAGCTGAAGCAAACATAGGTCCAAAGAAGAAGGACAGGGAAATCTGAGGTGTAGCGGTAGTGTAGAACGGTTTTCTACAGCCAATGGGTTTCTCATTGTGGCCACATATAAGGGACATAGGTAAGTCAGGGAAATCTACCTATATTAGAAATTACCTGGGAGGGTGAAGTGGGTAAAGAGGATCAAATATATGATAGCTGAAGGAAACTGGACTTTGGGTGGTAATCACAGAATGGAATATATAGATGTCAAATTATAATGTACACCTGAAAATTATATAATTGTATTAACCAATGCTACCCCAATAAACTTAATTAAAAAAAATTAAAAAATAAATAAATAAAAATAAAAACAAAAAAAACAGCAAGAGAAAAAGAACAACAACAAAAAAGAAATTACCTAATATTGTGGGGGTTTCTACAGAGATATCATATGCTCCCTCCTCAGCATTAAATAAAACATGCTATTCATGCTAATTTTTTATTAAATATTTATTGAATGGATAATTAAATGAATGAATGAATTTAGGTTATAATTTGGTGGCACTAGAAATTGAAATAAAATGCATTTTTAAGAATAATGGAATAATAAAACAAGAAATAATCTGACAAATTAAATACTGAAGATGATGACAAAAAGAAAAACAAAAATGTCTGCAAGGATTTTTGTCTGAGAAAATGGAAAGAAAAGCAAATAGTAAAAAGAAAAGGAAAGGTAAAAAGGGCACATGGTTTATTAAGAAAAAAGAGAATGAATCAATTTGGACACTAGGTTTAAGGAATAAGATATACCTACGATAATTGTAGGGCTGATGAAAATGAGTATCAAAATGCAAACTAAAGGGTCAAATTATGGAAGATTTAGGTCAGCATAAAGTTGTTACCTAAAGCCATAAATATGTTGAAGTCTCTTTGGGAAAGAAAACTGAAACATAAAGAACTGAAGACATACTCTTAAGAGTAACCTCCACTAGAAAGAACAGAAAAGAATCAGAGAGGAAAAAAGAGATTGCAGAAAGAAAATAACCACCAGTTTATCAAAAGCTAATCAAGCACCTGTGTAATCAACAGTGTGCTAAACATTATAATTAGTTTTCAGTTTAAAGAGGTTTCCATTATCATTGTTTTTATTCTAAAAATTCTGGTCAGAACTCAAATTCTAATAACTGCCTAATCAACTTACCTGGGGTCACTGGAACAGTTAAAAGTGCCTGTACGTATTCCAAATCTTGACACCTTTTTCACCATTTTCTCCCAGTGGATTTTACCCACCAAGGGACTTCTGTCGTTTGCTATGACCTATTCCCCCAAAAGAAAAACAGAAACTTGAATAACTTAAAATGAAGTCAAACCAACCATTTATAACTTCACTTTTTTAAAAAAGATATTGTTCCCAGTTCTTGTTCACTATATTATCATATTATCATTGCAATACTTGTAGAAGGAGCAACTGTCCAACTGGAAAAAACCCAAAAGACTGAGCTATATACAGTACATTAAACTCTCACACTACAATACTCAGATGGCAGTTATATAGAAGGTGAGTGTCAAAGCCATATTTAAAAGCTAGCCACAGGTGAACACACAAATACACACACACACACATATGTGTGTGTGTGTGTGTGTGTGTGTATGCCTTACTGTTAAAGTGTACAGTTGAAACTTATTGGATTTTGTTAACCAATGTCATCATAAAAAATTAATTTAAAAAAAAAAAAAAGCTAGCTACATCCTTTCTCTACCATGTGACCTATTCTCTAGAATTAAGTTACACAGGAATAAGAAAATGGCCCTGGAGTCATTTCTCTGCTCTGAAAATTTAAAACAATAATCCAAATAAAGCTTACTAAAAATGATCAGATGTGGGTTCAAAGAGTTCAAATTTCACTTTTTTAAAAGTATAATTATAGAGTTAAGAGTCAGACACGTTTTCTATTAAACAATGCTTTGATTAAATCAATACAACTCTATGGCTCTTTCACAACAATCATGAAAGGTTCTAACATATAAAAAGAATTACCATAATGAATTCTACATTTTTGAAATTCTACTTCAAAATTACAAATAGCTTTCAAATACAATTAGGACTGGGAGAAGAAAATAATTTCTTAAAAAAAAACAAAACTGTAAAAAAACCTGTAAATTAACCTTCAAAATGCTACTAACTTCTTTCTTAGTCATTCTACTAGTTAACACCTTTTCCCTTTATTCCCTAATCCTCCTGTTTTGAATGAAGGCAGGATTTCAATAGATAAAAGTAAAAAAAAAAAAAGAAAAAGAAAAAAATATATATATTAAAAACAAAAACCCAAACAAAAATAATTAAGTGGGAACTTGAAGGAAAATCAAAAAACATCTTCATGAAACATGTTTGATTTAAGCTCAGGGCTAATTCAAAATTACAACACAATACCCTGGGGGCCTCTAATCTTTCTAGAAGGAAAAAAAAAAAGCCTCTAGGAAGTGAAATCCCAGGGATGTGTGTAAAATGACTGCCAATCAATAATCAATAACCTGGAAGAAGCAGGAGATGGTTACAGCTACCTTATCTGTGGCCCCTCTGCCATAGTCTAACAAATTTCAAGGGTAGCAGGAGGAGAGAAAGCACATGGTAGTGACAAGTGACACTTTATGTGTCCAGTAATCTCTGCCATTTGCCGTTGATATTATCATCCTCATTCCTTAAAGAGACATACATGCATATGTAACATTTTGCAATATAATTTTGATGCTTAATAAATACACGCACACACACAAAACAGGGCACCAAATAAATGGTTTCGACAGTACTTTTTAGTGAAAATAAATGTCCTAATTGAGAGAGACACAAATTATTATTCAAATGCTCAGATGGTTGAGATAACCAGGACGAGGGCAATTTGAGGACACTATCTTAATAGATAAAAACTCCTTCTGCCAATAGGTCCACATTGCTTACATTACACAATAGGTCCCTAGCTTCCACATTTTTCAGTGGTCCAAAAGTGCTGTATCAATTGTACTTGAAGAATAAAGGATATCTAGCAACGCAGGCATTTTTCTCCCCCCCCCCCGCCCCATACAACTAAACACAGTAGTCAATACAGTAGGTCTTCCATCAAGTAACCAAAGAAATCGTGAATTTACTTTTCAGATCATTCAGGATTAAGAAGTCTGTGCAATCCTATCGCCATACTTCCTGATCTGCCTTCTTTTTACAAGAACTCTCTTTCACTCCCATTTCCTAATAAGACTGCAAATAACCCATACATTTCAGGTATATGTTCTAATGATACTGCATCAAGGGATTAATCAAGAGATTACTTTAATCTATATAAGATATGGCCCTAAGTCTAGGGGCATCTTCCAGTGAAGATCCCGTTCACTGCACAGCTATCTTTCAGACTTATAAGAGCTCCAATGCTAGAAAAAGTAGTTGGAATGAGAGGGGGTTGTTCCCAGACATCCAAGTTACAGCACAAACAGAAGCACGTGAAGAGAGGTGTGAACACCCCTGGGGCAAGTAAATGACAATGTTTAACTCCAGAGCCTTATTTATTTAGCAAGTTGTTTCCACTTTTGAAGAGTTTAATGATCCCTGACTGAGAGAGCCACAAAAACTGAAAAATCCTCCATGCATTTCAAGAAAGCATTTTTTTAAAGTTTTTTTAACTCTACAGTTGTGTTTCAACAATTAGAAGCTACTTTGCCCAATGTCCTAAATAATTATATTATTCAATTTAAGGTTCAGCATACATTAAATTTGGTGGAGGCTGAATTAAACAATCACTAAAAATGTTAATATTTTCACAACATAACTCATCTGGCTGAGTCACATGGCACAACAAAATACTCTAAGCCTATTACTACTGTGTCACACAATCAAGAGTTCCCAATTTGTAGCTTTTACCCAAAAGTATGCACGAGGTTTTGAGAGGCATTCACACTGCTGTTCTTATTAAGATGGGAGGCAAACTCCTAGGCAGTTCAGGAAGGATTTTATGTTCTCTGTGGGGAATATTTTCAAAGACTAGAAAAAAATTAGATAAAAGCACAGCCTGAGTTCCCAAGTCTGGGACAGACTTGGCAATGAAACTTAGAAGTGAAGCAATCTTTCTATCCCCTCCCCAAGGTATCTGTCTCTAACTGGTGTCTCAACACTTGCTCACCACTGTAATTCCAGCAGCTAGTCTAGTGGTGCTAGCCTAACTCTTTTGGGTACTCATTAAATATTTATGTTGAACCAAAGCATTTCAGCTTTTTATGGGTTAGTAACTCATTCTTCTACTTCCGATTGAACAGGTTTTCTAAAGACCCCAAGTTTTTGATTACTGTTATAATAAAAAGTTCTTCCCCAACACCTTGTCATCTGGAAGGTTTTGGACAAACATTAGCATAAATAGTACCTTGCTACACAATTACACATCAATGTTTTTAACCCCAGTCAGGTATAAACTTTCAATCCAGTGTATTTAACAATACTCCTTTTCCAGAAAAAAAAACTAGTGCAATTTCCTTAGGTTCCATTTCAGTGTCTAATAGATTTCTTTAAGATCTCTCAAAATGCTAGCACCATCATGGACCACCTGATTTAGCTGAGAAAGATAATCATATACTAAGATTTTTACTGGCCTACATATTTTAGTAAACCAAACTGTAAGCTGTTTTATGGCACAGATAATGAGTTATTCATCTTTGTGCCCTCGGTGCTTAACACAAGGGTCAGAAGACATCCATTAGATCTCAATAAATATTTGTTAGATGGTTGGATGAATGGGTGAAACCAGTGGATTTCTGGTTTAACAACTAGCTCTCCAGAAAAAAAGGAAGCTGTGATTTGCTGATTTCCTTAGTGTAAATACTCTTAGATGGCCAACTTCAAGTTAGCAACAGGACATCTCTAAATGTGGAGTTGGAAAGAGGGTTAACAATCGCCCTTCATGAAGCAGTATGAGTTGGCTCCAGCACATCACTAGATGGAACTGGGTTGTCATGTGATGCCAAGTGCCTATATTTCCTGATGTCACTCTTGTGTAGCCCAGTTAAACTTACAAAGAAAAACTGGGCCTCAGGTTACCTAGTCCCTTCCACATGTACTACAGGCATTACATTGGTATAAAAAAACACCACACATTTTTGCCTATGTTTTAGAGGTAAGTTTTATTAATCAGAACATTTGGCATATTACTTTTAATATTGTTAATCCCCATACAACAACATCTAGGCTAAATTAAAGAACATAACCTCATAGGACAGGAGTGCTATGCTATGATATTTTCTACATATCTCAACATTTTATTGTAACAGGAAGTTTCCACTTTGAAAATCACAGACAAACCTAAACGTATACATGCAAATTGCATGAAATCATTAAAAGTGAGAATGAGTGATCAAAAAAACAAAACTCAATGGCACTGAATTGTTTCTTTGGTATTTCCACAAGCTTCCTTTCTGAGTAAATACAATTTTTCACCAATATGAAATAACGGATAAAGTGGCTTGCAATGGATGTTGTCTTTAGAGTAGTGTCAAGAAAGGAATGAATAGGTTAGAATCTCCCTGGGCAAAGCTACTGTCTGGGAACAAAGATGAACAAATTTAAAACAGCTATTAACTCCTTTCAGCCAAACAGGAAACACATTACCATAATATTTCAGTAAATACTGACCCAAAACTTTACTTTAAATAATGTGATACTTTCACTGCTGTCTCAATTCTAGTGATGTTAAATTCCTTATGATGTGACAAAGCCAGTAGGGAACAAATATCATTGTCCTTCTTTGAACTTCTTTGAAAAAAGGTCATAGAGAGATAAAAATGTTAAGGATAAATCCATAAATCCCATAAAGTATGCAATTTTTTCTATTTCAGAAGATTATCCACTGTTGTATCTGCCTAAGAGTCTTCTGAAAGATGTCTTCTGTTTGTGATGCTAGGAAGATTGGGGCGCAGCAGAATCAAAGCATCCACAAAACTGTAATATAAATAGCTAATGAAGAATATAACTAAACAGGAAAACTTAGAATGTTAGAAAGAACTGTTAGAAAAAAGAGCTGTTAATTCTTTCTATCTTATATTCTAGAGATTGTAGAATAGACATAGAAAAGCTTGACACGAAAATGAGTATCCTAGTACTCTATTTTAACAGGATAATTCATGAGCACTAATACATCTTCAAACGAGAGGAGAAAAATATAAAGATCATTAATATTTATTATGCAGAAAATAAACTCATGAGTTGTAGAGAAGACAGAAATCATAAGGAATACAGACTGAATTAGACATTCATCTTTCCTTTCATTCCACATGTAGTGTCACCAAAAAAGATAATCAACCTAGACTGCCAATCAATCCATTCCAGAAAAATAATGAACTGACCAAATAATGGAATACCTGAGTCATATACCCATTTATTAAAGTCATGTTTTCCCTAAGTAAATCCAGATATCCTTTCAGTAAAATGACATCTGAAGCCTAAAGTGCTAATTATCAGTTATATGCTACCTAACTACATTTTTCCTCAATAAATACAAAAGGAAACTATAATTCATCTAAGTAAGGAAATAATATTAGAAATTGGAAGGAAAAAAAGAACTTGGATGTGCTTAAATATTTCTTACATAGGATACTTAAAATAAAGGCAATTTGAAGAGGACTGAACTGGCTGGGATTTATGTACCCTCATGGGTTAAAAAAAATGATAGAACTAAAATTAGTTAGCTTCTTTTAAAATAACAATTAGAAAATAATTCAAATTGTTAAAAACTAATTCTTAAAATTACAAGATTAGATAAACACAACCTGAGTTGAAAGAATGAAAAGTAACCAAGAGAATATTTCTCTTCTGTTTATAGCAGATACTTTTAATTTAAAAAGAAAAAAAAGAAAAAAAGCCCTCTTTTAGAAGTTAAAACAAAGTGTCTGTGTTGATTAGGTTGGCTGGTGAGTTCAGAGTGCCGAGGAAAGGGTTTCAATCCCAGTCTTCTCAATCGTCCTGCCAGAGACTGCTCTTCCAACCCAAGCTAGCCATTTGACAGATGTAAGCCACTAGTCTCAAATAATACAAGCCGGACAGTGGTGATCTTGAAGGTCACTGGAAAAATTAAGTGTTTTTGTCCTGCTGGGCCATTAACACACTGAAAATTATATAAATACATGCCATTTTTCTTAGGAGTCATTTTTCAACTATTAATACCTATGAGGTTTAAAAAATATTTTAAGAGAAAAATAATTTAGTGATTAGAATTTACAATGCTAACATTCACTATCATTTATTATTTGTTCTTCACTTCATTCAAGCAACACCTTATCAGAGAATTCCTTGCCACTCTGTCTCCTTACCCTAATTTGCCTAGCTTATTTTTCTTCTTTGCGCTTTCCACTAATTGATGTTATATTAAATAGTTATTTATTTAGTGCCTACCTCTCCCAAATGAAATGTGAGCTGCCTGAGAGAGTAATGACCTAGCCTGGTGTATGTTCCTGGTATATCTCCAGGGTTTGGCATATATTTATCTGTCAAATAAATTGTCTGAATTTTGGCACATAAGGGAGTTAAATCCATGGTTACCTTCAATGGTACATCAAAAAATAGTAGATCATTCATAAGCCAAGAATATATTGCTAATTAGTGAACCAAAATGTGTTTATTTTCTATAGGTAGCACCCTATAAACCAGACTTTTGACAGTTTTTCCAAGGTTAGAAGGTGCTTAGCATCTTTAACATTCATCTCTAGGGATCATTCAACGTGTGGACAAACATTTCAACACAGAACACAGGGCAGTGGGACTGGCTATTCAACTCAATCTCAGTAATAAAACTAAAATTGTTGAAACAAATAAGTCTTTCTTGATCAGATTATCAGAAATAAATATCTTGGAAAAGAAATGGAATAACAATTTACTTATAAATTAAAGCTTTAAAGATGCTACAGTTTATTTTTCAATACCAAATAATTAACACAAAAAGAAACTAGAATTTGATGGATAAGGTACAGACTATATCTCCTAGGTTCTCCCTTTGCAAAATTTAAAAATTACTAAATTACAAAAATATCTACAGAGTCAATGCAATCCCTATCACAATATCAATGGCATTTTTCACAGAACTGGAACAAATAATCTTAAAATGTATATGGAATCACAAAAGACCCTGAATAGCCAAAGCAATCTTGAGAAAGAAAAAAGTTGGAGGTATCATGCAAGTTTAATATCAAACTATACTACGAGGCTATAGTAATCAAAACAGCATGGTACTGACATAAAAACAAACACATACATCAATGGAAAAGGATAGAGAACACAGAAATAAACCCATGCCTATATGGTCAATTAATCTATGACAAAGGAGGCAAGATATACAATGGAGTAAAGAAAGTCTTTTCAATAAATGGTTTTGGGAAATCTGGACAAATACATGCAAAAAAATAACAAAAAAACAAAAAACAACAAAAAAAAACTAGACACTTCCTTACAACATATACCCAAATAATCTCAAAATGGATTATACACTTAAAGGTAAGACCTGAAGCCATAAAACTTCTAAAAGAAGACATAGGCAGTAAACTCTTTGACACTCCTCTTAGGAATATTTTTTTGGACATGTCTCCTTGGGCAAAAGAAAAAATAAACAAATGGGATTATCAGACTAAAAGGATTTTGCAGAGAGAAGGAAACCATCAACAAAATGATAAGACAACCTATTGAATGGGAGAAGATATTCGCCAATGATACATCTGATAAGGGATTAATATCTGTAATAAAGAACTCATACAACTTTAATACTAAGAAAAACCAAACAATCTGATTAAAAATGGGCAGAGGACCTGAACAGACATTTCTCCAAAGAGGACATACAGATGACCAACAGACATATATATGAAAAGATGCTCAACATCACTAATCAGCAAATCAAAACCACAATATCACCTCATACCTGTAAGAATGGCTATCATCAATAAATCAACAAACAAGTGTTGGATAAGATGTGGAGAAAAGGGAACCCATGTACACTGTTGGTGGGACTGTAAATTGGTGCAGCCACTATGGAAAACAGTACAGAGGTTTCTCAAACAATTAAAAATAGAACTACCATATGACTCAGCAATTCTACTTTTGGGTATTTATCCGAAGAAATCCAAAACACTAATTCAAAAAGATACACACACCCCTGTGTTTACTGCAGCATTATTTACAAAAGCCAAGATATAGAAGCAACCTAAGTGCTCACTGATGACTAGATTAAGAAGATGTGGTACATATATACAACGGAATATTACTCAGCCTAAAAAAAATGAATTGTGACAATACGATTGGACCTAGATGGTATAATGTGAAATCTAATAAAATAAACAAACAAACAAAACAGAAACAAACTCATACCTAAAGAGAAGAAACTGGTAAGTTGCCAGTTGAAAGGGGAATTGGGGGGATAGGTGGAAAAGGTGAAAGACATTAAGAAGTACAAACTGCCAGTTATAAAAACAATCACAGGGATATAAAGTACAGCATGGGGAATACAGTCAATAATATTATAATAACTATGTGTGTTATTAGATGGGTAGATTTATTGGGATGATCACTTTATAAGGTACATGAATGTCATCAGTATGTTGCACACCTGAAACTAATGCTATACTATATGTCAACTGTAACTGGAAAATAAATTAATTTAAAAAATTACTGACTTAGATATCTGAGGACAACAGGTCAAACACACTGGCAAGGTTGAAAGGAAAAGTCATAGATATCCAATGCAATCACCTGAGGAATCCCCAAATCTTAACCCTTTAGCCCAATTACCCACAGCATTGTCCCATCCTCTTTAGATATATATACATTTATTTGAGGCCATGTGTAATGGAGAATCTATCTATCTACAATCATAATGCAAATAGCAATAGACCAGAGCTGCAACTAAGGTCTCTGAACTCAGCTTTTTCTACCACATTTTGTAGTCACTATCTCATATTGAAGGAAATATGAAGCAACAGCTATTTTGATTTTTATACCCTAAATCAAACTTTGCCAACACCAGTATGAAATCTTAAGAGCACTGGACAGGAAATGAGGGGACCTGAGATTTGACCCTGGTTCAATAATTACAATTTTAGCTGAATTCATGCTATTAATTTACTTGGTACTTTTGCTACTTTAAGTAAACTTACATTTTAAAAAATCTGAATAACTTTAGGCTTGCCCTCAACAATATTTATGAAATTACATATTCAATATATTGATTTTTCTAATTTACATTAAAATACATAAATGTTCATGTATGTCCCCTCATTCACCATGAGTGGTACATAAACTATACTTTGGGAAGCATAAGAGACTCTTTTTAAAGTCCTTCAGAGCTCTAAAATTCTAATATGATAATTAGATCTCATAATTTTGATAAGAGGTAGGGTTTAAAATTATAATTTCATCAATTTCATAAGCAAAGTAATGAGCAATCACCACTATTCCCTATAATAGCTCTTCCTGTATAGTCACAAAGTTGGCTATCTTCCTGTGGAAGGATTCCTTTACTTTTACTTTAGAGTTCTTCTTTTAGATACAAAAATTATTTGGATCACTGAATTAAAAACTAGAGTTAACAAAAATTGAGAGAAACAGCTCATATCACTAAATAAAAGAAATATGTATGTGTGCTTCTTACTTTAATGAAGATCCAACAACTAAAAGGGATTTACTTCTGCTGATTCTAAACAATCAATCCTCTTTCCCCAAGACTTTCCTTCCCCCACTCTTCAATTTTCATTTTCCCTGGTCTGCAAAATCTCTTTAAGAAGACACTGTAGCTTCCCTATGAGAACTGAGTTATGTCTAAGAAACATGACATAAGTGTACACAGAAGTGTTACCAGCTGGTGAATACTATTTTGGTAAAAATAAATTCACTTCTGTCACTGTTTCTGATACCTGAACCAGCCAGATGCCATCTTTTGTGTCTTCTACAAGCTCATAGAAGTGCATTTCACCACTGAAATTGGTACTAGAAACAGATTCAGATGCTTCTTCTTCTTTGAGTGCAGAGTAGAGCTCACCTTCCATCAAGTCACCTGAAGACAGGAAAGAATAATACTAATAAGACTGCAAAAATCCTGTTCCCAAATTCAATGATTAATTCCATTTTATACTATTAAAAACCATGTTATTTCAGTCTACAGAAAAGAAGAGTAGAGTCTGAATATACCCATTAAAAATTTGTACATTCCGTAAATATGTAATAAGAATCTACTATGTGTCAGGCAAAAATGAACAAAACAAACAAAAAAACCACCTCCTCATGGGGCTTATACTCTTGGGGGTGGGGGCTCATCACGTAATTTTTTAGGAAATTACTAAATTTATTCCAGTCCAAAAGCCACCACAATATTATTTAGTTTTCTGTACAACATGTCCAGGCTTCAAATAATTTTTAAACAGTATGATGTATTTATTTTTGGCTTAGAAGGTTTAGGAATGGGTTTACAAAATTTGCCATCACCACTTGCCAAAAAATAGCAACAGAGCTTATATGGCTTGGAGGTTAGATACAATCTCCACATTCAGCCACATATTAACAGTGTAAATTTAGTTTGTGTCATCAAATAAAAAGTAAAGGAAAACACTAATATAAAAATATTTTAACTTTTGCCTTAAGTGAGAAAATAAGAACTTTATCATGACAGCAGCAAAACCATTCACAATGAATATTTAGATTACAAAGTTAAATTATACCAAGGCTTCTTTTCTATTTAAGTGATATGTACACTCCTGTACACTCAATGTAACAAGTATTTTTAGGCCCAAACGCAGGCAACACTAAATCAAAGTCAAAAGAAAAAAAGTTATATTAAACTATTTTACCATAAAAAATGATTTGGCTTTTGCAGTTAAGACACTTCTCATTTCTAAACTTAGAAGAGTTTATTTCTCAGAGAGATCTTCTATTCAACTCCATTCCCTATCCCCAAAAGAAGTCACCATGTATTAGTTAATAAACAAGAGACAAAAATATACAATTTTGTTTCCTTTAAAGGAAAATGTATCACGTTTACAAAGAGGGTTCCCTTCTCTACCCCAGTAGTGATATATGAGTTTGATAACCCTTAACTTGCAAATATGTGAGTGCTAAATCCTTTGGAGTTAGTATTCTTGTCTATCATAATATATGGCTATATGACTACAGGGTATAACTAAAGAAAATATTTTTCTTGTAAAAGACAGAGCTGACAAATATATTTGAAACAATAAAAGATAACCATCAGTTTCAACTGCTTCCTACAGCAACCCAGAATGCCTTTCTCAAATGACAGTACATTTCCCTTCCAGGAAGTGTATCTAAACAAAGATATACTTTGCTCAGAGTTGGGAAAAAGAAAAAAAAACATATTTCTCACTCAATCCTACCCCAAAACTAACAGTTATTGAAAATGCATTCTTTAAGCTGTTATTCTCTTAGCACTATTTCAATTCTATTTCACAACCCATTTAAGATGATGTAGCAGTGCCTGTGACACAGAAGGAAAAAGTTTACATACAAGGATTAAAATTAAAAAATCCTGAAATATCTAACAAACAAGGCAGGCGCGCGCACACACACACACACACACACACACACACACACAAATCACCTTCAATATTACCAAACTTAAAGTACAAAAAACTAGTACTGTACAGTGTACACTTTCTCTATATACTTAAATTCATTTTATTTATTATTTTAAATTTTGATCTTAGGCCTAAATGCATCTTTGATATTAAATATTCCAATATTTTTCTGAGTAATTTGCTTTAATTATCGTGACAAATACTGCTGTCCGTAGATAATGTATTGCGGTTTCTCTTATGTCCTTATGAATTTAAACTGACAATGCTTTCCAGTTTGTTAACATTACCAAATTCTGAGTAAATCACTCAACTTGGTATACAATGCTAAGAACCTGCACTTTAAACTTTTTAAATTAACCTTAAAAAGAAACACCTATACCCTCCTCCAAACGAGGATTCATTCATTCATTCATATATATATGTATATGTGTGTGTGTGTGTGTACACACACACACACACATTTTTTTTTTTTGTAGAAAACCTGGACAAAGAAAAACTGGGCAGCTCTCGGAGGAGTCGGCTTAACTCTTCCAGGTAAGGCCTTCTGGAGTACCACCAAGTACGAGGAAGCACAGGTCGCCCCTACCCCGGTGGAGGGGGACCCCAGAAGAGCCCGATACTCGCCTGACTTTTCCACCAGCTCCCGGACATCCTTCTTCTCCGGCAGCCCAGAGTATCCCAGCCCTCGGCACTCCAGAATGGTCCTCAGCTTCTTGAAACTCAGCGCCACCGGATCCACCAGCTGGGTGGCAAAGATGCCAGTTTCGTACCACACAATGGCCTCAAAAAACCTGGCCAGAACAAACAGGACCAGAAAATAGAGGAGCAAGAAAAAAAGCTTCAGCCACATCTTCCCCTGCGTCTTCTCTCCTCAGAGCTCAAAATACGAAAAAGAGGAGGGTGAGGGAGTGTGTATCACGCCGGCCTGGGCGAGGGCACTCTCTGCGCGTGCGGTCCGGCCCTCGCTGCCGTCACTGTCGGAACATCTTGGATCCCGAGGCAGGTGGATTTGGGTGTCTGTGCAAAGGCAACAGACGAGGAGGGGCAGCGGCGCAGAGCTTCACGCGGGGTCTTCCAGCCAAGAGGCGAGAAAAACAGACAAAAACTTAAACAGTCCCAATTCATTAAATACCGAAAGGAGAGAGGCGCGGGGAGAGCCCACTGGGAAGAACGAAACGAGGCACGTTCCCCGGGCAGGGGGCACTGACCGAGGTGGCAGAGTCGGCCTTCCAGCACCGTAATCTCAAAGGGGAGAAGGATGCCAAAAAATAATTCTGATTCACAAAGGAAGCGCGGTCGGGGCGCAGGCGGGGCCGGAGGGGCCGGCCGGGATCCCGCGGCGGCGGCTCAGGAGGGCGCCTCGCTCGGCCGGGCCAGGCCCGCGGCCCAGCGCGGGAAGGAGCGGCTGCTGCAGCACCGCGCCCGGCGCCCAGGGCCCAGGCCCCGCCGGCCGCCCAGGCCCGGCGAGTAGCGCGGCAGGCACAGCGGCGGCGGCGGCTCCAGGTTCGCTCCGGCCGGCGGGCGGCGCCTTTCAGGCGGGCGGGCACCGCTGCCCGGCCCGGGAGGGGGCGTCGCGATCTCTGCAGAGGAAAATGGGGCGCGCGGAGCGAAGGTCCTCAAGGAAAAAAAGGAAAAAATAGGCTCGAGACAGCTCCCAGGGCAGCTATCGGGTTGTCTCCTGGCCACGCTGCGCCCACCCCGCTCCGAAAGGCGCCACGGGTCCTGGCCGCCGTCCCCGACGCCCTCGTCACCTCGCGAGGCCGCGGCCGTCGCCTCCGGAGCAGAAGACCGGCTGCGACCGCAGCCCGAGCCGAGACATAACAACTGACGTCGGCGGCGGGGCGGGGCCTCAGGCGGGGCCGCGAGGGAGCACCCGCCCCGCTGACTGAGAAAGGGGCGGCCCGGCCGGGAGCAGGAAAGACATGCGAAGGCGTGGGTCTGCTCGGGCTCCCAGACAGCTCCCAGAGGCCCCTCGCCAATGACTTCGCTCTCTTTTCTTTTGCCCAGTACATGTTTAGTAACCGATTTTGTTGGAGATGGACTTTGGACCGTGTCACTTTGTGTTTTTCTCTTTCTTTCTTTCTTTCTTTCTTTCTTTCTTTCTTTCTTTCTTTCTTTCTTTCTTTTTCTTCTCTCTCTCTCTCTCTCTTCTCTCTCTTTCTTCTTTCTTTCTTTCTTTCTTTCTTTCTTTCTTTCTTTCTTTCTTTCTTTCTTTCTTTCTTTCTTTCCTTTTTGCAAAAACAAGACAGTTAAATTATCCTCTTAAAATCGATAAAACTAGAAGAGTACGTTTATACCAGGTCCTGGTGAAAAGGGAAAATTTTGGCACGGTTTGAGGCGGTAGAAAATGAAAACCAGAAAACAATGATTTTCTATCTCTAGGTGATAATGTAGTTTGTGCACGTGTGTAGGAGGTTTGGCTGAAAGGGCTGTTAGAACTAGGCCCACTGGTACCCGTCTGTTACAATCTTCCACCCTTCCATCCCCCCACCCCGCCCCCTTCAGTCTGAGGGGTGTTAAAAGATAGGTATTGAAGCGCTAAATTCCGAGAACAAAGATTGTTGAATGTTGATATGTCCCAGTGCAAAGTGTACCTGTGTTTTTCTTCGCTACACTCTACAAGTATGGGCACCGCCAGCAAGAGGGATTTATAAAATGAGTAGTGTGGGCGAGCATGCAGTACTCGGTTCTGAATTCCCAGTGCAGCATACTATATGGCAATCTCTGTGCCAGTCCTGAGGGAGAATGGGGTTGCATACATAAACTAAACAAGGCTGGCTTCTACCATCCCCCTTGATCAGGAAGGAAAAGACCCAAGATTTACCACAGAAATGTTAGCCATTGTACAAAGCCCTCAAATGTCTTGAACTAGGAGTGAAAATTTTAGGAAGAATAAGGGTGTGATCCTCAATCTTGGAGATAATGAGAAATGGTAAACAAAGAATGGACTGTGAGAATGTAGCCTCCAAATGGTACCCCTTTATATAAAGCAAACAAAAGCATTTCAGTGCATAGCTAGTGGAGGAGGACTCAGGAGGAAACAGCCTTGGGGCAAGGAGAAAAAATCAGAGGAGGTGTAGGATTGTACAACCAGCTCTTCTTGGCCTCTGCTTCTGTGTCTTAACTAGCTTCAATGTGGCTTTGTTTCCACCACTGGAAACAGGTCAATGTGGGTGCTGTATTGAACAGTTCATTCTAACAAGCTTGGTTCTGAAATTTCAGAATCCTTGAGTATGTCATGGTGACCCTGTTACTAGGCAATATTGCTGTCCAAACCTTGATATATAAGGAGAAGTCCTTCACCTCAGAGGAATGTACTAACTAGTGAAGAAATACTGATGCAAACTCAAATAATATAAAAGAGGGATGAGTGGGGAAAGTTGGGGTGTGAGCAGAAGATGGAACTAGTCAGGCTAGAGTTTCAAATTGGAAAAATATTAGAGAAAGAAGAGATTAATGAACTCTTTTGACATTTCTTGTTTGTTTCAACTTCCTCCCATCTCACCCACTTACCTTGTTCCCTCAAGGTTTAACTCAGGAAAGATAACAGCACTGATTAAAGGACACACAGGATTGGTGGGATACAGGGATATGGACATTTATCTTTTGATGGGAATGTACAGCCTTTCAGAAGGCAATTTACAATGTGAGTTAGAAGTCTCCCTGAAATACATGCTCTTTGGCATAATAATCTCATTTCAAGGAAGTTATCCTGAGGAAACAATTGGGCACGTGCAGAGATGTGCAGAGTTTTATTGTTGCTCTAAAGTTAATAATAGAAAAAAAGAAAAAAAACAAAATCAACCCATGTATTAGCAACAGAGGATTAGTCAAATATAGTAATCTAAAGATGAACTATTAAGCAACTACTAAAAGAAAAGATATAGATACATACTTATGGACATGGAAAGATGTCTGAAATGCAGTGTTTGGGCACAGGAGCAGGTTACTGAGAAGTTTGCATGATAATGATGCTATTTTTTTATTTGTATAAGAAAAAGATATATGTATGTACATATATATGTATATATACATACATATATATGTACATATATACATATATGTACATATATACATATATGTATATATACATATATATGCATATATATGTATATATATGTATATATATACACACACATATATATATGTGTGTATATATATACATATATATATATATACTAAAATATTAACCGTGTTCATCTTCAGGAGATGGGATTTAGATTATTTAACATCTTTGTTGTGTTTTTTCTCTATTTTATTATTTTTTCTGAACTAATTTATGCATTATTTTTATAATTTTAAGATATATTTTTTAAAAAATAAGACCAGTAGGACTGCTTCCTTGGTCTTTAGCTGCAGAGATTCATCCTTTGATACTCCAAGGGAGGTGTGGCCTGTCCTCCCATGAGGGTGATTTCCATTTCTGCTATGCCTATTTGGGCAGACTAATTAGAATTTCTGTTCAAAGACCAGGATGTTTAATTATTCATTATTTTTCATAATCTGTTTTTCTAACAGCTAGGCTATTAATCTGGGTTCTTGATTTTCCATCTCAGATTCTGTCACTTTGTGGGATGGCTTAAATGCCTTATTATTTGATAGCATGGCAAGAACATAGGAACTGTCATTGGTGGGCCCAAGTCTAGTGTGGACTATTATTTACAAGGTGTGCCACCTTGTTATGAAGTCACAAGACCTCTCTGAACCTCATTTTTATCATCTATAAACTGTGATAAGATGAAGCTGTTTTAAGGATAAATGAGGTAGTGAATATAAAAAGTGCATTGAAACAGATATATTACTTGTATTTAATTTTAAATGAATTTATTTTAGAGGAAAAGAAATCAGTCTTTGGCTGAGCTGGATGAAACAGAGTTATTTTACTTAGGGTTCAAAGAGCCCTCTCTTTTTATTATTTATCAAATTTTTACCCAATATGGTTTTAAAAGTCAAATGACACTTCAAGGATTCATTTAAATTGGGACAATTTTGGGAACAAAAGGGGCAATAGTAATACAAGTATGCCTGATTAACAAGAATAAACTAGGACTGTCCCAGACAAATTCTACCCACAAAAAAAAAAAAAAGATTCTTTTATTATCCTTACCCACTCTGATTCCTAACTCTCAGAGACAATTCTTTAAGCATTTTTCTCATGTTTACTCCTGTATTTCCAATAATAGGTTTCTACTGCTTTTCTTGATTTTTACATTTTATACGTTATTTATTGACTTCTTACCATGGAATATAAGGAATGATCTTTTTTATATCACCCATTCACATACCATTCTCCTCCCCTCATTCCCAACATGATTATATTATATATACATTTTATACGACCATATAAATCTTGTTCATGACTGAACCACATCATTTGTTTTCCTTTCTTGTGCAATTGTTCATTTTCCCTGGAGTTAATAATCAACTAAAATTTCGATTTGTTCTATTTTCTAGTGCTCTGCTCACTTAATCATCTCTGTCTTAACTATAAAACTACTCCAATGGCGGATCTATCAATTTTGTATTTTACTGAAAATAAACCTCTGTCCTTGGTCCTCCTGCTCCATGCTAGACTGGTTACTCTCCTGACCAACTATGCAGCTGTCATCCCAGGACTACTCTTTACTTCTCTTCTGTGTTGGATTCTGTTTTCTTATCCCATGGTTGCATTTTGTTCTTTCACTTCACCATTTGCATGGAACATATCCCATTCTACAGTGGTTTAGTGAACATAGAGATAAACTTTAGAGACCTTACAGCTGTCATCCCAGGATTACCCTTTGCTTCTATTCTGTGTTGGATTCTGTTTTCTTATCCCATGGTTGCATTTTGTTCTTTCACTTCCTCGTTTGCACAGAACACATCCCATTCTACAGTGGTTTAGTGAACATAGAGATAAACTTTAGAGACTTTACACATCTAAAAATTCCTTTATTCTACCCTCATTCTTTTTTTTTTTCAAACTTAAAAGCTTGCAAGGATATTACCAAAAGCTCCTAAATATCCTTCACCAGTTCACCAGTTGTAAACATTTTTGCTGTATTTGCCTTATCATGTCTTTTCTCTGTATTGTATGTGCATATTTTTTTCTCGAAACATTTAAGAGATAGTTGCAGTTATCCTTCATATTTGAATGATAGTCTGGCCTAATATAGAATTCTAAATTGGAAATAATTTCCCCTTAGAATTTTGAGGGCATCAATCCACTGTCTCCTGGCTTCTGTTGTGACTTGTTAGTTCCCTCTATAAGCTCTTCAACTCTTCTTTTCCTCTTTGGTGTTCTGAACTTTTACAATAATGTGAGTTAGTGCAAGTCTCCTTTCCCTCACTGTGTGTGGGCCTTTTCAATATGATAACTCATGACCTTCAGTTCTGAGAAATTCTTTGATAATTTCCCCTGTCCATTATCTCACTTTCCTGGAACCCCCATCAGTGAGATGTTGAAACTTCTAAATTGATCCTATAAATTTATTCTCTTATTTCTCCAGTTTTCATCTCTTTGCTTTTTGTTCTACTCTCTGAGAAATTTCTTCAACTTTATCTTTCACTTTGTCTATTAAATTCTCAATTTTGTCTATCCTATTTTTTAATTTTCAAAAGCTCTTGCTTGTCACAGGGATGTGCCTTTTTATAGCAATCTTGTTTTGTTTTATGTATGCAATGCATTCTCATATCTCTCTGAAGATATTAATTATTAATGGTTTTACCCTAAGGTTTCTTTTGCTCTTTACATTGTTATTTCTGTATTTTGTCTTTCATAGTATAGACTCTCTTTAGTTACTTGGTAATTCTTGGCTTTCTCCTTGTTCATAGGTTTATAAACATGAGACACTGAAAAAACTCATTGGAAATTCTCTGAGAGTGATTGGGGCTCACTGTAGGGTGAATGGTCACGGTCTAGCCATTTCACTAGGAAGATTTATAAGTCCTTTATCCTGGGCTATTCGCTTTTGTTGAAGAGTAATCCTGCCTGGAAGTTCAAGTATGGCTGTCAGCATCCTGGGACTTAGTGGGAAGAGGAGGCTGGGAATGTCATTGTCAGTGATTAAGTTTGAACTTAATACCACAGTTTTCAGTAGGGATCCTCATCTCCCTCACGTAGCTATGCTGGTATCTCCAAGTTCAGAGCCTGTCTGTCCACTTCAAAGGATAAACCTCCCATCTTCTTATGGGATAGGAGAGGGGCAAGTCTCTGGCTGCATTGGATCCAATTGTACCTTATGAAATTTTTAGCAAATCTTCAGATTTTCAGCTCCACTCACACCCTGGGCTCCCAAAGTGTTGTATTTCCAATTTCTGAACTTTTCCAGGTTCTGTGGCACCAACTGTTTAGCATGGCAGAGGCTATGCCACAGACCATAGCTTTTAACCCTTCTTGCAGTTAGATTCTGGTGGGAGCATGGAGAGTGACAGGTAAAGGGAAAGGAAATAACACCATTTTCTTCACTTTGCTCTCTTACCTCAGTATCAAGAACACATTTTGGTAAAAAGGTTAAAATGGCTGGAAATGGTTAAAAAATGGCCAGAACTCTAAGTCTTCTACGTAGACAAGTTGAGTGTTTATCATCTTATGTCTGGTTTTACACAACTAAGTAAGCATAGACAGGTAAAGGAGTGATTTTAAGTCTATCTCCAGCATAGAAACATATTTGATATTTCTCATTTCTGGGACGTAACTATTCATTTCATTAGTAACTAATAATTAAAGGGCAATATATAGGGGAGCCCTTGACTTAGAGCAGCTCACCCTTCAGAGACTTCTCCTGGGAGCTGTCTGTTAGTTATACACGGTTACAAGGTGATGGCACACAGTGCATACATACCACCGCCTCAAGCCTACTGTCCCCCTGGCTTCTCCCTCTCAGACCATAACTCCTCTGCCTCTTTTTGGCCCTTTCCTCCCCATACTTCCCATCCCTGCACAAGTGTCTTTCCCAAAGAATCTCCTAAACAGTTAAACAAAGTTAACTGAAAATTTACATGATCTGTTTTCTTATTATCAGACTGATTTACATTTTTGAAAACTGGCTATTGGACAGTCTTCAAATATATAATTTATAGCTGATTTGAATATGGCATTTGTAATTAAATTAAAAGAAAAGAGTTTAGAATTAGGGTTTCCTTAGTCATGTAGCTACCTAACTACATTGTGTGAGAAAATCAGACTTACCCAAGAGTGCATTCTCCAGGAACATGCTCTGCTATGATTGTGAGAACTGTCTGTCCTGTCCCTTCTGTGTGGAGATGACCCTGTTGACTGTCACCACAGCATTGGTACCAAGTTGCTTTTTCCAGTGCTTTAAAGGCCATTATCTGCAGGAATAAGCAACGTCCAGGAAGCAGTGTTCAGAGACCTATTTGGCACTCAAGCAGAAATCTTCAAAAGGGGGAGACTCTTTTCACTAGAGCAATCCCTGCAGAAAGTGACTTTCAATAAAGCTGAAAGGAATGCACCCTGGGGCAGCTCTACTTTGTCCATTACCATTAATATAATAAACGGCCCTTTTCTGACCAGCTAGCCAGATAGCAGTCGCCAGGGCTGTCATCTTCCAAAATTAAGAACAACAAACAGTAGAACTCTGTGTATAAACACTTTGAAAACAAAGGTAAATAAGAGTGGGGTAAGCAAATAAATCACCTTTCCTCTTGCAGTAAACAATTCCCTCCTCTGATTGCCTGCAGCTACAATGACATTTTATCTGACCACAGGACAGCAGAGCTGGCTACATAATTTTCCTGCCCAGTACAAAATGAAAATGCACTCCCCTTGTTTAAAAAGCAAGAAAAAAGTACCATTAAATGTAATATATGAAGCTTTTCTTTTCTTTCCTGGTAGCTCTCTTGACCTGTCATAGTGTTTTTTAATTTACTGTTTAATATAGCTCTCCCGTGGGCAGGGTATACTTGCAGGGTAAGTGCAGGTCCCAGTGGGCACCTGGACCCCTCCCTCCAGTGGTAGAACCCTGCAGGAGACTGTGGGGCCCAGAAAGGATTGCAACCTCAGCACCAGGACATGCTCAGTACCTGGATTAGGGATGGACAACAGGTCTGTCCCTGGTGAGTGGCCTCTCCCCAAAACATTTATGATGCTGCCAGCTCTGGTAAGAACTGCTGCCATCACCCAGACTTTGCCAGAAAGCATCCTCCAGGTGCATGTGTTGCCCCAATCCTCGCAGGCCTGAGTCCAGGGCCCCACTGAAGGCAGAGGGTCATAGCAGAACATGGGCCTCCCTTTGACTTCACCACAGACACAACCTGGTGATCATTCTGGATCTAAAGCAGCAGTGGTCACAGTGAGGAGGGCAGACGTGGAGGGTGAGGCTGGACTGGGCTCTGAGCACCAGGCGATGGAGAGCCGGCTGCCAGGATGAGGGAAGCTGACAGCAGACAGACTGCATGTGAATGGAAAGCTCCAAGGCACATGCTCCAGGGTCTTTCAGACTTCATTTACAAAACATAAATTCAAAGAAAACATATTTAGAAT
The DNA here is from genome assembly GCA_028627145.1 of Eidolon dupreanum. Lineage (NCBI taxonomy): Eukaryota > Metazoa > Chordata > Mammalia > Chiroptera > Pteropodidae > Eidolon > Eidolon dupreanum. The sequence continues at coordinate 51,245,579 of CM053515.1, read as the reverse complement.
TTTAAGATGACAACTGCAGAGCATAAAATGACAAACACTGGGTCTGTCTGAACATGAGATACTATACCACAGCGCTGTTCACACACCCATGAAGCTGGTCATGTGGGATAAAATTATTAAAATCAATGAAAGGTCAAGAAAGTTATTTTTTCATTTTTTCTTTTGAAAAATAAACTTTATTTTAGAATAGTTGTAGAAATACAGAAGAGTTGCAAAGATAGTACAGCGAATTCCCATATACCTCACATCTAATTTTCTTTCCAATCTTTATTCTTTTTATCACATTTATAGCATTTCTTACATGTTTCATTTCTTTATCTTCTTCCTTTATCTTCTTCCTTTCCTGGATGCTATCTGCAAGGCTTAGCTCCTACTATTACCAGCTATTTTCTTCCATATTATAGCTCCTCTCTAAACCTTATCTGTGAAATGGAAATAATATGATGATCTCAAAAGATCATCGTGAGGACTTAATGAAGTAAAACTTATAAGGCACTAAGCCTAGAGACTGGCTCATGTTTTATACGAATGGACACACACATATATAGTATTTACTCACATAACAGAGATACCCATACATCTCTGCTAGTACATATAGGAATAGTGCCAGAATATATAAAAGGTATTTAAATATATTTTGGACAAACAAATACAGTTAGTATGAACATGTTATTAAGTCAATCTAGCTAGCTAATGGATGCTTTAGGCTAAAGACAATGCAAATGTAACTTTACAATTTAAAAGAGAAACCAGAAAAGTATTTTTCAAATAGTCAAACCTGTTATGGTAGAATAATTCAGAAAGTAAGCTCAACTGAATTGAAGACAGAGAGAAAACAAAGTTTTGAAAACCCTGATAAATTTGATTTCAGAATGAAAATAAGTCTTGTAAAGAAAGATGGAAGAATTTGGAGTTAGTTAGCATGGAGAAAGGAAAGATAATAGAGAACTTTGAAATAGCAATATTGCTTGCAATTGAAAGCACATATTTTGTTGCAAAAGTAGTACATGTTTATTGCAGAAAACTTAGAAAATACATATTAGCAAAAAGAAAAAAAAATTAAATATTTACACTTCCACCATTCTCACACAACAAACAAGTTTTTATTAATTGATTACTGTAAATGTAAGTTTGATACCCTTGATGATACTGGGCATTTTCATTTTTAAATACCTGTGCTGGAGACTGGGCAAAATGGTGTAGATGCTAGAGGCTTTGTACATTTCTTCTTGTGACCACACTAAAGTTGTGATGGAAACATGGAGCAAATAGCAAGAGAATTGCCTGGGATCTAGATACACAGAAGCCCTAAAACTAGGGAGAGAAATAAGAAATCACCCTGCAATGGTAGGAGGTAGGAGAGGGTGAAGACGTGAGGCTGCCCTAGTCCCAAGTGACTGAATGGGACGGAGGCTATGGCAGCCGCAGATATTTCTTTTAAAGGGGCCATGGCTGTGATTGGACTTTCGCAGTGACTAATTCGCTTGATCTGAGCACCAGTGTGGGTGGGCTGCTGAGGGGTGGGGGACTGTACACTTAAAGGGGGATACTGAGTTGTTGGAGTGAGGGCCGGAAGCAAGGCTTTCTCTTGCCAGAAGTGCTGGCAGTATCCATTGTTCCTTTGTTGAGCCCTCCCCACTCCCAGTGTGTGGACTCAGCACCGCCATAGCTGAGATGTCATCAAACTGAATAACAGAAGTTGCTCTGTCCAGATGATTCCCTGAAACTCCACCCTCCCCAACTCGTGGCCTTACCCAAGCCACATCCAGTTGTGTCCTCAGTATGTCCTGTGCCCTTTGCTGAGTAGCTCCAAGCCGCACACTGATGGCAGCTGGCTTTGGTTTTTGGCATGGCCTCTTGAACTATAAGCTGAGCACCTGTGAATTGCTGCTGACTCTTACCAGGTGGCTCTGGAGGGGCACAGGCCGGGGCTAAATTTGATCTGCAGCTGAACTCCTCTCACTCAGGACTGTGCCACTGGACACCTATTACATAAAGCCATGCTGATGAGACTGGGCGACTTAGGAGCATTGCTTAGTACATAGAAACAGACACAGAAAGGCAGCCAAAATGGGGGAAACAAAGAAGCAGGTCCCATATGAAAGAACAGAACAGAGCTCCATGAAAAATGGAGTCAAGCAATCTAACAGATGCAGAGTTTCAAACACTGGTTATAAGGATGCTCAGTGACCTTAGGGGAAGTGTAGATGAA
>CM053515.1:51208413-51242867 GCA_028627145.1 Eidolon dupreanum | reverse complement strand
AAAAAGATGAACCCAAAGAGGCCCACACCAAGACATATCATAATTAAAATGCCAAAAGTTAAATACAAAGAGAGAATCTTAAAAGCAGCAAGAGAAAAGCAATTAGTTACCTACAAGGGAATCCTCATAAGACTGGCAGCAGACATCTCAAAAGAAACTTTGCAAGACAGAAGGGCTTGGCACAAAATATTCAAAGCAATGAAAATCGAGGATCTACAACCAAGAATACTTTAACCAGCAAAGCTATCAGTTAGAGTCAAAGGACAGATAAAGAGCTTCTTAGACCAAAAAAAAAAAAAAAAAAAAAGTTGAAAGAGTTTATCACCACCAAGCTAGGTTTACAGGAAATGTTGATGTTGGAGGGACTCCTTTAAGAAGAAGGAAAAATATGCACTAAAAACATGAATAAAGAATGGTGATAACTACATATCTATCAACAAGTATGTCAAACAGAAAAAAATTAAGTACTCCAACCAAAAGACAGAGTGGCTGAATGGATAAGAAAACAAGACCCTTACATATGCTGCCTATAAGAGACTCACTTCAGAATTAAAAGACACACACAGACTAAAAGGAAGGGGAAGAAAAAAGATATTGCCTCGATAGACTTAGAGGGTATCACACTGAATGAAATATGTCAGAGAGAGAAAGACAAATACCACATGATTTCACGTACATGTGGAATCTAAAGAACAAAATAAACAACAATCACAAAAACAGAAATAAACTTAGACACAGAGAACATTTTGAGGGTTACTAGATGGGAGGGGGTTGGGTTATCTGTGAAAAAGGGCAAAGGGATTGAGAAGTACAAATTGATAGTTACAAAATAGTCGTGGATATATAAAGTGTAGCATAAGGAAAATAATCAACAATGTTGTAATAAATATGTAAGAGGAAGAAGGATACAAGTTTTAGTGGGGTGATCACTTTGTGGGTTATATAGATCTCTAATCACTATGCTATATAACTGAAACTAACATATTATTGTATGTCAATTATAATTGAAAAAAAAAACCCATTGAATTATATACTGTCAATACAAACAACTAAATTGTCTATTTCAATAACACTGTAAATATATATAAGTGCCAATTTTGCAGCTGAAATGGCATCTCATTGCTATTTTGATTTAAATTACTTATTTGAATAATAAATTACTTCATTCCTCATCTTATATATTTATTGTTCACTTAAATTTTCCTTTCTAAATTGCCCATGTCCATAAACCTTTTTAAATTAAGATGTTTGTTTTTCTATTAAAAATTATAAATTTTTAAAAATACATATTAAAAAGTACAGAAAATAATAGTGCACACACAGCATTTCTTTTTATGTTTTAGAAAGAATGTTTACTAGGGGTGAGTTAGGGGCTGTAGTAATACAATTTGCCATGTTGCTAGAAAAATGAGTAAATGAAAAATGTGTCTTTTTTTTCATACTGATGGGCAAGAATTTTTTGTACAATCAGGATGCTAATCTCTTTCTATGCCATGGAGCTTTTGCTTTAATATTTCTGACAAAGTGACTGATAAAAACAAAACAAAATGACTGATAAAAACAAAACAAAAAGAAATCTCTGATCCCCCATCTCTCTTCTATGGTTTACAATGAACTTAATCTTATCTAGGAGACAAGAGCTAGACCAAATACTTGTTCATGTTTTCTCCTAGTTATATTTATTTTCTTAGATGCTAAGAAGCACTAATTTCAGAATTAATAAGAAAAGCTCTAGGTTACTAGGACAATTTGATTTAACTTGTATTCCTCACTATTATAAGTAAAACAATTGAATCTTTACAGGACTTTTTCTGAGGACTGCTACTGTTGTTTGGTAAATTCTGGAAATAAATGTGAATCTATCACATAACTATTGAGGCAAGTGTTGTATTTATTAAAAACCAGCATACATACTTCTGGGTATGGTAGTCATTAGAACTACACACAAATATTCAACTCTATCTTTCCAGGCATGTGATAAGAATGCACTTCTCTGACCCCTTGGAGTAGGTGTGGACATATGACTTTCACCGGCCAATGAAACATGACAGGAAGTCATTATCAGTTCTGAGAACAAATTTTTAAAAAAGTTTAAATATAGTTTATTATATGTCATTTATACCTCAATTAAGAAGTATAATTTTATCTGCAAAGTTTATATGCATATAAATTTTTACTAAAGTCTATAATAAACTGCATGTGTTTAAAATGTATAATTTTATATGTGTATGTACCCATGAAATCATTATTACAATCAGGATAGTGAACATATCTATCCCCTCCAAAAGTTTTCACTTGTACTTTTGTAATCCCTCCCTTCCACACTTCCCTGTCCCCTGTCTCCAAGCAGTCACCAATCCCCTTTCTGTCACTGTAGACTAGTTTTTAATTTTCTATAGTTTAGTCATATAATTTGTTACTCTTTTTTGGCTGGCTTCTTTCACTCAGCATAAGTTTAAGATTCATCCTTGTTGTTATATGTACACAGTTTCACAGACATATTTTTATATGTAGCAATAGTTTATTCTTTTTTATTGCTGAGTGGTACTCCATTTTATGAATATGTCATAGTTTGTTTATCCATTCACCTGTTGATGGACAGTTATTTCCAGTTTGGGACTATTATAAATAAATAAAACTTCTGTAAATATTTGTATACAAGTCTTTGTATGATCAAAAATTATTTTTCTCTTGAGTAAATACCTAGGAGTGGATTAAGTGGATCATATGTTTCTTGTATGTTCAACTTAAGAAACTGCCAAATTGTTTTCCAAAGGGGTTTTAATATTGGCATTAACACCAGAAGTTCACAAGAGTTTCAGTTTCTCCACGTCCTCATCAACAGTCGGAATAGTAAGTCTTTTTTAATTTTAGTCATTCTAATAGCTATATACTCTTATCTCACTGTGGTTTTAATTTCATTATCCTAATGACTAATGATGTTGAACAACTTTTTTATGTTTATTTACCATTTGTGTATCTTAAATTGGATGTTCAAATCTTTCACTTGGTTCTTTATTGGTTTATTTGTTATCCCATTCTTGAGTTTTGAGAATATATATTCTAAATACAAGTCTTTTGTCAGATATATGTTTTTTAAAGGTTTAATTCCCAGCCTGTGTCTTGTCTTTTCATTATCCTAAGAGTATCATTTAAAGAGTAGAAGTTTTTAATTTTAACCAAGACCAATTAATAAACTTATTTTTTTCTGAATTGTACTTTTGATGTTATCTAAAAAATCTTTGTTTATTTCATGGTAATAAAGATTTACTCCATTTTATTCCAAAAGTTTTATAGACTTATGTTTTTACATTTAAATCTATGACCCATTTTGAGTTAAATTTTGCTGATGATGTTAGATGTTAGATGTGGATCTAAGTTCATTTTCGCATACGTATATGCAACTGTTCCAGCACAATTTGTTGAAAAGACTGTCTTTTTTCCACTGCATTACCATTATGTCTTCATCAAAATCTGTTGTCCAGATATATGTTTGTGTTTATTTTAGACTTTCTATTTTATTCCATTGACATATTTTTCTAACTTTATGCTAATACTGTCTTAAGTAGTATAGTTTTATAATAATTCTTGAAATCAAAAGTGTTATATCTCCAATTTTTTTCAGAATGGCTTGGCTATTTCCATAAGAATTTTATTTCCATAAGAATTTATATTTCCATAAGAATTATATTTATATAAGAATTTTATATTTCCATAAGAATTTTAGAATCAACTTGTTAATTTCTACAAAAAGGTCCTGCTGGAAGTTTGATTGGGATTGCATCAAATCTATAAATTAATTTGGGGTCAGTTGACATCTTTATGATATTGAATTTTCTGATATATGAACAAGGTATAGCTTTCTATTTATTTAGGTCTTCTTTAATTTTTTTTTGGCAATATTGTATAGTTTTAGTGTACAGGTTTTTCACTTCTTTTGTTGAGTATATGGTAATGTTTTTCTATTCAAATATCTGATTATTTGTTGTTAGCACAGAAAAATATGATTGATTTTTGTATATTTATCTTGTATCCTAAAAACTTATTGGTCTCAATTATTAGTTCTACCCTTTTAAAAAAAGATTCCATGATATTTTCTACATAGATGATTATGTAATCTGCAAACAAGACCTTTGAATTTTTACTTTTCAATCTGGGTGGTTTTATTTATTTATTTATTTATTTATTTATTTATTTATTTATTTATGATTGCACTGGCTAGAACCACTGGTACAGTGTTGAATTAAAGTGAGAAGAGAAGACATTTTATCTGATTCCTGATGTTGTGGAGAAAGTATTTAGGTTTTCACTATTAAGTATGACAGTAACAATAGATTTCTTTAGATGACCTTTATGAGGTTGAAGAAGTTTCCTTCTAATTTCAATTTACTGAGAGTATTTATCAAGAATAGATGTTGAATTTTGTTAAATGCTTTTTTGATACCTATTCATAGGAGCACATGATTTTTATTTTTAGCTTGTATGTTGAAGTATATTGATTGATTTTCAAATGTTAAGCCAACCTTGCATTCTGGGGATAACCCTGATTTGGTTATATGATGTTTTGTCCTTTTTAACATGTTGCTGAATTCAATTCACTAACATTTTGTGTAGAATTTTTGTGAGATATTTTGGTTTATAGTGTTCTTTTCTTATAAAGTCTTTGTCTTTTTAATTTTAAAGGTAATCCTGGTTCCTCCAGTGAGTCGGGAACTATTCTCTTCTTTTTGATATTTTTGGAAAAGTTTATGTACAGTTGCTATTATTTCTTCCTGAAATGTGTGATAGAATTCATTTATGAAGTCATCTCAGCTTGTAGTTCCTTGGAGGAGGGGTTTGAGTTATGCTATTTCCCTAAATAGATAGGGCTTTGATATGCTATTTCCCTAAATAGAGGGAGCTTTGATAATTTTCATAATTCAAGGAAGTTGTCTCTTTCATCTAAGTCATCATACTTTTTGGCATAAAGTTGTTCATAATAATCCATTATTGTTCTTTTAATATATGTAGCATCTGGAGTGATGTCACATCTCTTGATCTTGATATCTGCCATCTGTGTGTTCTTTCCTTTTACCCTAATAAGCCTGGCAAGAGTTTTATCACTTTGTTGATTTTCTCAAAGAAGCAACTTTTGGTTTTATTGAATGCTCTATTATTTTTCTGTTTTTTATTTTATTGATTTATACTTTGATCTTCATTATTTGCTTTCTTCTGCTTATTCTAGCTTTAATTTGCTTTTCTTTTTCTAGTGTCTTAATGTCATTGATTCGAAAAATTTCTTCTATTCTAATCTAGGTGTCTGATGCCATAAATTTCATCCTCAAAACTTCCTTAGTAGCATCCTACAAATTCTGATTATTTTTGTTTTTATTTTTATCAGTTCAAATTAAGTTTTAATTACCCTTTTCATTTTTTCTGTCACTCCTAGAAGTACACTATTTAAATTGGAGATTTAAAGTACATGGAGACTTTAATGAGAATATTTCTGTTATTAATATCCAATTTAATTCCATTATGGTCAAAGAACATACTTTGCATGGCTTGAACATACTTTTTATGGCTTATGAATTGTGATAGGAAAATTACAATTTAATGTCATCCAAAGGAAAATCATTATATCTCAAGAAGGCCTCACAGCCAACCCAGGTACTATAATAATCTAGTTCCCAGTTTAATTCAAGCTGACAAATATTTGTTGAACACTGATTATATATACTCAAGCCCAAACTACTGTACAGGTTACAAAAATAAGGAAAGCAGGGTGCTTGATCTCAAAAGACCTTAAAATCTAGACATGAACTACTGATATTAGGAAAAATGTGGTAAAATCCAAAGTAAGTGAAACAAAAAATAATGGGAATTCAAAGAAGGGAAAAATCAAAAAAGGCTTCATGTAGGAGGTGGTGCTTAAGAATGGTCTTGGCAAAAAGAGTTCAAGTTTGACAGGTGGAGATGGTGAGGGCTGCTCTCTAGGAAGAGGAAACAGCATAAGCTCAGAGAACACAGGAAAACACAGTGCATGCTCAGGGAACTATCCTTTGACTGGAGTTTAGCTGAGTGGTAGGCGATAAGGCTGGAAGGATTGCTTGGGGAATATTTAATAGAACCCCGAGGACCTTATACTTTGTTGAATAAGCATTTGAATGCCATTGAGATTTTTGAGCAGAAGAGTCCTTTTTCTTCACCCTCCACATTTGCTCCATCAAGTCCTGGTGGGGCTATATCTACCATAGAGCTCTGGAAAAAGTCAAGTGGTAGTATTACATCAATGACTCTTTTGCTTAAAATCCTTCACTGGCTCCGGTCAGCACTTGAATAAAATAAAAACTTTTCAAGCCCTGCATGCTCTGCCTTCTGACAACCTCATCTGCTACCATTTCTTTTTCTTTTTTTTTTTTACTTTATTCATTTCATTCTACCTTTATCAGCTTCCTCTCACTTCCTCAAACACAACTAGAATTTCCTCCACTCAGATCTTTGCATTTTCTCTTTCTTCTGCCTTGAATACTCTTTTTCAGCTTTTTGCATGATATGATATGTAGCCTCTAAGATGGTCTCAATCATTCTTGCCTCCTGATATTTACACTTTGATGTAATCTCCGCCCCTAGAGTATGGGTTGGGTTCAGTGACTTACTTTTAGCAAATAGAATGTAACAGAGGTGATGGGTTTTCATTTGGGTTGCACTTTCTCTTTCACTCTCATTGGCTCACAAGGAGGGAAGTCATCTGCAAACATGAGCTGCTCTATCGAGAGGCCCGTATGGTAAGGAATTGATGTCTGCCAACAGCCAACAAGGATCTGAGGCCTGCCAACTGCCATGTAGGTTGTAAGTCTATCCTACCCCATAGAGCCTTGAGTTGACTGCAGATCCAAATAATACCTGAATTTTAGCCTTGTGAAGAACCCTGAGCCAGAGAAATCTAGCCAAACCACACCTTGATTACTGACCCACAGAAACAGTGAAGTAATAAATATTTGTTGTTTTAAGCTGCTAAGTTTTGGAGTATTTGTTATGCAGCAATAGGTAACTAATACATACGGCTGGCTCAGTCTCATCCTTCATGGCTCAGTTCAAGTGTCACCTCCTCAGAGATGCCTTTCCTAACCATACTGGCTAAAGTAACTTTCTTCCTGCCCTGACTCTTCCTCAAGTCATTTTCTAATATAGTGCCCTGTTTTCTTTCATAGAATTTATTAGCACCTTTAATTTGTTTATTTACTTATGTATTGTCTGACATCTCACAACTAGAATGTAAACTCTTAGAGAGTAGAGCTGTTGCCTGACTTGTTCACTGCACTATCTTTAACACCTAAAATAATGCCTGGTTCAAATAATAGTTGAATAAATGTAAAGGAGTAATAGCTCTGCATTATTTGTCTGGAAATTTCCTGGTGTTTAACAGAGCAAAATCCTATGAAACAAACTTAATCTCTGTTTCGATAAGAACTTTGACAGCCAACAAGAACTGGGGCTGTTTTCAAGTTTTAGAACAAGATCTACTTTTATTTCACAGATCAGGAAAGTAACTTGCCAGAAAAGCTAATAGGTTGTGGAGCTGGAATTCAAACCTAGATATATCTGAGTTCAAAACCAATGCTGCTGCAAAAAGTTAAATATATTTAGAACAAAAAAGAAGATACAATAGTCAAGGGGATGAGGAAGAAAGTAGAATAGTTTACTTGAAACTATGTACTTATCAATGAATGACTGAAGTAGAAAACAACATGGAACCCTAGTCTTACTTAGAAACCTCCTATGTTTTGAAAGGATCAAATAGGGAGCAACTTAACCATGATGAGTGTCTGGGAAAAAATCATTTGCCATGGTAAAAGTACCCATGCTACCTTGATGCTTGCTGTCCACCCTCCCACCTTCGGTGACTTTGAATATGCAGGTATCTGACCTTCTCCCAGGCGACTTTAGGTCCTGCAGTATATTTGTAAGAGCCTTGCAGATCTTGCTGCTCATGCAATGCCTAGCAGAGACTACAAGATATGTACGCTTGCAGTACATTACAGGATGATTAAAGCCACAATGCCACTGGCCACTCCCCTCACTTACCCTATCCTGTCCTCAGTCTCCCAGCAACAGCAAAAGTGAAACATAACAAGAAAACCTTGTTCCTAGCAAGGGCCACCACAGGGCTTTGTGTTAATTTTCCAGCTCTACCATGTTCTACCACATTCTAGTGGTGGGACCTTGAGCAAGATATCCCTTGTGCACTTCAAAAACTCTCAGCCTCACCTTTTACTCTGGCCAATAATGAGGTGACCAGTTCCAAGCAAGCATAGGCAGTATAGCCTGACAGCGTCTATGCCACATGGCTCTTGATTTCAGTCCTGGGATTTTCTGACATGCCTTATGTTATGTCTACAGGCCTCTTTTAAGCTCTCACTCATGTACAGCTTGGAAGTATGTATGGCGCTTAATGTATTATGCGGAAAACTTTGACCAATACCAGCTGGAAGTAGGTAATGGATAAATTTGTCTTCTGTCTTCCTTGGATGGAAAATTCTCAGAAGATCCCATGGGATCAAATCACTAGTTTTCTGCAGTGCTGGCCAACTCAATACACATCTTTGTGTTAGTTTCCTTTTCTTTCCATTTGACTCCTGCTGTCCAGCATGCCTGCCTCTGGGATCATTTTCTCAAAAGCAAAGACCAAGACAGACTTCTGGGTGAGTCTCTGTCTTGGTCTTTGCTTTTGGGAAAACATATATTATTTAATCTTTCTGTGTCTCAGGTAATCTCCCTAAAATAGGGAATATTTGTGCCTATTTCACAAGGTTTTTATCAGTGTCAAGTAATAATCCATGAAAAAACTTGTAGAGACTGCCTGGTATACAGCAAGTATTCTATGAATTCCAGCTATTACTACTGTTGAATAAAAGGAAGCCCCAAGTGTGTATGGAGAACTCAATTTGTCTTTGACTCTGAGAAGAATTGCCACAATATAGAACATCCTTATTCTTTTTTCCTCAATCTTTCAGCTGGATGCTTATATATTCTAAACTATTTTACTAGAAGAAAATGAAAGAGTGAAAGACCTAGAGGTGCTCCATATAGAAAACTGGCATGAATAAAGTGAAAGACAAAAATTTTGAGAAAAATTTTATCCCAAATTAAGTAACCAGGTAATTATCAATATCAAACAGAATTTATTTAAAGGTCACTTATGTATGCTACTCTGAGATTTCTTCTGTGGGGGAAAATTCTCAAATGGGGATATGTGACTAATGTTAGCATTTATTTTAAGGTACAGGTTTGCAAGTCTGTGTGAGTTCAATGTGTCTCCTTCATACTATGTCTGCCTCTTGCTTAGCTACCACAGATAGCAGCATCTTGAACTAGATGACCATGGAGAACTACTTTCAAAGATTTCACCAGGTGTGAACAAAATTCAGAAGATCAAAGTCAGCATTGACTTTTTATTCTCCTTCATAGGCCACATCAAATGCAGTGCCCAGTTCTACAGAGCCATCCCCGGAAATGACTTCTATACCTGACCTCCCCTTTCCATTCAACTATTCTTTCCCACACCTTAGAATTTCTTCAAACAATTTTGTAGGAATACTTTTCCTCTGTCTTCTATATGTCCAGTTCAGAACCATTCTTAAATTTCAACTCCTTTCTTCTCCATGAAGCAACCTCAGATCACTATCATGCTGTTTCTCCTGCCTCTGGCATCTCAGCTAATGATATCACTCACTAGGATATAACCTCTCCTGAAGCTGCTCCCTGGGCTGGAATATACTCTTCTTCCTCTACTGAAACTAGGTCAATTGTCACCTCCCAGTGTCATCCATTAAGTCATAAGCAGCTGCATCAGCTCATGCTGACAATTTCTTCTCTCAACTTCCATGTGAGGCTAAGTCCATACTTCTGAACTACCTCTATATTCTTAAACATTTAGTTATTCAAATGTATGTATATGGGCTGTTCCTTGTCTCACCTTGCTGTGCAGGAGAGTTTCAAGGAAATGACACAGGGGAGGAGAGTCCAGGCATAGGCCAGTGGTCTCCATGAATAGAAGAGATAGAATTCAGAGTATGTGAAAATCAAAGAGGTTAGAGTGTGCAAGACAGAGTATAAGAGAGAAGAGAGTTTCATAGAGAGATTACTCTACTAATTTGCAGAGTGTGCCCCTTGAGTATTGATCAGCATGTTAGTGAAGGAACTACTCAATGCCAAGTAAAGAACCACCCATAAAGATTAGATGTAACAGTGACCAACATTCACACAGGCTGGGAATAGTGCCTCTTTCCACCAGCCAGACTGAAAAACTTTACAATTTACAAGGCATTGGGTAGTGCATAAAAAAAAATGTAACCTCAGTAGGGGAATAATTAACTTCAAACTGAGCACTGGTCTGCTCCCAGCTGACATGAAAGCAATACCCAAAAGTATTAAACTGTTTTTAAGTAACTTAACTGCATTTCAGAACAAAGCTCAAGAATATTTGTATGAATCAAAAATATCCAACCAGAGGAAAGGGTGGTGGGTGAAGGGGGTGAAAAGATGAATAAGCACAGCACAGCGAAGTTTTAGGGTAGTGAAAATACTCTGTATGATATTATAATAATGGATTTATATCATTATACTTTTATCTAAACCCATAGAATGTACAACATCAAGAGTGAAACTTGGGTGATTATGATATCTCAGTGTAGGTTCAGCCTTGGGAAATATACTATTCTGCTGAGAGGTGTAAAAAATGGGGGAAGCTATGAATGTGTGGGGGCAGGGGATAAATGAGAAGTCTCTGCACCTATCAGTTTTATTGTAAACCTAAAACAGCTCTAAAATATTAAAGTCTTTAAAAAAATTCTCCTTCCAACAAGGTGAAATTTACATCTGGCACCCAAATATTGCCAGACATGCTCAGAAGCAAGGAAATATGTCCCATAATAAGGAGAAAATCAATCAATCAAAATAAACCAAAACTGACACTGCTTTTAGAACAAGTAGTCAACTAAATTAAAACAGTTATTATAGCTGTATTCCATATGTTCAAAAGTTTAGAGACATGAAGATATAAACAATTTAAATTGAACTTATAGAGATGAAAACTAGACGATCTAGGATGAAAAATACACTGGATATGATTAATGGCATATTAGACATTACTAAAAAATATTAGTATACTTTAAGACCTAGCACTAGAAACTGTATGGATGAAATATAGAGAGAAAGTGAATTAAAACAAGAAAAAGGAAAGAGCATCAATAAGATGTGGGACAACTTCGAGGCTAATACACATATAATTGGAGTCCCCAGAGGAGGTGGAAGGGAAACTAAGAACTAAAAAATATTTGAAGAAATAATGGCCATTTTTTTTCAAATTTCATGAAAACCATAAATCTAGATTTATGGGTCTCCAAAATAAGAAATATGAAAAAAACTACCGCAAGACACATTATAATCAATTTGCTCAAAAACAGTGATGAAGAGAAAATCTTAAAAGCAGCCAGAGGGAAAAGATACATTACAAAAATAATGTGAGATAGAAGTGAAAAAATGTCTTTAAAGAAATGAAAAATATTAAAGTCTTTAAAAAAATTCAAAAAGAAAAAAACCTTTCAACCTAGAATTCTTTAACCAGTAAAAACATTTTTCAAAAATGAAGGACATAGATAAAGTAGATTAGTGGTTACTAGGTTCTGGGGGAGGGAAGAAAGAGGAGTGAATACTAATGAGTATGGATTTTTGGGAGGTGATAAAATGTTCTGGAATTAAGTAGTGGCAATAATTGCACAACTTTATGAATGTACTAAGAACTACTAAGAATCATATACTTTTAAAGAGTTAATATTATGGTACATGAATTATATCTTGATTTTTTAAAAACCAAAAGGAAAAGGAAAAACATGACTTTTTCAGACATACAAGAAATGTATTTATTGTGAGCCAATCTGCATCTCAAGATATGTTAAAGACATGCCACAAGCATAAGAAAAATCATACTAGATAGAAATATAGATCTACACAAAGGAATGAAGAGCACTGGAAAGGGTAACTCGCAAATATACGATTTTTTTTAATACTCAAATCTCTTTAAAAAACAACTACTTTTTAAATGAAAATAATGATGAAATAATAAAAAATACATTATGAAGTTCATACCACATATATAGGTAAAATATGTGACAATATTAGCATAAAGAGTGGAAAGTAACATTGCTACATATTCTACAGAAATTAGAAATAATGAGGAAATATTATAAAAATCTTTATGCCAATAATTTCAACAACTTATAAGAAATGGTCAAATTCCTTGGATGACACAAACTACCAAAGTTTATTCAAGAAGGAATAGATGACTCAAATAGCCTCTATCTACTGAAGAAATAGAATTTGTAGTTAAAAACCATTCCATAAATAAAACTCCAGGCCCAAATTACTTCACTGGTGAATTCTATCAAATATCTGAGAAATAAATAATATCGATATTATACAAACTCTTCTCTGATATAAAAACCAAACAAAGACTATAGAAGAAAACTATAGAACAATATCCCTTATAAACAGATTCAAAAATTCTAAACAAAACCTTAGCAAGGCAAACCAGCAATGAATAAAAAAGATAATATAACATGAGCAAGAGGGATTTATCCCAGGAAAGCAAGATTTGTTTAACATTTGAAAATCAGTCATGTAACTTGTCATATTAATAAACTCAAAAAGGAAAGCCATATGATTATCTCGAAAGATCCAGGAAAAGCATTTGACAAAATCTTTTATTCCTGATAAAAATTCTTAGCAAACAAGAATAGAAGGGAGTTTCCTCCACCTGATAAAGGTCATCACAAAAAAGCCTATGATACCATCACACTTAATGGTGAAAAGATGAATGCTTTTCTTCTCTGCTTAACATTATGCTTGATGTTCTAGCCAGTGAAATAAGTCAAGAAAAAGAAAGAAAGACATCTAGATTGGACGGGAATAAGTACAACTGTCTTTATTTGAGATGACATGATAGTCTCTGCAGAAAATCCAGTGGAATCTCCCAATTCTATTGTGGATTTTGAGTAAGTGAATTTAGGTAGACTGTAAAATACCAGATCAACTGACAAATATCAATTCTTGTCCTATATACTAATAACAAACAATCAGAAGTTGAAATAAAAATTACTGTTTACAATAACATTAAAAATATTGAATAGTTAGTGATAATTTGACAAATGATAGGAAAGATATATGCACTGCAAACTACAAAACATATCTGAGAGAAATTAAAGAAATTAATAAAATAGAGTGATATACTGTGTTCAAATATTGTTAAGCGGTCATTTCTGCCCAAGATGATCTTTAGATTTAATGAAATCTTACTTTTACAGTTTTATTAAAATATAATAGACAATTAGTTGCTCATATTGACAGTGTACAATTCAATGAGTTTTTAAAATTATAGTTGATATGTGATAATATATTAGTTTCGGTTGTGTAGCATAGTTATTAGAGGTCTACGTAATTCACAAAGTGATCACCCTCTGCTTCCTTTCATATTTATTATAATATTATTGACTATATTCCTTATGCTATATTTTATATCTCCATGACTATTTCTTTTAAATTATTTTTTATGATGACATTGGTTAACTAATCCAGTTAATTTTCAGCTGTACATTTTACATGATTGTGGATTTATCTATGTCTTCCTTTAGTTCTATAGTTTTGCTTAGTGTATTTTGAAATTTTGTTACTGAGCGCATACACATTTATAAGGGTTGTCTTATTGATGAATTAAACCTTTTGTCATTAAAATATCCCTTTTAATTTCTATTCATACTCCTTGTCTTGAAGTCTGTTGTGTCTGATATTATTATTACCTCTCCAGCTTTCTTTTTTTTTAAACACTTACAAAGACACTTACAAAATTTTATTGAAAATAATAAAATGCAGAAACACCAGAATCTCTTTTTAAAGTAAAATTGACGGTATTTCCCAGAACTTTCCTAGTACTGCACAATTCTTATCCTCATTAAAAAACAAAACCAATTTCCAGATCCAAAATAATTAATGAAGTTTATATAATTTTATTAACCAATGTTACTCCAATAAACTTAATTAAAAAAATAGTTAATGAACTTGCTAGTAAACATTCTTCTCATGGTTCTAGTTATTTTTCTAAATTTTATATTGACACCTTTTCAAGAATGAATAGTTGTTTTTTTTTTTTAATTTGACTGGTTAATATTCGTAAGAACTGGACTTACTTTCTTCATATTAATTTTTTAGAAACCACACATATCCTACTCAAACTCAGAGAAAATATACATATGTTTGTCCATTAAAGCTCATCTGCTATAGATAATATTTCTCTTCACACATTAGCATAGAAACCCAATATTTGATTTATGCTGCAAAAGCTGCACAAATGAAAAGACCTGTTAGTCCCCTAGGGAAAACTTAAGGCAAAAGCAAAGGTCTTATGCTACAAAAGAAAAACAAAGCAGAGGCATGGGGGCTGTAGAGATGGCTCAGATGAATAAACACGACAAGGTCATGAAGAAGACAATTTTTGTAGAAATACATGCAAGAGGATAAAGTTTAAAAAGAAGCATTAAACATACATTTTTCTGCAGAAATAATTGTCATGTCAGATAGCTTGATTCCTGAAACAAGTTTTGTTTGAATTTTAATGAACAGAATCTTAATTCTCTCCTATATTTGCCAATGGCATGGGAGCCTTGCTTGGGGGCTCATCTTTCCTCCTTTTCATTATACAGACCTTTGATCAGAGGCCTGGCCAACAATTCTTGTAGAAGACAATCAGTGTCTTTGAGTCCTTCTTGGGAAAGCTGTGATCGCCTCTTTCACCCTAACAATGGGACTAAGTCCAAATTCTGGGCAGTCACTTCATGTTCTTGAGTTGTACTAGAACAATTTTTTTTAGAATGGAGATTTCTTTAAGTCTACAGACTTTGCAAGTTCGTCTCATTAAACAATGACTTAAAGGCAGGAGTGTTTCAAATGGCGTAATTCAAACCCTTTCAGGTTTCAACAGAATACCGTTTGCATTCATCTCTAATTCTGAGATTGAGAAACTATAGCTGGTTTCTAATTTGTTTCAATACTGGTTTCAACTTTGAATAATTTTACTGTGTAAACATTAAGTATTTTGTTTCAATATTAAACATTGAATCTTTTCCTGACTATCCGGAAAATGAGAAAGTAGAAACAAAAGGCAAGAGAAGCAACAGTACTATTAACAGACTTGTGACTTCTACATCATCTGTAACAACAGGAGGAATTTCAGCATGGGTTTCAAAAATGCCTGGAAGCTGGTTTCTAAAGAGTTATCTCTACTTGGTATAAACCATTTTTTTTTTCTGTACAAGGTATCTGATTCCTACAAAGGGGAAAGTAATGCAGAAAACAAAAAGAATTGGGGCGATCTTGTTATATGATGAAAGAGCCACCATTACACTCATTTAGTAGGTTATAGTGAATATTCCATTGTGCTAAAGACTTGTCATTTTACTTTGCACTACTGTGCCCTTGCTACACAGAAGAGTTCTTTCTGAGAAATAAAAAATGTCAATCTTTGTTATCTCCAAAGGACACCTTGAGCTAGTTAGGTCCTGAAGGTACAGATTTCCTGATAGCAGGAAGCTATTCTGTACTAACTTTCAGGCTATTGCACAATTGTCGAAGCACCAGGCAAATTGGTTATTTGAGTAAATCTCAATTTTGCCTGCCCACGCGTTCTCAGTTAATTATTGTCATTGTTTTCTAATTTACCATTAAAAACTCAACTTGTTAATAAAGGTAAACCCCTTTTTAATTATAGAAGTTATCAGTGTTGGCTTAGCTAACACAGCACTTCATCAGGATTACCTAAGGGATGCTTCTCCCATAGCCTATTTGTACATGGGTTACCGCAAATTATTTTAAACTATCACTCAAAGTTAATTAGTTGTAAACATTACTGAATACCTAGGCTTATACATGGGAAACTGAAAAGCAAGAGTAGCACATGGCAAAAAAAAAAGCCTCAAAGGAAAAATCTTTCTTTGTATTTTCTTTCATTGCATTTTCAGAGGCAAAGAGGTGAGCTGCAATTCTACTGGCTGTTTAATCAATATAGCTATATTGAATTGACGACTAATATACAAGTTTTGGAGCCACTATTAAATTTCTCAACAATAGGCTTATGCTACTGCTTTCTTCCTTCTCCCCTATCATAAATAGTTACCCTGTAAACAGAGCTCATATCTACAGATGAAATTGTGACTCAACTGTCAGGGTACAGCCATAGTAGGGGTATCCTTTCTTTTTCCTTTTTTTCTTTTTTTGTAATTTAAACATTTTTAAATTACAGTTAGCATACAATATTATATTAATTTCAGGTGTATAACATAATGATTAGACATTTATGCAACTTATGAAATGATCACCTCAATAAATCTAGTACTCCTCTAACACCATACATAGTTATTACAACATTGTTGACTATATTTCTTAAGCTATACTTTGTATTCCAATAACTATTTTGTTACCACCAATTTGTACTTCTTAATCTCTTCCCCTTTTTCACCCACTCTCCTATCTTCCCTCCCAATCTCGCAACCATCAAAATGTTCCCTGTATCTATGACTTTGTTTCTACTTTGTTTGTTTATATTGTTCTCTAGATTCTATAAGTAAGTAAAATCATAAAGCATTCGATTTTCTCTGTCTGACTTACTTCGCTCAATACAATACCCTCTAGGTCCATTCATATTGTTGCAAATGGCAAGGTTTCATTCTATTTTATGGCTGAGTAATAGTCCATTGTATAAACGTATGACCTCTTCTTTATCTCTTATTTCATTGATGGACACCCAGGTTTTCTCCATATCTTGGCTATTGTAAATAATGCTGCAATGACTATATGGATTCACAGGTTCCTTCAAAGTGGTATTTTGGCTTTATTCAGATAAATATCCAGGGGAGGCATTACTGGGTCCTTCTTTGTCTCCTGTTATAGTCTTTGTATTAAAGTCTGTCTGGTATAAGTATTGCTACCCCAGCTGCTGCTGCTGCTGCTGCTGCTTCTTCTTCTTCTTCTTCTTCTTCTTCTTCTTCTTCTTCTTCTTCTTCTTCTTCTTCTTCTTCTTCTTTTTCATAAAATATCTTTATCCATCCCTTTACTTTCAGTCTGTGTATATCTTTGATCTGAAGTGAGTCTTGTTTTCTTATACATTCAGCCACCCCATCTTTGATTGGAACATTTAATCCACTTACATTTAAAGTAATTGTTGATAGATATGTAGTTATTGCCATTTTTATAATTTATACTTTTTTTTCTTCCTCTTTCTCTAACATTTTTTGTAATACTGATTTGGAGGTGATGAACTCCTTTAGTTTTTCTTGTCTGGGAGGCTCTTTATCTGTCTTTCGGTTCTTAATGATAGCTTTGTTGGGTAAAGCAATCTCTTTTGTAGGTACTTGCTTTTAATCACTTTGAATGTTTTGTGCCAGTCCCTTTTGGCCTGCAAAGTTTCTATGGAGAAATCAACTGACAGTCTTATGGGAGCTCCCTTTTAGGAAACTAATTGCATTTCTTTTGCTGCTTTTAAGATTCTCTCTTTGTCTTTGAACTTTAACATTTTAATTATCATGTGTCTTGCTGTGGGCCTCTTTGGGTGCATCTAGTTTGGGACTCTCTGTGCTTCCTGGGCTTGTATGTCTATTTCCTTCATCAGGTTAAGGAAGTTTTCCATCATTATTTCTTTCAATAGATTTTCAATTTCTTGCCTTCTCCTCCTTCTGATATCCCTATGATGTGAGTATTGGTACACTTGAAGTTGTCCCAGAGGCCTCTTAAACTATGTTCATTTTTTTGGATTCTTTTTTCTTATTGATATTCTGATTGGGTATTTTCTGCTACCTTATATTCTAAATCACTGATTTGATTCTCTGCTTCATCTAATCTACTGTTGATTCCTCCTATGGTATTCTTCATTTCAGTTATTGTATTCTTAATTTCTGACTGGTTTTTATGTTTTCTATTTAGATTTTAATGTTTTCTATCCCTTTTTTAAAGTTCATGCTGAGTTCATCTACTCTTCCCCTAAGTTCATTGCACGTCCTTATAACCAGTGTTTTGAACTCTGCAACTGGTAGATTGTGTGTCTATTTAGTTTAGTTATTTTTCTGGAGCTGTATTCTGTTCTTTCATTTCGGACATGTTTCTTTGTCTTCCTATTTTGGCTGCCTCCCTGTGTTTGTTTCTATGCTTTTGGTAGGGCTGCTATGTCTCCCAGTTTTCATAGTGGCTTTATGTAGCAGGTGTCCTGTGAGGCCCTGTGGAACAGTCTCCCTGCTCACCTGAGCCGAGTGCTCCAGGTATGTCCCTTGATTGGGTGGTGTGTTCCCTCTTATTGTAGTTGAGCTTTGGTTGCTGCTTTCATGTCAATGGGAAGGATTGACCCTGAAGTTGATTGGTTGTGAAGCTGGCCATGACTACAGTGGAGGAACTATTGTCCAGGGTTTGACACTGCAGAGCAGCATTAACTTTAGCAGGGTTCTGATGTCTTCCCAGTCTGTCCTTTGGGTGTGTATTCCTCAGATTTGGCCCTGGGTGGTGCTCCTTCTGGGTCCATAGCCAGTCACCAGGTGTGCCAGCTCCGGGGTCTCCTGAGAGGGGCTCCAGCGAAGGCTAAGTTCAGCCACAGCCTGTGCTCTGACTTGTGCTCTGATGCCACCTGGCATCAGCCACCAAGCAATCCACAGATGGCTGCTACACACACTGGGCTTGGAAGTGCCTCAGGATACCAAGTCACAAACCGAGGCCATCTGCCACTAGTGCCAGGTCTGGGGCTGCTCAGCAAGAGGTATGAGGCACCCCTAGGGAAGATGTTGCTTGTTTAGGTTTTGCAAACCTTTGAGAGATTTTAGGAAAGTCCGCAGCATGAGAAAAGACAGGCCATTTGTATAGAAAACCTACTGGAATCACCAGGGTGGAGTGACCAGTGTTAGCCAGGTTGATGGAGATTCAGATAGGGTGGCTACCTGTATCTGCATGCTGGGAGGGGGTCAGAGCTCAACAAAGGAACAATGGCCCCTGCCAGCATTTCATCTGGGAGAAAGCTGCCCTCCAGCCCTCATTCTGAAGCCAGACAATTCAGATCATCCTAGTGTGTCCCTGGCATATTTCAAGCTACTGCCCCAATGCTGGAGCTCAGAGCAATTGAGTCTGTCAGCAAGTAAGTCTGTGCAGGAGCCCTTTAAGAGGACTGCCCACTTAGAACTTCAGTTGCCCTCCATCTCACTCAGCCACAATCTCTGAGGTTTTCACAGCCAGAAGTTGTGGGGACTTATCTCCACAGCACTGGAACCCTGGGCTGGGGGGCCTAGTGTGGGGCTGAGTCCCCTCATTCTTCAGGATGAACCTCCACAGCTGAGATATCACGCCCAATTTTTAACCACACACAGGGTGCGGAACCACCTCATTTTGCATCTCCACACCTCCTACCTGTCTCATGTGGCTTCTTCTCTATGTCCTTAGTTGTAGGACTTCTGTTCAGCTAGACTTCAGGAGACTCCCAAATGATGGCTATTCTGTAATTTAGTTTTAATTTTGATGTGGTTGTAAGAAGAGGCAAGCACAGTGTTTACATGCTCTGCCATCTGATAGGAAATCTCCAGACTATTCTTTCTTAATGCACCTTTTTCAACTCTAGTGTCTGAATATTCTCCAAGTATTTGAATGGTTTAAACAATGTGACAGGTGATTTAAGTCACCCTTACACATAGAGCTTCTATACTTGCCTTGCAGACTATTAGTCTCACATCAAGAATCTCTCTAGAACAGCAGTCCCCAACCTTTTGGCACCAGGGACTGGTGCTCCTATGAGAAACTAATGCTGATGATCTGAGATGGAGTTTGAGGTGGTGATGCTAGTGCTGGGGAGTGGCTACTAATACAGATGAAGCTTCACTCACTCACCTGCTATTCACCTCCTGCTGTGCAGCCTAGTTCCTAACAGGCCATGGACTGGTCCTGGTTAGTGGCTCCAGGGGTTGGGGACCCCTACTCTAGAAAGCAACTTTTCCCTTGAGACAAGCTTTCTTGACAAAAAGTTGAATTCAAGAAATGGATAACCGAAATAAGTGTCCCACCCCAAATCACAGGTGGAGATATTATTATACCCATTTAATAAAACTTTCAAGTCCCTGTATTATATAAGTAGGCTCAGGACTGAACACATGTGCCTTCTAAAATTTGACATTTTTAGTATATATAAACAGATGTTTAGAGTTCCATCTCTTCTGTGCAAGCAGCTGTCTGCAAACTATTGTAAATAGGCATTCCTGTTTGCCAGGTTCCAAGAACAGTTTGGTTCTCCCAGGGAAGGCAGTGCCAGCAGCAGTATACTTAGTTTGGCTCTCTCCCATGCAGCTTAGCATTAGATGACAGCTTTGGCTTATCAGAAAGTTCAGGGAGAATTTTCCAGAACACAAGCTCCATGGAAGGATGGCTCATGGACTCAGTCATTTTCTTTGTAAAGACTTCATCAAACTCTCTCTTCAAGGTTCTTTTCATGATGTCAGACAGAAAAAGATGGGAGATGGTTAATATTTCCATCAGTTTCAGCTTCTTCATCTTTGTCAATTTTCCTGTCCTCAATTTCCTGAATTCTCCTTTTGGCAACTTCATACTACACATCTCCAGTTGTCTGATCAATTTCTTCACAAGAAAACATCTAACACTTCAGGTGCAGAAAAGTCACTGGTGCATGCTACTACATGACCCTCTATATATCCTGATGTGCACAAAGAATCCAGTCATTAGGATCAGCACAGAGCCCTGTTTCAGTTAGTGTTTTCTTTATTACTGAGCAACCATCATCCTCCTGCTCTAACTTGCATTTCTTTTTACAGGGAGCTGCTCAGAACAGCACAGGGGCCCGGCTGTGGGTCAGCTTTGCACGGTCCTTTCACAGCAGGTAAGCTGGGAGAGAGAAGGCAGGCAGCAGCCACTGCATGAAGTCTCACCTGCTGCGCAGGGGGAGGCCACTGAAGGGCACACTGAGTGTGGCCATAACCTGGAAGACGAGGAATCTGCACCCACAGTCCCAGCCACCTGCATCTCCCAGCCCAGTAGCTGCAGCCACAGCACCCGCCTCTCAGTCTACTCTTGACTCCCCACCTCTCCAGCTTTCTTATGATGGTATATTTTTCTCCCATCCCCTTTCTTGCAACCTATGAGTGAATTTAAATGTAAAATATATAGGATGTAAATCTGATAACCTCTGTCTTTTAATTGGAGTATTTAATCCATTTATATTTAAAGGAATTTATATATTATAAATTTCGGAGATAGATTGTGGGGATTTAAACTTCAGTTAGTCCACTTAAAGTCTATGTAATCTTGACTGAGTTACCTTTTTCCTCCTCTTTTTTTCTTTTCTTCTTTCTTTTTTTCTTTTTCTCCTTCTTTCTCTTTCTTCTTTCTCTTCCTTCCTTCCTTCCTTCCTTCCTTCCTTCCTTCCTTCCTTCCTTCCTTCCTTCCTTCCTTCCTTCCTTTTTATCCTTCCTTCTTTCTTTCCTTTCCTTTCCTTTTTTTTTTTTTTTTTTTTTTTTTTTTTGCTTTAATTTCTTCATCTGTAAAGTCGGGTGAATAGTAGTATCTATCTGGTGGGTTTATATGGGAATAATATGCATTAATACACATAAAGTGCTCAGAGATGTGCCTGGTATATAGTTTCAATAAATGTTAGGTAAAAGCTGAATTTAAGATTTTGTAGTGACTCAGGGTATTGTTTTAATGTCTATCGCAACTGAAAAAGAAAGATAATTCCAAGTGATTTATATTTTCAATCTCATCCAATAGTTATGCAAAAACATTTTTGAAATTTGGTCAGTCAGTTTCCATCTTCGTAATGACAATCAATTGTTCCTGCTAACCATAATATGCTACATTTATGTTTTAAATAAATATGTTCAAAACCCAATAGAGGGCTTTGGAAACATTTAAACAGGTTAGAAAACCCTGTTTCAAATTTAGCTAACAATGTAGATAGAGTTTTTAAAGTAATTGATAGACTTTATTTTTAGAGCAATTTTAGGTTTAGAGAAAAATTGAGCAGAAAGTACAGAGAGCTCCCTTGTACCCCCTTTATCTCCATTTCCCACCTCTGGTTTACTCTATTATTACATCTTTCATTAATGTGGTAGGTTCCTTAACAATTGATGCATGAATATTGATACATTATTATTAACTAAAGTCCATAGTTTATACTAAGAGTCACTCTGCGTTATATAGTTCTGTGAGTTTTGACAAGTGTATAATGTTTCTATAATTTTTCCTTTTCTACAATGTCATATAGTTGAAATTGTACAATATGTAGACTTTTCAGACGGGCTTCTTTCACTTAAATACTCCTGTTCAGATCTTTTGCCCATTTTATAATTGGGTCATTTGTTTTTTTATTGTTGGGTTTTAAGAGTTCTTTGTATATCCTGGATACAAATCATTTATTAGACATGTGTCTTGCAAATATTTTCTTCTAGTCCTTCATTTGTCTTTTTATTATCTTAACAGTGTCTTTTTCAGAGCAGAAGTTTTTAATTTTTATGAAGTTCAACTTATCAGTTTTTTCTTTCGCAAATTGTGCTTTTGGTGTTATAGATAAGAAATAATGGCCAAACTCCAGGTCACCTAGATTTTTTTTCTCTATTATCTACTAGAAGTTTTATAGTTTAAAATTTACATTTAGACCTATGATTCATTTTGAGTTAATTTTTGTGAAAACTTTAAGGTATACATCCAGATTCATTTTTTTTCCATGTGGGTGTCCAGTTTTTCCAGCATTATTTATTGAAAAGACTATCTTTTTTTTTCTCCATTAATTTTTTTTGTTTGTTTCTTTGTCAAAGATCAGTTTACTATTTTGTGTTGGTCTATTTCTGGACTCTCCGTTCCCTTCCATTGATCTATTTGTCTATTCTTTTGCCAATACCACCCTCTGTCTTGATTACTGTAGCTTTACAGTAAGTCTTAAAGTTTTATAGTGTAAATCTTCCAACTAGATTCTTCTTCTCAATATTGTGTTGGTTATTCTGGGTCTTTTGTCTCTCTATATAAACTTTAGAAGCAGCTTGTCATAAAATAACTTGCTGGGATTTTGATTGTGATTACATTGAATATATAGATCAAGTTGTGAAGAATTGACATCTTAATAATATTAAGTCTCTTATCCATTATTCTTTCATAAGAGTTTTTAGTTTTCCTTATATGGCTCTTGTTCATATTTTGTTAGACTTATACCTAAGCATTTCTTTCAGGCCTGTGCCTTGTTTAAAGGTCATTTATGTAAAGTGGCTCCCAAATGTGAAGGAGCCGAGAGACCAAAGAATGAAACAGGCAAGTCCAGCTTTTTAGTTTAGAATTTTATTAGGGAACTTATTTACAGAAATGCAGTCCTAGATGGCATTTCTGGGATCCCCATTCCATTCATCCCCTCCTCTCAGATCACCTGTTTTATATACCCCTAGGAAATGGACTTACTTAGAAAGAAATGTAGGAGTATTCTGAGAACAAAGGGACGAGATACCAGGGACGCTGGTGCTTGGAAGAGTTAAAAGATAGATAATGTTGAGGATACCTTGCCCTAGAGGAATGGCTAAATGGTGGAGGAAAGATTAGTGGTAGTTTGTGGTTAACCTAGAGCCTCTGTACACATTCCAGAGTCCACCTATGGAAGAGAGGAGAGGGTCAAGGGTTCAGGTGGATTAGTTTTAAAATGGAGTCAGCTTTTTGAGATGTAGTTAGTTCTATCTACACAGGGTGTGCTAATGTAAATGGTGTAATTTTTTAAATTTAAAATTGCAATTGTTTAATCTTATATTCAGCTACCTTGCTACAATCACTTACTAGTTCAAGGAGTTTGTTTTGGTCAATTCTTTGGAATTTTCTGCACAGATAGTCATTTGCAAACAAAGTTTTATTTCTTCTTTCTTGTTTATATACTTTTTATTTCCTTTTCTTGTCTTATTGCTTTAGCAAGAGTTTTCAGTATGATATTGAATAGGAGTGGTAAGAGGAGCTATCCTTGCCTAGTTCCTGATGTTAGGGAGAATGAATCTAGTTTTCCATCAGTAAGTATGTTAGTTGTAGATTTATTATAGATGTTCTTTATCAGGTTGAAGAAGTTCCTATCTATTTCTGGTTTGCTGTTTTTTGTTTGTTTGTTTGTTTGTTTGTTTTTTATCATGAATGGGTGTTGGATTTTGTTGAGTGGTCCTTCTGTATTTGATCACATATTCTTTCTTCTTTCATGTGTTGGTGTAATGGTGGTGTATTATATTAACTGGTTTTCAAATACTGAACCATCTTTGCATACCTATTTGGTCATTATGTATAAATATTTTAATACACTTGGATACTATTCATTTTGAGTATTTTTGCATCTATATTCATGAGAAATATCAGTTTGTGGTGTTTTTCTTTTAATATATTTCACTGGTTTGGGTAATTTGTTATGGTAAAGCTGTCTTCATAGAATGAATTAGAAAATATTCCCTCTGTTTCTATTTTCTCAAAGAGATTATAGAGAATTGGTATGATTTCTTTTAAATATTTGGTAGAATTCAGCAGTGAAGCAATTTGGGCCTGGTGCACTATGCTTTGGAAATTTATTTTTTATTGATTTGATTTCTTTAATAAATTTAAGATTGTCAGTTTCTCCTTGGGTTTTGGTAGGTGTGTCTTTCAAGAAATTGGTCCATTTCATCTAAGTTACCAAATTAGTGGGCATAGAGTTGCTCATAACATTCCTATACTATCCTTTTAATGTTCATGGTATCAATAGTGATGGCCCCTCATTTACTTCTGAGGTTAGCAAATTGTATCTTATCACCTTTTTCCTTGGTTAGCCTGGATAGAAGTTTATCGATTTCAATGATCTTTTCAAAGAATCAGCTTTTGGATTCATTGATATTTTTTCTACTGAGTTCCTATTTTCGATTTCATTGTTTCTGCTCTAATTTTTATTATTTTTCTTTTTCTGTTTGTGATGTATTTAATTTTATTTTTTTTCTAGTTTCCTAAGATGATTAGTTTTTTAATTTTAGATTTTTCTTCTTGTCCAATATATACATTTGATAGTATAAAATCCCTTCTAAGCACTGCTTTTATTGTAACCCCAAAATTTGGATAAGTTGTATTTTCAATTTTATTGATTTCAAAATAATTTTTAATTTCTTTTGAGAGTTCTCTGACTCATTTGTCATTCAGAAGTATGTTATTTAATTGCCAAAGATTTAGGGATTTTCCAGCAATCTTTTTGTTACTGTTTTCTAGTTTACATCCATTGTCATCTGAGAACTTACTTTGTATGATTTCTATTCTTTTAAATTTTTTAAGGTGTGTTTTATAAATGTTCCATATGAGATTGAGAAGACTCTGTATTCTATTGTTGTTTAATGAAGTAGTATATATTTGTCAATTAGATCCAGTTGGTTGATGGTGCTGTTTAGGTCTACTGTGTAATTGCTGACTTTCTGCTGGCTGGACCTGTCCATTACTCTTGGGGTGGTTTTAAAGTCTCCAAATACAAAAGTGGATTTATCTATTTCTCCTTACAGCTCTACTAGTTTCTGCCTCATGTATTTTGATGCTCTGTTGTTTGGTGCATACATATTAATGATTATTATGTTTTCTTGCAAAATCAACCTCTTTATCATTGTGCAATGCTCCTCTTTATCTCTGATAATTTCCCTTGCACTGAAGTCTGCTTTGTATGAAATTCATGTGGCACATCAGCTTTCTTTTGACTAGTGCTAACATGGTATATCATTCTCCATCTCTTTACTTTTAATATACCTGTGTCTTTATATTTAAAATGAGTTTCCTTTAAATAACCTATTGTTGTCTTGCTTTTTTAATCCATTGTGACAGTCCCTGTCTTGTTTTATTTAGATCATTCACATTTAAAGTGATTATTGATATAGTTGGATTAATATCTATCATGTTTATAACTATTTTCTATCTGTTGCCCTTATTCTTTGTTTCTTTTTTGTCTTCCAATCTTTTTCTGGCTTTTCTAATTTTAATTGAGCATTTACTATGATTCCATTTTCTCTCCTCTCTTAGCATATCAATTGTACTTCTTTGTTTAAAAAATGTTAGTGGTCTCCCTAGAGTTTATAATCTACATTTATAACTAATCTGAGTTCACTTTCAAATAACATTATATTGCTTCATGGATAGTGCAAGTATTTGGTAACAGAGTATTACCAATGCCTTTCTCCCATCTCTTGTAACATTGCTGTCATCAGTTTCACTTATTCAGAAACCATAGTCACTGAAGGCATGGATTGTATTGGTTAGACCTGAATTGTATAGTGAAAATTTCACATTTTGGGGATAATTTTTCTCATGCAGTTATTATGCTCTACTATTTTATATTTTATTAGTGTTCGTGTTTTTTAACATGTGTGTTTGTCCTTTGTGGTGATTTTTAAAGACAAAGTAGGAGACAGATGAGAAAGATTTTAGGCCTAGGTCTGTGGATTCTTCTGATCAAGTTAATGAGGAAGAATTTCAATCTTTTGAGACATCCATTGCACTCAGTGAAAAAAGACTGGTTATCCAAGTTTTTCTATTCCTTTGTGCATTGTCCACATTAAACAATTTATGCAATTTGTCCCCGCGAATTGTAAAGACACTCAACTCCAAATCATAGTCACTTGACAATTAAAGGGTGTGATTATTTTAAATGGATATTGGAATCTCAAAACAGAGTAAACTGTTGTCAAAACAAAAAGTCACAATCAGTGAAAATGCTTAGGAAACAAGTCATTTAGTAGCAATTAGTTATTGTCAAGAAAAGAAAAAGGCATCTAGTTGGTGAGAACCATTATAATGTTGGTGTGTAAAATCATAGTAAAATGTTAGGATAAGATGTAGTATGAAAACAGGAAAAGATTCCTCTTTATAGTAGTACAATAGTCAACATATTGATGACACACAATATTATACTGAAAATATTTTACGTAATAAAGTAAATAACAATTGCTTTTCTATTGAGGATGATGAATTGACAGATTTTACCCATAAATGTCTTATAACATTTGAAGATTTGTAAATAATGGTGAAAATTGAGAACTTTATTTTTTCTGCTGTGAAGAGCTGTTCAAACAAGTCAAGGCCAAGATACATTCAATGTTTTGTCTTCATATCTGGAATCAAAAGATCTTACCTAGAGAAACTATATGAGCATCTGTACTGACAGGGCCCACTAATGATTGGATCTAGGAGAGGCTTTATCTCTAACGGACAAAGAAAATTCTGATTTGTTCACAGCACACTGTTTTTCTTCATAGAGAGGTACTGGTGTCAAAGTCTGTTCAAGAAGAAATTTTTTAAGTCTGGATGATGCGACAAAAATGTTCAACTTTATTAAAGAGAGACCAATTTACCTGAGAATATTTTTAAAACGGTTTTAACATCTGGATAAGGAGCACATAAATCTGCTACAAATAGAAATCCAATGGCTTAGGAGAGGAATAATTCTCAATAGGACTTTGGGCTAAAATATGAATCACAAGACCCCAGAGAAAATGTTTTGACTCAAGGTTCTTAGTTTTAAAGAAACAGAATCTTTTGAGAAATTTTTGTCGTAAAAGAAAATCTTGACAAGAGTCTCTGTTGATTGGTTTGAAGGTAAGGTCTCTGCAAGTTTCACATTTTATCGAAAACCACAAAACCACATTGTTGATATGTACCTCCCTGTCAACACAAGGGAGTAACTTGAATAATGACACTCACTGAATCTTCTACTTAGCCTGAGAATGTGACTGAGGGAAGAGAAGGACTTTGTGAGCTGCAGTCTGATTGCATACTTAAGATTTACTGATCTGCCCCTAGACAAGTTCTGGATTCCTGTGAAAAAGTAGGACCCTGCTCTTCACGAGAAAACAATAAAAATTTTGCTAAAGTAGTTCAACTTTTTGTAAATGTGTAAATCTTTTTCTCATTTAAAACGTCATAAATTGTCTCATTTTAGTTGAAAATAAAATCTTTGTGTTAGATGAGCAGAAATAGCACAAGTTTCAATGAAGGGGTTGTAACGCGGGAGTCCCAGGTCTGGAACTCGCACGGGGCTTGTATATTCCGAAAAAACCAATAGGCAGACGGGGTAGGGGCGGGGACGAGGGGGGCGGGGTGAGAAATGTTATTTATTACTCAAGAGGCTGGGAAGCTTAAGCAGAGGCTGGTTCCAGATGCAGGAAGAAAAGCTGCTGCTGACCAAATGCAAGCAGAGTTTTTTATGCTCATAAACAGAGGGAGGGGTTATCTCTTTGGGGGAGCAGCCACCTTCTCAGACGGATGGGAGCAGGATGTGCTGCTTGGTTACAGGAGCAGATAATGTCCATGGGAGCAGCAGAAAACGTCCTTGGGAGCCGGCACCGCTGAAAGCTGCCTTCTTTGGCTGCTAGCTGGGCAACTGTCAGTCTTTGAGTATGTGGAGGGGCTATGTTCTGAGTTAACCCTACAGAAGTAAATTTCATTCTTTAGTTTTAGTTTCAAAAAAATACATTTAATGCTGTCATATAGTCTGATAAAATATATCAAAAAGTAACAAGTCTATAATAGTTTTGCAGTTACTAGGCCTGTATGAAAGGCTGATCATGTCTCTGTCTCTCAGTAAGGAAATGATTTTACACTGTCTTGAATAAAGTTGATTTTACACTGTCTTGAATAATATTTTTATTCATATTGCTTGGTTTACAGTTTTAGTAGCTTTTCTTTTCAACATTGTCAATAAATTTCACGTTGTAAATAACATTAATTAAAACAATTTACATTATGTAAATTAAATCTTCCCCATCTAAAAAAATTTTTCATTTTGTCTTAAATCAATTATTTAAGAAAATTATATTGTATTTTCCTTATGAGTTTTAAATATTTACAAGGCAATAAGGAGATACGTTTTTAAAAAGGTAAGCTAATCTTTATATAATTTTTTTTCAAGAACAGATGGTTAAAAAGTCATTTTAATTTTAAATAAGGAAAATAATTACTCTTGCACACATCATATACCACATACAAACCTTATTAGAATATCATTTAGTAGGAATTTGTGATAAGAATTTCAGATCCACTTGCATAAGGTAAAAAATCAAATAGTTATTATGAGTAACTATATTTTCTCAGGAAGAGAAATGACACAAAAATGGTAGACTAATCAGTTAGCCAAAATAAACAGATCCTCAAAACAAAATATCATTTTCTACTCAAAAAGTCATTGGAAATTATAATTGGACTGTTATATTTATCATGTTATATCTACAATTTACTGATCATAACACATCATGCTAATGTAT
Organism: Eidolon dupreanum; assembly: GCA_028627145.1. Taxonomy (NCBI): domain Eukaryota; kingdom Metazoa; phylum Chordata; class Mammalia; order Chiroptera; family Pteropodidae; genus Eidolon; species Eidolon dupreanum. Next base: position 51,213,543 of record CM053515.1, on the reverse strand, counting down.
TATGAGCTGATGGTAAAACAATTTTTATATAGAAGTTCCCTGAGACCTGAAAATTATTTCAGGAGTTACTCCAAAGGGAAAAGAGTGAGATAGACTGTGCTAGTGAACCTCTGTATTGTACCAAAAATTGCATTTTTGTCTCCTAATCGCAATACTAAGTATTGTATAGGTTCTATCATTTAAACATTTAAAAAATAATAATAAAATTAAAATAAATAAAGCAAGTGTCAGTAAACTAAAGAGAATTAAACATACAAAGTATATTTTCTGACTACAATTGAATTAAACTAGAAATCAATGACTGCTGAAAAATCATTGGAAAGATACTAAATATTTGGAAGCTAAATAATAGATTTTTAAATAACCAATTGGTCAAAGAAAAAAATCAAAAAGGAAATTGGAAAGTATTTTAAACTGAATGAAAATGAAAACACAACATCTTAAAATTTCTGGGATGCCCATGAAGCAGTACTTAATGAAAATTTTATAACACTGAACACCTATATTAGAATAGAAAAAAAAGGTCTCAAATCAAAGACCTCAGTTTCTATATTAACAAAATGGAAAAAGAAGAACAAAACAAACCCAAAGTAAACAAGAAATGAAATAATAAAGATCAAAACAAAAATCATTAAAAACAATAGAGAAAATCTGCAAAACCAAATGCTGCTTTTTTGAGAAAATAAAATATTAGATAAATCTTTAGTTAGAGTGATCAGGATAAAAGGGAAGAAGACACAAATTAACAATATCAGTAATGAGAGGCACAGTCTCACTACATATTATACAGATTAAGTAATAATGGAATATTATAAAAAACTTTATACCAATAAATTCAACAACTTGGAACACATTCCTTGAAAGACACAAAGTACCAAAACTCACTCAAGAAGAACTATACAACTTGAAGAGACCTATACTTATAAAAGAGTTTCAATATGTGATTAAAAACCTTCCCACAAAAGACTCTTGGACCAGACGGTTTGCTTTACTGGTGAAGTCTACAAAATCATAAATATGGCATAATACCAATTCTATAGAAATGATTTTAGAAAACTGAAAAGTAGAATTCCCAAATAATTCTATGAGTTGAGATTACCCTGATAGCAAAACAAAGATATTACAAGAAAAAAAAAAACCATATACCAGTTTTGCTCATGAGCATACATTCAAAAATTCTAAACAAAATGTTAATAATTGAATCCAACAATACATTAAAAAGACAATATATTATGACTGAAATGAGGTTTATTCTAGGAGTGCAAGATTGGTTTAACATTCAAAAATCAATCAATGTAGTGTACAGCCATGCCACCCTAAATAAGCCCGATCCCCTCTGATCTCAGAAGCTAAGCAGGGTTGGGCCTGGTTAGTACTTGGATGAGAGACCACCTAGGAAGACCAGGTGCTGTAGGCATAAAAAATAAAAAATAAGGGATTGTAAGCTGACAAAGTCCTTGCAATCTGTGAAGTCAGCCAAGGATTGCCTCACCTGAAAAAAAATCAATCAATGTATTTCACTGTATTAAGCATGCAAAAGAGAAAAATCATGTGATCATCTCAAAAGATGAAGAAAAGGCATTTATCATAACTCAACATTCATTCCTGATTAAAAAAAAAAAAAACTCAGCAAATTAGGATTAGAGGGAATTTCCTCAACCTGATAAAGAGCGTCTTAAAAAATCCAATTACCATCATACTTAATGGTGGAAGCCTACATACATCCTTCCTAAGATCAGAAACAGACAAGGATGTGCACTCTCACCATGGCTATTCAACTTGGTACTTAAGAGCACAGCCAGTGTAATCAGACAAGAAAAAGAACTAAAATGAATTTATACTGAAAAGGAAGGAGCAAATCTGTTGTTATCTGCAGACAATATGATTGATTATCTAGGAAACCCAATGGAATTTGCAAATAAGATATAAAAAGTGATAAATGATTAGAAGTGAGTTTAGCATGGTTGTAGGATATAATATACACAATTTAATTTTATTTCCACACACTGTCAAAGAACAATTGGAAACTGAAAAAAAATTCAAGATCACTTATACTAACTACATCAAAAACATGAACTAGTTAATGATAAAATGGAAAAAAAAATATGTACAAGAGGTGTACTCCGAAAACCACAAACTATAGCTGAGAAAACTTTAAAAAGACTTAAAATAAATGAATAGACACCTGAACAAGGCTGGGTTGGAAGACTTAATACTGTTAAGGTGACAACTGTCTCCAAATTGATTTATGTATTCAATGTAATGCCAACCAAAATTCCAGTAGCCTTTTTGTAAAAATTGACAAGTTGATTATAAAATTCATATGGAAGTATGAAGTAACTTGAATAGCCAAAACAATGCTGAGAAAGAAGAACAAAGTTGAAGAACTTCTACCATCTTATTTGAAGACATTGTAAAATTACAGTAATTAAGACAGTATGGAAATGGCATCGGCATAGACATATAGATAAATGGAAAGCTGTTTATGTCTATAAACAGCTGATTTTTTATAAAAATCAAAGGAAATTTCTTTCCTCCCCCCAAAAATTTTGGAAACAACTGGAACAACTGGATTCTATATGCAAAAAAAAAAAAAAAAGAAAAAAAGAAAAGAAAAGAATGGAAGGAAGAAAAAAATTAACTTCGGTCCATACCTCACACTACATAGAATAGAAAAATTAATTCAAGCTAGATCATAACCTAAATGTAAAACTTAAAACTACAAATCTCCTAGTATAGCAGAAAATCTTGTGACTTTAGGTTAGGCAAAGATTTCTTGGAAATAATACCAAAAGCACAATCTGCAGAAGAAAAAAATTGATTATCAAGAACATCTGGTCTTTGAAAAACACTGGTAAGAGCATAAAATGAGGACATGGTTCCGTAGTGTAGCGGTTAGCACATTTGCTTTACATGCAGAAGGTCCTGGGTTCGTGCTCCAGTGAAACCACAGTCCATGGCCTACAGCCATGCCACCCTGGACAAGCCCAATGTCTAATCTAAGCTAAGCAGGGTCGGGTCTGGGTAGTACTTAAATGGGAGACCACCTAGGAAGACCAGGTGCTGTAGGCATAAAAAAAAAAAAAAGAGCATAAAAAGACAAGGTACAATCTTGGAGAAATATTTATAAGTTACATACCTGATAAAGGACTTGTGTCCAGATATATAAACATTCTCAAAACTTTTTAAAATATAAAAACTGAAAACCTGATTCAAAAATAGGCAAAAAAGACATTTCACCAAAGAAGTTACACAGATGGCAAACAAGCATATGAAAAGGTGCTCAAAAATCATTAGCCAGTAGGGAAATGCAAATTAAAAACTATGATGAGATAACACTATACTTCAATTACAATGTCTTAAATTTAGAAGGCTGTCATACCAAGCATTGGCAACGATGTGGAATAACTGTTTAACTTTTACATATTGCTAGTAGGAATGAAAAAATGGAACAAACATTTGAAAAACAGTTTAGCAGTTTCTTAAATTTAAGCATATACTTACCATTTAACCCAGACATTCTACTCCTAAGCATTTATCCAAGAGAAATTATCCATACAATTTGTGCATAAATATTTATACCAACTTTATTTGTAGTAGCCTCAAACTAGAAACAACCCAAATGTCCATCAACAGGTGAATAAATAAAGAAATTGTAGTATGTCCATACAATGGAAGAATACTGAGCAATAAAAATTTATGAACTATTTATACATACCATAAGCTGGATGAATCTCAAAATAATTATGCTGAATAAGAGACCGGGTTAAAAAAAAAAGAGTACATAGCATCTAATTCTATCTACATAAAACTAAAAAAATACAAAATAATTTATAATGACAGAAAGTAGATCATGTGGATAGGTGGGGGCAGTGCAGGAGAGAGCAATTACCAAAGGGCACAAGGAACCTTTTGGGGGTGATGGATGTGCTCATCATATAGATTGTGGAGATGATTTAATGGGTGTATACATATGTCGAATCTTATCAAATTGTATACTTTAAATATGTGCAGTTTATTATATGTTAACTGTATCTCAATAAAGCTAATAAAAAATTCTATTATATTCTGTATTTTCAGTCTGAGGAGAATCTTTAAAAAAAATATGTTATGGGAGGATCAGGCAAAATGGTGTAGATGACAGAGGCTTAGTTCATCTCTCTTGTGACCACAACAAAGTTGTGATGGAAACACAGAGCAAACAGCAAGCAGAGTCACCTAGATGAATAGAAGCCCAACAACTAGGGAGATAAATAAGAAATCGCCCTGCAACAGTAGGAAGTAGGAAAGGTTGAGGATGTGAGGCTGCCCTTCCTGAGCAACTGAGTGGGACAGAAAGTATGACAACTGCAGACATTCTTCTTAAAGGGGCAGCGACTGGACTTTTGAGGTGATGGACTCACTCGCTCTGACCACCAGCACCAGGTTGGCTGATTGGGGGTGGGGAAAGGGGAGGGCCACCAGGGACTTACAGGGGAACACTGAGTTGTCGTAGTGAGGGCCAGAAGAGAGACTTTCTCCTGGGCAGAAGTGCTGGCAGTATCCATTGTTCCCCTATTGAGCCCTGACCCCTCCCAGTGTGTGGACATGGTGCTGTCATAGCTGAGATGTCATCACACTGGATAACAGAAGTTGCTCTGCCCAGAGGACTCCCTGAAACTCCACCCTCCCCAACTTGTGGCCCTACCCAAGCCACATCCAGTTGTGTCCTCAGTATGTCCTGTGCCCCTTGCTGAGCAGCTCCAAGCCCCACACTGGTGGCAGCTGGCTTTGGTTTTTGGCATGGCCTCTTGAACTATAAGCTGAGCACCTGTGAATTGCTGCTGACTCTTACCAGGTGGCTCTGGAGGGGCACAGGCTGGGGCTAAATTTGGTCTGCAGCTGAACTCCTCTCACTCAGGACTGTGCCACTGGACACCTATTACATAAAGCCATGCTGATGAGATTGGGCGACTTAGGAGCATTGCTTAGTACATAGAAACAGACACAGAAAGGCAGCCAAAATGGGGGAAACAAAGAAGCAGGTCCCATATGAAAGAACAGAACAGAGCTCCATGAAAAATGGAGTCAAGCAATCTAACAGATGCAGAGTTTCAAACACTGGTTATAAGGATGCTCAGTGACCTTAGG
>CM053515.1:51108893-51207913 GCA_028627145.1 Eidolon dupreanum | reverse complement strand
CCATGCTGATGAGATTGGGCGACTTAGGAGCATTGCTTAGTACATAGAAACAGACACAGAAAGGCAGCCAAAATGGGGGAAACAAAGAAGCAGGTCCCATATGAAAGAACAGAACAGAGCTCCATGAAAAATGGAGTCAAGCAATCTAACAGATGCAGAGTTTCAAACACTGGTTATAAGGATGCTCAGTGACCTTAGGAAAAGTGTAGATGAACTCAGTGAGAACTTTAATAAAGAGATTTAAAAAAACATAAAAATGGAAATGATAAAATGGAAATGATAAAAATGGAAATGATAAAAGGGAACCAGTCAGAAATGAAGAATGCAATATCTGAGATGAAGACTATATTAGAGGGAATCAACAGAGTGGATGAAGCGGAAGATTGAATCACCGGTATAAAGGATGGAGAAGCTAAGGACACCCAATCAGAATTGTAGAAAAAGAAATTAAGCATATAAAATAATTTAAGGAGCCTATGGGACAAAATTAAATGTAAAAACATCTGTGTTATAGGGATACCTGAAGGACAAGTAGGAGAACAAGAAGTTGATATCCTATTTGAAAAAAATAATGTTGGAAAACTTCCCTAACCTGGTGAAGGAAATAGACATACAAATACAGGAAGCTCAGAGAATCCCCAAAAGATGAACCCCAAAAGGCCCACAGCAAGACACACCATAATTTAAATGCCAAAAGTTAAATACAAAGAGAGAATCTTAAAAGCAACAAGAGAAAAAACAGTTACCTACAAGAGAGCACTCATAATACTGGCAGCTGATTTCTCAAAAGAAACTTTGCAGAACAGAAGCGATTGGCACAAAATACTCAAAGTGATGAATACCCAGGATCTACAAACAAGAATACTTTATACAGCAAAGCTATAAGTTAGAGTCAAAGGACAGATAAAAATTTTCCCAGACCAAAAACAAACAAACAAAAAACGCTAAAGGAATTCATCACCACCAAGCTAGTATTAGAGGAAATGTTGAAGGGATTTCTTTAAAAAGAAAAACATGTATCAAAAACATGAATAAAGAATGGTAATAACTACAAACATATCAACAAGTACCTCAAATGGAAAATAATTAAATGCTCTAACCAAAAGACAGAGTGGCTAAAGGGATAAGAAAACAAGACCCTTATATATGCTCCCTGCAAGAGATTCATCTCAGATTAAAAGACACACACAGACAAGAAGTACGGGGGTGGAAAAATATATTGCATAATGGACCTAGAGGGTATTGCACTGAATGAAGTAAGTCAGACATAGAAAGACAAATACTACACGATTTCACATACATGTGGAATCTAAAGAATAAAATAAACAACAACAACAACAAAAACAGAAACAAACTCATAGATACAGAGAATATTTTGAAGGCTACTTGATGGGAGGAGTTGGGGTATCGGTGAAAAGAGCAAAGGGATTAAGAAGTACAAATGGATAGTTACAAAATAGTTATGGAGATATAAAGTGTAGCATAAGGAAAATAGTCAGCAATGTTATAATAAATATGTAAGGAGGAAGAGGGGTACCTGATTTAGTGGGGTGACCACTTCATGTGTTATATAGATCTCTAATTATTATACTGTACGACTGAAACTAATACATTATTGTATGCCAACTATAATTGAAAACAAACTCATTGAATTGTATGACATAAATATGAGCAACTAATTATCTATTAAAGCTGCAAAAAAATGATCTTTTATGATTTTCCCTTATGGTTACGTATCTCAAAATTATTTGAAATTATATAAAATCACTTATTGAATTGATGTTCCTCATGCTTTTTGTGTAATTCTTATAAAAGATTCATTTGAATCTTTTCATTTGAAAGGAAGCACATTTATAAATTTTGTTTGTTACATTTTATTTGTTGTATTATCCAAATCTACTGTACCTTTATTAAATTTCTAAATTATCATATTTTGAAAATACACATTTTGTATCTTTAATTGTAATTGTACTTCTGTTCATTTTACTTATGACAGATTATTCTCTCATATATGCTCAACTAGCAATTGAGAGTGTAGGAGTCTTTCTTCGAGGATTATTCTTGGAGGCAACTTACATTTTCTATACCTCCAAATTAAGTTTGTTTTATTTTGTTTGCTTCAGAGTATTTTTCTTCCATTATTTCCTTAAATGTGCATTTTGCTTGACTTTCACTGCTTTCTTGTATATCTCTTTGTCTTGCTGATTAGAGCTTAGATGCATAGAGTAACATCATTTTTGGAAGAGATCTCCAATATACTCTGGTCTTCCAATAGCCTCAATTTATAGTTGAGGAAACAATGCTATAGAGAAGTCAATGTCTTATCTAAAGCCAAATCACTGGAAGAACTGGGCTAGAACCCCAAACTTTTGGTTTCTTGTTACTTGCCCTTTGAACAACGACATCTTCTTTATCTTTCTACTATGGCCCATCAATTTCTCTTTAATAGCTCTCTGCTTAATCTCTCCATGATTTGTGACTGATGTTTTAATTTGTTCCCCTGATCCTGTTGTTAATTATTTGCTGCCTTGCTGCATTTCTCTGGGAGGAGCAAACCTACGTTGTCTGGAAAAGCTTTTACTAGTCTTTTCCCCCATTCTGCTGTGCTATGACCTAGACCTCTTTAGATAACACCACCTTTTCCTAATTTATAGTTCTTAGGTCTTGTTTTGTTTTTGCTTTTTTTCTCCTTATAGTTGACTGAGTTACATTAGTCTCATGTTTGTGGTTCTTATGATTTTTTTAAAAAATTTTCTTCCTTTTCTCTAAGCTCTTAAAGTTAAAGAAACTTTCCTTCCACCCCACTTTGCTTGTTATGATTGAGGCTTACCTTGTTAATTCAAGTCTTAAGTTTCTTCTGTTTTCTACGTTTCTATTGTTTCTTTAGTGGATTTTCTCAAAACACTCCTATTCATTCCATCTTCTTTACAGAACCCCTCTGCTTATAAAACTTGGGAAAATATAAAATTTCAAATGTATTCTACAAACTATCCTGTAAGTAAATAATAATTAAAAATTGTAATGGTGACTCTGGTCTGACTTCAGGGAGTGAACCATTTCTCTGAGCTTCATTTTTTCCCTTGGTTGGAAGAGCGCTTCTTACTGGGTACAGTAAACAAAATTGATGTGAGATCAAATGAGAAAAAAGTACATGAAAATAATTTGTTAACCAAAAAAAAAAAACAAACAAAAAAACCAGGCAAATACATATATTATTATCAACATCATGGTTAACAATTAACTAGTATTATTGATAGAATCATGTATATTACAGTTAAATTAAACGCTGCTTTTGTGGGGACAAGAATGGATCCCTATACTAGAATTCCTTTCCCAGAATTATGCATTCTAACAAACTACTTAAGAAAAAGATCAGAAATCAATTGAAATGATAATGGAAATATAATACATTTTGATTAAATGTAATGTCTGTGTAAAATAAAATTTGTTTACTTGCTTGCAATTATATATATGTGTGTATATGTGTGTGTGTGTGTATACATATATATATATATATATATATATATATATATATATATATAATAAGAATCATCTATTTTTCTCTTGCTGAGTCAGAACCACCTAGATAAGTCAATCCTGGATTCCTGAACTCCAAAAACTGTGAGATAATAATATTTGTTTTTTTTTTAAGTGGCTAGTTTTGGGATAATTCATTACGTAGCAATAGGTATGTAATACAGCAAATCTATCATGACATTTCCTTGCCCTCTTTCTGGGTCCAGAGGCCTGGGCAATTGGAGAGGGCCAGTCCAGGAAATTTTCACTCGTGTGTTATTGGATTGATGCTTATCACTTTTTCTCCAAAGGTATGCTGAGTCATGGATTTTAGCATTCTCTTAATTCTAAAGAAAGAATCAGGAATCTGATCACATCAAGAACACAGAGTCTTGGGGACTAGTCAAGATGGCATAGAAAGTAGAAGCTATGCATACCTTTTCTCACGATGACACCAGAATTGTAACAAAACTACAGAGCAACCATTGCGCAGAGTTCCCTGAGGTCTGTAGTTTCGTCATGCAGAGAAGCCCTAAAACTAGGGACAAAAATAAGAGGTCATCTCAAATTGGTAGGAGGGGCGGAGTTGCAAAACAGCTGGGTCCCACAACCGTGTGTGGAGATGAGAATCAGGCGGGTTATCTTGGCTGCAGAGTCCCCTCCCCCAGCTGAGGAGGGAGGGGTCCCAGCCTCACATTGGGATCTCCATTCCAATGTTTGAGTGCCAGGAAGAGAAGTCCCCAAAACCTCTGGCTGTGAAAACCAGCAGATGTTGTGGCTGAATGAGATGTAGGCCTGCAGGAACACAGACATTCCTCTTAAAGGGCCCACACCCGAACTTATTTGTTGGTGAACTCACTTGCTCAGAGCTCCAGCACTGGGGCAGCTGCTTGAGGAGTGTCAGGGACATACGGGGAGAGAGAGTTGTCGGAATTCAGGGCGATAGCTGGACGGGTGGCTTTTTCCCTGGACAGAAGTGCTGGCAGTATTCATTTTTACTTTGTTAAGCTCTCCCCTCTCCCATTATGGGGCCACCGGTGCCACCATATTTGAGTCGCCATCAACCTGAATAACACAGGTCGCTCAGCCCAGGTGATTCCCTGAGACTGCCTCTCCCAACTTGTGGGCCTATCCAAACTGCCTCCAGTGTATTATTCCATACAAAGGGCCTGTCTTGGCTCATGCTGCAGACTTTCCTAAAATCTCTCAAAGGCTCACAAAACCCAAAGCTGCGGCATCTGGCCTCACTGTGCCCTGTACCTCTCACTGAGCAGCTCCAAGCCCAGTACTAGCAGCAGCTGGCCTTGCTTCTTGAGGCACCTATAAGCCCAGTACTGGTGGCAGACATCTGTGGTTTGCTAGGTGACTCTTACTCTAGGTGACCCTAGAGGTACACAGGCTGTGGCTGAACTTGGCCTGCATCTAGACCCCTCCCAGGACTGTGCCACTGAGTCCCACAGAACACCTACTAAAGGCACTCTACTAGGACTGGGAAGCTTAGGAGCCCTATCTAACACATAGAAACAGACACAAGGAGGCAGGCAAAATGGGAGACAAAGAAGCATGTCACACATGAAGGAACAGAACAAAGCTCCAGAAAAAGAACTAAATAAAAAGGAGGCAAGCAATCTATCAGATGCAGATGGGAGGGAATTTGGGGGGTTGATGAAAAAGGGGGAAGAGATTAAGAAGTACAAACTGGTAGTTAAAAAATAGTCATGGAAATATAAAGTAGAGCATAAGGAATATAGCCTATAATATTGTAATAACTATGTACGGTGTCAGAGCAGTACTAGATTTATTTAGATGTCCAGTCACTATGTTGTACACCTAAAACTAACATCATATTGTATGCCAACTGTAATTGAAAAATAAAAATATTATAAAAGAAAAAATGCAGTCTCTTAAAGACATAACTTTCCTCTTTTTGTGAGTATATAGGACAATGTATTGAGAAATCAGTTTCACTGTCTTAAACCCTCATCAACAGATATTAAATGTAATTTATTAAATTGCTAATTATGCATTTAGTCATAAAATTAAAAATTTTACTTTCAACAAATGAAATTTATAAAATTATGGTTAATATGAATGATAATTAAAAGAAAGGGAGAATATCCCTTTCTTTTAGAACTTTTGTAACAATCAATATCTTGACATATTCTAATTTTTGTATTATAAACAGAATTTTAATTCTGTATTACTATATTATATTTGAAGACTTGTGCTAAGCTAAAAGAGGTACAGGAAAGAAAAATTTAAAAAGAGAAGCCTACAATTTAGTTATGAAGTATGATGAAACCAGCTATATTTCTATTCCCTTGAAAAGGATACTATCACTTTCAATTTAATATGAAATATATACAACCGCTGAAATATACACAAACACACAAACACATGCACACACATACACACATGCACACACAGTACAATTTGCCAGGGAAAACTTGCAAAAGAGTTAAGTTGATAACTTAAATCAGTAAGTAACAATTGCCAAACTGCTCCCTTGCCTGAGATGGTCATGGGAGAGAATAAAATTAAGATAAATTTTCCTAAATGACTGAATACTATCTTCTGTTTGGTGGAAAATATACAAGAAATTTTGTCTGCTGGCTATAAAATAGTATCATGTATGTTTCATATGGAGAAATGACTGGAGAGAAAAGTGAGAGAGAGAGTTTGGAAAATTATGTGAAAAACTGCACAAGGCAGGGTTGAAAAAAAACCCCTCACTATTATTGCAATTAAATTCAGAAGCATGTGGATGTTTCACATCTGAGCCACAGGAGTAGCCACATAAAACTCTTACCAGAAAAAGTAGTAAACTTGACAAACTGCCCACAAAAAGACTTAATTTAAATAAAAATTAAGGAAAATTTGGGAAGTATAGATTTTTAGAAATAATTTTAAAACTGTCAGACTTCTGGTCAAGATGGCAGAGTAGAAAAATGTTGTGCCTGCCCCCTCCCATGACCACATCAGAATTACAACTAAATTACAGAACAGCCATTATTGAGAACTACCTGAAGACTAGTTGAACAGAATTCCTATAACTAAGGACATAAAGAAGAAGCCACATGGAGACTGGTAGGAGGGTCAGAGACGTAAAAGGGCAGGTCTCATACCCACTGTATAGCAGTTAAGAAATAAGAGGATATCTCAGCTGCAGAGGTCCCTCCTGAAGAGCTAAGGGTCTCAACTTGACACTGAGCTCCCCAGCCCAGAGCTTCAGGGCAAGGAAGAGAAGTTCTCATAACATCTGGCTATGAAAAACAGCAGCTGACTGAGTTGGAGGGCTGCTAAAGATCTAGCACTTCAGGTTTTAAAGGGACCGTATACAGATTCACTTTCCCACAAATGCACTCTTTCTGAGCTCCAGCACTGGTGCAGCAGCTTAAAAAGCACCATGGATATACAGAAAAGAGTTGAATTGCCTAGATTCAGAGCAAGGGCTGGAGAGAAAGGAGTTAGGGCAGCTCTCTCCAGGGATGGAAGTGTTGGCAAGTGCCATTGTTTCTTTGTTAAGTCCTCCCCCTAACCAGCCAGAAGGTGCAGGCCAGCACCATATCTGACCTCTCCATTAATCTGGCTAACACAATTTGCCCTGACCTGGTGATTCTCTGAGACACTCCCTGCCCCACCCAACTCATATGCCCAGCCCAAACCTCTTTCAATGGCTTTCCCACACAAGTGGCTGGCCTCAGCTCATACTGTGGACTTTCCTAAAATCTCTAAAGTCCATAAACCCCAGACAAGCATCACTGCCCTTGGTATGCCCTGTAACTCTTGCTAAATGGTCTCAAGCCTAGCACTAGTAGCAATGTCCTCAGTTCACAGCCTAGCCTGTCCCAGATGCCTCCAAGTTCAGCACAGGTGGTGAATAACTGCAGATAACTTTGTAGCTCTGACAAGAAACCAACAGACTGGGCATACGCAGCAGCTGACCCCAGAACCAACACCACCGGTTGCCACCTTCAGACCACAAATTGTCCAAAAACTTCAGGGTATTCAAAATAACAGGTAAGAAAAAACTTGTTGTTCATTACATTTTTATTAATAGATTTTAAGCTTACATTTTAGTGACATGAAATTCTACTTCTTCTTTTATAAGAAAAAACATTACCCTTTTCCTTTTGTTTAAATCAGTAAGAAAAGTGGTTTTAAATATGAATATGAATAAGATACACTAACTGCCTATAATGGGATGAGACTTTTAGGGAGTTTGAGAGGCAATGAGTATATTTTACATGTGAGAGGACTGTGAATCACTGGGGAGGCAGCCTTTAAGATGGCTCCCAGTGACCCCTGCCTCCTCTTACTCTTGCTTTTGTATAATCCCTTCATCATGAATGTGGGCTGAACCTAGTTGCTTGCTTGTAACAGAATATGGGAAAGGTGAAGATGTCACTTCTGAGATTAGGTTATAAAAATAGGGTGACTTCTATCTTGCTCCTCCTCTCTTTCTTGTTCATTTGATGGAAGCCAGCTGCCATGTTGTAAGCCTCCTTATGAAGGGACCCAATAGTAAGGATCTGAGGGTAGCTGTTGGCCAATAGTTAACAAAGAACCAGTTTCAGTTCAACAATCTGTGTGGAATTTAATCCTGCCAACAACCATGTGATCCTCCCTTAGTTGAGCCTTTAGATAGCTTCCAGCCTAGCCAACACCTTGACTGTAGCCTTGTGAGAAACCTTGAACCAGAGGACCCAGCTAAATGCTCCTGGATTCCTGATCCAAAAAACCATGAGATGATGTTTGTTGTTTTAGTCATTAAGTTTTAAAGTAATTTGAATACAGCAATAGATTACTTACATTGCTCTCAACTAGCTTATGGTCTAATTAAGTAAAATAAATATGTAAAGAGAATAGCTAACATTTACATAGTGCTTATTATATGCTGAATACTTTTCTAAGCATTTTATATGTGATTAATTGAATTCTTACAACTCTATGAATTGAGTATTACTACTATCGCCATTTTATAGATGAGGAAATTGAGGGAGCGAGAGGTCAAACAACTTGCTCATGGTCACATAGCTAGTGGAGCTGGAATTCAAGCTTAGTTTGGTGCCAGAGTTCAACTTTTTAATAGCTATATTGTAATACTTATTTCCATTTTATATACCACAATAGAATTTTGCACACTTTGTGGAAGTGTATAAACACAGGGAATGAAGAATGATTTATCTATAGGACAAAGGGGTCAGAAGGATTCACAGACACCCAAGCAGGATTTGAAATATGGAAGGAAGGCATTCCAGGTAGATGGAATAGCATATGCTAAGGTATGGGCCACAAAATGACATTGTACCTGCCAAGGACATGTGTTACTATTCCTTTAAAATGTTTGATTCAGATATGTGGTCTTTTTCATATTCTGGCCTTTATTTTTATTGGTAAACACTACCATTCCTGAATTCTAGTAAGCCATTACTCTTTTTAGAAAAGAGTAGTAATGGCGAAGGTAGAAGCTCAGAATGAGGAGCAAAAAAATCATCTCACATGTTTCAACACATAGGTGATTCAGAGGATTTCTCTCTCTTTCTTATAAACACTGATCTTTAATTTTTTTATGATTTATTTAAAATTTTTTTCAATTACAGTGGACATTCAGTATTATCTTATGTTAGTTTCAGGTGTATAGCATTTATATAATTAATGAAATGATCCCCCAATAAGACTAGTACTCACCTGGCACTATGCAGTTATTATAATATTATTGACTATATGTCTCATGCTGTATTTTACATCCCTGTGACTATTTTGTAAATGAAAATTTATGCTTCTTAATCCATTCACATTTTTCACCCAGCCCTCAAAGCCCCTTTCCATCTGGTAACTATTAGTTTGTGCTCTGTATCTATGTCTGTTTCTGTTTTGTTTGTTCACTTATTTTGTTCTTTAGATTCCACATATAAGTGAAATCATATGGTATTTGTCTTCTTCTGTCTTACTTATTTCACTTAGGTCCATCCATGTTGTTACAAATGGTAAGATTTCATTCTTTTTTATGACTGAGTAACGTTCCATCATATATCTGTACCGCCTCTTCTTTTTTATTGACAGGCACTTCAGTTGCTTCTATATCTTGGCTATTGTAAATAATACTGCTATGAACATAGAAATACATATGTCTTTTTGAATAAGTGTTTTGGATTTTTTTTGGATAAATACCCAGAAATGGAACTGCTAGGTCATAGGCTAGTTCTATTTTTAATTTTTTTGAGGAAACTCCATACTGTTTTTCACAGCGGCTGCACAATTTGCAGTCACATCAACAATGCACGAGGGTTCCCTTTTCTATACGTCCTCACCAACACTTGTTGTTTATTGCTATTTTGATGGTAGCTGTTCTGACAAATGTGAGGTGAATAGCTCATTGTGGTTTTAATTTGTATTTTTCAGATGATTAGTGGCACTAAGCATCTTTTCATGTCTCTTGGCCATCTGTATATCCTCTTTGGAGAAATGTCTATTCAGGTGCTCTGCTCATTTTTTATTTGGATCATTTCTCTCTTTTTTGGGCATTAAGTTATATGAATTCTTTATATATTTTTGGATATTAATGCCCTATCGGATGTATCATTGGCGAATTCTTCTCTCAGTCGGTAGGTTGTCTTTCTGTTTTATTGATGGTTTCCTTTACTGTGCAAAGGAAAAAACTAGTTTGATGTAGTCTCATTTGTTTATTCTTTTTGTTTCCATTGCAAAAGGAGATATATAAGAAAAAATATTACTAACAGCAATTGGAGACTTTTCTGCCTATCTTTTCTTCAAGAAGTTTTATAATTTTGGGTCTTATATTTAGGTCTTTAATCCATTTTGAGTTTATTCTTGTATATGGTGTTAGAAGATGGTCTAGTTTCATTTTTTTTGCATGTATCTGTCCAGTTTTTTTAATACCAATTATCCAGTAGATGGTATTCATTGTATATTCTAGCCTCCTTTGTCATAGATTAATTGATCATATAGGTATGGGTTTATTTCTGGACTCTCTATTCTGTTCCATTGACCTATATGTCTATTTTTATGCCAATACCATGCCTTTTTGACTACTTGTGGTATAGCTAGATATAAGGTACCTTCACCTTTGTTCTTCTTTCTCAAGATTGCTGTGGCTATTCGGGGTTATTTGTAGTTCCATATAAAATTTAAAATTATTTGTTCTAGTTCTATGAAAAATGCCATTGGTATTTTGATAGGAATTGCATTGAATCTACAGATTGCTTTGGCTAGGATGGACATTTTAATGATGTTAATTCTTCTTATCCATAGCATGGTATATGGTTCCATTTATTTGTAGCTTCTTCAATTTCTTTATTTTCTGTTTTATAATTTCCTGAGTACAAGTCTTTTATCTGCTTGGTTAATTTATTTTTTGTTACTTTATTTTGTTTTGATACAATTGTAAATGGGATCGTTTTCTTAATTTCTCTTTCCGATAGTTCATTATTAGTGTATAAAAATGTAACCTATTTCTGAATGCTCATTTTGTATCCTGCAACTTTACTGAATACATTTATCAGTTCTAACAGTTTTGTTTGGTGGACTTTTTAGGATTCTCTACATGTAGTATCATGTCATCTACAAATAATGACAGTTTTACTTCTTTCTTTTCAATTTGAGTGGGTATTTATTTCTTTTTCTTGTCTGACTGCTGTAGCGAGGACTTCCAATGACACATTGAATAGAAGTGGTGAAAGTGGACATCCTTGTCTTGTTTCTGATCTTAAAAGAAAAAACTTTCAGCTTTTCACACTTTAGTATGATATTAGCTGTGAATTTGTCATATATGGCCTTTATTATGTTGAGGTATGCTCCCTCTAGTCTCACTTTGCTGAGAGTTTTTATCATTAACAGATGCTGGATTTTTGAGTGGTTTTCTGCATCTACTGATACGATTGTATAATTTTTATCCTTCATTTTGTTTTTGTGTTGTATCCTGTTTAGTGACTTGCAGATATTGAACCAAACTTGCATCCCAGGAATAAATCCTACTTGAATTTGGTGTATGATCTTTTTAATATATTGCTGAATTCAGTTTGCTAATATTTTGTTGAAGATTTTTACATATATGTTCATCATGGATATTGGCCTTTAATATATATATATATTTTTTTTGTTTTTGTAATGTCATTGTCTGGATTTGGAATCAGGGTAATACTGGACTCATAAAATAAGGTCCGGAACCTTCTCTTCTCTTGAAATGTTTAGAATAGTTTGAGAAAAAATAAGTATTAATTCTACTTTCAATTTTTAGTAAAATTTACCTGTGAAGCTATTTGGTCCAGGACTTTTGTTTGTTGGCAATTTTTAGGTTACTGATTTGATTTTATTAATAGTCGTCAGTCTGGTCAGATTTTTTGTTTCTTCCTTATTTAGTCTTGTGAGATTGAATGTTTCTAGAAATTTATTCATTTCTTCCAAGTTCTCCTATTTGTTGGCATATAATTCTTTGTAGTATTTTTTTATATATATAATCCTTTGTATTTCTGTCGTATCAGTTGTCACTCTCCTCTTTTATTTCTGATTTCATTTATTTATGTCATCTCTTTTTCTTAATGAGTCCAATTAAAAGTTTATCAATTTTCTTAACTTTTCAAAACACCAGGTCTTGGTGTTATTAATTTTTTTATTTTTTAGACTCTATTTCATTTATTTCCATTCTAATCTTTATTATTTTTTCCCCACTACTCACTTTGGGCTTTGGTTGTTGTTCTTTTTCTTGTTTCTTTAGGTTAGGTGGTTGATTTGAAATTTTTCTTGTTTTTTGAGGTAGGCCTGTATTGCTATAAATTTCTCTCTTAACACTACTTTTGTTGTGTCCCATAGATTTGGAGTTGTGTTTTCATCTTCATCTGTCTCAAGGTGTCTTTTGATTTATTCCTTGATATTATTGTTAAACCAAACATTGTTTAGTAGCATGTTATTTAGCCTCCATGTGTTTATGTGTTTTTCAGTCTTCTTCTTGTAATTGATTTCTAGTTTCATACCATTGTATTTGGAGAAGATGCCTGATATGATTTCAATCTTATTAAGACTTGTTTTATGGCCTAACATGTGGTCTACCCTGGAAAATGTTCTATGTGCACTTGAAAAGAATGTATATTCTGCTGATTTGGGATGAAATGCTCTAAATTCAATTAAATTCACCTGGTCTAATATATCACTTAAGGCCACTGTTTCCTTGTTGACTTTCTGTGTGGAAGATCTGTCCATTAATATCAATGGGGTGTTAAAGTTCCCAACAATTAGCGTATTACTGTCCATCTCTCCCTTTCAGTCTGTCAATATTTACTCTATATATTTAGGTGCTCCTACATTGAGTGCTTAAATGTTCACAAAGGTTATACCCTCTCGTTGGATTGATCTTATTATCATTATAAAATGCTCTTCTTTATGTCTTATTACAGCCTTTGTTTTGTAGTCTATTTTGTCTGATATAAACACTGCTACCCAGCTTTTTTTGTTTGTTTCTGTTTGCATGAAATATCTTTTCTACCCTCTTCTTTCAATCTATGTGTGTCTTTTGATCTGAAATGGATTTCTTGTAGACAGTATTTGTATGGGTCTTGTTTTCTTATCCATTCAGTTACCCTACATCTTGATTGGAGAATTTAATCCACTTTATATTTAAAGTGATTATTGATAGGTATGTAGTTATTGCCATTTTATTATTTATATTATGTTCTTCCCCCTGTCCCATCTTCTTTTTAAAGAAGTCCTTTTAACATTTCTTATAATACTGGTTTGATGGTGATGAGATTGTTTAGCTTTTTCTTGTCTGGGAAGATTTCAGTCTCCTTCAATTCTAAATGATAGCATTGCTAGGTAGAGTAGTCTTGGTTGTAAGTCCTTGTTTTTCATCACTTTAAATATTTTGTGGCAATCCCTTGGCCTGCAAAGTTTCTGTTGTGAAATCATCTGACAGTCTTATGGGAGCTCCCTTGTAGATATCTAACTTTTTCTCACTTGCTACTTTCAAAATTTTCTCTTTGTCCTTCACCTTTGGCATTTTAATTATGATGTGTCTTGTTGTAGGCCTCTTTGGTTTCATCTTGTTTGGGACTCTCTGCACTTTCTGAACCTGTGTCTATTTTCTTCACCAGGTTAGGGAAGTTTTTAGTCATTATTTCTTCAAATAGGTTCTCAATCCCTTTCTCTCTCTCTCTTGTTCTTCTAGTATCCTTCTAATGAGAATGTTCTTTTGCTCGATGTTTTCCCAGAGGTCTCTTAATCTATCCTCATTTTTTGGATTCCTTTTTTCTTTTTGCTGAAGTTAAGGAAAGAATGTAAGGAAAATTACATGGAGGTGGGAGAAAGCAAGGCTGGAGTTGAATTACAGAATAGTTAACAAGATTATGTGCTCTCTTAGGTGTTTATTTCAAAAGTAATGTTAACCTACATACACAGAAACAATGGATAGGGATTGCTTAAGGCAAAGACAAACTTTTCACTAAAAAAGTTACTTACTTAGGACAGGACTACCCACCATGACCTGCCCAGTTAGGAATTTGTGATCAGATCACCCTGTGAAGTTACTTTCCATAGAACCCCCTTTTTTTTGTCCACACTATAGTGTTTTTCACCAGCTTTATTGAGATATAATTGACACATAACACTGCACTTAAGGTGTACAAGTGATTTGGTAAACTTACATGTTGCAAGACGATCACTACCTCTATAGCTTTTTTAAATTACCATTTTGATTACCTATTTTAAAAATTTTGGTAAACTATATGTAACATAAAATTTACCATTTTTAACCATTTTAAGTGTACAATTCAGTGGCATTAAATACATTCACAATGTTGTGCAATCACCACACTGTCCATTTCCAGAACTTTTTTTATCATCCCAAACATAAACTCTGCATCCTTTAAACAATAATTCCTCATTTCCCCCTTATCTATAGTATTTTTTTATTTTATACTTTGTATAGTTTTTTTAGTGGTCACTCTAGGTATTACATTATATATACTCTCACACTCTATTATCTACCAGTATCATCATTTTCCTAGTTCAAGTTAAGTATAGAAAACTTACCTCCATTTACATCTTTGCTATCTGTTTATAATATAATTGTCTTAAATACTTGTGTACAAAAAAGGCTTCTATGGAAAGTAATCTCACAGGGTAATTTGATCATAAATTCCTAACTGGGTAGGTCATGGTGGGTAGTAACGCTCCAGGCATATAACTTCTTTAGTGAAAGGTTTATCATTGCCTTAAGCAAGCCCTCTTCATTGTTTCTGTGCATCTAGTTTATCATATCTTTGAAATGCCTCTTTTGAGACCTCTCCTTCTAAAGCATGACCATCCTCAGAGAGCACATAATCTTAACTATTTTATAATCTGATCAGTGACTTGCTTTTTCCCACTTTCATGTAACCTTCCTTACATTCCCTTCTTAACTCCAAATGCATAAAAGAAGCTGAAAACTCATTTTTTTGGAAGCTTTTATCTCAATCTGTTGAGATCTTGCTTCCATGCATTTGATTCAACTAAGTTTTCATAAAAATTCTCAGCAGGTTTGGACATTCTTATGTCAATATACTTAACTCTCTATATATTTAGAACCACATCAGACAGTGTTATTGTTTTTGTTTCCATTGACAATTTAGAAATTTAGAAAACTCAAGAGGAGAAAGTCTATTGTATATACTAATATTTTTTCTTATAGTGTAATCTCTTTTGTCTAATTATTCCAAATTTTCTCCTTATATTATCTTCTTTCTGTTTAGAAAGTATTGTTTATAGTAGGTCTGCAGGTGATAAATTATTTTAGTTTTCCTTCACTTGAGGATATCTTGATTTTCTTTTCATTATTAAAGAATATTTTCAGTGGACATAGGATACTGGTTTGATAATCCTTTTAGTACTTGAAAAATGTTGTGCCACTTCCTTCTGTCCCCCATGGTTCAGGTGAGAAATCTGCTCTAATTCATATTCATGTTCCCCTTTAGGTAAGGTGTCATTTCTCTCTGGCTGCTTTCAAGATATTCTTTGTCTTTAGTTTTCAGTAGTTTAACTGTCATATCTCTTGGAGCAGATTTTTTGGGGTTTATTTTCTTTGGGATTTGTTCAACTTCTTGAATTATAGGTTTATATGTTTTGCTAAGTTAAGGAAGTTTTCAGCTATTATTTCTTTGAATACAACTTTAGTCCTCCTCTCAAACTCCTCTACTTCTGTGACTACAATGATATGATTGTTACCTTTTTAAAAAAATCCCATAGTTCCTGAAACTGTTCATTTTATTTCTGACTATTTTCTGTCGTTCAGGTTGGGTAAGTTATATTGGTCTGTTCTTCAAGTTCAGTGATTCTATCTCTGTTATCTCCACTATATAATTGAGCCCATACAGCCAGATTTTATTTTACTTATGTATTTATCAGTTCTATCATTTCTATTTAGTTCTTTTTGATAATTTCTATTTCTTTGCTGAATTATTTATCTTTAATTTGTTTCAAGAGAATTTGTGAATGATTGCTAAAGTTTCCTTTATGATAGTTGCTTTAATATAATTATCAGATAATTTCAACATTTGATTCATCTCTTTGTTGGCATCCATTGAGTGTCTTTTCTCACTCATGTTGTGATTTCTCTGGTTCTTAGAAGAGTGATTTTTTAAATTGTATCTTGAAACTTTTGGATAGTATATTATTAGGCTCTGGATCCTATTTAATCTTCTTTTTCTTTTAGGGGGCAGTCCCCTGTTTAGATTTAGCACATGGGATGCTGGGTGTGTATGTTTAGATACTCTCTGGGTCCTGCCAACACCAGCTTGGCAAAAGTGGAGCACTGACTCCCACTGTCCATTTGCAAGTAGAGGTGGAAGTTCAGCTCCTGCCTTGCTTCACTGATAACTTCTCAGTGAAAGCAAGGTACCAGCTCCCACTGTGTTGTTGCCCGAGTGGGAGTGTAAAGTCAGCTTCCTGCTCAATCCACTGATGCCATGTGCTGGGGAAATTGGAGCATCACCTGCTTTTACCAGGTGGAAGATAGAAGATCATCTCCCCACTTGGCCCTTCCAAAACCAGTCTGACGGGGAATTGGAGTGTTGTTTGCCCTATCCATGGATTAGGGAGACTGAGTGAAAAAATAACTCCCTGCTCAGCTCTGCTGAAACCATGCTAGGGGAGAACATGCGGTTTTTCGGTGTTTGGCTGAAGTAAGACAGATATCATCAATAAGGTTTTCCATTGTTAGGCCGTCCATTCCCCACATCATTTGGCTAGAAAAAAAAAACAGGCGTTTCTTGGAGCTTTTATTATCTGTGCCTGTTTATAGTGCTGAGTTGGAGGTTTTTGCAGTACCTTGTCTGAGATATGAGAGAAAATAAACCTGGGAACTTACCACTGTGTTATTTCTCAAGTCCCAAGTTCTCTTTGTAGACTAATTTCTTTCTGCCTTTCGAAATATCCCCATGCTTCTCTGTACTATGTTCAGGGTTTTTAGGGATGATGACCTGGAAGAATGGGATTACTTCATGTTAGTGAAACTGGAAGTCTCCTCAAAAGGCCGTTTTTAAACACTTGCTTAATTTACTACCTGGAATCTCTCTCAGCTTGTCAAAAGTTATGAATCTTGTATTTCAGAGATTTACAATCTAGACTCTACCTTGAGCACATGCATAGTAAGAGACATAAACAGATGAATGAAAGACATACATAATAAGAGGAAATAATAGCACCCTAAATTTCTATAGGGCTTCATGGTTTACAGAGCACTTTCTCTCTATATATATTCTTATACACTTGCATGTGTGTGTGTGTGTGTGTGTGTGTGTGTGTGTGTGTGTGTGTGTGTATTACTCTCAATAATATTGCAAGGTAGGTGAATAGGTATTGTTTTTTGTTTGCTTGCTTTGTTTTTTAAATGAAGGCTGTTTGGTTAAGGTTCTTGCCCAGGTTTGAAAGCTAGTAAATAGAAGTGTTATGATTTTTGTGAATTTCAGCCCTGGGCTTCTATTATCAAACCACACTACCTAGGATAAATGATCTTTTGTTCTATCAGAAATCCCATGCTTAACAAGTAATCACGGAGCATGATTTTGCCTTTTTGAAGTACAGTAACTTATGGATTTTGAAGTCAGACAAATTCAAATTCCAACTTCACCATGTATTAGTTGTGTAATCTTGGAAAAATTACTTAACCCTTCTGTACCTCAGTTTCTTCATCTGTAAAATGAAGATAACAATATTTAGTTCAAAAGGTTTGGATAATCGTACATTTAAAGTGAAGTGCCTGGCTTAATAAATGGTATTATTATTATTATAGGGATAAACAAAGGAAAAAAGACCCTACTGCATTTACATTAGGAAGTAATGATTCAGACTCAAAGCTTTTGAAAGCAGGAAGGGTGCATTTGTCTATTCTTGTTTGGTTGTGTAGCACCTCACATGTTGCTTAATAAACATTGGCATCTCTGGAATTTTAGAACTGGAAAGGACTTAAAGGTCATCATCTATTTCAAGCTTCTCATTTTATAGATAAGGAATTTGAAGCTGAGTGGGGTTGAATGAATTACTTTAGGGTTACAGTGCTAGCACCCTTCCTGCTACACCTG
Organism: Eidolon dupreanum; assembly: GCA_028627145.1. Taxonomy (NCBI): domain Eukaryota; kingdom Metazoa; phylum Chordata; class Mammalia; order Chiroptera; family Pteropodidae; genus Eidolon; species Eidolon dupreanum. Next base: position 51,189,827 of record CM053515.1, on the reverse strand, counting down.
GCAAAGCACGCAAATGAGTAAGCAGGAAATAAAGTATAAAAAGACACCTAAGATTCCAGAAAGAAAAAGATTCAGACCAATAAAACCCGAGGGAGCAGGTCCAAAAAGTAAAAATACTATAGGCTGGGCATCATATATGAAGGCAATGCCTGCATATCATCCTTATAGAGATATATAGGGGGTAGCTTAACTAGGCAACCAATTAGAAGTGCTATGGCCTCCAGAATTTGTGAAAGTTATATTGGGAGGGCTTTGCTGGTGAGAGAGGCTGTCTTAGTGGGACTAAAGGAAAGGGATAGTGGATATAAGAGAAAAGGTATTATTGTCAATACTGCCTATTCAATTCCTAATAGAGGTCATAATGGCAGGCAAGTGCCATCCAGCCAGCCAGCAAACAGACATTTAAGTGGCAATGGGCTCAAAACCACACAAGAAATAAAAGAAGTAGAAAATATTCAGATTAATAGTTTTGGGTAGTAGTTATGCTTTCATATATTTCTTAAAGTTATCTTAGCAGCAATTTCCAGAAATGTCTCACATGGAGACTTCTTTTGGTTTAAAAATAATGAAAATTCGACTTTTAAAAAATGTAATTCAGCATTTCATAATAACACATTTTGTCAGTTTACCTATACTTTCATATTGGTGGTCAGCTAGAATAGTAAATTAACAAGGTCTTTTCCACAAGGTCTTTTTTTTTTTTACAAGTATAATTATAAACATAGTCTTCTTACCCTTATCTAAAAGTGTATTTTCTGTAAAAGTACATTTCTGAAGCAATTTTTTATAGATTCTCAAATCTGAAAGATGAAATTTTGATGTTTTCTATCTTGCCTCTGTCTAGTTTCAGGAATCCAAAAATAAATCAAAGTGAAAAGAATACACGAGCTATGTTGAATAAGGATGAGTGTTAAGCTATAGTTATGTGTAACAGCTATTAAACATTTCAAAAAAATGTCAAAAGCAGTTCTATAAACATTTTTTTTGTTAGAGAAATGTTGAGTGGATAACAAAAGCAGTTTACAAAAGTTATATACAATGAGACCTATCTTTCATAAAAATATACATATAAATGTATGTGTATATGTATATACAGGAAATACTCTGAAAATTCACCCCAAACATTAAAATTAATTTTTTTCTGGGTCTTGGGATTTCATAGATTATTTCTGTTTACTTATTTACATTTTCTAGTTTTCTTTTTTAAAATACTTTTTTTATTTTTAATTACAGTTGGCATGCAGTATTATATTAGTTTCAAGTGTACAACACAGTGATTAGATTTATATAATTTATAAAATGATCACCCTGATCTATACACACATAGTTATTACAATATTATCGACTATATTTTTATGCAATACTTTACATCCCCATAACTATTTTGTAACTATCAATTTGTGCTTCTTAATCCATTTTTTTCATCCCTCAATATCCCTCCCATCTGGCAACTAACAAAATGTTCTCTGTATTTATGAGTTTGATTATGTTTTGTTTATTTATTTTGTTCTTTAGATTCCACATGTAAGTGAAAATATATGGCATTTATCTTTCTCTGTCTGACTCCACTCAGACAGAGAATACCTTCTAGGTCCATCTATGTTATCACAGATGGCAAGATTTCATTCTCTTTTTTATGGCTGAGTAATATTCCACTATATATATGTACCATCTCTTCTTTATCCATTCATCCATTGATGGACGCCCAGGGTACCTTAATATCCTGAATATTGTGAATGAACACATGGATTCAAATGTCCCTTTGAAGTAGTGTTTTGGGTTTCTTTCGATAAATACCCAGAAGTGGGATTACTAGGTCTTACTTTGTCTCTTGATATAGCCTTTGTTTTAAAGTCTGTTTTGTCTGGTATAAGTATTGGTACCCCAGCTTTTTTTTGTTTGTTTGCTTCCATTTTCATGAAACATCTTTTTCTATACCTTTACTTTCAGTCTATGTGTGTCTTTGATTTGAGTCTCCTGTAGGCAGCACATGTAAGAGGCTTGTTTTCTTATTTATTCGGTCACCTTATCTTTTGAGTGGAGAATTTAATCCATTTACATTTTAAGTAATTGTTGATAGATATGTAGTTTTGTGACTTTATTATTCATATTTTTTATCTTTTTTCTTATTCTTAAAGAAGTCCTTCCAACATTTCCTGTAATACTGGCTTGGTGGTGATGAACTCCTTTAGTTTTTTCTTGTCTTGGAAGCTCTTTATTTGTCTTTCTGTTCTAAACGATAGCTTTACTGGGTAGAGTAAACTTGGTTGTAGGTCCTTACTTTTTATCACTTTGAAAATTTTGTGCTAATCCCTTCTGGCCTGCAAAGTTTCTGTTGAGAAATCAGCTGAGAGTCTTATAGGAGCTGACTTGTAGGTAAATAACTACCTTTCTCTTGCTGCTTTTGATTCTTTCTCTTTAATCTTTGACATTTTAATTATAATGTGTCTTGGTGTGGGCCTCTTTGGGTTCATCTTGTTTGAGACTCCCTGTGTTTCCTGGGCTTGTATGTCTATTTCCTTCACAAGGGTAGGGAAAATTTCTGTATTTATTTCTTTAAATAACTTTTCAATTTCTTGCTCTCTTCTCCCTTTGGTACCCCTATGATGCAAATATTGGTATGCCTGATGTTGTCCCAGAGGTCCGTCCCATAAACTATCCTTTTATTTGAATTCTTTTCGCTTTTTGTTGTTTTGATTGGGTGTTTTCTGCTAACTTACCTTTTACTTTTTTATTTTATTTTTTCTTACCTCCTGGTGGTCTTGTGGTGGACAATTGTTTATAATCAATACTCTCGCCATTTTTTTTTTTTTTACTTTTTATTTTTATTTTTTATTTCTTTTATTTTTTTATTTTTATTTTTTATGGTGACATTGGTTAATGAAATCCAGTAATTTTCAGCTGTACACTTTAACAGTAAGGCATATATTTATTTACACTGTGTGTTCACCTTCCGTAGTTAGATTTCTTTCTGTCACCACATATTTGAACCCCTTTACCCCGTCTACCTCTCCCCTCCTCCCTTACCCCCTACCATCCGGTGACTACTAGTCTATAGTCCATGGCCATGAGTCTCTGTTTGTCCTGTTCATTTGTTGCTTTTAGGTTTATATCTCACATATAAGAGATATCATGTGGTTTTCAACTTTTGCTGTCTGGCTCATTTCACTTAGCATAATTATCTCAAGGGCCATCCATGTTGTCACAAATGGCAGTATTTCATCTCTTCTCATGGCTGAGTAATAGCCCATTGTATATATGTACCACAGCTTCTTTAGCCAATCATCTATTGTAGGGCACTTCGGTTGTTTCCATGTCCTGATCACCATGAATAATGGTGCTATGAACATTGGTGTGCAAATATCTTTTCAGATATGGGTTTTCAAGACTTTGGGGGTAAATACCCAGTAGAGAGATGGCTGGATTATATGTTAGATCAATTCTTAGTTTTTTGAGGAACCCTCATACTGTTTTCCATAGTGGCTGTACCAATTTGCAGTCCCACCAGAAATGTATGAGAGTTCCTTTTTCTCCACATCCTCTCCAACATTTGTTATTACTTGTCCTGTTGACTATAGCAATTCTAACAGGTATGAGATGGTATCTTATTGTGGTTTTGATTTGCACTTTCCTAATAGCTAGTGATGTTGAGCATCTTTTCATATATTTGTTGGCCATTTATATGTCCTCTAGAGAGAAGTGTCTGTTCAGGTCCTCTGCCTCTTTTTTGATTGGATCATTTGCTTTTTTGTTATTGAGTTGTATAAGTTCTTTGTATATTTTGGATATTAGGCCCTTATCAAAGGCATTGCTGGCAAATATATTTTCCCATTCAGGTGGTTGTCTCTTTACTTTGTTGACGATTTCTTTTGCTGAGCAGAAGCTTTTCAGTTTGATGTAGTTCCATTCATTTATTTTAGCTTTTACTTCCCTTGCTTTTGAGATCAAATTCATAAAATCCTCTTTAAATCCAAGGTCCTTGAGTTTAGTTCCTATGTTTTCTTCTATGCATTTTATTGTTTCAGGTCTTATATTCAGGTCCTTAATCCATTTTGAGTTATATTTGGTGTGTGGCAATAGACAACAGTCTAGTTTCATTCTTCTGCAGGTGGCTTTCCAGTTTTCCCAGCATCATTTATTGAAGAGGTTTTCCTTTCTTCACTGTATGTTTTTGGCATTTTTGTCAAAAATTATTTGCCCATATAAATATGGCTTTACTTCTGGACTCTCGATTCTATTCCACCAGTTCGTGTTTCTGTTTTGCTTCCAATACCATGTCGTTTTGATTACTACTGCTTTGTAGTATAATTTGAAGTTGGGCAGAGTGATGTCTCCAGCCTTGTTCTTTTTTCTCAGGATGGCTTTGGCAATTTGGGGTCTTTTGTGCTTCTATACAAATCTGATGATTTTTTGTTCTATTTCTTTAAAAAATGCTGATGGGATTTTGATGGGGATTGCATTAAATCTGTATAATGCTTTAGGTAATAAAATCATTTTACCTATGTTGATTCTTCCAATCCAAGAACACGGAATATCATTCCATTTCTTTGTATCTTCTTCAATTTCTTTTAACAGGGTCTTATAGTTTTCATTATATAGGTCCTTCACATGTTTTGTTAAATTTATTCCTAGCTATTTTATTCTTTTTGTTGCAATTGCAAAAAAAATGATTTTTCCCCTTATTTTTCTGACATTTCATTATTAGTGTATAGGAATGCTATGAATTTTTGAATGTTGATTTTGTATTTAGAAACTCTACTGTATTTGCTTATTGTTATTGCTTATTCTAGTAGTGTTCTTGTGGAGTCTTTAGGGTTTTCTATATAGAAAATCATGTCATCCACAAATAGTGACAGTTTGATTTCTTCGTTTCCTATTTGGATGCCTTTTATATCTTTCTCTTGCCTGACTGCCCTTGCTAGGACCACCAATGTTATATTGGATAACAGTGGCAATAGTGGACAGCCTTGCCTTGTTCCTGATCTTAGAGGGAAGGTTTTTAGCTTTTCACCATTAAGTATAATGTTAGCTGAGAATTTGTCATAGATGGCCTTTATTATGTTAAGGTATTTTCATTCTATACTGAGTTTGTTAAGTGTTTTGATCATAAATGGATGCTGTATCTTGTCAAAGGCTTCTTCTCCATCTATTGATATGATCATATGATTCTTATTTTTTTAAATTTATGTGGTGTATCACATTAATCAATTTGCATATGTTGAACCATTCCTGTGCCTTTGGGATGAAGCCCACTTGATTGTGGTGTATAATCTTTTTAATATGTTGCTGTATCTTATTTAGGATTTTTGTATCTGTGTTCATGATAGATATTGGTCTGTAGTTTCTTTTTTGTGTATTATCTTTACCAGGTTTTGGTATCATGGTAACATTGGCCAAGTAAAATGAGTTAGGAAGTATTGCCTCCTCTCTGATTTTTTTAGAAGAGTTTGAGGAGAAGAGGTATTAAATCTTCTCTGAATGTTTGATAGAATTCACTGGTGAAGCCATTTGGTCCTGGACTTTTACTTTTTAGTAGGTTTTTGATGATTGTTTCAATTTCCATACTGCTGATTAATCTATTCAGGTTTTCCAGTTCTTGATTCAGATAGAAAGGTTGTATTTTTCTAAGTACTGGTTCATTTCTTCTAGATTATTCAATTTGGTATTATATACTTTTTCATAGTATTCTTGTATGATCCTTTGTATTTCTGCAATGTCAGTTGTAATTTCCTCTTTTATCCCTGATTTTATTTATTTGTGTCTTTTCTCTATTTTCTTTAGTGAGTCTAGCCAGGGGTGTGTCAATTTTATTCAACTTCTCAAAGAACCAGCTCTTTGTTGCATTTATTTTTTCTATCTTCTTCATTTGTTTGTTTTCAATTCCATTATTTCTGCTCTAATTTTGATTCTTTCTTTCCTTCTGCTGACTTTAGGCTTCATTTGTTTTTCCTTTTCTAGCTTTTTAAGATGAATTGTTAGGTTCTTTATTTGGGCTCATTCTTGTTTTTGGAGATAGACTTGTAATGATATGAACTTTCCTCTTATGATTGTTTTTGCTGTGTGCCAAAAGTTTTGATATGTTGTACTATCATTATCATTCGTTTCTATGTATCTCTTGATCTCTCTTTTTATTCCTTCTCTGACCCAGTTATTCTTCAGTAGCATGTTGTTTAATCTCCATGTATTTGTAGTTCTTCCTGATTTCTTTTTGCAGTTGATCTCTAGTTTCAAAGCATTGTGATCAGAGAATATGGTTGGTATGATTTCAACATGCTTATATTTGTTGAGGCTATCTCTGTGTCCCAGTATGTGGTCGATTCTTGAGAATGTTCCATATGCACTAGAGAAGAATGTATAAAGAGTTGTTTTGTGATGGAAGACTCTGTAAATGTCAATTATGTCCAATTGGTCTAATGTGTCATTTAAGGATATTATTTCCTTATTGATTTTCTGTTTTGATGATTTGTCCATAACTGACAGTGGGGTATTTAGATCCTCTATTATGATAGTATTTGGGGCTGTTTCTCCCTTTTTTTCTGTTAGTAATTGCTTTATATATTTTGAGGCTCCCTGATTGGGAGCATATTAATAAGTGTTATATCTCCTTAGTGCATGATTCCCTTTATCATTATGAAGTGTCCCTCAATATCTTTCTTTACCTTTTTTATTTTGAGGTCTATTTCATCTGATATTATTACCACCACTCCCGCTTTTCTCTGAATACCATTTACTTGAAATATCATTTTCCACTCTTTCACTTTGAGTCTATATTTGTCTTTGGAGCTGAGATGTGTCTCCTGGAGGCAGCATATGGTTGGGTTGTTTTTTGATCCATTCTGCAAATCTGTGCCTTTTTATTGGTGAGTTCAGTCTATTTACATTTAGGGTGATTATTGAAATATGAGGTCTTCTAATAGCTATTTTATCTTTTGCTTTTTGGTAGCTCAGTGTTTCTATTGCTTCTTTTTCCATGTTTCTGTTTTCTTTTTTTTTTTTTTGGTTGGTTTTGTGGGTTTTCCCTCTGGTTCTTCTTGTTTTATGTTATATACTTCAGTTCTGAATCTTTGGTGTGTGGTTACCATTATGAGTATGTAAAGGGTACACACACACACACACACACACACACACACACACAATCATCCATTTTCTTCTGCATGTGCCTTATCTCCATTCCCCTTTGTGAATTTGGATCTTTGAATCCTCATCTTTTTAGTCATTGTTGTCTCAATTTGTACCTATATATGCTGAACGTTCATTACTACCTTGCTATAGTAATTCTCTTCTTATTGTTTAAGCTTATAATGCCCTGTTCTTAGTAAGGGTTGCACACCTCTGCTTCTATTTGCCTGATAGTCACCTTACTGCTAATTACATTTTTTTTTTCTTTTTCAGGTGAGCTGATTGATCCCTTTCAGTATTTCCTGTATGCAGGCCTCATAGTGGAGAATTCCCTCAATTTTTGTATGCCTGGAAAGGTCTTAATTTCTCCTTCATATCTAAAGGAGAGCTTAGCTGGATACATTATTCTAGGCTGGTAGTTCCTTTCACTTAATATGTTGAATATTTCATTCCACTCCTTTCTGGCTTGCAAGGTATGTGCTGAGAAGTTCGACGATAATCTAATGTGTTTTCTGTTATAAGTTACCATTTTCTTCTCCCTGGCTGCCCTGAAAATTCTGTCTTTGTTGTTGATTTTTGATAATTTTAATACGATGTGTCTTGGTGAAGGCCTTTTTGGGTTGAGATAATTGAGTGTTCTGTTGATTTCTTGAATTCCAAGCTCCAGCTCATTCCTTAGACTTGGGAAATTCTCATCAACAATTTGTGTGAAAATGCTTTCTACTCACTGCTCTTTTTCCTTGCCTTTGATAATGCCCATTATTCTTATATTTCCTCTCCTGATGGTATCAGCTTGTTCTTGTACTTCTCTTTCTTTATTTTTTATTCTTTGGTTTCTCTCTTCTTCCTTCCAATTTATTTATAGAATTCTGTCTTTGATATCACTGATCCTTTCCTCCATTTGGTCAACTCTATTTCCTAAGCTTGCTATTTCCTTTTTCAACTCTTGCCGTGTTGTTTTTTTTTTTGTTGTTGTTTGTTTGTTTGTTTTTGTTTTTATCTCCAGAAGATTTATTCTGTTCTTTTTGAGGGTTTCAATCTCCTTGCTCTGTTCATCTAGTTGTTTTTCAATTCCTGAAATTGTTGATACAACTCTTTTCAGAACTTACTGAGTTTTTTCAGAACTACCATCCTGAATTCTCTGTCATTTAAGTTTCTATGCCTGTGAGCTTACTTTCTGGAGGTTTTTCTCTTTCTTTCTGAGATGCCTTGTTACCTTGGTTGTTCATGATGTTTAATGAACTATTTCTCTGCCTGAGCATTAGTGGAAATATATTCTGCTTTTTGTCCAGAAAGAAGACTTATTATGTAAAGGTCTCTCTTTAACCTGCTGTAAAGAAGGCACTTTTCTTTTGGTTTCCAGTAGGTGCCGTCTAAGCCCCTTGTATCCCTTCTTTATATAAAGCCTTACTAATGTCTTTTTATTTTCTTGTATATAATAATATAAGAAAATAAAAAGACATTTGGGGCTGTGGCTCAGCCTCGGTTTTGCAACTACAGCTGATAAAAATCAACTGTTGTTTCTCTGTCATCCCACTTCTCTGCTTTCTGCCGTGATGACTGGGCCCTGGCATTGGCTGCATGGAGGTCACAATTCTCTCGGGCAGGGCTGTTCAGGGAATTCCCTGCACCTCTGCCCTCCCCCTCCTCCTACAGGGAGATCCAGCAGCTGTGAAAAGTAGCTTCTTTATTTCTCTCAGTCCACCATCCGACACCCAGGGTTCTGACATGTGGTAGCTTTCATGCACAGATACCATGCTCAGACGTGCTAGTGTGCAATTTGGGTGTTTTTGTTGTTGTTGTTGAGTTTTAGATGTTCAGTTTATTGTTGTTTCAAGGGGAGAGATCTGGGATGTCTCTCACTCCACCATGTTTTCATATAATGCTACCTCACCTTTTAAATCGCTTATTCGATACTCTGCCTCATCTAATCTACTGTTGGTTCCTCCTAAGGCATTCTTCATTTCAGATATTGTATTCTTAATTTCTGACTGGTTTTTGTCTATCTCAATTTTTATGTTTTCTTTCTCTTTGTTGAAATCCTCACTGAGTTCCTCTACTCTTCCCCCAAGTTCATTAAATATCCTTATAACTAGTGTTTTGAACTCTGCATTTGGTAGATTGCTTGTCCCTATTTTGTTTGTTTAGTTCTTTTTCAGGAGCTTTGTTCTGTTCTTTCATTTGGGATATTTATCTCCCTATTTTGGCTGCCTCCCTGTTTTTGTTTCTATGTATCAGGTAGAGCTGCTATGTCTCCTGGTTTTTATAGAGTGGCCTTATGTAGTGGGTGTCCGGTGGGGCCCAGTGGCACAATCTCCCTGCTCACCTGACCTGGGTGCTCTAGGTGTGTCTCTCAAATGGGTTGTGTGTGCCCTCCTGTTATAGTTGAGCCTTGGTTGTTGTTTGCACATTAGTGAGGGAAATTGACCGTGGGGCTGATTGGATGATTACACTGGAGGAACTGTTGTGCAGGGGCTGACCATACGGAGCAAGATTTGCTTTAGCAGGGCTCTGGTGCCTGCCCAGTCTGTCCTTTGGGTGTGTTGTCCTTTGATGTGGTCCTGGGTATTTCTTTGGCTCAGAATTAAGCCGGCCACCAGGCATGCAGGCTGGGGGCTCTTGGGTGGGGGCCTATTGCAGGCCAAGTTCAGCCACAGCCTGTGCCCTGCCCAGGGCCACCTGGCAGGAGCCACCAAGCAATCTGCAAATGGCCACCACTCACACTGGGCTTAGATGTGCCTGGAGATGCCCAGCCATAAACTACTGCTACTAATGCCAGGCTTCTCAGCAAGAGGTATGGGGCACTTTAGGCCAGAAGCTGCTCGTTTAGGTTTTGTGAACCTTTGAGAGATTTTAGGAAAGCCTGCAGTGTGAGCCAGGATTGGTCCATCTACATGGAAAAGCCACTGGACATGGCTTGGGTGGGCCTGACAGTTGGGTGGGGTGAGGTGACCCATGTTATTGGGGCTGATGGAGATGCAGATATGGTGACCACTTCTGTCTGCATGCTGGAGATGGGGAGGACTGAACAAAGAAACAATGAATTCTACTAGCACTTCTTTCATGGAGAAAGCTGTCCTTCTAGCCCTTGCCCTGAAGTCAGACAATTCAGTTCCCTCCCATGTGTACCTGGCGCCTTTTGAGTTGCTTTCTCATTGCTGGAGCTCACAGCAAGTGAGTTTGTAACTGAGTAAGTCTGCATGCAGGGTTCTTAAAAGGAGTATCTGTGACTCCAGTGACCCTTTGTCTTAGCCACTGCTTTTCACAGCCAGAAGCTGTGAGGACTTGTCTTTCTATCACTGGAACTCTGGCCTGGGGAGCTTGATGTGAGGCTGGGATCCCTTGCTTCTCCAGGGAGACTTTTGCAGTTGAGATGGCCCTCCTGATTCTCAACCTCTATATACCGGTGTGGGACCAGCCAGTCTCACATCTCTGCCCCTCCTACCAGTCCCAAGGTGGCCTCTTCTCTGCATCCCCAGTTGTAGGACTTCTATTAAGCTAGACTTCAGACAATACCCAATCATGGTTTTTTCTGTAGTTTTGTTGTAATTTTGATGTGGTTGTGAGAGGAGGAAAGCACAGTGTTTACCTACTTTGCCATCTTGACTGCAAGCTGCATTTTCTAATATTCTTAAAATGAATATATATTTTGGTCAAAAGACAAAGGGTTTCCTTTTTCTTTTTCTTTCTTATTTAATGTTTACTTAAATGTTAAAGAGAATTGTATTTGGAATGGAGGGGAAGACCAGAGAGTGAAATCCAGGATTGCAAATGAAAAGTTCTCCAGATTGAACAGAATATGGTACAGAAGTCCATTTGACACTGGAATCATGTTTGTTTATGTGTTTTAATTCTTTTTTGTTGTGTAGTGAAATGAAATCATAAAAAATAATCTGTGGTTATTCTGAAAACTGGATTTTTCTCCTCTTGCTTCTAGAGACTCTTTAAGAAGTCAAGATTTAGGCTTAAAGCAATTATGCACTGGGTATGAATGGCCAATACAAATTAAGGAGGGAACATAAATATCTCTGCCCATACAAGTACTATTTTCTCTCCTCGGTTAAATTTGAGGCCTTGTCGCCTCTTATTTGTTTATTCTCTTTCATTTAACAAATATCTAAAACACTTTTCTTTGCTCATTAAATCATGGGAGAGAAAAAAAAAAGTTAGCCCTGACCTCCAAGATAATAATCTAATTGAGCAAATAAGGCAAATATTTAAAATTTAACCAAAAATAGAGGAGTACTGTGCACCGAGGCATTAAATGACTTTTACAGAGAAGTCCTATAGTAGTTCAAGGAGTGACTGGTAATTTTATTGTGTGGTCACGATCTAAACACAATTCTGTTCAATAGAACTTTCTACAGTGATGGAAATGATCCTCCTGTGCTGATTAGCACAGTTGCCACTAGCCATATGTGGTTACTGATTACTTGAAATGTGGTTAGTATGTTCGATGAATTGAATTTTTGATTTTATTTAATTCAAATAGAGGGCAATTACCACATTGAAGAGTATAGGCCAAGCTCCAGAAGCTATCAATAGGTAAAGTAGGACTTGTCCTTTTACTTGAAGAAAGGGGAGGATTAGAATAGCTAATAAAGAAAAGCATTCCAGAAGAGAAAGCATGAATGGGTTGTACTCAATTCATACTGAAAGTATAAAAGTGTTTGGATACAGGTGGGTGAACATGACCAGTGTTTAGCTAGAGGATTGTGATGGGTTGCTACACTCGGTAGACCAAGCATCTGAGAGTTAGGATTTGAAGCTGTAGTTGTAATTGACATATAACATTATATTAGTCTTAAGTATAGAACATAAAGATTTGATATTTGTATAATTATTTCTGATCAGTGAATGACAATGATAGTACGTACCATGTGCTCCTACCATTGTGTTGAATGTTTTACATGGATTATCCCATTTAATTATTATAACAACCTTTAGAGGGGAATGGAGATTCATTTGGTGTCCTTGTAAGGGTAAGAGGTCAAAAGCAGTTAAGTAAAGCAATTACAGTCTTGGAAACATGTCGAAGATACAAATACAGGTGAGGATATAGAAATTAAAAAGGCTCACTTAAGACATTAGGAAGTTAGACTCAGTAGAACTTTAAGTCTGACTCCATGTGGAGGGTGAATGAAAAAGGGAGAGTGACCATCTTTATCTCTAGGGACACCGATGAGGACAAAATCCTGGGGAACACCAATGATCCTGGGGTGAATGAAGGAATTTGACTTCACAAAGGAAAAGGATCTTGAGAAGGATGTTGATGGGTGACAATGGAAATAGTTTAGTGGATTTCAGGAAAGGTTGTCAAGAATCCTACAGGTAAGTTAAAGATGAGGATGAAGTGGCAGAGGAACCTGGGAGAACTAAGATAATGCTGACCAAAATTGAGGAGTCAAGGGGAAGAAAGTGGGTCTTGTAAGAGAAATATAAATTTTGCTTTTGGCATGTTGATTGGAGGCAACAAGTTCTCTGGATAATAATGTCTTGTTGATTGGAGAGAATATGAAGCTAGTTTCTGAGGCCGATTAGGGCTGGAGAAGGGAGACTATAATGTGTTCTCCTAGGACAACAGGTAAAGGGAAAAGAGAAGGTTGAAGACAGAATCTGGGGTGAATGCTCATCCACATAAGAAGGCTAAACAAGAAAGAAGAGCCAGCAAGAGAGAAGGGGTGACTGAACAATACCAGGGCAATGCCCTGGAGGTCAAGGGAGAATTTTAAAGGTGAAGGTGAACTGGTATTTTCATGTGCTGCAGTGAGGTTAAGGAACAAAAAAGACTGAGAAAGGATGACAGAGCTTTCCAAGGAGATCATTGGAGAAAATGGAGGAACAAGTGTAGAGAATTTGTCTGGATGGTCTGGCAGTAAAAGGACTGAGAGGAAAAGAGGAAAATCTTGAGGAGGATTAAATGAAGATTCTGCTCCTCCTCTAACCCTTCTGGTAGGTGAGACCCATTCAGCCTAAAAGCAGAAAGGAAGAACCAGGTGTAAAGAAGGGGAGGAAGATCTGGACAGAGGTGAGATGAAGCCAGCAGGCCCCAGGGTTGCTGGCTTAGGAAGGGAGAAGGGACTCCTGTTCCTTTGAGTTCTTGACAACAGTTCACAAAATGGATGGCACAGACAGAAACAAGAGCGGCAGAGTGTGCTGGAGCTGGATGTTTATCTTCTTAGTGAAGCAGGAATCAGGGCCCTCAGCCAAGAAAAGAGGGGAGAGAGGCAAATGGGTGGGGTGGGGAGGAGAAAGAAGATACGTAACAGGGACACCTGGGGCTGCTCTCAAGCATCACCAAGAAATGAATAAAAGAATTGCGGACTAGACCAATGTGACTTCATGACTTAAGTTGCCACCCCAGATTTATATCTGATAACTGATGGTAGTAACAACCACCACCACCACTTATCATGTGATTATCATGTGCTTTTATATATATTGCCTCATTTAATTTTCCTAAGAATCTAATGGAGTATTACAATTATAAAAAAGGAATTTGGGCCTCAAAAAGTTTTCACCTTAATTAAAAAAAAAAAAAAGATTGCCTACCATGTTGCCAGGCTTTATTCTGGGCACAGAACTAGATAGGCAAGAGGCCTGCTTATGTGGAGCTTTAATTGATGAGGTGCAGGCAGAAAAGTACACGAATAAATGAATCAGATCATTTCAGATTTAATAAGTAGGAAGGAAACAGTAAAACTAGTGATATAACTGGTATGATAATAAATGATAGAGCAGCGAAGGGAGTGCTGGAAGGTAGAGGCTATATTAGTGTAGTCAGGGAAGGACCCTTTGAGAGGACAGGTGAGCTGAGGACTTTAGGATTAAAAATGTGGAAGCGTTTTCCAGGCAGAAGCCATGAGGCAATACTAGCTTGGCTATTGAAGCAAAGCTAAAGTTAATATTGCTGATTAAAGCTTCGTGAGCAAGGGGATATAGGCCAAGGTTGGAGGTACCAACAGCAAGTCAGGGGACAGGCTCACGCAAAGGGGGTAACTCGATCCGATTCAACGGAGTAAGGCGCCTAAGAGGCAGGGACCAGGCTTGTCCGGCTCTCGGACAAGTTTCCATTCCGCGAAGACGCCTGCATGTGCAACCGGGCTGAGGCAACCGGTCAGGAAAGGTTCCGGGATCAGGGGCCAAAGGGTAAAGGCCTGCGGGGGGGAAAGGGGAGTGCTAGTGTGACACACTAGTGTCGCGGGCGTCAAGGCAGCACCGAAGCCTAGCGCGGCTTGCAAGTAGCTCCCCTTGCCGCCCCCAGAATCACCCCGCCTTTAATTCTCGCTAGCAACCCCCACCCGGCCTGGCCTAGTCCTTCGACCGCGGCGGCAAGTCCCTCTTCCAAACGTTAGGAGACACTATCTCCCGAATGATAGGGAGATGAAATAATTTATGGTTAGGGCAAAGTCCTATGTAACATAGGCCTTTTTATTTCTGTCATGTTTCACCTCACGGTTTTCCAGAAAAAAATTTGCTTCCCGATTTCCTCTCCAAGTAATCCCCTCCAACAGCGAGACCATTGGTTTGGCCTCTAGTCCCCGATTGGCTAAAGGTTTACGCCTAGGCCAGGAATTGGAGAACGTTGGTTCCTTACGTATCCCCCACGCCTACTGGTTCGTTTTCCCGGTTTCTGGGCGGAGTAGTTAGGGACGGTTTCCACCCTCTTGTTTACGGAGCGCGTAGTTGTAGCGCTCTCTGAGTGCTGTGGTTGTCTCCAAAGTTTCCTATTTAGCTCCTCGGACCAATTGGGTCCCTGCTCCACCCTCAACCTCTCCCTTGCACGTCTTCCGCGTGGTACCGCCCTCACCTTTAGAGCGGAGGCACGAGCGTATGCCTTTCGCGTTCCTCCGCCCGCCCTCGTCGAGCTGCTTCCCCTCTCGCGTGCGCTTGGTACGGTCCGCGCCGCCTCCTTCCCTCGCTACGGTGCCCCCCCCTCGGGTCGGTGACTCTTGGTGCCGCCCTGGAGAACCAGGTCATCAGCCGGTTCCCGTGAAAACAAAAACAATCGGCGGTCGCGGGCAGCCGAACGCAGCGAGCGAGGACCGGGGACGCGGGGCCGGGTGGGGCGAGCAACCCGGAGTGGCGGCGACGGACCGGGGGCCGGGCGCCATGGGGCAGACTGGCACGGGCTGCGCGGGGCTCTCCGGACGCCGGGGCTAGAGTGCCTGCCGCTTCAGTAGCCCGCGCCGCCCGCCTGGGGGACGAGGAGCAGGACGCGGCCTCGGCCGGGCCCGGGCCGAACGACTACGATCACCCGGGCGCCGGGGAGCCGAGCGCCGCCGCCGCCGCCGAGATGGATCAGTGCGTGACGGTGGAGCGCGAGCTGGAGAAGGTGCTGCACAAGTTCTCCGGCTACGGGCAGCTGTGCGAGCGCGGCCTGGAGGAACTCATTGACTACACGGGCGGCCTCAAGCACGAGATCCTGCAGAGCCACGGTAGGGCGGCCCGGGTGGGCTCACGGGGCCGGGCCCCTCCGGCCCGCGCCCTTCAGGCCATGGCGGGCCGGGAGGGGTACCCTCGGAGGGCCGTTCCCTGCCTCCCCGAGCGCGCGGAGACCCCCTGCCCCCATTTCGCCTCATTTCGCCTCGAACCTGCCATATCTGGTTAACTAAGAATGAGCGCGAAGCCACCCGTAAATCTGTCCCGGAGCCGCGTCCATGTTAAACCCACGTGGGGTCGGCCCGCCGCACCTGCAAACCTCCGGCCTCCTGGGTGGGTGCTCCTTGCCCCTACAGGCCTGGAAGGTCTCGCGTGGTACCCACGATGCGGTCCCGCGGACTGGAGGTGCGCGAATTGCGTTGGATCCGAGAGTCGGGTGATGGAGAATGAGAGGATAAGAAGCCCATTTCTTCTCCCCTGCTCCATATCTTTGGTCGGGGACTTTCCTTTTTACTTATTTTTATTTAATTAAAAAGTCGAGTGTTATTCTTAGCCGTGGGTTAACAGAACAGCCGCTCCTTGCAACTTCAGAATTTTCTGTTTGGAAGCAGTGCTGACATTCCTAGGAAATTAGCTGAATCAAACTGGTTAGTTCTTAGTGTAGCCTTTGATGAGACTGAGGAAGAACAGGCAATTATCCCTGAAGCAAATTGTAGCACAGGTTGTTAGTTACTTCCCTTAATTGGTCAAGTTTTTCCTTGTTTTTCTTTAAGAAAACAGATTTTCTGTAGAAGGTATTTTACCCAGGTTATTTCCTTGCTTCCCTAGGCCCTGGGGGCAGACACTACCAAAGTTAACTTGTGGAAGCTGGTAAGGAAGGGTTTTTGTTTTTGTTTTTGTTTTTGTTTTTAAGTAACTTTAAAGAAATATTCACTTATAATTAAAAACTAAAGGACTTTAATGAGTTTATTCAGGAGGTTGGGAGGGGGCCTTTTCAACTGGTAGGCTGAACAGAAATTTATATAAAAGAAAGTTGGTAGCTCAGGTAAAGGATGTTTGTGGCAGATGAGATGATGGCAGTGACACTAGCTGAGTGGCTCTCCTTCTACACCTTCCTTTCTCAGATTTCAGTTGAGAGTAAGTGCTAGTCCATGGTAAGAGAGTCTTATAACAACATCTCATTCTGGGCTCTGCAGTCACTTTTGAACTCTAGGGAAGAAGCAAAGCAAACCTGCAACTGTAGTGGGGGTAGGAGTTGAAACATATTAATAGGGAAAAATGAGCAGACCTAGATAGTTGCTTGTGAAGGGGAATGACGGTGGAGCGGGCTGGGAATCCTGGGAAGGCTCTGGTAAATTTGGTTTTGGTGTGATAAAGAGAAGTCAAAGGCTTAATGTTTACTGGTGGCTGAAGATGCATAGATGGAGTTTGGGAGAAAAGGTGTTGGTCTGGAAAAAGAATATAAAAGAATATCATTTTTTGGCTTAATTTACCAGAAGTTCAAGGATTGTTCTGAGCTCTGATTCTTATCCTTGATTATTTTGATTAAACTTAAGGTTCTCTTAATTTCCCCAACTCTGAGGGAAGAGGAGAGCACTGATGTCATTTACTTGAATAAGACTTTAAATGAGTTACCCTATAAGCAAGAATTTTGGTCTTATTTAAGGTTCAGTATGGTCGATCTGTTTGGTGATCATTTCCAATGTGCTCTTGATCTAATTTGGATAGTGCATTGGTACTTCTCAAACTTCACTCGCCCATGTGCACTCTTATTTTTCAGATGGATTTACGATTTTACTAAAATCTGTCGTCATTCCAGCAGTGATAGTTGTGGTCATAGGTTTGGTATGTTGGGTATAATAAACTACATATTAAAAGTCATAACTATTAAAATATTATTTTACATACAGGTAAAATCACTATTCATATAAGTGGTATGGGAACTACATTTTGGACAACTCTTGATTAACATAAACAGTATGAATAAATTTAGGTGATTTGACTTGTGATTATATGCTTTTTAGCATTTTTGTTTTTCTGTTGGCAAATTATTTATATATTTCCTTTTGTGGTGGAAGGGACAACAGAAAAAAACTGTATGTCTTGTATTGCTGATGTTCTAAATTCACATTTAGTGATAGGAGAGTAGACTGAAACAATTGAACAGTTTTATGACATATTTAAAGTGTACTTAGAAAAATGTCAACCTTTGTAAGAGTAAAGTACAGTTTAAAAAAAAAATAATTTCAGGCTGTTCTAAAGGAAGTCTTAATACAGTTTCTGAATGATTCTCAAGGAATTTTCTAAA
This sequence comes from Eidolon dupreanum, assembly GCA_028627145.1. Taxonomy (NCBI): domain Eukaryota; kingdom Metazoa; phylum Chordata; class Mammalia; order Chiroptera; family Pteropodidae; genus Eidolon; species Eidolon dupreanum. Next base: position 51,172,018 of record CM053515.1, on the reverse strand, counting down.
TTTAAATTTATTTTGAGTAGATAATACATTCAAATGGGATAAATTCAAATGATTAAAAAAAGATACCTAGTAAAAAAATTTTCTCTTTCTTATTCCTGGACCACTTAATTGGCCACCTCACAGACAAAATTTCCAGAAGAAATTTTTAAAAGGAGTTCAGGGAAATAATTTGTCACTATTTATTTTGACTTTGAAGCACTGGACTTATAATTCTACTTACTGTGATTTAGGCTTAGTATTATCTCAATTTGCAAGTTGGTAAAGACAATTTCATTTGTGCGAAGTATCTAAAACTCTTTTTCGTGTGATATAAGTAGTAAAACATTTAAACCATGATCTCTGCCTTTATTTATCTTTTCGGTGACTCAAAGAGAATTTAGTTACTGGTTGCAGAACTGTTTCCTTTCTAAAAATTTGAGGGTGACTAATGAGAAGGTAAGTAGGCAATTAAGCATGAAAGAGTAAACAAATTATGGTGGTCACATTTTTAATTTCTGTGGGATGGTCTTGTATCAGTAGACAGAAATCAAAGGTCCAGGTTCATATGTTAGGTGTAACTTTTCATTCTAGAATTTGGATTTTACATATTGTTCATATGTATTGAAAAGTTGGCTTATATATCAATTCTTTCCCTGTTTCAGAGCATACCAGTGTTGAATGAATGTAAAAGGATCAGGATTTGGTGGACTAGCAGTTTACTTATTCAGCCTTATCCTTTGGTGTACTTGGAGTAGGCTACATAGCCTGGTCTCTCATTTGTTAACCAAACATTTTGCTAAATACTAACAAGACACTGTTACAGGAATAATGACTAAGTTTTAAATTGAATAAAATTTGATATCTACATTTTAATATATTGTCTGGAAAGTAGCAGCTATGTGTGGATAACAGTGACTATTGTTCAAATACTCTTAAGAGGAGAATAGACTAGTAACCAAACTACTTGAGCCATTTTAGATGGTAATAATAATAGGTCATTGTTGGTGTTTCCAGTTGGGTTTAGAAGCAGATTTAACTTTGTCAGCCATTCCTTTCCAGGCTCATTTAGGAGAGAATTCTTTGTTATTTGGCACCTTTTTCATTCAGACTGGTATACTACTCAGGATTCTTTTGGTTGCAAGTGGCAGAATAGTCTTAATTAAAATGGAGTTTGTTGACTCATAACTAAATAGGCTGAGGGTAGGCCAGGCTGACTCCAGGAGTACAAAGGGTATCATAAGGACTGGTCTCGTTCTCTTTCTCTCAGCTGTGCTTTCTGTGGTGGTCTTATTCTCAAAGGAGCTTTCTCCACATAGAGGTAAGGATGGCCAGTGGAGCTCATGTCACCCTTGCTCCTAGCGACCCCAAAGACAGGAACATGCCTTTTGTCTGCATTTCCAACAAAATTACCAGGGACTTATATCTATTGCCTTGGTTTGGGTCATATAATCCTCTTCCCGATTCAGTAATCGGGGCCAGGGCGTGGAGTTCATTGGCCACCTTGGTCTATGCTTGCCCTGTGTCAGTAGATGTCTGGTCATGTGATCCACCATTGATCAGATAGAGGAGTTTTAGAAAGGAAAACTTGCACCTACGACAGAAATGACAGAAGTTTGTTATAAGTATGTAAGTTATATCGAGTCAGATGTTTTCTTGATTAGCCAAACCTTTATTTCTCAGTTTTTACTTTGCCTCCTAACTATAATGTTCTTATAATTCACATATTTAATAGTTAGTATGACTTAATATGTAGACTAGAGAAAACAACTTGATTCATGTTACCTTTGGGTACTTATTTGAAATTGCTTTAATGCTTGACATAATAAAATCCATTTCCTTAGGTTATTTTATCATTTAAGTAGTTTCTAACTTTGTATAATAACAGGGATAAACTTACCAGCATTTCTGTGATACTGTCATATTAGGGTTAATCGAGAAATTTCCATTGTTTTCATGTCTTAGTCTGTTAGTTACTAGAATGGTGAAAATGGTGTTTGAGCAAAGTATTCACTTTGGATATTAAAACTGACTTGTTTTTATTTTTAGTCTTCATCTGTAAAATCTTTGAAAATAACCCCAAAACACAGTTTAAGGGAGAATTGTTCAGGGCCCTGGCCCATAGGTATGTACTTGGAGCCTGTGGTACCCCATGTAATTCCAGAAGTTGGTACATACCAGGAAGATGAGGACCTCTAACTGGGCATTTCTTTGGAAGCTCCAAGAATTTGTAGAAAAGTGGCAGAAACTTTCAGCCTTCTTGGATTACGTGCTAGTCTAATGTCTCAAAGAATAGGGACTAGAATCTCCAGCAGGACTTGAGGCTTTTAGAAGTATATTTTCACCTTGTTTGGTTGGGTTTGGTGATTGTATGTTGACCTCAGAATGGTTCTTTGGGAACATTGTTTGGAGAATCCATAATAAGGCTTATATTGCCAAGTCTTTCTCAACTTAAAATTGAGGCTTGAATAGTAATTTCGTTTTATACCGTGGTACAGTGTATGCTGTGTGTTATCTTTCATGAGTTTGCTTATATCTGTGGAATCCATGTAAATTTATCTTACTGCAGGGGTCCCCAGTCCCCAGGCTGTAGACCGGTAATGGTCCTGGCTTGTTAGGAACCAAGGTGCACAGCAGGAGGTGTGTGGCAGGCAAGCCAGTGAAGCTTCATCTGTATTTGTAGCTCTCCCCAGAGCTAGCATCCCAGCCTCAGCTCCACCTTAGATCATCAGGCATTAGATTCTCATAGGAACAACTGTCCCTGTTGCCAAAAAGGCTGGGCATTGCTGTCTTATTAATATATTAAGACATTTAGGGAAAGATAAGGAGAGACTTCTTTTAAAAGAAACATGCAGGGCCTCAGTCCTCCAGGAACTTGTAGGCCAATTGAGGAGATGAGTTTGTACTTACCCTTGAACAAGGACAAAATACAATTTTGTCCTTGAGTTCAGGAGATCTGGGTTTGAATCTTTGCCCTGGCATTTACTGGTTCCACAATCTTGCTTAGCCTGTTTCCTTTTTAGTAAACTAATAACTTATATCATAGAGTTATGGGAATTAACTAGGTAATAGATGCGAATTGAAATCTGTAAAATAAGTGTATTTGTTATTTTTTAGATCTGTGCCTTTAATCAGTGTTAAGCATTGTTTTAATTGAGACAGTCTTACTCTTTAGGTGTATTTATTACTGATTATGTTAAATACCATTCTTTGCCCAGGGATCTATCTGCTTAACACTGTAAGGAATACTCAAAAGGTTTAAGAGTGTCTTCAAGAAACTTTAGTTGGATCATGAGATCAGACTTTTACATTTGAGAGGGGAAGAATAACAAAGGACATGGCACAGTATGTATAACTGTTTCTGTTTGGTACAAACACTAGGAATTCAGAGAAATGGGAATGGAAGGAGCCCTTAGAAAGAACTGCATGGAGAGGCAGGGTCGCTATTTCAATTAAACTTTAGAGCACCTGATCAATAGTAGCTAATCACCAATTATAGGTGAAACTAGGCTAAGTCTTTTGAGAATTACAGAGGGTAAGCAGTTGTTCTCATGCTCTAGGAATTTTCTGTCTAGTTAGGGATATGAGACTGATATGTTTTTAATAAACACAAACAATGCCCTGTAACATAAGGTCATATACAGATAGACCCCTTATAGGATAGTTCCACTTATGATTGCTTAATTTGACAATGGTGCACAAGCTATATACATATTCAGTAGAAACTATGGTTTGAGTTTTGAATTTTGATCTTTCCTTGGGTTAGTGATATGTAGTACAATACATGATGCTGTACAGCAGCAACACGCCACAGGTGCCATTCAGCCACATGATCACCAGGGTACACAGTTGATACCCTATAGTGTATTCATTGTGTTAGATGATTTTGCCCAACTATAGGCTAATGTAAGTGTTCTGAGCACGTTTAAGGTAGACGAAACTAAGCTGTGATGTTCAATAGGATAGGTGTCTTAAATCCATTTCGACTTATAATATTTTCAACTTACAATGGGAGTTATGTCCAGTGAACATGGCTGGACAGGTATTTGGTGCTCAATAAATGTTAGTTGAATTAAATGTCATAGTTTTCCCTTCCTTAAGTCTTTAGGGTTTCATTTTGTGTGTTTTCTGGTATGAAGACTTTTTTTTGTAAGAGTGGGGTAAAGTAGATCACTTTCCCCCTTACGGCCTTCTCCCCTTTATAACCTTCTTAATGATGCCCAATCTTTTGGCTTTTTCTACTTTAATTTCTTTCTTAAAAGAACTAATCCAGAATGGACTCTGGATTATAGCTGTATGAGATCTGAGTTTTAGGTACAGTTAGGATTGTTTACTGAATGAATTTCTTTGTATTTACATTCAGACTGTGTGCCATTTTGCTTTCCATTTAATTTCAAATTTAAGCTCTCTGTCCATATTATTAAAGTGGAGTTAACTTTTAAAAACTTAAAAGAGCTCAGATGCAATATAAGTAATATTTATAAATTTATATATTTAAAAGTTTTCCTGGTTATTCAAAACAATGTTAAGTCAAGTCTTTGTGATTTCTGGGGAATCCTGCTATTTATTTTTACCAAAATATTTTAGTCTTGGGTGGTGAGATTTTGAGCCTTTTTGGAAATCTCAATAATCATCATCAACCTTTCATGTTGTTTCTTATCATTTTTTATGAAGTACACTCAATTACATGGGTCTCATCTCTCATATGTTTGACTCTTAGGCAGCATGTACTTAATGGTGTAATTGACATCTCTACACTGCCTTTTATAGACCAAATTAGAACTTATGGTTATCTGCCAGTGAGCAGATATATAGCCTTGTAGTGCTGCCTGTCAACCAGCTGTTTAGTTTTAGCAACATTATCTGTCTTTAACAGTATATATATACAGTTATTTGAGGGTCCCTCCCAAGTATAAAAATAAGTATCAAAATTGAAAATGCAGTTACTGAGTAAGGATGAGAAACATAGTTTTCATTCTCATTGATATCTTTGTCTTGATTGTATTAGATGGCCCTAAATGATCAAATTTTGTCACATAGTTGGCCATAGCTGTTTTAAGCCATGTGATCAGTAATGTAGGAAAATAATAGATATATGTGAAAAATGCTAAACTATATTGAAGATTATTTATAAAACTAGAAATTTTATGATTCTTCACTTTGTGAGAACCAGACACCCCTTTTAACGTGTAAGTTGTTTTTACCTCCCAACATTCTGGCTTGGAATACACTTTTACAGGAACATATTATGTATTAAAATTGAGGTGTATTTAATTTCTTTGACAAACCTTGGGATATTTTTTTTTCACAAGCAAGGAAACTGTCTCAGAACACAAGCCCATCAATTCTTATTCCGAGTTTTAACCTAAATGTTTAAAGTTGTTCTTTTCTTTTTTACGGGAGTTGTTATTTGAAAGAGAGAAGAAACATAACTGGAGTAGCTCTATTTTGTGAACGTTTTGTTTGAAAATTGGTGCGTGTGTGTATTGACTGATATATTTATTTGGTATTGGGAAAATTTAGGCTGCAGTGCTCTTGCATAGTACACACTAAACATCCTGTAAGAGAGTAGAGGATCAGCAAACTGCCGAGTGTGAAACTGTTGACAGTTTTCAGAGCATGTTGGTTCAGAGTGCATTGGTAGTGCCATAGTCTCCACTGCTGGCCTTGAAATTGAGAATGTGATATACAATTTATTATTTTTCTATTCAGTTAGTTACTGAATGCTTAATATATGCCTGTTACCATGTTAAACACTGGGGATCAAAAATCCTATTCCTGTCTTTAAGTAATATGTGGGGCATCAGAGACAAATAAATATTTACAATGAAATATGAAACTCTGATAGAGAAGTATTTATAATGAAGTGTGAAACCATGATAGAGTAGTACAAGATGTTATGGAAACATATTTTTCTAATTTGTCGTTTCTGTGAAACCAATGGACATAAATTCTAACATGGCTCTGCAGTGAAGCCCAGGGGTGGAGCTTGAAGTCTTAGCTTGATTCTCTAAGTACAGTTTGAGAGTTAACCCAAGTGTGCTTAATTCTGTTTGGTAAATGTCTGATTTTGGAGGAAGCCATGACTATTCCAATTTCTGAGATCATCTTTAAAACCTATTTATAAAAGATACTTTTCTGTATTGAAAGGAAATTGTCTATAACTTAGACCAATCATGTGTACTGGTTCTTTGCTTGGATTTAAATCTCTTATTGACATATTAATTATTTTACTTGTTGAATCAAGTCATAATAAAAGGGACCTTACTTGTGTGGTACAGCCACTTGGACAGTTTGGTAATTTCTGACAGAACTGAACATACTCTGACCATAAGATGTAGCAATTACTTCTTGATATTTACCCTGAGGAGCTGAAAGCTTAAGTTTAAACAGAAACCTGCACATGGACATTTATAACAGCTTTAGTCATAATTGCCCAAACTTGGAAGGAACCATGATGTCCTTTAGTAGGTGAATGGATAAATAAACTGGTACATTCAGACAATGGAATGTTATTCAGCACTAAAAGGAGTTGGGCTGTCAAGTCATGGAAAGACATGGAGGAACCTTAAATACATATTACTAAGTAAAAGAAACCAGCCTGAAAAGGCTATAGATTCCAACTACATGACATTTCTGAGAAAGGCAGAACTATGAAGACAATAAAAAGACCAGTGGTTGCTAGGGGTAAGGTGGAAGAGAGAGAGATGAATGAATAGACAGAGCACAGAGGGTTTTTAGGGCAGTGAAAATGCTCTGTATGATATTATAGTGATGGATATATGTTATACATTTGTCAAAACCCACAGAATGTGCAACAGCAATGAGGAGGCTCTGCATGTGTGGGGACAAGATGTAAATGGGAAATCTCTGTACCTTCTTGTCAATTATGTTGCAAACTTAAACCTCCTCTAAAAATATAAACTTTTTTTTTTTAAGTACTTGTGACTAAATGATGAGCACTGCCTCAGAACTATTTCCTTCATTATTGTGTATAGGGCCCGAGTCCACAAAGTTAATTGCATTGAAAGACAGTTGGCACAGGATTTCATTCTGGGTAAAAAGTGACCACCACAGTGGCCATCCTGGATTCCATCATTCACCTTCACATCTAGTTTAGTTATGGTAAAGATGACTGTCACAATAATTCCTCACGGCTTTACCTTTAGGAACTGGGTCCAATTAGGTTTCTTTCACAGAAGGGTTCTCCTAGAAACATTTTGTTTTCAGACGGGAAAGTCAGAAAAGAATAGTAGAAGTCTCCCTTTAGGTCTTATAAGTTTGGTTTCACTCAGTTTGGTTATTACAGTGATTTTCAAACCTGTTTTTACCTTTGGCTATATTCCACTGAATCCATTTGAAAATGCATCAGTGGAATCTTTCTCTTTGAACAGGGCTGTCCCGGGGTTCTCTTTCAGATTATTCCAGTATACTCTTCTTGTGCTTCCAAATACTTTGTAGAAATTATTTTTCCTCTGAGCATAGCAAAAACTCTGTTAATTAACTGAGTTTATGCTATTAGTATCTATCATTTATAAACTTGACAACCAAAAAGTATAAGGACTTACAGATGGTAAAGGAAGAGAACAGCAGCATCAAACTCCAGATTATAACTTGCTCAGATTTGAAAATACGGATTTCAAGGATGCGGCATGGAAGTTCAGTTGGTTAAGTTCCAAATAACCTCTTTTCCAGCTTGGTCTCTGCTTTTTGTTCATTAAGCTATTGTTTACTTTGTTGTCTATTGATTGTAGACACAAACATGACTAGATGGATAGGAGTTGTGGCTTGCTTTTTAAAGTTTTTTTTAAATTGAGATGTAGTTCACAAACTGTAAAAATTCACCTTTTTAAAGTATACAACTAACTAGCTTTTAGTATATTCAGAGTGGTACAGCCATCACCAGAACATTTTCATTACTCCCCAAAGAAATCTCGTAATCATTAACCATCACTCTCCATTTCTCCCTTCCCCCAGCCCATGGCAACCATGAATCTACTTCTCTCTGTAGATTTGCCATAATATGTGGCTATTTGTGTCTGGCTTAATTCACTTAACATAATGTTTTCAAGATTTATCCATGTTGTGGTATGTATCAGTGCTTTGTTCCTTTTAATGGTTGAATAATATTTCATTGAATAGGTATGCTATATTTTGTTTATCCAGTCATCATTTAGACTTTTGGCTGTTATGAATAATACTTCATGTACCGTGTGGACATGTTTTCAGTTATCTTGGGTGTATACCTAGGAGAAGAATTTCTGGATCATATGGCAACTGTTCAACTTTCTGAGAAACTGTCAAAGTGTTTTCTATAGCAGCTGCACCATTTTACATTACACCAGCAATGTATCAAGGATTCTAAATTCTCCACATCCTTGCCAACACTCTTGTTGTAATCCATCTTTTTCATTATAGCTATCCTAGTGGATCTGAAGTAGCTTCTCGTTGTAGTTTCAATTTTTCATTTCCTTATTGACTAATGATGTGGAGCATCTTTCCCTGTGCTTATTGGTTATTTATATAACTTCTTTGGGAAAAAATGTCTATTTGAATCCTTTGCCCATTTTTTTGTTACTGGTTTTGTTATTGTTGAGTTGTAAGAGTTATTTATATGTTCTGGATATTAGACCTTATCTGATACATGATTTGCAAGTATTTTCTTTCATTCAGTGGGTTGTCTTTTTCACTTTCTTGGTAGTGTTTGAAGCTCAAAAGTTTTAATTTTGATGAAGTACAGTTTAATTATTTTTTTCTTTGGTTGCTTGTGCCTTTGATATTATGTCTCTATAACCCAAGGTCAAGAATATACTGATTTTGTTCTAAGAATTTGATTTCAGCTTTTACATTTAGTTCTTTATTCCATTTTGAATTAATTTTTCTATGTGGTGTGATTCTTTGAATGCAGAAATCTTGTTATCCCAGCACCATTTGTTGAGTATGGCTTTCTTTTTAACTTTTATTTTCCCTTGCTTTGTTTACCATCATTCCAGATACTTAAATTAATAGTGCCTGCAAATGTGCAAGGCATATAAGACAGTGGCGTATACAGTTTACGATAAGAATCTTGTCTTCCCTTCAGAACTTACATGTGGTTGAGACTGATGATAGCATATATATGTGAAGTTGTTAAATGATATATGATTCAGTGTCACAGGGGTGTTGGAGGGAACAGAATTTGTTAGGAATTGAGAAGACTGAGTAAGTTTAGGCAGAGAGGTTCATAGTGGAGATGAAGCCATTGAGGTTGGGTAAGGTTTAGGTATAGAAAGACCACAAATGGTCAGCAGAGCTACTGAAGCACATAGACTTTTTGGGGGGGGCCAAAATATCTATGGAACATACCTTTTAAACAGATTTTGGAATTTCCCTGATTTACCAAATCTCTTAATCTAAATTATGTTGTTAAGAGTTGGAAGCACCTGACACATACTTTGAAACTGTACTTAAAGGGCAGTTTCTGTTTTGGCCATTCAATATTGGATTGGGTACCTATGGGTACCATCTTCTGTTTATCTTTTTATATCTCTCAGTAGTTGTCACTGAGCCAGACTTTCTGTATTCCGTCTTCACAGCCCCTGCAACCTTATAGGATTTCTTTTCTTGAAACCCTAGAGAAACTGTTCTTGTTATGGTCACTGATAACTTCCACATTGTAAATCCAGTGGTCAGTCTCAGTTTATCTCTTACCTGACACTGTTGCGCATTTAACACAATTGGTAACTCCCTGCTCATTGAGACATTTTCTTCACTTGGTTTCCCCAACACCAGGCTTTCTTGATTTTTTTCTCTGATACCACAATTACTGTTCAGTAGTCTTCATTAGTCTCCTTTTCCAATTCCTCTTCATCTTGGTCTCATGAACTTAAGAGTTCCCAGGACTTTCTTTTACTACTTTTTGTATGTGTGTGTCTACACTTACTCCCTAGGTAATTTCATTTAGTCTCATGGCTTTTAAGTATCACCTGTATGCCAGTGACTCACAGATTTGTATATCCAGCCCAGACCTTACTCTTGAACTCCAGGTTTGTATATCTAGCTGACTCCTCCATGTATGCACTGGGGTGACTACTCAACAGCTTAAATTTAACAAGCACCAAACTGAACTCTTTATCTTTCCCTTCCTCTCGTACCTGCCAAGCCTTTGGTCTTTTTCATCTTAATTGAAGACAGTTCCATCCTTCTAGTTGACTCAGGCTAAAAACCTTGAGATTATCTGTGAGTTCTTTTGTTCACATCCAGTCAGGAACTCCTACTGGCTTTACCTTCAGAACATTCAGAATCCAACTGCTTCTCACCACCTCCATATCTAACATCCTGATCTGAGCCATTTGTCACTTACCTGGATTGCTACCACAACCTCCTGCTTCTGTTCTTATACAGAACAGAATTGTCAGCCAATTTTACCATATTAAAATCTTATGTCAGTTTATGTACCAGCTGTGCTCAAAAGCTGGCAGTGGATATCCCTTTCACTGAAAGCAGAAGCCAGAGTCTCTGCAATACTACAAAGGCCCTACAAGATTACAACCCCCACTATTTCTTGAGTTTCTCTCCTCCTGTTTTCCTTTGCAGGAAATCTACTTTAGTCACACTGGCATCCTCACTATTCCATGAATAGTCTAGGTGTAGTTCTACAATAGGGCTTTTGTCCTCTCAGCCTGGAATACTTTTTCCTGTAGGGGAGGAAAATAATTTTTCCTTTACCGTTGTGAGTTCTTGGCTGCAACCCCTGTAATAAAAGACAGATTTACAAGAGAAACAAGCTTATGAACATGTATACCTCATGTGTACAGAGTGATACCTAGGGGAAAATGAGTAACTCAAAGAGGTGTCTTAAAATTGAGGCTTAAATTCCACCTTCAGCTAAAGACAAAAAGGTGTGGGGAGTCTAGTTATGGGAAGGTTACCAGGAAAATCATGATAAACAAGAGTATGGTTTGTTATGCAGATCTGAGTCCTACCTCCTCTATTGATAAAAGTTTCTCATAATTTAGAGTCATCCTTCTCTTCCTGGAACTGAGAGGGAGATTCCATTTCAAATGGAGCTTTCTTTTATAAATGTAAGTTTCCCTTACTAAAGAGTAACTTCTGTTATTTCTCAAAGTAATCCTTATGCTAAAGAAGCATGTTTTGGGGAGGCATATTCTGTTACCCTTCTCCCCTAAGGTAGTCAGATGGCTAATTCCCTCATTTCTTTCAAGCCTTTGCTCATATGTCACTTTCTCAGTGAGGCCTACCACATCTACCCATTTTAAGACCACAATTTCTTAACCCACGTATACTCACATCTCTTTTATTTTGCTTCTTTTCCCCACAGTAGTATGTATCATCTTTTGTCATACTATGTAATTGACTTATTTTGTGTATTGTTTATCTTGTTCACCAGAAGATAAGGTGTAGGGCAGAGATTTTTGGTGGTTTTGTTTCACTGCTATACCTATCACATAATGAGTGCACAATAAATATTCATTGAGTGAATAAACATACTAGGGTTACTCTACTTTTGGGCTTGTTCTTGTTCAAGTTCTTGGGCCCTGAAATTTAAGAACCACTACTATATAATATTGAGTAGGATTTTGGAAGCCACACCTTTTGCTTACAGTGGAGATATGTAAATATATAAAGTAATTGACAGATATAACTGAAATTGCCTCTATCTCTCCCTCCTTCCCTCCTCCCTTCTTTCTTTTTCCTGAGGAGGTAGCACAGGAAAAGAGAATATAAACTATAGTAACTTTCAATTCATTTATCATGTGAGTCAAGGGTCCCTAAGACCACCTTTAGTGTCCACTTATCACTAGGAGGGATAAATGAGACTCAGCATGTAGTCACACTCATGGCTAAGAGTTATTATAGCAAAAGGATATAAAGCAAAATATGCTAAGGGAAAATGTACATGGACAAGGTCCAGAGGAAACCAGGAGAAATCTTCTAAGAGTCCTCTCCCAGTGGAGTCGTACAGGAACATGTTTAATTCTTCCACCATCAAATTTTAACACTTAAGTGTTTTCTACCAGGGAGATTAGAGACATTGTACTCAGGGTGTTTTGTAGAAGACTGATCATATGGGTACCCTCTCCTCTGCCTAGCTGTGCACCAAAATTCCTGTCTCTCAGAAGGAAAGCAGGAGTTTAGCATAAACCACATTGTACAGTTGAGGCACAGTAAACCATTCTTTTCAGTTAAGAGTAGTGGGAACCCTCATGTAGTCCAAGTTCCCAGATAAGGGTCAACCTTGCAAGGAGGCCTTTCTAAAGATAGCAGTCTCAGGCTTGTTAACTCATTTTTACACATTTTTACACATCATGATATCCAAAAAACTTTGTTATTTTTTCTTCTACTTCTTTATATAGAATATAAAGCGTTTAGACTAAATAATCTCTCATTAGGAACTTTAGTAACAGTCAAAATGTTTTGAGAATGACTTGAACAGTTTAAGTGGATTGAGTAAGTGAGTTTATTTACTGAGACATTTTCTGGAAAATCTTGGCAGTATTATTCATAGTCTGTGCTGATTTTAGTAATTACAAAAGTAGTTTGCTTTGTAGTAAAATTTTATTATTCAAAAAATTTTTTAAAAATCAAGATAATTTTTTTAGTGTTCACTTGAAAAATATTATCACAAATGTGGCCATCTGCTTCAAAGCAGACACTGATTTTTCTTCACTTTTCTTCTACTTTTCATGTTCCAAAGGGCCTATTTGAAAATTGTCATCTTTGCGTTTGATTTTGTGAGTAACCAGTCTTTTTTTTTTCTTTTCTCTTTTTTGTAGGCCAAGATGCTGAATTATCAGGGACACTTTCACTTGTTTTGACACAGTGCTGTAAAAGAATAAAGGATACTGTTCAAAAATTGGCCTCAGACCACAAAGACATCCACAGCAGTGTTTCTCGGGTTGGAAAAGCCATTGATAAGGTATGGTGTTGAAGGAAGTGTTTGGTATTTTTAGGCATCAGCCTTCATCTCCTGTCACTGCTTTAATAACATTAGTTTTTTCATTATTTTATGCTATTCCTCTCATTCCTGCTTTTAATAACTTTTGCAAATCTGGTTTTACTATATCATTCTTAAAGTTCCCTGTTGCTATTATTTAAAAAACAAAAACAAAAACAAACCAGAAAAACTCTTTTTACAGCCTTGTTATTTACCCATTTGCTTAAATGAATTCAGCTCCTATTGTCATGATGAGTAAATTTCCAAAGAAATTTTAACTTACTATGAAGGAGTTTGCTTACAGAAGTAACTTTTTTTTACTTCATGAGTAATTCCCTGGCTGTGACTCTGTCTGTGTTATGGAATGATTAAGAAAACATCCTTGCATCCATTTCCCCTATATTATCCTAACCAACTCCTGTCTTCTGGTGGGCATACTAGTCACTTTTCTTCAGTGTTGCTTTATGTGTAAGTGAGGTGGTTGCTAGCCATCAAGGCCTGTCACTTGTTGGGTGATTTTTCTTATAATATCTCTTGAATCTTTGACTTAGTGGCTTCATTATAAGCAGTTATCATTTTTAGCAATTGGCCAGTTTTGCCCTTGGAGTTCATAGTCTTAGTGGGGCCTAAGAGAAATGGCCTAAGATTACTGTGTGATACTTCTGAATACATAAGCCACTGGAGTTTGTGACTGGTTATGGACATTTTTGTTCACACACTGTAAAATTCTGGAAGGACAGGAAGAACTTTTGGGGTATGCTCTTTGTAGCAAAGGCATCTCCTAACCAGTCCTGTGAGTTTAGTCTGTACACACAAGAGCAATAACTGCAATGTAGATAAAAACTCAGGGAATTCTGAGAGTGGCTCTAACTCGTGGATGGATAAGCCTGTTAGAAATTATCCTATGGAACAGTTGTATTGAAAGGCTAAACTTGAGGCAGTCTAAGTCAGAACTATGTGTTTCTAAGGAGATATTATTAACTGCTGGGTGCAGTATGTTAGGACCGTGAGAGGCAGGAGTTCTGGAGACTGTTTGGGTGGCTGTGGCTTACAGAAGTGTTAGTGACCTTTCAGAGAGCTGACCACTCCCATAGTGCTGAGGGCTTCAACCTAGCAAAAGTGGCCAGAGAAGTGGTGTGGGCAGCAGCAGCACTGTTTTTGGATCAGTGATGGCTCTTTCCAGCAAAGGCTAGGAAGACAGTGAATATTCTCTGAAATAGCTTTGAGGTTGTGACACCTGTTTGGTAACTCTGAGGGAGTGAACACAGCTTTGGCATCAGACTGTTTGGGCCTGTGGCCTTGGAAGTCTTCAGTTGGTACCTGAAGTGATTATTGATGTGTACTAGCTTAAGGACTTACTAGAATGGTGGTGGAGCACTTTAGAGATTCTAAAATTATTGTAGGTGAGAAACCCTCAGTTTCTCTAGGATGAAGTAACTACTGGTGGTGTTTAGGAAGCTTCAGATTTTGGTGGCTGGCAGTGACCAAGGCATTCTAGTGATCCTAATGGTTCATATCCCAGGAAGTTCCTGGAAGCATTTGATTTGACCACAAGGTTGCCTGCAATTATGATAGAGGGTGAGACGGTAGGACCAGAAGATGCTATAACAGTGAGAAGAGCTGAAGCTTCCAAAGCAGCCCATCAGAGAAAGTACCTGAGAAGAGCCTAGAGTTTGGAAATAGGTGGGGATGGCCTCAGCAGCCATATCTCAAGTGTGTGGACTACTGGCCACTAGGATCAGAGCATTTGGGGAAATAATTCACCAGGTTTGCATTCTGCGGCTGGGTTCCCCATTTCCTAGTTCATGTACATTGTCCTGTCATAATTATCGTCAGGACCCTCTTTTACTCTTGTCCTCCTAGCTGCCAGTAACTTGCTGAGCACGTCTTCCACTTGATCTAGCAAGTCTTTACAAATGTTCATAAAGGTTATCAGATAAATTGGTTAATCTTTGAGACAAAGCATTTAAATGTATTTGGTGCTAGAAATGGCAGTATCTCTGAGAATGGATACCAGGGAAACATAGTGAGTAAACTAAATTCTGGCTTTTTAGGTGGGCATGTGTTTGGGGAGAATGTTCCTAATTACATATTTTAATTTACTCATTTCTCCTTTGAGGACTCTTCATGTACTTGGAAGTTATAAGGGTTTTTTAAAGTAAACTTTTTTGTAGTTTTATGTTCTCAGGAAAGTTCTAGGTGACCTAGAATTCTTCCAATCTGTCATATGAAATTATGTTACTGAGTTGATATTGGTAAGTATTTGTTGAATTATAGTCGCAGGGAACAGAAAAAAGCCTGAATCCTTTAGCTCAGTTCTTTAACCTCTTTCAGTGCATTCTCTCTAATTGTTTTTTTGTCATCTACTTGGCCTCAGCTGTAGAGGAAGCTGTCACCGCACTAGGCCTACCTAGATGTTATGCACGAGCTTCTCACATATATAGGAACTTCTATGTAGGCCGTTGTCATATGAGACTCCATTGACTAGTAAAGTCTTTTTTTTCCTTTTGGACCTGGTAAATTTGTACAACCTTCTAGGGCCACCTGTTAGAAAGGCTTGGTGGACTCATGTGCATTGGTGGTAAACAAACAGGATGAAGGCAAAGCCACTGTGGCACAAGCCTTTAAGTACCACAACAGACAGACTTGTGTAATAAACTGGAATGCTGTCCAGCAGCCTGTGAGCACCATTTTATGGACACTTGTCCCCACCTTCCAAGAAGAGGACAGTCAGAGAAACTGGTGACTCCTTTATGAGCAAGCTGGTTTGAGTAAGGAACTTTAGTAAATTTTTGATACACTAAATGATTTTTTTTCTTTAGTGTTTTAATGCTTCTTGTGTTTTAAAGTTCTATAGTCATCACTTCTGTGAAATATAAGTGGAAAAGCAGTTTGTGGTATTAGCTAAGGTGTTTCGTGACTTTTAATTACTGTAAACATAAAATGCTATTGAAGATTTCTGCCTTAATGTGTTGACTATTTTCAGATGTCCATAGTATTATGCTCACTATTTAAAATACATAATATCAGTGGACTATAAACCTAAAAGCGACAAATGAACAGGACAAACAGACAGAGACTCATGGACATGGACAGTATAGACTAGTGGTTACCAGGGGGAGGGGAGAGGTAGTTGAAGTAAAAGGAATCAAATATGAGGTGACAGAAAGAAATCTAATCGTGGGCGATGATCACACAATGCAACATATATACATGCTTTACTGCTAAATTTTACACCTGAAACTTATTGGATTTTTGTCACCATAATTAAAAAATAAATAAAAATAAAATATATAATATCAGCCACTGGGTTCTATGGCTATTTTTTTCTTGTAAAAACAAATAATGTTTTGGTCTATTTTTAGTTTCCTCTCCCATTTTAAGAGAATCTAGATGTATTATTGAATTATACACTTAAAACCCATATGATTTTATTAACCAGTGTCATCTCAATGCATTTAATTAAAAAAAAAAATCTAAAATTCTCTTCTGTTTAGGGTGTTTTATTCAGTGTTTTACTTGTTTTGACTCTGTTTCCTAAGTAAGAAAAGTTAATGAAATGATTGCTGCTGTAGGAGTGTGTGTGTGCATATTAAAATAAATAATGGAAAGATTTTAAGGTGTTTAAAATTTGCTGTGAGACAGTTGAAAGCAAAACACATAGTACATGTTCTTTGGAAGATTGTGATCTAGTTTAGTCATGCAAGAGTGCTTTTTGTGTATACAGAAGAACTGAAAAAATTCTGAGGCAACATAAAATAAGTTTGCTTGGGATAGACTCTACTTACTGTAAAGTCAGGGAAAGATTATTGTGCCCTTAATTAAGGTTTGTGGCGTTGGTGTCTTAAATTTGACTTGGAAGAATAGATAAATGGTTTTCTCTAGGGCCAGGAAAGGTGCTGAACAACTGAGAAATGCTTGACTCTTGTTAAAGACTCTCAGGGACTGACATAATGAGCATGGTAACCCTGTTAGGAATAAGCCAGGATCAAGTTTCGGGGTAAGGCACATGATGGAGGGCCTAAGGATTTGACCTAAAGAGATTAGGGGAAAACAGAGTGAATGATAAAAGCAAAACGCTTGCCCTCAATAAATAGGATAAAATTAGACTAAGGAGAAGTCAAGGGTAGGAAGATAATAGCTATCACTTATTGAGTATTGACCATGTTCCAGATACTGAGCTAAGTGCTCAGTATATTTATATTTCATGATGTGGGTACAGTTTTCCCATTTTACATATGAGGAAACTAAGACTCAGAGATATTAAATAACATACCCTAGGTGTACAGCTTAGAAGTGATGGATCAAGATTTGGAAAAAGATGTCAACAGTCTGTTTTTAAACACTGTGCTGTAATAGGAAATTAAGCCATTGCAAGGCTGGTAAGGTTCTGCGGGGAAGAATAATTGTTAAAAAAACATTTTTTTTTAACATTGCCTAAACTGATCTATTGCCAGTAGGGGGCATATCTACATTGGTGAGGCAGATATAATATTAAAAAACAAATGGAATGTATAAAAAGTAAAATATAGAATATTTTAAGATAGTTTTGGTGAGCAGTCTGGAACTTCCATGTAGGTATGACAAGGGTATGGGAGGAAAAAAAGATACCAGTGGGAGATAATGCCCTAGGTTTAGCCTTCTATAGTAGTTTACGTAGACTGCGAGTGAGGGCAGGTGTATACTAGCTCTAAAGTTCTGTTATGTAATGGATAAATCCTTGTGTAGTAGAGAGAGATTACTGTTAAGGGGAAAAAAGAGAAAATTTGCTCTGCTTAAGAAGAAAAAGAGCTAAATTGAGTTCTGATATATATACAGATAATTTGATATATATTCTAGATGGAATTTTTAGAATTACTGAAAAGGAATAATTAACAAAATTATAAAGAGACATCAGTGATAAAAAAAGCCAAGAACATGTTCCCTAAAAATAAAAAATATTAAACTAATTCCCCTCTCGCCAAGAAAATATAGTAGTCAGTGTGTCTAAATTTTTGCAAGGCATTTTATAAAAATCTCATATCTTTGGTCAAGATGGAAGATGTTCCTTTTTATATTACAGGGTTTGAATAGGAGCAGCCATATTCTCAATACTCTTTGCTTTGGCTACATCGTACCTGCTCTGAGGATGGGCCTGACCCACCCAAGCTTGGCAACAGTTGTTTCCTGCAGGGTGGGTACCTCAGAATCCCTCCCTAGGATCTTTCTCATTAGAGCTCTTACAGAAAGAGGGCTGGGAATGCGTGAACCTAGGAGAGAGAATTTGACAGACCCTGGTTTTCTGAGCTTTCTTTAAATCCAGCTTGTTTGAGCAAAAGAGATTTCTGTTGTGGGAACCAAGAGTCCTAACTCTTGCAAGTAGCTAGATGCTCTCTGGGTCTCTTCACTTGTAGTGGGCTTCAGTTTCTATGAAACAATATTAGTTTTGCCCTCTTCAGTCTGAGGAACATTCTCAAAAGAGAAGATGAATTCTCCTTTCTCTGCCATTTGTCACATTACATCATTAGCTCTTAAGCTGTGGGCCTGTATTATTCTTACTACTTCTGCTCTGAGCAGAATGAAACAACATTATTTAGTTGATAATGGTAATTATTTGATGAGTTATAGTCCAGTCATCAGAGGAAAACCTGGACTTTTGCAATCAGGTCTTACATTAAGATACAGGATCAGAGAATCCCACTGGACCTGGAGGTGATGTAGACCCACTTTTGCCTGAGGCTACAAAGTGAAATAACTTGCTTGGTCTAGCATCCAGCTCAGGTTAGACTGAGAGAGGGGAAAGGACCTTATACAGATTAAGCTGTGCCAACTAATCCAGTCTGTAATTGTACTCAAGTGAGACTTTGAGGAGCTTTTCTCAACTGGAATTCCTTCAGGGAATTAATCGCTAGTACCCTGAGGCTCCCGCTGTATGCATGAATTTCTCTCCTATACAAGGTGTGTGCCGTCTTTGGAGGAATAAGTGAAATTGTCACTCAACGTTTCTGTAGTCTGTTCAGATACGGAGGCAATCAGATAAGGTCTACCGGAGCCGAAAGGTATGAAAAATAGTATGCAAAATAATTGTGAGGGAATCGTGATGCACATTTAACAGATTTTGGAGGATTTTAAGGATCTTAAAAGCCCAGCAGAGTTTGGCATATCTCTGACCATGCCACATTACTCCCCTTGGTAAAAACTTATTAGTATGGCTTTGTGCCCTCCCCTCTTTTTTGATCTGGCACAACCTACCTTTCTGTTAACTTTGAAAACCAAAGTGGAGATATGAATATTGTACAGTGGGAAGGATGGAATGTCTAAAAAGGTAGTATCTGCATCTAAAAGTACATCTGTAAATGCTGATTATGATACACTACTAAATTTATTTTCCAGTCCATAGTTTGCAAAGCATTGCTGTCTGGAAAATGCCTAAATATGGATTATTTCATCATAGGCCTATGCCTCATCAACAACTTTACTAGGCTTGCTAAATTTTTCCCTAAAGGGTTTATACCAGTTTGCAGTCCTACCATTCGTGTATAACAGTTCCTGTTTCTTCACTCATGTACACTTGGTATGATCAACTTTTTAAAAATTTTTCAAATTAATCACGTGGATGTGAAATAGTATCTAGTTGTATTAATTTGCATTTCCTTAATCATCTTTGAGATTTGAGCATCTTTTCATATGTTTATTAGAATTTCCCCTTTTTATGAGTTTCTTAATTTTTTTCTGTTGGGTTGTTTTTATTTTTGACTGGTAAGAATTTTTTAAACTTTTGTATACTAATCTGGGGTTATATGTGAAGTAGATATCATTTCCCAGACTAAGTGGAACTAGAATCCAGATCTTCTTATTCTGTGTTAAGTATCCTGTGCAGTACATCTCTCCTAGACCAGGTTAACTGGATACTTAGAAGGAAATTGATTCCTGGTAAGTGCAGCAGTAGTACTCTGTTGTTAGACTTAAACAGTTTTTCTTCAGAAGTAGATGGGGAAGTTAAAAAAAATTAACAGTCTTAAAGAATTGGCACTTAGTAATTAAAATAGTGGGTTTTATCATGTACTGTTACCACTGTGATCCATAATTATAATTTCATAAAATGTACTTCAGAAATGGATTGGCTTTGGGTGATGAATAATGAAAGCCAGTCCTTAAGTTCTAACCAGTTTGTAAGCATGTTCGTGTTATGGCTAAAACAATAGGATGCTCTGTTTAGATTTCATAGTTTTGTAAGTTTACTTCTGCCTCAGCTTCCAGATTTTAAAACTTTTAATTCATCAAAAATGTTAATGGCACTAAAAGTACATGAGATAGTGTATGAATTAGTGTGTCCTGGATTTCAGGTCATGACATCATCTGCAGATAGACCCTTGAATGTGTGTTTTGCCGTTGATTCTTTGAATCCTGTCTTTACATTTAAGGACATTTTTTCCTTTTTTAAAAGGAAAAAGTATAGTAAAACAGAAGTCCTAATAATGGATATTTCTCTTCATTAGCTACTTCTTGGCTGGGTTGCAGTGCTGCTGATTTCCTGGGCAGCCTTGCAAACGAGTTTGGTCACCTAGCAACAGAAGCTGGAACCTGTCCTAGCTCTGATGCAATAGTAAGAACTGGCAATTTTAACAAAAGGAGTTCTGACACTGTATTGCATTTCCTCAACCTCTTTTTATAATTTTAGCTTTAATTTTTACTGCAAGTAAGCAGAAAATAAGCTGTGAAAAAAGTTTACTTTATCTACCTCAGTGGTTTAAACTGGAAAATCAGAATGGTAAAAAGGAGCTCAGAAATTTTCATCAAATGTGTTGCTTGGTCACATTTAGTTGTATTTTGAAGACTAGTAGGTAAGTTTATTATTTGAATGTAGTAAAGATATTACGAGTGTTAGGGGTTTTAATTTTTCTTACCTATAGAATAGTGACCATGGTACACCTTATGGAAATAAGAGTACATGAAAAGCATCACTGTAAAACTTTAAATTTGTTGAAATATTAGACTCTTATATTTTAAAGCTTCCTAGATGATCAGAATTTCCTTTTAGTTTGTAAAGGAAAGATTTGAAGGAATTCTTCTGCTTGATCTAAGCAGCTTACTTTCTGGTGGTAGCCATTAAAATTCTGACTTAATATATACTGCCAGATAAAATTGTTTTAACATGATCTGTGCTTTGAGCTGAGCAGTGTGTCTTATAAAGTTATATTTCTTTTCTGCAGAACAGACACCTGATAAATTTGTTGTGGGTTGATAGGGTGTAGAATAATTATTAGATGAAGAAGTAGAAATCCGAAGGTTATATTTGAATTGAATGTGGTTGATAGGTCTGTAAGGAATCTTTCTTAGTCTCAGTGATTCTTGCTTATAGGGTGCACTTAGACATTTAGGGGAGTTATTGGCAGATTTCTGAGTTTGTATTAAATTCTGTTATCTTCACGTACCTATTCTTTTATTTATTTGAATGACTGTCCCTAGGAGAATAAAATAAGAGAGTATCTGTGATATCAGTCACCCTTCTATGTCTCTGCTGTAGTCTAGAACAACAACTAAGTAGCACCATCTCCATTCCCAGTGTTCTAGTTGTCATAGATAGCACAAAGATAAAATAATTTGCTTAAAAGTATTGATGATTGTTATAAAATCATCTCTCAACAGAGAGAATCTGATGAGCAGTTATGAACTTAGAGAATCTTAACCAAGCAATTTTGACTTTCTTCAGACCTAGGGATAGTATGCTCAGTATGTGCATGAGAGCTATTGCTTTAGCATCTAGGTACTCTGTATTACTTTCATTCTTTAAGTCTGTAGTAGGCCAAGAAAGAGGTCTATAAAAAAAAAAAAATGAGTAAAAATTAAGACTCTGATAGCAATTTTGCTTTTTCGTTTTTGTATTCTTTCCAAGTAGTTCCAAATCTTAATATATTATATTTAGTTTTAGGCTACTGACTTGACATCTAAGAATAGGGTAGATAGCTCTTAAAAAAAAAATGTCCTTAATTTTGGAGAATTCTTCCTCATTGTGGTAATGTAAATGGTAGGTGGTTTGCAGTTTCTACTGCAGGTTACCTTCTACCTGCTCTTGTATGTCCTATAAAACAATCCTGTGTTTGGACTGTATTTAAACAATGATTGACTAGGTTCGTAATTTCAGTCAGTCCGAAAAAAAATGCAAGATAAAGAGTGTATTGCCTATGAAAGATAAAGGAGGTAGGCAGGGAAACTTTCATACCACAAAGTAGACTTGTTCTTTCCTCATACTTGATGTTCCAAGTTACCGTTTGGTATCATTTCCCTTTTTCTGAAGAACTGACTTTGGCAGTTCTTTTAGAGCAGGTCTTCTGGCAGCAAATTTCTTTCCTTCCTCTGAGAATGTCTTTATTTCATCTTCATTTCTGAAGGATATTTTCACTTGATATAAAATTCTGGGATGACTTTTCTTTCAGTCCTTGAAAAATGTTGTGCCACTTCTTTATGGTCTCCATAGTTTCTGTTGAGAAATCTAGTCGTTTGAATCACAGTTCCCCTTTAAGAAATGCATCATTTTTCTCTAGCTACTTTCAAGGTTATTTTCTTTGTCTTTAGTTTTCAAGTTTGATTGTGAACTGTATGGTGTGGGTTTTTTGATTTGATCCTTTTAGAAGCTTTCTGAACTTCTTGAATCTGTAAGTTTATGTCTTTTGCCAAGTTTGGGATATATTTTTCAAATAATTTTTCTGTACTATTCTCTATTTCTGGTACTCCAATGACATGAGCGTTAGATCTTTTATTGTCCCGCAAGTCCCTGAAGCTCTGTTCATTTTTTTTTTTTCAAACTTTTTTTCTGCTGTTCAGATAAGACAATTTCTATTGATCATCACTAACATTTAACCCTGTCACCTCCTTTCTGCTATTAAGGCCATTCAGTGAGTTTTTATTTTGAATTCTGTATTTTCTATTTCTTTGCTAAGACCTTCTGTCTTTTTTTTTTTTCTTTTTCAAGATGTTTGCCAGTTGTTCTTGGAGCATTTTATAACTGCTGTAAATAAAATCTGATGATTCCAACATCTGTGTCATTTTGGCACTGGTGTCTGTTGAACATCTTTCCCAATGAAAGTTTAAATTTTCTTGGTTCTTTGTATGCCAAATAATTTTGTATCCTGGACATTTTTATTTTATTTCAGTTTTCAGTTACAGCTGACATATATTATTCTAGTTTCAGGTGTACAACATTGTGAGTAGACTTTTATTTTTAACTTACAAAGTGATTACCCAGATAAATCTAGTACTAACCTGACACCATATGTAGTTACTACAGTATTATTGACTGCGCTCCCTATGCTGTACTTTACGTCCCAGTGACTATTTTATAATTGCCAATTTGTAGTTCTTAATCCCTTAACCTTTCTCACCCAGTCCTCCAAGCCCCCTTCCATCTGGTAACCATCACATTCTCTCTGTGAATTTGTTTCTGTTTTGTTTGTTCATTTATTTTGTTTTTTAGATTCTACATATAAGTGAAATCATAAGGTATTTGTCTTAAAATGTCTGACATATTTCACTTAGCATAGTGCCCTCTATGTTGTCACAAATGGTAAGATTTCATTCTTTTTTATGGCCAAGTAATATTCCATTGTAGATATGTACTACATCTTCTTTATCCCATCATCTATTGATGGACACTTAGATTTTTTCCCTAATATCAACTATTGTGAATAATGCTGCAATGAATATAAGGGTTCATATATCTTTTCAGATTAGTATATTGAATTTTTTTGGATAAATACCCAGAAGTGGGTCACAAGGTAGTTCTATTTTTAATTTTTTAAATTAAAAAACTGTTTTCTGTAGTGGCTGCACCAATTTGCAATCCCATCATCAGTGCACGAGGGTTTTTACATCCTCACCAACACTTCTTGGCTGTTGATTTTTGATGATAGCCATTCTGACATATGTGATATAATCTCTCATTGTGGTTTTAGTTTACATTTCTCCGATGATTAGTGATGTTGAGTATCTTTTCATATGTTTGCTGGCTGTCTGTATGTCTTTGGAGAAATGTCTGTTCAGGTCCTCCGTTCTTTGTTTAATCAGATTGTTTTTTTGGGGAGGGGTTGTTTTTGCTGTTAAGCTGTATGAGTTCCTTATATATTTTGGATATTAATCCTGTTTCAGATAACAGCATTGGCAAATAATCTTCCATTCGATAGGTTGTCTTTTTGTTTTATTGATGGTTTCCTTAGCTGTGCAAAACTTTTTAGTTCGATGTAGTCCCATTTGTTTATTTTTTATTGCCTTTTTCTGAGGAGACATATTCAAAAAAATATTACTGAGTGATATTAAAGAGTTTTTACTGCCTTTGTTTTCTAAGAGTTTTATGGTTTTGGGTCTTACATTTAAGTCTTTAATTTATATTGAGTTTATTCTTGTATATGGTGTAAGAAAGTGATCTAGTTTTATTTTTTTTCATGTTTCTTCCCAGTTTTCCCAACACCATTTATTGAAGAGACTGTCTTTACTCTGTTGTATATTCTTGTTTTCTTTGTCATAGATTAATTGGTTGTTTTAATAGGGTTTATTTTTGGGTTCTCTATTCTTTTCCATTAATCTATGTGTCTGCTTTTATGTCAGTATCATGCTGTTTTGATTACTATAGCCTTGTTGTATTGTATGGTAATCAGGTAGCAGTATATCTCTGGTTTTGTTCTTTCTCAATATTGCTTTGGCTCTTCGGGGTCTTTTGTGTTTCCATATAACTTCTAGAATTATATTTTTAGTTCTATGAAAAATGCCGTTGATATTTTGATAGGGATTGCTTTGGATCTGTAGATTGCTTTGGGTTGTATGGACATTTTAACGATGTTAATTCTATCCAAGAGCACGGTGTATGCTTCCATTTATTTGAATCCTCTTTAGTTTCTTATAGTTTTCTGAGTACAGGTCTTTTACCTGCTTGGTTAGTTTATTTTTTGGTATTTTGTTTTGTTTCGATGAAATTGAAAATGAGATTGTTTTCTTAATTTCTCTTACAGTTTGTTGTTAGTGTATAAAAATGCAACCAATTTCTGAATGTTAATTTTGTATCCTGCTGCTTTACTGAATTCATTTATCAGTTCTAATAATTTTTTTGGTGGACTTTTTTACAGTTCTCTCTATATAATATCACGTCATATGCAAACGAGTTTTACTACTACTTTTCTGATTTGAATGATCTTTATTTCTTTATCTTGTCTGATTGCTTTGGCTAGGACTTCCAATAATATGTTGAATAGAAGTGGTGAAAGTGGACATTCTTGTCTTGCTCCTTATTTTAAAGAAAAAGCTTTGATGTTAGCTGCGGATTTGTCATGTATGGCCTTTATTATGTTGAAATATATTCCTTCTGTTCCCACTTTGTTCAGGATTTCTGTCGTAAATGGATGATGGATTTACAAATGGTTTCTGCTTCTACCGATATGATTGTATGATTTTTATCCTTTTGTTTATTTGGCATATCGTATTAATTGATTTGCAGACATTGAACCAACCTTGCATCCCAGGAATAAATCTCACTCAATCTTGGTGTATGATCTTTTCTATGTGTTGATGAATTTGGCTTGCTAATATTTTGTTGAGAATTTTTGCATCTGTGTTCATCAGAGATAATAGCTTATAATATATATATATATATGTTTTTATAATGTCTTTGGATTTGGAAGCTGGGTAATACTAGCCTCATAAAATGAGATTGGGAGCCTTTCCTCCTCTTGAATTTTTTGGAATAGTTTGAAAAGGATAGGTGTTAATTCTTTAATGCTTGGTAAACTTCACCAGTGAAGTCATCTGGTTCAGGACTTTTGCTTGTTGAGAGTGTTTTGATTACTGATTTGGTTAGTTGTTATCGATCTGTTCAGACTCTGTTTCTTCCTGATTCAGTCTTGGAAGATTGTCTGTTTCTAGAAATTTATTCATTTCTTCCAAGTTCTTCTATTTGTTGGCATATAAGTCTTTTAAAATAATCCTTTGTTTTTCTGTGGTGCAGTTGTCACTTCTCTTTCATTTTTTATTTCATTTATTTTAGTTCTCTCTTTTTCTTGATGAGTCTGCATAAAGGTTTATCACTTTTCTTTACCTTTTCAAAGAACCTGGTTTTGGTGTCATCAATCTTTTGCATTGTTTTTTTAAATTCTATGTCATTTATTTCCACTCTGATCTTTATTATTTTCTTTCTTCTGCTCACTTTGGGCTTTGTTGTTCTGTTTCTAGTTCCTTTAGGTGTCAGATTAGGTTGTTTATTTGAGCTTTTCTTATTTCTTGAGGTAGGCCATATTGCTATGAATTTCCCTCCTAGAACTACTTTGGCTGTGTCCCATAAATTTTTGCATCATTGTGTTTTTATCATTTGTCTCAAGGTATTTTTTTATTTCTTTCTTTATATTGTTGTTAACCGATTCATTGTTTAGTAGCATGTTTTAGCCTCCATGTGTTTGTGTTTTTCAGTTTTTTTCTTGTAATTGATTTCTAGTTGTATACCATTGTGATCAGAAAAGACGCTTGATATGATTTCAGTTTTCTTAAATTTACTGAGACATGTTTTGTGTCCTTATATGTGCTGTATCCTTGAAAACGTTCCATGTGCACCTGAAAAGAATGTAGATCTTGCTGCTTTTGGGTGAAATGTGTATCCTGGACATTTTTAATGTTCTTTTATGAGACTCTATTTTTTGTTTAAATTCTATGGAAAATATTAATGGTTTTGTTTTAGGCAATTGTCCTGGTAGTAGGTTCATACTACGAGTTATAACCAGTCTTCTCTGAGTTGTAGTTTCAATGTCATCTTTGTTTCCAAAGCCATTATAGAGCTATTCAGATATGTCTTATTTGTGTGCCAACCACTGGCCATTCTACGACCTAGAAACTAGGTCTGTCCCCTAGTTCAGTTTTCAGTCTGTGGTATGCTGCTTAGGGTCAGACCCATGCATGTGCAGTTCAAAGACGAGCCCAGGAGTTCATAAACAACTTTAAGGGGTCACTCTCCTGAGTTCTTCCCTCTATGTGATTTTTCTCGTACTTTATGGTTCTCTGGGACTACTTTATTGGTCATCTGGCCAGGAAGTTGGGGCTTCATTTACCTTGCTTCTTGTACATGACTGTGTCTGTATCTAGGGCTAGGTAGTGGAAGGACAGAGAGCAAAGATACAATAGGAGTTTTTGCCGTCTTGGCACCATAGCTCCTCTGACTGAAGAGAAAGGATCCTCTCCTTCAGACCTTGATTTCACTTGCTGTGATAAGCAGATTTCTAAAGATATTCTCCCTAGATTCTTCTTCCCTTGTTATTCTATCAAATATTAATCGTGATACTGCTATGAAGGAATTTTGCAGGTACAGTTAAGGTTACTAAGCAGTTGACCTTAAAATGGGAAGATTTTCTAGGTGGGCCCAATGTAATTAACATGAGCCTTTTAAAGCAGCAGAGGAGAGTAGAAAGAGAAGGCAGAGAGAGTCATAGAGGAATGTCACCTGTTGTTGGCCTTGAAAATGGGGGGAGGGGCATGAATCAGGGAATGTAGGTGGCTTCTAAAAGCTGAGAACAATCTCCACTCTACAGCCAATAAGGGAATAGAGACCTCAGCCCTACAGCTATATGAGTCTGAATTCTGACAACAGCCTCAATGAACCTTAAGTGGATTATTCCCACAAATTCCCCAGATAGGAGCCCAGATCACTGACACCTTGATTTTAGCTTTATGGGGTCAGGAGCAGAGATATCACAGCCTGTTGGACTTCTGTGAGATAATAAGATTGTGTTTAAAAAGTGGCAGTAGAAAGCTAATATACCTACAGATTGCCTTGAGCTAGAAGTACAAGAAAATGGAGGGCAAAAGTATCAAACTTCCCCTGTTCTCTAATAGGAGAACCTATTCCTCCTTTTCCTCATGGTGGAACTAAAGGGCTTCTTCTGGAGCTCTCTGACCACATCCGGGGTGCCCTGTTCTGATTTGACTGCATTGCATCCAGGCTGAGAGATATTGGAGAGAAAAGTAGTAAACTCACCAGTTCTGTGACCTCCTTCCTCAATCCAGTTACTATTATTCATTTTTTAGTGTCCTCATATAGCTCTTCCATTCATTGTCCTTTTATAACTACATTCAGTGGAAGAGACAGGATGGAGTGTGCTTACTTGATGTTACCTTGAACGGGGTAAGTTTATTATTTTACTATAAAATGAATATTTGCTCTTTGTGTGGAGCATTGTAATCTCCAGTGATAATTTTTGCTATTACTTTTGTGTACATTCTTTCGGATTTTTTTCCTTAACATTTAAAAAAAATGGGGTCATAATTTTGTAGTGGTTGTTCGTTTTCACCTAAGGTGTTAGGGAAATTTTTTCACGTTAGTAGATCAGAGTAATAAACTTACTTTTTAGTTGCGAATAGTAATATTAGAATAATAGCGACTACCAATAATGGAGTGTGTTAATTTGCTAGGGCTGCTTTAACAAAGTACCACAGACTGGATGGCTAAACAGATATTTATTTTTCCACAATTTTGGAAATCAGAGATTCCAGACTGAGGTATTGGCAAGGTTGCTTTCTTCTGAGGCCTCCTTGGCTTGTAGATAGCTCTCTTCTCCCTGTACCGCATGGTATCTTAGCTTGGGCTGCCATTACGAAATACCATAGACTGGGTAGTTTAGACAAAAAAAAATTTCGTAAGAGTTCTTATGACTGGAAAGTGTAAGATCAAGGCCCTGGCCAGTTCATTTCCTGCTGAGAGTAGACAACCTCCTTCCTGGCATGTCGATCACTGTGTCCTTGCGTGGTGGTGGTGGTGGTGCTCTGGTGTTTCTCCCTTGTCTTACAAGAGCACCAGACCTATTGGTTTAGCCACCCCCCTACCCCCCTACCCCCACCCATAATTTTATTAACCTTTATCACTTCCTTACACACTTTATTTCCAAATATAGTCACATTGGTAGTTAAGCCTTCAATGTAGGAATTAGGGCAGGATTTGGGGGAATATAGTCCATTATACATGGTCTTCCCTCTGTACTTGTGACCTAATTTCCTGTTTTTTTAAGGATACTGGTCCTATTGGATTAGGACCCACCCTAAAGATCTCATTTTAATTTAATGTGGTGTACTGGGAGTGAGGACTTCACAGGAGTTTTGAAAGGATACAGTTCAGCACAAAATAGGGAGGTACTATTATTTTCTTGAGGAAGCTGAGGCTCAAAGATCTTGAATAACTTGGCCAAGATCACACAACTAGTAAGATATATAGAACCAGGATTCAGACCCAGGTAGACTGGCCCCAGAGCCTACCTTTTTAATCACCTGGCTGTTCTCCCACTTTTTTCCTCCACCTTGGCACTGTAGTTGTTGGGATGTGCCATGCATTAT
The DNA here is from genome assembly GCA_028627145.1 of Eidolon dupreanum. Taxonomy (NCBI): domain Eukaryota; kingdom Metazoa; phylum Chordata; class Mammalia; order Chiroptera; family Pteropodidae; genus Eidolon; species Eidolon dupreanum. Next base: position 51,142,773 of record CM053515.1, on the reverse strand, counting down.
TTAACTGATCCTGTGTTGAGCATATGGATTTTCACTTTTTTTTTTCCTGTTAGACAATGTTGCATTGAATGTGCTTTTACAGGGGTCACTGCACACCTCTGAAAATAATTGCTATTTTATAATGCCTAGAAATCAATTTATTCACAGGAATCATTATTAAATTTATATATTTTTACAAAATACCCTCTAAGAAAGTACCTGTTTACTCTTCCAGCAATAGTCAATGAGAGTAATAAGTTTTAGAAAAGAACAAAGGAAAACTGATTTCTGTCATAGGCTACAGATAAATTTGAATTGGGTACTTACTGGAGGTATCTCAGAGTGAAATGAAGACCATTCTTTCTGTTAGATTGCATAAAAATCATATAAAGTGATGTATCTTAATTCATGAATTATATTCTTTTCTTTCTTTTTTTTTTTTTTTTTTCAGAATTTTGATTCTGACATTAGCAGTGTGGGGATAGATGGCTGCTGGCAGGCAGACAGCCAAAGGCTTCTCAATGAAGTGATGGTGGAACACTTCTTTCGACAGGGAATGCTGGATGTGGCCGAGGAGCTCTGTCAGGTAAGTTGTCAACTATGAAAAGATGAAAAAGAAATAAGAGAATTCCTTGGAGTTTTTGAGTCTTCTTCTAGCCATAGATTTGTAGTATTTTAATTATCAGGGCTGACCTCATTTTACTAGGAAATCTTAATTTTAGTTGGTAAAAATTATAATCCTAGAACTTTTTATTCAAGTTATTTCCATATTCCTGCCCCATAACATTGGTCTCAAGTCCTCAATTTTGTCCTTTCATAGGGAAGGTTAGTATAGAAGAAGAAAAGGATAAAGAGATTTATGTTTATTCTTCTGTTCTGGCCCAACTTGTAGAATTTTGTTTTGTCAAATGAATTTCAAGCTAAAATTTACTTTTGTTGAGATAATTTTTCTTTTATTTCTGCTAGACATGAGCCGAGGGATCTCAGAACACTTTACCATTTGCCATCTAATATCGTAATGATAGCAGCTGCCATGTATTGAGTATTTACCACAAGCCAAGCTCTGCCTTTATTCCTTACTTTAGTTTTGGGAGGTAGAAACTACTGCTTCCTTTCTACACATGAGGAATCTGAGGTTTGGAGCAGTAACTTGCCCTAGGTCATACAGGTTCTTAGGGAAGGAACTAGGATTGAGTCACAAATTCATATATCTTCAAATTCTGTTCTGAGCTACCATGTGCTATTATATTTTCTGTTTAAGGATTGTTAGGATTAAATAATTTAAAGCTAGTCTGTAAGCAGAAACTCTAAGCCTCTTCTGTTTTAAACAGATAAATTGTAACTCAGGTCTTTCTCTGTACGCTTATGAGAATTGTATTTTGCCCATATACATTTCCTAAAGTAAATTGTGTCATTTAGGGTTAAGTTTGCTTATAAGTAACAAAGACCCAAAATACCAGTGGCTTAAACAAAAATGAAGTTTATTTCTCTTGAACAGAAATAGGAGATGGTAAGTCTTCCATAGCATATATAGTAGTTATGCTCCATGAAGCTCTTAGGAACCTAGGTTTCGTATAGCTCTGCTATTTCCAAGGTGTCCCCTGTCTTTATGGTCCAGGATACCAGCGAGAACTATATACCTTTTGGTATTCCAAGAAGGGGCAAAAAAGAGTACATGCTAATATTTTATTGACCATAACTTAAATCTTGGCAGTCATACCCAGTTTTATGCTATATGGTTATATGCTCATCTAAAATTTGGGGATTCTATTACTAAGGAAAAGAGAGAAGAATGATAATAGGGCTTGATCATCCATCTGTGCCATAGAAATACATGTTAAAAAGAAATTTTTAATGGATCATTCCACATTTAATTTAGAATGTTTTTATTTATTTACTCTGGTTACTTCTAACAAAATTTTTTTTTTTTTTTAATTCTTTTAGGAATCTGGCCTTTCCGTAGACCCCAGTCAGAAAGAACCATTTGTGGAGTTAAATAGAATATTAGAAGCATTAAAAGTCAGAGTTCTGAGACCTGCTCTGGAGTGAGTTACTGAGTTTATTTTCTTTTGAATACTTTGAGAAAACACTGTATAAAAAAACTTAATTAGAAAACTCATTAGAGATTTTGAGATTTTGAGATAAATATATTTCACCTTCAGAGAATAAAGGAAAAGTTATTTTTTTCAGCTAAGTGAATATGGTGGATGAGTAATATGAGAAATGATTAGAGCTTACTTCATTTATCAGTTGGTCTGAATTCCCATAAGAAAAAGGGTTTACTTTGTTTAGATACATACCATCACTTTAGCATTATAACTGAAGTATTGTTGTTCAGGCAGACTGAGTTTGATATTTATACTTCCATAATGTATTGGGTTCTGTGTTAGTATTCTGAAAAACAGTTTCATTAGTTATTGGAACTAAGTGGTATGTATAAAGAGAGCAAATACTGTTATGATGGAGTTCTATTCTAATTACCATTGTAAAATTTAATGAACTTGTCATTGATAGGAATTATCTTAAATTACTGAGTAACCTATGATAAATATCATCCTAGAGCAGAATCAGCAAAATTTTTTATAAAGAGCCAGGTAGTAAATATTTTAGGATTTGCAATCCACATAAGGTCTCCATTGCATATTCTTTTTTGCTTTTTACAACCTTTAAAATTGTGAAAAACCATCTTGGTCATCTGGCATACAAAATAGGTAGCAAGCTATATTTGGCCCTTGACCATAGTTTGCTGACCCCTGTCCTAGAATTTTCTCATGTGAGGATTACTGGGTTATTTGTTTGAAAAGAAAAGAAAATCTTAAAAAATAAAAGGAAGAAACTGGATGATAGAAACAGTGACACTGTTGTGAGAGCATAGCCTTAAAATCCTGGTATTTTAAAACTGGCAGTTTTTGAGATCATCATTATCAGGAAAAATATATTGGGAAGATCCTTGTTGATTTTTATAAAATGCACATTTTTTTCCTCCACTAACCTCTAACTTATTTAATTTTTATAGGTTAGTTTTCTGTTTCTTATCATTTCTCTTTTTAGAAATTTTTGTAGAGTTCTAAAATCAGCCCAAATGAACAGATAGAGATGGATTATTCCTATGTAAATTTATAAATTCCTGTATAAATTATAAATATGAGGTAGGTTGATACTATATTTTTAAAGATAGATGTCACTTAAACAGTACTTTTCTGTGTGATGCATAGTGCTTTTATAGGTTTTTTTGGTCTGTTTTTCGTGTTTTTTTTTTAAAGCAGATTTTAGATTGCGACACATTTGGAGGATTAAATTCAAGCAAATACCTCTAACACCTTTTAAAGTATGGCAAACACTTCTATTTTTATATTTCATATAGATTAAACATCTTTAAAGGGGAGTGAGGGAGCCTAAATAAAAGTATAATGGGTTTCCCAGTTGTTTCATAGTGATTTGGAAATAATATTTGAATTATTCAAGGTAGTATCCATTTATCCATTAACTTTTCAGGTTTTTCATTGAATTTTATTGAATTCTTACTATATACCAGAGACTGTGATGAGTATTTGGACCACCTCAGCACTCAAAGTACTCTAGGCTTTTTCCTTTTGAAATGAAGGAAATTTATAAGACCGTTTTAGCTTTGTTGCTTTTCTGTAAGATCCAAATTTCTTAATGATAAATATATCATACATGTCAATTATTTCTGTAAAGATTTTCTGTTATTTGTACCCTCAAGCAGTACATTTCAGGCAAAGGGAGGTTATCTTTTATCCAATTGGTAGTTAACAGTGGAAATTATTATACAGTAAAAATTTTCTCATTTTACTTTTCTGGGATTATTGCCATGTTAAATATCAGCATAAGGAATTAATGGTAATTATGGTTTTTAGTACTTATTATGTGCCTAACATTGTTCTAAACACTTTACATGTATTAACATGTATTTTAACATACAGTATTTTAACATGTATGTTTTACCATGTATTTTACATGTATTAATTTATAGCCTTTGTAATAATGCTATGAAGTAAATATTCATTTTATGAGGAGGAATTGAGGCCTGGAAGATGCTCCATGAAAAAGGATATGGAATCAAAGGGTTATGTGAGAAATGTTTCACATATTTCCTTAATACTCTCCTCTTAGAGATTTACTTTAGCATGTCGATGGACCATCAGCAATCCTACAGTAAAGAAACTCATTAACCTTTGTAAAACTTAGTGTTTTCTATGCACATTTGACCAAAGAATCCTTGTCCCCACCCCACTCTCATAGCACAAAATTCGAGTTCTATAGAATATCCAAATTTAAGAGAAATGATAGTTTAATAGACATCCCAATTCAACAATTCAAACTTTCTCAATTCTTGCCTATTACTAGTGAATGCAAGCACATATTTTCAGCATCTTTTATGGGCAAGCTATCGAAAATACACTCTTTTCAACTTGTAGAAAAAGTTGAAAAATGTAGAACATAGGTTTGGGAGTTTCTAATTTAGATACAAGGGGGAAAAGAATCTTTCAGTTGTGTGGCATCTTCTGTTTGTGCATCTGGAAGGAAGCATGAAACCATCCATGAGGGGAAAGAGGGAGGTGAGAGGCTACACCATTTCCTCTAGGCAGCCTAGGCAATTGAGGAGACAGATGCCAGTCAAAAAAAAATTGATCTGAACAAAGGCCATGGGAGGACTACATGAGAAAGAAGTCTGGAGAGTATTAGCTTGTAACTGCACATGATGAGACAATGGAAAGAGGGCAGAAAAGAATGATGATGTGGCAGAAGAACAGCTACTTATATATACAGATCTAGTCATGGCCATGCCTATTCCTTGTTCCTGCTCTTATGTTTCTGAGTTTGTATACAGATTTTTCTCTTCATCCAGATTATTTAATCTGTTTTTTTAAATTTCTCTTAGCACCTAGCATAGTTTTTATTTCATAGTAGGCATTCAGTAAATGCTGGACTAATTTGAAGGAGAACTTTGAACAAGCAGGACCTCTTTCATATGGCAGATAGAAGCAAAACCAAAATAACTATAGATGCTCCTCAACTTTCAGTAGAGTTACATCCCAATAAACTCATCATAAGTTGAAATGTTGTAAATCGAAAATGCATTTAATACCCCTGATATACCAAACATCATAGCTTAGCCTTGCCTACCTTAAAACATACTTAGAACACTTACATTTCGACAATCTACAGTTGGGCAAAATCATCTCGCTTGCCGCTGCCAGCATCACGAGAGAGTATTATACCACATGTTGCTAGCCCAGAAAAGATCAAAATTCAAGAATCAAAGTATAGTTTTTACTGAATGCAGATCACTTTTGCACCATCATAAAGTGGAAAAAAAAAATCTGAATTCAGACCATCGTAAGTCAGAGATCGTTTGTGGTATTAGCGAGAGAAGAACAGTAATTTAATACAAAGAGATGGATAAATATTAGAAAAATAGAAACTGATCTTGGAACTTGTGCCAGCATTTTGAAAGAAAGTGCTTGCCTTTAGGGGAAGCCACTTGGTTGCTTTTCTAAAGGTGCTTCAAAGAGTAATATTACATTGATGGATTTGCCACAGTCCAGGACCTGACTTTCAGCCTTGCATATTTAGGGAACCTTGTGTTTTTAACACCCAGAGCAGGCCCAGGGGCCTCATAGCACTTTAGAATTTGCAGAGCCTTAGTACAATGCCATAAGGGAACAGAATGGTTATAAGAAAGAGAGCAGTTACAGAATTTTTTTGCAGAAGAGAGAAAAAAATATTAGCTTAGACCACAGAAAGGTGTTAGATTGAACAGACCATGAACATTTGAGGCAGACTATTGAAATAGAGAGGTCTCCATCTCCAAGCCTAGTGTAGATAAGGCTAGAAATAAAACAAACAAACAAAACCACAGTGGGATGAATTGCCATTGTGGTTTCTTGGTGTTGTGATTGAATGGTAGTTCTAAGGAGAAGAAAATGCTTCTCTTTAGTATCTTGTAGTATCAGTGAATAAAACCCAGTTTATAAGCAAGGAAAGAAAGATCTTAGAAAATGAAAATGAAGAAAGCAAGCCAAAGTGTCTGATCATAGAGCCTTGACTACTGTGGAAATCAGAATGACTATGATTAAACAGTTTCTGGTGTCTTGGTTTTCTGTAGGTGGGCAGTCTTTCATTTTTTAATAGCTGCATAGAACCGGAGAAGACAGGTTCTGATAGATATACCATTGGATAAAAGGAATCAAGATTTGAATAAGTTGGATTTTTTTCACAGAGTTTAAGTTTTTTCTGTTGTTGTTTTGTTAGGGTTCTTAATTCTGAAAAGCCAGAAGTGATGAGTTGAGGGATACATTTTTAACTCACTGTGCCTGTGCACTAAGTCTGGTGGAGAAAGAGCTACTCTGTTAAAAAGAAGCTAATTGAAAATGGAAATACGTGCCTGATGGAAAGGATGCAGAAGAGAACACAACACAATGGGATATAAAGGCCAAAAGGGAAAAAATATTTGGGTGATAATATCATTTTTTATTGTCTGTTTTATGTTCGTTGCTGGCAAAGTTTACATGAAGTTCTAAGGCAGTAGGTATTCCTCAGGAGGAAGAATAGACATAGCCGTCCTTTATCTGGATATATGCTCACCAAGAAATTGAGTGGGCAAGCCATAACTACAGATATATTGAGAATCTTTGTAAAAAGAAAGGGCAAATTGAAAAAAGCTATAAGATCAGGAGGGGGAGCTAAGAGGAAAAACTGGCATTTACGCTTGTAAAATACTAAGCTATTATTATGTAAAGTTGGAAGTGTGTATGTTGTGTGTTTAAGTAGATTCTACATGTGTAATACAACAGTTTGTATGGTTTCTTAAATACCATGTTAAGAAGGGTAAAGATTCACATCAGTTCTGAGGTGAGTAAAATCTTAATAGATTTAGTGATGAACTCAACCCATATCTGAGAAATTACCATTTGAAAATACCTCAGAAATAAAATTTTAACAGAAAGCAAAGTTATAGGGTTCTTAAATAACATTTTTGACTAAACTTTGATTTTTGTTTCTTTTGCCATTCTCTCAATTTTTTAAGCACCTGATTCGGTCACCAATAATGTTCATCCAAGTCCACACCTATGGAGTAAATAAGTGTCACCTATTTTAGTGAACTTCAACTTTTACCTCCCAGAATATAGGCCAGCCCTAAAGGAGACTAGAAAAAGATATTCAGAAGCCTTTAAAAGTATTGTGAAAGGTCATAGTGGAGTATTTTTTACAGCTTTATTGAAATATAATAGACAATTACTTGCTCGTATTTAGAGTGTACAATTCAATGAGTTTTTTCAGCTATAGTCGGCATACAATAATATATTAGTTCTAGTTGTACACTATGGTGATTATAAATCTATATAACTCACAAATTGATCACCCCATTAAATCTAGTACTCCTCTTCCCCTTAGATATTTATTACAACATTGTTGACCACACTTATGCTGTACTTTATATATCCATGATTATTTTGTAACTATCCATTTGTACTTCTTAATCCCTTTGCCCTTTTTCACTGTCTCTCCCAACCCTCCTCCCATTTAGTAGCCCTCAAAATGGTCTCTGTATCCGAGTCTGTCTCCATTGTTGTTATTTTGTTCTTTAGATTCCACATGTACATGAAATCACTTCATTCAGTGTAATACCCTCTAGGTCCATCATGCAATATCTTTTTCCATCCCCTTACTTTTAGTCTGTGTGTGCCTTTTACTCTAAAGTGAATTTTTCGTAGGCAGCATATTTAAGGGTCTTGTTTTCTTATCCATTCAGCCACCCTATCTTTTGGTTGGAGCACTTAATTCTTTTCCATTTGTGCTACTCGTTGATAGGTATGTAGTTATTACCATTCTATATTCATGTTTTTGGTACATGTTTTTTCTTATTCTTAAAGAAGTCCCTCCAACATTTCCTGTAAAACTGTTGGTGATGAACTTGGTGGTGATGAACTCCTTTAGCTTTTTTTTTCTTTCCCCTTTGTCTGAGAAGCTCTTTATCTGTCTTTCAACTCTAAATGATAGCTTTGCTGGGTAGAGTAATATTGGTTGTAGGTCCTGAGTTGTCATTGCTTTGAGTATTTTGTGGTAAGCCCTTCTGTGCTGCAAAGTTTCTGTTGAGAAATCAGCTGCTAGTCTTATGGATGCTCTTTTGTAGGTAACTAACCGCTTTACTCTTGCTGCTTTTAAGATTCTTTCTTTGTATTTAACATTTTAATTATGACCTGTCTTGCTGTGGGCCTCTTTGGATTCATCTTTTTTGAGACTCTGAGCTTCCTGGGGTTGTACGTCTGTTTCCTTCACCAGGCTAAGAAAGTTTTCTATCATTATTTCTTCAGATAGGTTTTCAACTTCTTTCTCTCTTCTTCAAGTACCCCTATGATATGGTTGTTGTTAAATTTATATTCGTCCCATAGGCTCCTTAAATTATTTTTGGATTCTTTTTCCTTGCTGTTCTCATTGGGTGTCCTCCACTACCCTATCCTTTATATCGGTGATTCAATCCTCCCCTTCTTCTACTCTGTTGATTCCCTCTAATATACTCTTCATCTCAGATATTGTATTCTTCATTTCTGACTGGTGGTTCCATTTTATCATTTCCATTTTCATTTTTATGTTTTTTTAAATCTCTTTATTAAAGTTCTCACTGAGTTCATCTAACTTCTCCTAAATTCATTGAGTATCCTTATAACTAGTGTTTTGAACTCTGCATCTGGTAGATTACTTGACCCCATTTTTCCTGGAGCTCTGTTCTGTTCTTTCATATGGTTTCTGCTTCTTTGTCTCCCCATTTTGGCTCCCTTTCTGTGTCTCTTTCTATGTACTAAACAGAACTCCTAAGTCTCCTGGTCTTATTAGCGTGGCTTTGTGTAGTAGGTTCCACTGGCACAGTCCTGAGTGAGAGGGATTCACCTGCAGGCCAAGTTAAGCCCCAACCTGTGCCCTTTTCAGGATCACCTGGTAAGAGTCAGCAGCAGTCCACAGGGGCTGTGCTTATAGTTGCTTCAAGAGGCCACGTCAGAATCCAAGGCCAGCTGCTACCATTTGGGTATTGGAGCTGCTCAGCAAAAGGCACAGGACTCACTGAGGACACAACTGGATGTGGCTTTGGTGGGTCCATGGATTGGAGGCAGTTTCAGGGAATCTTCTAGGTGGAAGATTCTCTTATCATTTGCTGTGTCTGCACACTGGGAATGGGGAGTGTTCAACCGAGGAGCAATGGATACCACTAGCACTTCTGCCTGGGAGAAAGCCTTGCTTCCAGCCCATGCTCCAACAACTCAATGTCCCCCTGTAAGTCCCTGGTGCCCCTGAGCAGATGACCTCAGCACTGGTGCTCAGAGCAAGTGAGTCTGTCACCGCGAAAAGTCCACTCATGGACACAGCCCTTTAAGAGGTGTCTGCAACTGCCAGCCTCTGTCCCTCTCAGCTACTCAGGACTGGGCAGCATTGTATTTTTATCCCCTCCTACGTCCTAATCATTGCAGGGTGATTTTTTATTTCTCTCCTAGTTGTAGGGCTTCTGTTCATCTGGACCTCAGGCGACTCTGCTTGCTGTTTGCTCCGTGTTTTTGTCACAACTTTAATGAGGTCGCAAGAAGGGATGAACAAAGCCTCTATCATCTACGCCATTTTGCCTGGTCTCTGCAAGAGGCATTTTTATTTCATTATTACCAGAAATAGACAACAACAAAGATTGGTGAAATTGTGAGAGGAGAGAGAGAAGAAGACTAATTTAGTCAGGTTTTTGGAAGAGGACAGCTAACTCCAAAGATGGAATCTTGTTTTGATTATTTTTTGGAATAATATAGATATTCTAAATATGGGGCTAACAATGTGCCAAGTCTTTACAGAGACCCAAGAATTAGGATAATTAATGCTTGATTTTTCTGTGGGACAGTTGTATAAATGTGGGTTGCTTCTAAGTAAGTAGTTTCGTTTTGGGGTGTTTTTATGGAAGAGGCCCAAAAGGTCTGGAGGATCCAGTGGCAGTGAACAGTGATGATCGTGACATTGGTGACTTTACTGGGTGTCATTTTTTTTGTCTACAGTGCTTCTCTAAACAAGGAATGGTTCCAAAGCTGACAGTACTCTCATAGCCTTAGATTAGGGAGTAGAATTTATTTCTAAAAGTCACAGTAAAGTTCTAACTTAACTGAATGTTTAGTTAGCTTACTGGTTGTAGTATAGTGGTGGTTTTTTTATTTTAAAATTAAAAATCAAACGTTTTCTGTTAGAAATGCCATTATCCAGAATACAGAACTCTGTACCCTAATATGTCTGGTTTTTTTCCTCTCTGGCCATATTCTTCTACTGCTTTGTAAGACAGTGGGTTAAGTTTGATGCTGATTATATTTTTGTGCCTTTGTAGTTCTGTGTGCTTGGTAGGTTTTGGATTTGGTTTTTATGAGGTTAATTAAGGCAGTGACTATCTTCTATCCTTATTTCTGCTCCATAAATCAAATACCCTTAAGAGACCAGAAACTCCTACCAAATACATTGTGCGATGAGCCATCTGAGAAGTTCAGATAAGGAATATCTAAAGTTCAGTGCATGGAGCGATTATTAGGAAAATCGTAGACAATGTGGTAATTGAACCTGGGCCTTGACTTTTTCAACTCTATTCTCAGCTACTCAATTTGTGTTTGTACTGTTGCAAAAATTAACTAGCACCTATGTTAGGAGAAAGTCTTCTAATTTCATAGCGGGAACAAGCAAATCTTCTATCTGGACCGGCTTTAGTTCACCTGGACACATCACTATTGATGGTCATGTTAGTTGCTAGATCAAAATATTTGAATATGTTTGCATGTTTTTCTTGGCCTATACCTTTCTCTACCTCTGTTCTATTCTCAGTGGGCCTATTTTCCTCCTTTAATTCTTCATATCACATAACAAATACCTTTAATTTATCCTGTTGGCCAGCCACTGCTTTTTTCACCTAGTGGCGGCATAATTTCCCCTCCTGGCATAAACTCTTGGGTTTTCCAGCTGAACCTTTCCTCATCCAAAAAAAAAAAAAAAAGACGAAGAGTGGAGGAGCAGAAATTTTGGTGAAAAATAGAAAACTGATCTCCTTTTCTTTCTTATTCTTCGAGTTTCATGAAAATAGACCATGGACACCCTGACTTGCTCACTTCCTCAAATTTATGTTTTTCCTTGTACCACTGTGAGCCTTCCTTGTCTTGATAAAGTAACCTCTTGCCTCTAAGATCCCTGTGTTCTCTTCTTTTGAATCTCTGGGCAGTCCTCTCTGCGCAATTCCAATATGCCCAAATTTCATTTACCAAAGTTTAGTTAACACCAGTTCCCCAATGACACAGTTGAAATTTCAGTTACCATGATACATTAATTGTGAATAATTACATAAAATACAAACTTCTCTGTGCCAACTCTTCAGTCCACACATTACAACATAAATAATAGTTGTGCGTCATGATCACATCACTTCTTTCAAAGTCTGTCAGTGGTTGGTCCCTGTGTATCACTCATTCACCCTCAGACGGCAAGTATATAGTTGCATTGGCACCTCATCTCCCCATGATAAACCCATGTGACTTATTACTGAAATGGAATAATTGAAAGAGAGGGACTTGATCAGCAGAGTTGAATTGCTAGAAGTGTAACTGGGTATGATTAAAAGACTTGAACATGATGACAGCAAAGTGAAGCTAGAATGAGACCTAGGCCTACATGAAACTATGATACAAAGCATACTGAAAAAGTTTTATGAATGTGAAAACCAAGTAAAGTTGCTTCAGCATCCTTAATTTAAATTGCACTGGGAACACAAAGCTCCTTATGGTTTAAATGATGGAATGTGTACTTGTACTTTGGATTGAAGACAAAAAAAAAAATCATCAGTTTGGCCAGCGTTCAGGCCAAAATGTTGATGAAGTTGCCTCACTGAAATAAAACAGTAATTATAAGGAGATTGAAGAACTCTCCTGCCAATAAAAAGTGGTTTCATCACTTCAAAAGTCATCATGAATTAACTAATGTTGAATTATCTGCGGGGGCTGCTAGTGTGGGTAAGAATGCTGCTGTGAAATTTGTACCCAGATCCAAAGATTAGTTAAGGAGGATGTTCTGATGATTGTCATGGAAGGCAACCCCATCAGGAACTTATACAACAAAAGATGTAGGATCATGAAGTTGTCATAAAGGAGGTAAAGCTATATGAACTTTCTTATTAGGAGGCAACACATAGTGACTTTAAAAGCTATGCTTATCTGGCCAGTTAAATGTAGCCAAGGAATTGAGGTCAAGAAATTACAAATGGTGATTGCCTAGGTACAGTCCTGGGAGTATGAGGGAGAGGTCCTATCAGGCAAGGATTTCACCTTAATGTTTAAATGTGCTTACATGTTTGGGGGATAAAAATGGGAAATAGCATCCTTAATTTAGAAAATGACATTTTCCAGGGAGGGAAAAGCTTAGAAATAGTTATTCTAATCCCTCGCCTTGTGATATTTAGGCTTAGTGTAATATTCAGAAGTGAAATGAATATAACATTGTTTCAGAATGGAATGACAAAATATATGACTAAGAAACACATGAAAACTTGTATTCTATGAATCCGAGAATTTGCATTCTCCCTGTACTTTCTCAGCTCCTTTTTGTAATGGGTATCATTTACTTTTCTAAAAATTTCTTGGTGGATGGGGGGAATAGGAATTTGCAATGCCAATTTTTTATGATTATTAGCCTTTTTTATAACAAATTAGAAATGTATAAAAATAAATTCAAGTAGTATATTAAGGAATTGTCTAAATAAACGCCTCTCCAAGTTAAAAGAAAATGGGGCATATATGTTTAAAGCTTGAAAAGCTTGGATTACTTTTCAGAAATATAATTTGCAATTACTGTTAGCTTTTTGATGAAAAAGGGAAATAAAGTTTTGTTTACTTTAGCATTACCTTAAAAATTTATTACCTTTTTAAATGTAAAAGTAATATGTTTTTATTATAGAAAACTTGGGAAACATAGGACACACAGACTATTTTAAAAATCACTGTCACCTGGATTGCTGTTAGCTACTGTTCGTTGGTGTATCCTCCTGGTTGTTTAAGTCCGCTGGTACTCCTCCAGTAGTTGCTGTTCTGATTAATCATAGCCCATGCTGTAGTGGCTAATAAGTAATGCATGAAGTCCAACTTTCTGGGAGTTATTACTGTTAAAAATTTTGGTGACCAGAGTTACTTTTTTCTATATATCACACCTTCCCCCCATCCCCCTGCTCTTTAACATTATATCATGAACATTTGCCTATGACAATGAAATAGATTGTTTTCTTTTGTAAATCGCCCACTTGTAGACTTTGCCCTTTTTCTGCTGGATTTCATCGTTTACTAAAATTTGTAGCTACTCTGTTAACTCTCTTCTTTGACTTTAGAAACTTTTATGCATATGCCGCATATCAAAAGCGGGAAAAAAGGTTTCTTGCCTCTTTTATCTGTTAGTAGGAAAACATACTCAAGCTTTTATGAGTGAGAGGGGGTGGGATAAATTTAAGGTAAATGACCTGATTTAAATGTACTCCTTGGATTTGGAAGTCAGCAAGGTAACTGATAGACTAGAGACTGCCAGAAGCACAGTACTTTTGATACTGACGATTGGTGCTGGGCAGTCGCAAAAGATAGCTGCTGAAAGTACCTTGTTGGTATTAGAGGATTTATCAGACCTGATGCTGCAGCTTGACCGCATTCATCTTAGTGCCAGGCAAGGATCCAAGGCTTACTTAAATATAAATATTCCCAAGATCTGGGTAGTTGATGTTTTTAAAAATCATTTTGATTTTGAGGTCAGAGAAGCTTCATGATTTGACTCAAAATATGGATGCGTCAACAAGCTAAAGAATATATATGCATGTGCAGCCCTTTTCTGGAAGGATAGGATCCAGTGAAAGTGTAACTCTGTAAAGTCTAATTTCAGTCAGCTGATTCATTGTGAATAATTTGGAGCATTTTGCTCTTACAGTTGTAGTTACTCAGACTTTTATTCACACCTAGTTCAGATTTCAGTGGTCCTGGCAAATTGGGTTAGGTAGGGAATATTTGTCCAACTAAAGGTCAGATTAAAGAATGTGATAGTAACAGCTTTTACATCTTAATATGTTTAGAGAAATAAAATAATGCTTCTTACCACTTGATTGCAAAATTGAATTTAACAGCTGGCTAGTGTTCTTTTCTACTTTAGTGCTCACCTGAACTGGTAGTCTCAGTTTAAGATTGTTTATTCCAACTGTGTACCATAGAGGCCCGAGTCACTGTACTTTGGATTATTCGAAACTGACAGGAAAAATGACTTTAAGAAATGTGAAAACATTGTTTTTTCCTCTCGTTAGCACTATGTTTGTATAAATCTTTTTGGCATAGTGTGATACAACATAGGATGTTTATGTAGCTTTATCTGCCTGATTAGTCTGAAAGCACCTTGAGGGTACATACCCGTGTTTACTGTTTTTAATGACATGCATAGCACAACATCTTGCACTTAACAAAAGTTTGAAGATAGATGTTCCCCCTTCAGAATCTTGTGATTCATTTATAAACATGTCAGTTTAACAAAAGAGTAGTGGTTCTAGGCAGTGGAGTAGTGAGTCTCATTGCTGACACTTGCTTCAAAGTATGGCCTTGTACAATTCTAGATATGTCATGTGCTCATCAGAGTCAATCTTGTCTTAGTGTAAAACACCTTACTAAATATGTAATTGTCATTTAACATACTTTTTCTTTTTCTCCACTGGCTGAAAAGCCTCTTTAGGTTAATTGTTATAATTTACTTTATTTATAAAAGTTTCTGGGCTCAGGGAGTGATGTTACCACTGACTCCCACAAGATGGCAGCCCAAACCCTTTTTTCATGTTGTTAGATTTCAGTTTTTAACACACCTTGCCTGTGCTCTTAACTATTGTTAAAATCTTTTTTGCTTTTTCTTTAGATGGGCGGTATCGAACCGAGAAATGCTTATAGCCCAGAACAGCTCCTTGGAATTTAAGCTACACAGACTATATTTTATTAGCTTATTAATGGGTGGAACTACAAATCAGCGAGAGGCATTACAATATGCCAAAAATTTTCAGCCATTTGCCCTAAATCATCAAAAAGGTAAGTCTGGAGTCAGATGTTTTTATGTTTAGAATAGGCCTATAGTCACCACTGGAATTTAAGTTTATCTTAACTAGATCTAGTACATATTTGCTAATAAACTAAAACAATTATAGATCATAATCACAGCAAAAGCTTTGACTGGCTCTGGAACAAAAATAAAATATTGAAGACTCATGAGTGAAAAGTCAGAAAGAGACATTGCATTTTTTGTGATTCTGTATTAAACTAGAGGAGACATGAGAAAGAATGATATACTGGCTCCCTCTGGTCCTCTTTTTCCCCAGTGCTGCTGCTATGAAAGAACAAAGTGTTTCAGGGTGCATCAGGTTGACAGCAGTTAACCCTAAGTGTCAGTGTATGAGTACTGGCTAGTTCTGCACCCAAAGATATGTGATGGCTCCATTTATAGCATAATTGCTACTCCTCAAGATAATGGTGATTTTACTGTGCTATATATAAGAATAAAATAACTGCAAGTTCAATATTTAGTGCTTTCCTTTTTTTCTCTTTCTCTATACTGTTTTGTTTTGTTTTGTTTTTAATTTAGAGTGAAGGGAGAAACCAAGCTTAAGGACCAGAATTTTAGAAGACATTGTTAATAAATTATTTTAGGCTGTGTCAGTTGGGGGTATCTCACCTTCCTCAGCTTATTACCTGCAAGCCAGCTCTGTTTCAGGTGTAATCATTCACACCTCCAAGTCGCTGCTGCTTTTGTTTTAGACATTCAGGTTTTGATGGGAAGCCTCGTGTACCTGAGACAAGGGATTGAGAACTCACCATATGTTCACCTGCTTGATGCAAACCAGTGGGCTGACATCTGTGACATCTTTACACGGGATGCCTGTGCCCTCCTGGGGCTCTCTGTGGAGTCCCCTCTCAGTGTCAGGTATGGAAATTTGTCCTCTCTGTTACTGAAATATGTACCAGATTGGTCAGTTCTTCATAATGGTGTCTAGGTCTTGATGTTTAAAGCCAAGAGAATGTTAATCTTTCTGAAGAAGAATGCAGTTAGTATTTCAAAAGATTGTCACAATTGACAGTGACAGTTTTAGAGCAGTGGTTCTCAAAGTGTAGTCTGTGAACCTCTGGAGGTCTCTGAGAGCCTTTTCCACTGTACTGACATTTGCACAGATGGTGCAGAAACAATGGTGGGTTCAAGTGCTTGAGCATTAGCACAGATTGGGACAGTGGACTCAAAATCCAGTGTTCTTCATCACCACACACTTGCAGTTTAAGACATGCTAGTTTTACTCAAGGATGTTCTTGACAAAACATTAAAAATGATTAGTTTTATTTTAAATCTTGACATTTGAGTACACATCTTTTTAATATTTTGTGTCACAGAATAGGAAGTTCACATAAAAGACTTCAGTTTCGTGCTAAAGTATGATTGTCTCCAGAAAAAGCACCTGTATGTTGTTTAAGAGCTAATAAATTGGTTGCTTTTTTCATAGAACACAGTGTTTACTTGAAAGAATCACTGAAAGACAAACTGTAGTTATTTACACTCAGGTTTTTTCAAATGAACAAAGCCTGCCACATCAAGAAAAACAACTGACAGTATCTTTTGCCATAATGATAAAATTCAAGATTTTAAGCTAAAGTCGAACTTTTGGAAAACTTTTATGGCCACTGTGAGCTTGACAGAGTCCCCAGGACTTAAAGACTTTTCTGATGAGATTGGATGTGATAATTAATGAATTTGATTTTTTGATATCATAAGATATGTGTTAACACTTTTTGAAGATCTTAATTCATTATGATCTCACTAAATCATGCTTCAGTAAAAGATTCAAAGTACAAGACAGACCACTGGCTTTTAATGTAGCAGGGCACAAGAAATTCAGTGGTAGGGATTCAGATTCCACTGTACAACTAACCTTTAAGAAACTACTACTTGTTGAGTTTTGGTGTGGCATTAAAGAATATCACAATTATCTGAAAAGGCAATTAAATTACTACATATCTCTATGAGGCTGCATCATTTACTTCAACCAAAAGAACACATTGCTACAGATTGAATGCAGAGGAAAATTTTAAGAATTCAGCTGTCTTCTATTAAGCCAAGCATTAAAGAGATTTGTAAAAATGTAAAGCAGTGCTACTCTTCTCACAAAGTTACTTTTGGTTTAGAAAATATGGGGGTCTTGATAAGAATGTTATTTATGATAACGTAATATTTTATTATTTTTAAATGAATCAATATTTTTAAAGTTTCTTGGTTTTAATTTCTAATATAATAAAGTATGATAGATATAACCCACAAAAACAGTTGCCCTTTGATATCCCTAATATTTAAGCATGTAAAGGAGTCCTGAAACCAAAAAGTTGTAACTCTTTTAAGAAGATAACTTTTTTAGCTCTTCTTTTCATTTAATTCCTCAAGTGTTTTGAATCTCTTCTCTGCTCCAGGCAGTGTGTAGGATATGAAGACAAATAAGGTACAGTCTGCATCCCACAGGGTATTCCATCTGCGAATAGAAGACTCGCATGCATTTAACTATAATGAATGACCAGGCTGCAGGTCAGCTTCTCTGGGGAACAGACTCTGAAATGGATGGAGATTGACATGAAATTTATTGGGATCCACCCCGATGGGGGAATGAAAGTAGCAGGATTAGGCAGAGGGAGCTGGAATGTGATGCTGTCTCACCAAAGACCTCAGGCCATCCCTGAGGAGCTCTTGGAGCTATAATGAGCCTGTGGAGTTGCCCCAAATTGGGACAGCAGGGCTAGACTTTTGTATCTCTGTGGAGCATTCATCAAATGTGACCCTCATCAGGTGGCTTTCTTTAGCGCGGGGCAGTCCTGAAGAGGGATTCAGCTGAGGGTTGACTGCTCGTGCTTCTAGATCTGAGTACTTGTGCCCTTGACAGTGGTGAATCCCAGTCTAGGAGGAACTGTGCAATGTCAGAATGTCATTAATGAATGGTATGCAGAGTCCATTAAATCTGGTGGGTTTATATAATTTAAAACTTATTTGTGTGTGTGTACTAATTTAGCAGAGCAAAGAGCTCTGTGCCTAGTGTCCTGGGCCCCCACACACAGTCTGGAGGAATCAGTATTCATAGGACCAAGCTGTCTGACACTGGCCTGATACTGGCATTGACATTTCCTCTTCTGTTCTCCCAGTTTCTCTGCAGGGTGTGTGGCGCTGCCAGCTTTAATTAATATTAAAGCTGTGATTGAGCAAAGGCAGTGCACTGGAGTTTGGAACCAGAAAGATGAATTACCTGTGAGTTCCATTTTTCTATTGGTTATTTATCTTTCTTGCTATTAGAAGAATGTGCATGTTAAGGGTTTAAAATGTCAGTCTTGCCTTTTAACTGGGGAACATTATTGTAGCTCTTTGATAGGGCTTCTTTTATGTATGTGGTGACATGATTAAATAATAGAAATGGGGAGTGAGTACAAATTGGAGACACTAGAGGAGCCTTTTTAAAATTTTGACTTTGGTAATGAAAGCTAATGAAGACATCAGAAGTGGGGAGGGTGGGGTATACTGTAGCATGTGGTGTGTTCTGCGTTGTAGTTGACAAACCACTCTTATACGATTTTTTTAAAATATAAAAACAGTGAATCAATTTGATTGGATTTAGTTCTATCATAAGCATTAATATTTATGAGATCATGGGTTTGTGCTGGTTATATTTTTCTAATACTAATTATATAAGTACATAGTTATTGAAGTCAAGTTTTGCTACCATGGTAGGGATGAAGGTCACTGTAGCAGTTTCTACCAGGCCTCTGACAATAGGCACTGTCACTTTGGGAATTATTCCTGCATGGTTGTATCATAGACCATAAAGGGCTAAAATGTGACATGCATTTGGCTTTTGCTTCTTTTCTGCCACATCTGTGCACAGCTTTATCTGCCCTTACTTGTTCCTCCAGCTGGTAACTGACTGTTGGCTGCTCCAGCTTCTCTTCAGAGATCTGGTTTGATTCAAAGCACAGGTGCACCCCCAGTCTTGAGTGTGGTCGGGACACAAGCAGCAAGCATCCCTGCTTGGTTGCTGCTCATTTGAGCTTTGCTGAGGCTGGTACCTACAAGAATCTGGCAGTTTCCCAAGTTAATGTTGTTAGCATCTCTGACACTTGTGCACTAACTGACATCTTAATTCACCTGAGGTTTGTGTGTCAGGTAATAAAAGCAATCGGAAGTGATAATCTGGCCATTTTTTCTCAGGATTATTCTGTTACCACTTGTCAGCTTTCTTCAAAGAGTCTAGGTGTAGATTTTTATATTGATAGCCATTTTAGATTTCGAAGGAAAAAACTGCTATGCTGGGTGATTTCATAGCTTTTGTTTGTTTTGTTCACTGCAAAGAGAAATAACTGATGTAAGTGCTGTGTCCTCTGATGTACAAATTGTGAAAGGTTCTGCTGAACTTTAGCTTAAAACCTCGTTTTAGGTGGTTTCTCTGGACTTACACACAAAGCATGGAAAACTCAGATCTGGAGTTCGCACAGAAGTAAACCATGTTTAGCTTGCCTTTAAAGGAATTACTGAATTTTATCACCTAGCTAAGTGTGCTAAAAAGCACTCAGGATTTCTGATGGGTTTTGCTGTTAGATATAATTCGACGAACTTTCAAGACTGTTTGACTTTTAGAGCATTGTTTTGCTTTTTACTCTTAACTCTTAGGCATCAGAATTAGGTTTGAAAGTAGTATTATAAATAATTTTGAAGGTTAATTTAGAATTATAAAGTAATATTTCAATTCCTTGAGTTAGAAGAGTACTGTAAAAATATATTCAGATGAATAGATTTGATAAATACTCTTTGCTGTACAGTGCATACTAATATGATGGTGTTCTGAGATATAACTTGGACCCTTTTTACATTTTTAATAGATCGAAGTGGACCTTGGTAAAAAGTGCTGGTATCACTCAATATTTGCCTGTCCCATTCTTCGTCAGCAAACAACAGATAACAATCCACCAATGAAATTGGTCTGTGGTCATATTATATCAAGAGATGCCCTGAATAAAATGTTTAATGGTAGCAAGTAAGTGCCAGACTTTTTAAATGATAGTAAAAAATTTTTTGTAACTTGATGGGAGGATAAGAAGTAATGAGTATAAATAAATGTCACTAAAATTTAGAAATAGATTTTATAACTGTTCATTTGGCATTGTGGTTTCTGATCTTTTGTAAGTCTTTTTAATTTGTGCATGAATTTGGTGATTAGATTTATAAACATGATCTTTAACTCTTTTGGGTAGACAATACAGTGTTGTCCCTCCTTCCTTTTTACACAAATGGTAGCATGTAGCATACTATATACTGTTCTGTCATTTAGTGGCATATCTTGGAGATCTTTTATATTCTACAGAAAGAGCCTTCATTCTCTTTTTAAAGCTGTAGAGTATTCTACTATATGGGAATAATGATCATTTAACCAGTTTCTTATTGGTGAGCATTTAACTTTTGTTATTGTAAAGTGAATTACCCTATCTATATGTGATTTAAAAAAAAATTAGAAAATTGAAATTGCTAATTCAAGGATATATACATGTGTAATTTGTATACATCATGGACCCAACTTAAAACAAAAAAGTTCCAGAAGTCTATTTCTAGCTTAGGCAGCTAGAAAATTTTTCACTGGCGTTTATTTCAGACCCAGTATAGTAAAGTCTTTCCTTTAAGAGGAGGCCCTGGCATGTAACGAAGGTGTTTATGCCCTTCCCAAACCAGGAACCATGCTGGTTTCGTGTGCCCTACTACAAGGCATGTCGGTTGCTCTTGGTAAGCTACATGCCTTGTAGGCTCAGCAGCTGGCATCGAATTTGCTGCACTTGAGTGAATTGTGTGACCAATAGATTTGAAATTCATTTGTAGATAGGTGCAACCTAAACCTTGGAGAAGAAAAATTGAATTTGCTTTTGAAACCCCCAAAGCAGTTTTCAGAACAATTGTCTTTTGTTTACAAAACAGTTTTTACTTATTTCTGCCAAAAAAGGGCCTTTCAGGTTAGGGTCTGCCTTAGATGGTATTTATTTGTGACCCTTCAAAGCTGGTTATATTAAGGGAAAGCACAGTTAACTCTCAAAATACAGACGTGTCTGAGTCTGTGTGTGTCTAATTGTTAAAGACATTTTATTAATTAGATGATATCAAATGCTCATTACTGATCCTGTTCCTTGATTCAATGTTTTTTTTTTTTCTTGTCTTTAGATTAAAATGTCCATATTGTCCAATGGAACAAAGTCCAGGAGATGCCAAACAGATATTTTTCTGAAGAAATGATTTTAGTTTGCAATTTGTAAGTGAAACTGAATTGTGGATTTCAGAAGAGACCGTTCCATTTAATGCAGCTAACCAAGGACTCCCGTGTTTATATAAGCTAATGCTCCAGAAACTTTGCCAACATTTTAGTGCACACACACTGAGGGAGTGCTCCAGATGAATATTATCATAGGGCTTTATTATATTCTTGGTCTTCATTTTTGATCAAGTAAATACACCAGCAGTTGTCATTCAATGCAGGTTTTTGTACTTAATTATATGGTGATTTTTTTACTCTTTAAGAGCAGAAACAGAACTTGACCTCCCTGCCTTGTGTTTAGTATTTCTCCTGCTTTTACTTTTGTCATTTACTTGATAATTGTAAGCTTTGAGAATGTTTGTGAAAAGATTTTATTTTTTGTTATGTATACATAAGTAAATGAAAATTCTTCGGAAAAACTGAATTGTGGCTATAAAACTAATTTGCATTTTTTTTTTTTGCTTAAGGAAGAAAGCTGTGATAGATTCCAAATTTGCTTTTTGATGTTTTTCTCTGCTCCACCTCTCACTGAGAAGTCAGCAGGCCTGCATTTGAGCTCTGCTGGTAGCCTGGCTACCTGTTTAAAATTCCATCATGAATTTAGCAGGTTGGTGTGAGAAGTCTTCCGCTATAACAGTGGAAGGAGTACTATTGTTTCTTTGCTTTTATTGCCAAGAGGTGCTTGTTTTAAAAGTGTGCTCAATAAAATGAAATTCTAAAGTTAGAAGTGTTTTTAAGTTGATATTTGCTCTCTTGGTCTTGGTAGCCATGTTCTCTGAAATTGGCCTTCAGGACTTGGCTGTCTATTGCATTTGTATATCACTGCAGACACAGTGTTGCGTGCGTGTGTGTGTGTATGTATGTGTGTGTGTACACCAGCATCAAACATTGTGCATCTGAAAGGGAAGAAGCATGTTCCAGTCCTAAAATGCAGTTACCAACTCATTACGTTAAATCCTGAAAGTTAGAATCCAGCACATTTTCTGTAGTACAGAATATGTTTTATTGCTGTTTTTGTATTTGAATAGTGTACTGTTCATTGCCTCTCCTGCAGTGTGTATCATCTCATTGACTGTGAATCTGTATATTATTCTAATGGATACACATAATGATCTTTTCTCTTGTGAAGTATATTCATTTAATGCACTAACCAGAAATAGCCATGTGTAAGAGTCTTTCTCTGTATGATGAACTACATGGAAAAAGACTTCTGTGGACATAATTCTGACTTAAACTCATTAAGTTACTTCATTATGAGAAGAATGTTGTATGAAAATCACCAAATATTTTCCAACTTTATTTCATCTGACATGGAAATGAACATCAATATAGGAAAACTTTCATGAGAAAATGAAAAAAGAAGAAAGCACAGAATCAAAGAGACCTTGACACTTCACATTTTAAACTACAGATTGGCTTAGTTTGAGTGGGGAGGGAGAGAACAGTTTTGGTGCTAATTGGAAAATGGCAGCATTTGCAGTAGTGTACCAGCCTGAATGGCTTATCCTGAAATGCTTACTTGGGAGAGCTGGGGTTCGTAAGGTTAGACGGGTACTGCGGAAAGCCCTGCTTGACTGATGTGTCTGGTCAGGCTTATGTTGAGTGCCGCTGTCGGCCACATAGGTTAGTTGGCTGGGAATCATGATTAGCCCCGTTCAGAGTGCTTGCTCTGTTCAGCCTTGGTCTTAGCCTCACGGAAGCTTTTTCCCTGTGTGTCTGCTTTCCTTTGGGAACCCTCTGTAAAGTTTCACCTCTCTCTACTACAGCAGTGAAGGAACAAAGCAGAGAGAAGCTCTTTGGACTCCAAAGGGAAGGTAGAGAATTCAATACAGTACTCTGGTTAAGGATGTAAAACTGGTTTATTACATATTTTTTATTTTGAAATAAACCCAGAGCATCTTTAAAAAAAAAAGAAAAAAAAACCTTTTTCTCATTAGGCCAGATTTAGTTTTATTTACAACTTATTCTCACCTTTCCACCTCAAACACCTATTATAGCATTTAGGTTTTACATAAGGTTTGAACAATATAGATGTTGCTTTAGAGGCTGGTGGTAAATATTTTTGGTGGCTAGTGACTCACATAGTTGTCTCAGGCCACTTTCAAAGACAAAAGCCAGAGCTCTGCTTTGTCCCTCTCCCAGTGTTGGAAATCCTATTGACAGTTTTCTGTGAAGATCATGGAACTTTAAAAGGAACATGCTTTAACTGAAGCATTTGATTATGCAGTTTTCTGTGCAAAGTCCTTGTAGTCCTGGACAGGATTAAGGCCAAAAATTTGAAACTCTTGATCTAACAATTTAATGTGAAAGTTATTTGTTGTGACCTTTAACTAGATGCATGGATTTAAAAGTCATCGGTGACTAAATGTGAAGGAGAGGTGGATTTGAAGAGGCCAGACCTTAACCAAAGATACTGAAATACATGTTGTCTTTCCTGCTCTAGAAACATCTTCACTAATTGTGTCGGGGCCACATCATTGCTGACACGATGGGTATCAGCAGTGTAGGAGGATGTTCATGTTCTGCCTAGAGCTAAAATTTTTTACATTCAGACTAATTATAATTACATTGAAAAGGATTTCAGAGTGGTTTCTTAAATTTCTCTGGGAACCATTTCTGTTTATCAGCCATGGACTGAGCTAAACTACTAAAACCTTACTAGATCCTTAGGTTCTGGTTTAGCCAGAGAATCTGTGCTTTCAAGTACAATCTGAAGTACAGTGGTTAAGGTTGTCTTTAAATCTTTTCTCCTTTTTGTGATCATCAGAGATGCCATTTCTTTTGTTTTAATGGTGGTGATATGAGACTTCCAATGCATAAATGAACGGGTATTGGTGCCTCTTAATTTTAAAAATTTTGAAGAAAAGAGCCACCTCATATTCATAGTATGTCAGTATTTTGTGGGTGTATGAGCATTTAATTGAACATAAGAAAGTTATAAAGTAAATCTTTCGTTTTGATTTTTCTTTGGCAGCCGATGTATACAGAGACACTAAAACCCACACCAAATTATGTGGGGAATGAGGATCCTTTTTTCTCTCCAGGTAGTCCCACAGGTTATGCAGTTTACGTGCAGTATTCTTTATGCTGTGAGTAATTTCCACCTCAGTGGTTTCAGCCTTTGGGATAATAGATACTGCAAAAACCAAGAACTCTTGGTTACCTGCACAACACAAGCCGCTGGTAGACAGCCCTCTGGTTTTCCAGCTCAACCTCTGCTAAGTCAACTGCCAGTCCATCTGGTCAGTTTGCTTAGTCAGAAGACTCAGGTTATTTTCAGGGAAGAAATGGAAGCATAGTTTAGTTAATTTAATTTCATCACTAGGGTGTATAAGGTGAAGACAAACCAAATGCCTTTCATTACTTTACATACACAATCTTTGGTAATACTAGAATGCTGTGGTCTTGAGGGAATGTTAACAAGGAACACATACCTTCAGTACTTCGTAAGCCTGTCCAGCTGTCGCAGGTTTTTTATGATACGGCAGTGTTTACCATAAGCAGGTACAAACTTCATGGACTGTTTATTGAACTATAATTGAATAGATACCAAAAATAGAATGACAAATGTATTTTAGTAACAGATGAGGCAACTAGCTTTAGGGCAAGTTTTCCACTGTTGATTTTACTTCAAGACATAAGGAGAGAAAACAGAGTTTTGTTTTCAAGACGTTTCCCTCTGTAGTTTTAAACTGTAATAAGCATATGCTTCATTTACTTCCAAAGAGGTGGAAGAAGCTGGAGTTGACTTAGAGCACATGCTTTGTTTCCTATTATGGGTGAGGACCTACACTTTTATTTTAGCAATCACTTAACATTCTCCAACAAACATATGTGGGATTCACTAGGATTTAGTGCCTGATCTTTTCTTTTGGGAAAGGGTGAGAGTGAATGTATTGGGGGAGGGAGGGAGGCAGGAGAAAAAAATGGGAGCGTGAGTGAGTGTGCATGTCTTTGAAATTCACTTTTATCCCCACCTGTGTCTAGCAAGAAACAGGTATTTAATGTATTTTGCTCATGACTGCAGTGTGCATGTTTTTTTCCCTCTTCCCATGTTCTCTAAACTTAAAGGATTCATCAAATCATCTTGATCAGATGGCTCAGGATTGTATTTCTTTTGCTTACCCTGTGCTCTTGGGTTCTATAGTATTTCTATAATTATGTAACAAGAATGGTGTTGCACTGTAATCTATTATATAGAGCTATATGTATGGAAAATTTTGATCAGTTTTTTAAGAAATGTATCCTGTTTGCAAAGGCACAATAAAGTTGCATATTATAGACTATAGGCAATAAAGCTAACAATAAACCTGATTTAACACAAACCATATTCTCTGTTCATTTGATTTTGGAAAAAGTTTAGAATATCCAGTAATTCCAGGGATTTCATTTTAGCTTCGAAGTTCTGATATATTAGAGTTTTGGAGAAGTTTAAGAAATGCTTTTGTTAATGTGTTTTCCTATGTCAAATGCATGGCTTCTCCTGTGTGTGTTTTTTAAAATTAAAGAAATGCACATCTTAAAAGTTTTGTAGAACCAGTCTGTATAAGTGTAAAAGAGGTAGGAGGGAGGGTGTAGGGAGGTGCCAGTTGTGAGAAGAGAATATTGCTGAATGTACAGAAAAGAGAATTTGCTAAAAGTCTGCATGTAAAGAACATAAATTCTTTGTCACCAACTCATCCTTTTTCTGCGCTACTTAGTATGAGGAGAAAAGATGGCTCCAGGGCACAGTCCCCAGATTTTACGTAGGTGGTTTCCTTAGTGTTTCCACTAACTCTCCCTGTGGGTGGCCAGGACCCTGCCCTGCTCTCTGACCAGAGTGATAGTGTATTACTAGGAAGAGGAGCCCAAATTCCCTCTACCCACGTTGCCGGTGGAGTGGGGCTAACACTCAGCATGGCCAGGGAGGAACAGAGGGTGAGTTGTCTCTCCTACTCAGTGACAAGATAAGGTAATAGACTAAGAATCTGTTTGTGCTTCTCTTGTATATATATATATATTTTTTAGAGACTCATCTGAGATTTTAGAAGGTTTCTACAATGGGAACTAGTGGGTACTACCCAGGTTTATTTTGTAGCTAGTGGCCCAGATGGTATAGACAAAGCCTGGCAGGCCAGGCCAAAAATCTCATCACCTGTCCCAGCAGCACTTGGCGTTCTCTGGGACTCAAAGTGGTCTATAGCAGCATTGGTATCACCTGAGAGCTTGCGTGAAAGACTGAATCTTAGGCCTCAGCCCAGACCTATTGAATCAGAACAGAATCTTCATGTTCAGGAAGAAATTGGCTTTCCTTACAAGGAGACTCCTGGATGCTCCCTATTTTAGGAAGTATTTTCCCCTTTAAATGCAACAGGTAAGGATCACATGTACCGAATGTGAGGAGTACGTTTTCTCTTTTCTTGATGACTAAGTTCTGAGTCATCAAGAAAAGTTAATTTAGTGTTGCTTTGAACTCTGTTTTAGTGCCCAGTTATTTTAAAAATCATTGTATTCTTTTAAGCATCTAGGTAATTGAGGGAATTCTAGTTGCGGCATGATGAAATTCATTTTCCACCTCCTCTCCACCAAAATGGGGAAGGATGATCACCAGAGGTGTAAAATAATGGAATTTTGTAATGGCAAATGCATGTAAGACAAAATGATAACCTGGAATCCCCTCACCTCCTCATAGAGGAGCTTGGTAAACATCCCAGCAAACAGAAATGTCACTCCCCAGAGAACATGCTTTCCTAACTTTCTGGCACCCACTAAGAAATAAGTTGGATGTCATAAACCTGTATACACATAGTTATATTTCTGAAATAAGTTTTACAAAATTTTAATCCTTATAATGTGTGATGCACTCTGATATTTTTCATCTCTTATTTGTTTAATTGATTTCATGACTCGCTAATTAGGTCAAGATCCACAGTTTAAAAAACCTTGTATTAAGGGACAATGATAAAACAATCCATTCACAAATCTACTTTGACCTCTGGCAGTATGTGTATGATAAGTATTTTTTTCCTTCCCCACCCCCTCCCCCCAAAAAAAAATCTGAAAAAGCTTTTCTTGAGGTGGGGTTTTTCCTATGTACTTGTGAGTCTTCTAGTAAATATATCTAAACACTACAAGTATTACCTATTGTAAGAGTTCTTGTGTGTCAAGGATTCTTGAGCTTTCTTAGTTATGCTTCCAACTTAGAGAAGTGCAAAGTGCTTCAGGCTAAACGTTGGCCTGTGCAATAAAAACATTTTAATTTGAAACGTGTTTTTTAAGTGCAGAAAATGGCACCTTCAGCAACTTAAAGGGATTTTTTAAGTGCCAGGCACTGAGAAAGAAGATGGAGTCGTTGGCCTCCAGGAGCTTATGGGTTGCTTGGTGGTTACCCAAGAGTAGAGCGCCAAGACCCTGTAGTGAGGTTAATTCCACCAATGACCTAACTACTGGAGGATGATGAGAGGGAAGAGAAGGGAGAGACGGAATAAGGTGTGTGTCTTTAATACCCACTCTGGCTACAGTAGGATGAAAGGAGGTTGGGGTGGGGATGAGGTTAGAGTCAGGGAGGCCAGTACAGTAAGCAGTGAAGGTGAGCGGTCATATTTGATGAGCATTGTAGGTCCTGGGGATAGAGTGGTGAACAACACAGACTTGGTCTCTACTTTGTCTCTACAACTCAGGTCAAGATAATCTGAGAGTAAGAAATGTAATGAAGAAAACACAGCAAGTTAATGTTTTTGTCTCAGAGCTAGTGAGTGCTCTGAACCTTTTTGTAATTTAGAGAAGCATTAAGGTGTTCTTGTCTCTCAACTGATGGGCTTCTGTCTTTTAAAATAACTTCCCATTTCTCGTACTTAGGAGGGTGGATTTCTAACTTTACCATATTGTCTTAACTCATACTGGTCTCCTATATTATGTGGATTGTGTAATATTTTGCCAGTTTCCAGTTGGGATTGGTGTTTTTATGCTATTTGAAGGCTGCATTCAGCTACTGTGCAAGTACTGTCATTCAAATAAAGGACTTTTGTGTCATTTCCCCTCTAAAGCAAAAATGCAGCCCTCGAGACTAATCATTTTGAGAGCTTTTCCCTTCTGAACAGAATAGAAATGCAAGTTAGGCTTTCTTTTATTCTTAAGCACAAGATTCTGTTGCTTTTAGTTATCTTAGATAAGTGAGCTAATCAGCCCTAAATTGAATTTCAAAAAACTTTGAGAGGTGGTTCAGGAAATTTGAGTTAAGGACCTTTGTATTTGCTGGTGTGTACCAGTTAGTGGCACGTATAGAGTAGGCAGTCTAGGGTTTTTATGGTGGCTTCAGGCCTCAGGGGCCCACATTCCCGTCTTTCTGCTCTACAACCTTACATGTGACCTCAGTTTCACCCCTTTCTAATTAAAACTTTTTCAGGCAGGAAGGAGGGAGTGGGAAAAGAAAAAGCATCCAGTTGATTTAGACCCTTTGAAGAGTCTTTCCTGAAAGCTCCACCCAGTGGTTGTATAGCCATACTTGGCTGCAAGGAAGTCTGGGAAATGTAGTCTTTTACTGGTCACATTGCTTCTTGTAATAAAATGAAGGCTCTGTTAGTGAGGAAGAAGGGGTGAATGACTGTTATGAAAGAAACTTGCAGGCTCTGCCACAGTTAACTGCATTTCAGATAGAAAGCCAATGAAATTTCATTCACATAATGGAATTAAGCCACCAACACAGTTGGCTCAGCCTTTCACCTGATACATTAAACAAATAGAGTTAGCTCATTGACATATCTTTAGCTGCATTTCTCAGACCCTGGCAGTATTCATGTTAGAAGCAGGAGCCTTGGCCTAACTTCAGACAGGACCCCTGCTCCACACTTGCTCTAGAACATACTCTTTCCCATTTACTTCACATCAGGTGGTGACCTTCGTTTTCTATCTTGGGCTGCATAGGTAAAAAGTATCTTTGGTTTTGAGGTACTAATAGATTTTTAGAGAATTTTAAAATGTTTTTTTCACCCAATTAAAAAAAGCAGACTATAAAATATTAAATATAGCAGAGCTATATTAGAAACTATAGAGTTTGGCCTTGGGAATATGAATGAGAAGGAGGCCATATACTAAACCTAACAAGCTGAAGGGAGGGCCCACATGGTGGATCTTACAAACTCAGAGACCAAAAATAACCACAGGGTGGTCTGAATGTAACGATTCCTAACTAAAAGCAGGTCATGAATGGGTAGTCACATTCTAGGCCTGTAGCTTCCTTGATGAAAGTCAATCTCTACCTTTGAAATTGTTGTCTTTGGGCCTCTAAGATAACATACCTTTGAAATGTCAGAGTTGTTTTTTTTTTCTAAACCCCTATAAGGCACAACTGCCATCACCAGAGCATGAGACCATGTTGTTATCTTGTTGCCCACATACCGTGCACTATAAATGTTAACTATCCTGTACCCACCAATGTAAAAGTTGTGTCTCTCCATTTTCCTTTTATCCAATCCCAGAGATATCCGTGCCTTGCTTTCTCCCACCTCCCTAATCAGCCATCAATGAAGTTCATGTAACCCTCCTTACGTCTCCTCCTTTGATTCTAATGTATAAAATACGCTGCCAAACTGCCATTCTCCAGAGCTTTTTCTCAATCCATTGAGATTTTGTCAACAGTTTGTCATCAGTTTGGCTTAAACTCTTATAAGACTTTTTCTTGGGCTGGATGTTACTTTGTCAACAGACCTGAGTGTAAATCCTGATCCCATCAGATTCTAGTTGTGTGATCTTGAGCAAGTGATAGAAACTTCCTCATCCATAAAGTAGAATGACAATAGTTCCTATCACATAATTTTGACAAGGCCTAAGTGAGATAGGTATCTGGCCCATAGTGAGTGCTAAATAACTGGTAGTAGTATTTTATTAAGTCAGTAAAATGTAAGACATCACATCTAAGACATCACATCCAAAGGTCATGACTAGTTAAGGGAGAGTAGAAAAGAGGAATTAGTAACTGGCATGCAAAGGTGAGATATGCCCAAAGGGATGAGAACAGAGATGGCAGGATGATAGCATGTGTTGACCTTGCTCTGCCAGCCTTCTCCAGCTGCTCTAAAGATGGTAGAGCTCTCTTGTGCCGTGGATAGGCACAGCCAGCAACAGCACAGTGGGGTGGTGACACTCATGTTGCAAGGCTGAAGGGAACTTCAAATGACGTGGAGCTTTGTCCATCTGGAACTGAGTTCTTGTGAGATGTGTGAAGAAGGGCTGTCTTGTGCACTGGGGCACTGGGGTCCCTGGATGTGTACAACAGCACGTGTATCTATTGGGACTGGGTACCATGTACCCCTGTTTAAGAATAAAAAAGAAGAGAATCAGACATGGGGGCTACATTCCAATAATGGTTATGATGCTAATTTTGAGAAATTCAGTACAAGTTGATTTATTCAGCATTATTTGTTACTATGTGCCAGGTGCTGTTTAAAGCACTTAAAAAATAAATATAAGACTCATATATTCCCACCAACCCTTTGAGGTAGGGACTATTATTATTCCCATTTTATTTTATTTTTTAATTAAGTTAATTGGGATAACATTGGTTAATACAATTATATAATTTTCAGGTGTACATTATAATTTAACGTCTGTATATTCTATTGTGTGTTTACCACCTAAAGTCCAGTTTCCTTCAGCTGCCATATATTTGATCCCCTTTACCCACTTCACCCTCCCCGTACCCGCCCTATATTTGACCCCCTTATTATTCCCATTTTATAAGTGAGAACTGAAGTATCAAGACATTAAGTCACTTGCCACAGAACACAGTTAATAGAGCCTGGAAGCTGGTTTCAGAGCCTCTGCATTTAACCTGATCTAAGGCAATCGTGGTCTCCTTTAGTTCTCTTTGGTGGGGAAACGCTGCTCACACCTGCGTTTAGGAGGAGGTTTATGACACCTACCCAAGGTAGTCATAAAATTGTGTGCAAGGAAGAATTTGCACATGGCAGGGAGGGGAGAGTGCTGGAGCCAGCCAGTCAAAGACAAACAGTCCCTGAAAGGGGGAGTGAGGATTGAGAAAAAGAGACAAGAATTATGTTTGGGAGGGCTGGCAGTCGATGCTGCAGCAGCCCCGAGTTTATTTAGCACCGTCCTGATATACCCTAGCAAGCATGGGAAACAGCTCAAAAAATGTTAGTTATGCACAATAACCTTGTTAACAGTACACAGGAAGCTTAACGCTATCTCAGCATTCCACATCCCTTTTTTTAAGGTCAAGCAACAGCCAACTTCTCTGTTCCCTTCTCCAAGTGTTCTTTTGTGTCAGCAGACTTCTTAGCTTTACTGTGCGAATATCCTGCTTGGCTCTCAAGCCTGAAAATGGCTCCCAACAGGGGAGGGTGGTGCGGGGACAGCTTCCTATCTGTAGAAAAGGGAGACCTATTCCTGACCTACTGGTTGAAGAGTTGCAGAGTCTAGAGTGGGCTCTCTTAAGAGCAGTTTAACAGCTGGAGAAATAAATTACAATTTTATCTGTTCCATTTCCTCCACAAATAGGATATGTTTTTGTTAAATGAACGTTTGTTAAATGAACTACATTGAGGCTGAATTTCAGCCAGCTGATATTAAGTTTACGGTGCAATAGAGAAGTCATTTCTCTACTTTCTTTTTTCAGGGTCCAAAAATGTATTGTGGGCATCTTATGGGAATATTTGTAGAACCGACACTTGAGGGTAATTATTTGCAGGTGAAATATTACTGTTGGACCTGAGGCTGCCAGCTTTGAACTGCCTGGTGCTCCTTCTGCATGCGTAGAGCAAACGAGTCACCAACAAGCCCCGAGCTGAAGTTCACAGTCCATCTTTAGCATGTTTAAGTCTCATGGCCTACAGATTGGGTTTTCATTGGTTTTCTCCTTGGTCCTGAAGGCCAATCTAGTACTTTTTCCTATGTTGATATTTTTAATCTCCAAATTATCATTTACCATTTTTTATTTGTGGTAAGTGAAACTCTTTTTTAGGGGGTATGGCAAAAAAATCAGTAAGTACTTAACTCTCCGAAGCCTCCCCAGAGTGGCTCCCCAGCTGCTCACTACCTGAGCTGCAGGGTGAAGAAGTACTGCATTTGATGGGAATGCCCTTTTTCAATCTTTGCCGTGGATCAGATTCTTTGACATTGGTGCCCCACAGCCATCCTCACAAGTTTCTCCATGAGGGGAAGAGTTCCTGTTGCAGGACATTCCTCCTCAGTCTTTGCAGGGAACCCAGAGACAGCCCAGAGCCCAGGCCCTGTTTGCACATGAAGCCTTGGAGCCTGGAGCTTGCTCTGGAGCTGAGCCTCAGTCCCTGCGGTTGTCCCCTGGTTCTGGTCAGCTGGATAGATTCATGGAGGAGAGAAAAGAGCAAGACTTCAACCCATAGGAAATGTTAAAAACTTTCACAGTCGAAAGCTTTTCTGAAAGAAAAGGCTTATTGAGCCACATGCCAGCCAGAAAAGGACCAAGTCCTGGGGCATGAAGTCTGAACAACCAGCAGCATGGCTAGGAGGAGAAGACATGTCCACTGTCCTGGAGTTGACAGCTTTTTTATACATTACGTTTTGGGGAAGAAGGATGGAAGTTGTTTGAAAGAATTTACATTGGCTATAGATAGGGGAAAAGGTGAAGTGGACACAGTTCTAGGATAGCTGCACAGTACGTAAGGAAGAAATATTTACTATTCCTTGGTCCTAAGCAGCAGTCCAAAAAGTTCATGTGTAAGCAGGATGTGGTGGCATCTGGCAATCTGCTACTTCTATTTAGATAGCCATCTGCAAGTTGGCTCAAAGCTCCAAGATTTATTCAGGAATGTGAGCAGTCATTTTGTTAGTTGGCCCACAGCTATTAACTAGGTAATTCTTCTTATCTCTCTCACTCCCCAGCCTCCTGTAATTTAAGATATCTCAGAATTTATCTCTTGTAAGAAGTTTTTTACCTTTCACTTCTGCTTTCTCACACTTGGGATACTTTTCCCTCTCACTTTCTGTTCTCTGAAAGTACCTGGGTTTTAAAAATTAAGGTATGGAAGGCAGTTTCTGGAAGGCAGGAAAAGTTCTATTTTGACCTGGTGCTGGCTGAGTGTGTTCACTTAATGGTGTTTCAGAGCTGTACACTTATGATTTGTGCATTTTCCAGTATGTATATTTTACCCCAACACAAGATTTTGTGATTTAGTACTAGAGGAGTATCAGCTCGTTTGTTATCAAGGGAGAACAAAAGAAAAGGTGATGCAAGGAGAGGCTAATCTGTTTTAATTGATGTGAAAATGGGGAGTCCAAGGTGAAAGTGGAGTCTGACCCAGTCATTTTACTTTTGGGTATTTATCTTAAAGAAATATTAAGATGTGTGCAAAGTTTTAGCAGTGTTACAGTAGTGAAAAATTGGAAACAACTAAATGCTGAGTAATAGTTAAATAAATGATGGCACAACCAAAAATGGAATATTATTTTGCCATTAAAAAGTATACCATAAATGTTTATTAAAGCCACTTATAAAGAGCATAGTGCAATCTCATTTTTTTAAAAAAGCAAAGTATATTTTTT
>CM053515.1:51046906-51108393 GCA_028627145.1 Eidolon dupreanum | reverse complement strand
AAAACAAAACAATGCAAATACAGTGTAGGTGACATAGGTTAGTACAGTCACCTGCGTGGGACCCAAAGCCAGGTAGGGGGTTCACCAGGAGGGAGCCAAGAGTAAACCTCAGCCCGTGGTGGTTTTGACTCAGCGCTCTTGGGCACTGGTCCTAGGGCCCCAGAAGCCCCCTCGCCCTCGGGCGTTTGTAATAAGCCTAGACCTGTGCTATCACCACTGGCTGCGCGGAGGGGACACACCGCGCATGCTGCCTCCTGGGGTTAGATAGGGCTCCGTCTTCCAAAAAACTTCCCAGAGAGTGGAAAAGGGTAAGAGAGGAGCTTCTCCGCGTCCTGTCTCCAGGAAGAAATAAGCTGTGCCGGGGCGTGCGGTGCAGCTCAGAGTCTCAGAAATCTCAACCCCATGTGCTCTCAAGGGCTGTCCGGAGCAAGCCCCGCTGTGGGCTGGAGCGAAGCCAACAGCTCCCCACCGTGATCTCCTAGGACTTACTGTGATTGCAGATGATTGTGATGACCAGAGATAGGAGAAGGACCACGCAGGTCCCAGCCAGAGGCGCCCAGATGTAGATAACACAGGCGAAGTGCAACTCCCTTGTGTCTGCTGACGACAGTGAAGACACCGACATTTAGGAGCAGGGTCAGATCCTCCACCCCACCCTGACAGCCCCGGCACGTCTCCTGGCTCCGGATCTCGGTTTCCCCACCACCTGAACAGCTCTCGGCTCTACCTCCAGGATCAAGGCTCCCTGGCAGGGCTCTTCCCGTGCTCTGCAGCGTCCCTGGCCACATGGTTTCGGGACCCTGCCCCCGCCTCACCTGCGCTGCCCGCTGCGGGCCGGCACACCTCCGGGCTCAGGGACACTGGCTGCGATGCTTTGGTGGGCACCCGCGTAGGTGGTCGCGGCGCGGGCGTCGTGGTGGGTTTCGCTGCAGGCGCAACAGAGCGTGGTTGGGGGCCGGGCTGGGGATCTGGACGCTTACCCTCCCCCACTGCTCCATGCGCCTCTGCCCCAGGGGACGCCTTCTCCCGGTGTTCCCCAGAGGAACGACAGACCGTCCCCTGCGCTTCACTCTGCTCTCAAGGCGGGGGAGATGGGATGGGGACCTCCTGGCTCAGCGCTGATCCCTTCGTGGCGGGTTCAGTAGCCTGCAGTGTCCCGGGCTCCACGAAGTGCACCCAGTGCTTACGACTGCAACACAGGAGCCCGCTCCATCCCCTGCAACAGCATCTCTCCGAGGTTCAGCGGTTGCTGGCTCCCTTGTGGGCTCGGGTTGAAATCCACATTTACTGACGAGCAAACGGAGGCTCAGCATTTAAGTACCGTACCCCGGGTGCACACAAGCACCTGAACTCGAGCCCAGATCCGCAGGACCTAAAAAGCCATATTCTGCCGCACAAACAGCCTCCGTTTCCTCGTCTGCGAAATAGGAACGACATCTAAGTAGCCCTCAGAGGCGCTAAGAAGCTCCAAAGCGGGTTTCTATGTGAAAATGGGTTCAGAGGTGAATCCCAAACCCCACACCGAGAGGAGCCGAGCCCTCGGCGCCCAGACCTGGCAGGAAGACCGGCACGAAGGAGCTGAAGTACAATATCGAATTGCTCAAAACCGCGCAGAAATAGTAGCCCTGCTCCTCTTCGCGGAAGCTGTTCAGGGTGAGACTGTAGACGGTGTTCTGGATCCTCTGACCCGAGATCCGTTTGCTGTCCAGCCTTTCGGACGGCTTGGTCTGAATTTTGGAGATGTACATTAGGAAGACAGGGCTGGTGGCAGCTCCAGGCCGCTGAAAGAGCCACGAGCAGCCCGACGCCAGGGGGGACAGCAGTACTTCGCAGCGCAGCTCCAACTTCTTGCCCAGGTGCACCTGCACGTCCTGCGTTACTCGGAACTGCGACTGCTGGGAAGCGGCGGCAGCGTCTGCAGAGGGCAGGCGGAGAAGCTGAGAAAGGAGCCCCGCGCCCCCCACCAACCCCGCCCCCGCCTTCCCCAAGGGTCGCAAACTCACGCAGCAGGGCCAGCGGCAGGAGCAGCCAGGTCACCCGCAAGGCCATGGCACACCCCTGCGGCGCAGGAGACAGCGAAATACGCAGCCTGGAAGTTGCGCCCTCCTGAAGGCTGCCTAGTCCGATTTTGCGTTCTGAGGATGTGATGTCATCTAAAGTCCCGCTGAGGATAGAGTCGCCCTCCTTTTCGCAGTTGTCACCTTCCAGCCCAGTGAGGGAGCTGGGGCCCATTAATAGAAGCCGTCCAGGCAAGCTTGTCGGCAGCTGGGGGCAGTTGAAAATTGCAGGTTTGAGAACCAGGGAAAAGGCTTGGAAATGGCTCTTTAAAATGGCACTCTTGTGGGAGTGCAGAAGATAAGAGAGAGATTAGAGCTTTCAAGACGCAAGAGTGAACAGGAAAGCAGAGAGGAGTGACCACTTCCTTTGCCCTCTCTCAAAATGTCTCTAGCACCGTTACCTTGGAGCTTTGTCTGCAAAATGGGTGCTGAGGGCTGAGAAGGAAGAGAGGTTAGTGACTTGCCCACCTCCCAGAGAACTCAGTCAGGGTAGTTGGAGTTCACCGGGGTAGGACCTTCTCTCTTCCACTTAGGAGACTTCAGTGAGGCAGCAACCACCCTAGACTCCTGTGAGGCTAGTGGTCCTCTGCTAACCGCATTTTGGGGGTTTCTCCCAATGGCTAAACCTTTGCTACACAACGTCATTACTTCTTAGGGTCATTGCAACAGCGTCCACACCAGTCTCTTTCCTATTCAGTCCTCCAACCACCTGCTGTGAACATTAGTTTCATAAAAGGATCTGATAGTGTCTCTCTTGCCACCTCCTGTCGCCTGCAGGACTGGATGGATGCTTAAACTTGGCTTGGATCAAAGCCTTTGTTTGGGTGCTGGTTTCGCCCAGCCTCTGCCCGATCCCCTACTGCATTCTCAGAGGGCTTGAAGTTGTCTAAACTCAGGGCTCCCCTTGCCTTTTCTATTCCCTTTGCTTGGAAGGCTTTCTGCTTAAGTCCTGAGGCCAGCTCCAGTGGGACTTGGACCTCATTTCTCTGTATCCCCCTCTCTGAGTGCCAGGCAGGGATGTGTGTAGTTTGAGTGAATGTGTGGGTGAAGGCAGTTTCCCTTGTCTGGCCTTGGCACACGTGTGTTCCCTTCCTTTTTGTCTGTTGTCCTGAAACCTTCCAGACCAAGTGGGTGCCTTCCCCCAATTTCTTTGGGGTTCCCTGGTCTTCCCACTTGAATCCTGTATTAGATGATCTTCACATTGCTTGGTTCTAGAGTCAAGCCACCTGGCATTATCCATTCCATGTGTCTGCCTCGCCTGTGAGTTCTGTCCAGTGGAGATTGTGTCCCCTGGATGGCACATCACAGCTTGGGCTGAGCTGTGTTTATGGAACTGCAGTCCCTCTGTGTGGTCTGAACTTGTGTTTAATGGGCTTTAAAAAAAAATTACTTTGATTTTGATGCTCCCATACCCCTTCTCGAAGCATCTAAGGTGGAACATTTAACGTTTTCTATTTAAAACAGTTCTTTAAAGTGTCTTTTAATTTAAAAGAATTAAATATTCTTGAAAAACTTCAGACAATACAAAAAAGAATACAGAGAAAATTCTCTCTCAGCTTTCCTCCTCATCATCCATTCTCCAAAGAAAATCACTGTTACATTTGAGTATGTGCTTCAGATGTTATCTGTGCATAAATAAATGTTTATGCACAGTTTTAGACACATGCAGTTATACTATGTATATATTTTTTGCAACTTTACCTTTTTTATCTAACAGTAGAAGAAAAGCTTGTCATGTCAACACATTTAGAACTACCCCCATTCTTCTAAATGTGTGCATTTTCATTTAAGTAGTTTCTCACTTTTAAGCAAGGCTGTAGTAGATACAATACCTCTGTGTCATTGAGGACTTGTACCAGTATTTGTAACATTTTCAAATTAAAGCTGAGGGAGGTTGGGGAAGGAAGCTCTTTGTAATTATAGTTATGAATGGATCCCCTGGCATATCTGTGTGTGTGTGTGTGTGTGTGTGTGTGTGTGTGTGTGTGTGTGTGTGTATCCTTGGTTATGTAGACACACTGCTGTGTCTTTACTCACGTAAATGAAGGTAACAGCCAAGTTCAGACAGGCCATCGACATGGCAATCTTCATTTTAAATAGCAACTTCCCATTTTGTGTCATCTCTCTGTTCCCACTGCAAAGACGAGTGTTAAATGGCTCTGCTGGCCAAAGGATGCAGTCAGGAGGGTGGTAAAGAGGATGGACAGTTATGAAAATATATCTCGCCTAGTGGCAGATGCATGGAGAAGAGCCAGAGTCAACATACAGATATTTGGATCTTGGGAACTATGTCTCTGAGTATGATGGTGGTCAGATATGGGGGTGCAATGATTTAAAATAGAGTAGTCCCATCTTAGTCTCCTGGAAGTGAGCAGCAGCTGGCTTGGAGGCCTTCCAGCCTTACAGCTAAGAAAAGTACCAGCCATGGGAGTGGCAGCCTCTTTGTACAGAACACGACGAAGGGTGAGGGGAATACCAAAGAAACATGTCAAACCCACCAAGGAGGCTTTGTGACCCCAATGATATTTTTCACAGAACTTGGTGGATTCTCAATGTAACCACAATGACATCCGCTCTATAGCAGGCAGGAGAGCAGATGCAATTGCAAAAGTTCTAGGGATGCTTGCTTGCTCTAGGGCCAGGTGTGAAAAGGGCTTGATGAGGCTTGCCCCTCACCTCCAGGTAAGTTCCCATCTCTCATGCTGCAGCACTCACGCAAGATGGTGTGTAGAAATGAGAACCACCATGCTCTGCCATGCAGGCTACTTATATTTGAAAACATCCAGAAAGAGAGAGAGTAAAAGACTAATCAGTTTCTATGCTGAATTTAAACAGGTCTTTGTTTTTCTCAAGATGTTTCTTCTTGAAACATGGAAATAAAATAATTTCAATTGATATGAATTCAGAATGCATAACCAGGCAGGGCCATGGTAGAAAACTAATCAGGACTCTGTGCCACGGTTCCTAAGATGCTCATTCAGAGACAAGCAGGAACCATGGCTGTGGAAGTTGCCTGATGTCTCTTCTTGTATAAGGAATTAGCTTGTTTGGGCCTAGAGTTATCAGGCCTTACTTTAATTCAATCACCTCACTTTGCTGCTCCCACTTTCTTCTTCCCTGGGAGTTCCAAGTTCATCTAGGCTGCTTTCATCTCTTGCCTGGACTTTTTCAGAGGTCTCCTAAATGGCCATCCCACTTCTATTCTGGTCCCTTCCATTACTTCTGGTCCCTTCCAGTGAAAACCTTGTCCTGCCAACTCTCTGTTTCAATCTGCGAGGGCTTTGCATGGTCCCTAGGAGAACATCGGGTAGTCTCAAAATGTTGCCTAAGGCCCTGCACACTCAGCTCTGCAGCTGCATCTCAATCCTTTCCTGCTTGCCTTCTTCACAAGTCCTAGGCTTGGCATCTCTCTTTTTGAAAGGGTCCTTGATTCTTTCCATCTGAGTGCCACTGAACATGCTATTCCCTTAGCCTGGAATGTCCTCATCTCTACTTAGTAAACTACTTTTCCTCAAGACACATCTCAAGCATCCCCTCTCTCTGGAGTTCAGCTCCTTGCCTCCTCCTGCTCCTGTGAAGTATAAACAACATCCTTCTCAGTGTCACCTGGACCTTAGGCATCCCTGGACAGGAGTACTTTTTCTGCACAGCAATGATTTGTTGGTTCAACCAGTTTGATGACCAGACCCTTGGTTCCTTGAGGAAGAGGCCTTGTCTTTCTTACGTTTATACTGTAATGCCTAGCAGAGGGTGTGGCACACACTTGGTCTTCAAGAAAACCTGTTTGGTACATGCTAACTGAAGACAAAAGCAGGTAGGAGCAAAACAGAGGAGGGGCAGAGATAGTTAATATCAGGTAAGAGTGGTCAAGAAAAGCTTTACAAAGTGGCCGGTTTGGAGATAAGGTTAGAATTAGGAAAGAAGTTGAATTGGTTAGAATGAGGCATTAGACTCGTGGTCAAGATGGTGTCAGTACCATGTTTTAACACATAGTCACAGCATGGCTGAAAGAAAAAGAAGAGGAATGTAGATGCATTCAAAGTATACACACACACACACACACATATACATACACATACACATATATATGTATGTATGTGTGTATATATATATATACTTAACTCAAATTGGAATGAGAATTCACTCCAGAAGAGATGCAAATTGTGTAAAGTATAAAAAGAGTTTAAAATATAAAAAATAAGAACATGTACAAAATGCAGAAATTAAGCAAGAACAATTGAATAGTGACATATACTGAGCATATTGGAAATGAAAACTTTAGATAAACCAGGATATACTCTAGATTGGACATAGTTGAAGGAGTAATTAGTAAAATGGATGCTAGAATTAAGGAATTCACAGAGAACATAAAGCAAGGAGATAAACACAGAGCAGTAAGGACAAAAGCAGTTTGAAAAGTTGTTGAGATGTGGAATGTGAAATGTTCAGTAGTGTGAAATGTTTAATAGGATTTCGGAAAGAAGAGAATAGAGGAAATGCGGAGATGGATATTGGAAAAGATCACGGCTGAAGGTTTTCCGCAATTAAAGACACAAATGCTCTCAGAGTGTCAAATAGGATAAGTAAAAATATACACATCTCTGAGCACACTAAAGTGAACCACAAGGTTTCAAAAGCAAAGAGAGGAAGGCATCCCAAGAAGAAGGCATCCCAGGAAGAGGGCATCCCAGCCAGAGGAAGCGGGGACAGTTTGAATTATGTTTTGGGGATCCTTAGTCGAAGCTTGGATGGGGTAGAGAGAGTAAGAATCTTGTCTCACCTAGCAATAAGTAATATTATCTTAGGGATTCATTAACTAATTGGACATATCCAACTCTTTAAGAGCTGAATTTCTCCTCAAAGTTACTTCTTAATGAAACTTCTTATTTTGAGATAATTGTAGATTGACATTGTAGTTATAAGAATAGTGCAGAGAGATTCTGAATTCCCTTCACCCAGTTTAAACAAGATGGTAACATCTTGCTTAACTATAGTATAATATCATTAAAGGTTACTTTTTAGGTTTAATAATTAATCTTCAAAATTTGTAATTTATTTATGTTTTTTGAATAATTGTACAAGTTTGAATAGTGGAGCAATCTAAATAACTTTTTAATCCTTAGAAACTTATGGTTACAGGAAATTAAAGTTTCAGCTTTTGTACATTTTTGACAGAGAAGAATAATCAATAAAAGATCTTCCAGCATATGAACCTATTACATTAGAATAAACTTCTATGGAGGAAGTGGGATAGAATTCATAAGTTTGAGGAGAAAAAAGAATGATGAAAAATTGCCAAAAGTTATAGAAGCACTTTTTCTTGTATTTTTAAAACAGACAATGGTTGAAATAAAATTGATAGGTTATTTATTTATAGTCTATTAGAAACAAAAGGAGTGATATAAAAGTTTTACTTTAAATTATCAATACAACACATTGCAAATGACATGTTTTACAACTATTAATGATGAAAAGTGTTTGATGTCAATTTAAAACTGAATGAAGAGTACATCCAAGTTCATAGCAGCATTATTCACAATAGCTAAAACATGGAAGCTACCCAGGTGCCCACTGACGGAAAAATGAATGAATAATTAAAATGTGGTACATCCATATAATGGAATATTATACAGTCTTAAACAGGAAGGAAATTTTGACATGTACTACAACAAGGATGAACTTTGAGGACCTTATGCTAAGTGAAATAAGCCAGTAATGAAAAGACACGTAGTGTGTGATTCTACTTATATAAGGTACCTATAGTAGTCATAATCATAGTCATAATAGAGGTGGAAAGTAGATTGGTGGTTGCCAGGGGCTGGAGGTTGGGAGAATGGGGAGTTATTGTCTAATGAGTATAGAGTTTCCATTTTGCAAGATAAGAGTTCTGGAGATGAATTGTATAACATTGTGAATATACTTAACTACGACTGAATTGTACACTTAAAAATGGTTCAGGTGGTAAATATGATATGTGTATTTTACCATGATATATTTTTTTAAAAGTAAATATAGGAGTACATCATAGCCTTTCACACTGTGAGAGAGGGCAATATAAGAACAATAAGATTTAATCATAACTGCCACTGTTTATTTATCCATTCCTATGTTGATGGAACTTTAGGCCATTCAGTTTTTGTTGTTATAAACAAATGCTACAGTGACCATCCTTATGCATATTCCCTAGAGTTCATGTACAAGATTTTTTCTAGGTTGTCGGCCTGGAAGAGGAATTACTTAAGGAGGATGCTGACTCAAATCATATGCTTCTCTTCAACCCTGTAGCTATTGACAACTTTCACTTCAAAGTGGTGGTACCAGTTCATACTCACAACAGCAGTAGATGAATTTCTATTTACCCATATGGTTTATAACACTCAGTTTTGTCAGACTTTCCAATTCTGCCAATCTGATAGGTATGAGTTGGTATCGTGTTGTTTAAACTTGTATCTCTCTAAGTTTGAGAGTGAGCATCTTGTTATGTGTTGGCTATTCAGCCTCTTTCTGCAAAGTGTCTGTTTGCATTCTTTGCCCACTGTGTAACTTCCAGAACTGTCCCCAACCTTCCAGAACTCACAAATTTTGTTGGTACTTAGAGAACTTGCTTTTTCCCCAATAATTGTGCACTAGTAATTTCAACAACCAAATGAGCTCTTTTTGTTCATGGTGGGTGCTGAGTCCTGTTGTATTCACAGTTAAGGCTCTGGCAAAAAATATTGTGAGACGAAATAAAATAAACCTGTCAAAAGGTTCATTTCTTATCTCTTTCATCATCTCCCTCCCTCCCTCCCTCCCTCCCTCCCTCCCTCCCTCCCCTCTCTCTCTCCCACCCTCCTTCTCTTTCTCTCTCTTTTTAGTTTACCCCAAATAGAGACTTTAAGAAGTTAGTGGAAATTTTTCTTTTTATACAAAATGGTTCATTCTTTAGTGGGCGCTGTCTGAGGATCCATGAAGTAACCTCAACTCAACTGTAAAGCTTTTCACTCTCATGTTTTATAAACTAGGACCTTGTCAGTGGGAAGCTTCTGCCCTCCCCCTCCCTTGTGCTACTTTCTGAGGGGATGTGAGAGGTTCTCTGGTTCTCTTGGGTGCCTGTGGGGTGAGCTGTGGAAGCTGGAGGACGCAACAGTGGAAACACTGCAAGAGGGGTGGGCAATTGTTTCCATCAGCTAACCACCCTCAGCCCGAGGGAGGCTGAAAAGCCTCCAATTTGTCCTGTAGCACGGTGACCCATATTAAAAGAATTTTCTCTTCTGGGAAGAGGAGGAGGGGGAGATGTTACCCTGGAAAGAGGAAGGCAGAAAAAGCGGATCTTGGGAAGGAAAGGAAAAACAGAGAAGCCAAAGAC
The DNA here is from genome assembly GCA_028627145.1 of Eidolon dupreanum. Classification (NCBI taxonomy): domain Eukaryota; kingdom Metazoa; phylum Chordata; class Mammalia; order Chiroptera; family Pteropodidae; genus Eidolon; species Eidolon dupreanum. The sequence goes on along the minus strand of CM053515.1, from coordinate 51,098,988 downwards.
TCCCCGCTCTCTTTCCCTTCGGGTAGTCCTCCAGCTCCTCCTCTTTCTCTTTGGGTGTGGGTGGAATGAAGGGGTTTAGAGGATTTCTCAGGATGGTTTTCACTTTTTCCGTTTAGCAAAGGAGAGAAATGAGCTGCTTCCTCCATACCTCAGACACTGAGGTGCACTGTTCATTGGGAATGGTCTTACATGTGTCCAGAGGCAGAGCCATGAAATAGGATCGCCTCTGTCCCCATAGTCAGCTTCTTACTTGGACTGTAGAGACTGTTTCCAACCTCGCCTCCCACCCCACTCCCCGCGCTCGCGGGTGTGCAGTGGAGAGGAGCTACATGGAGTTGGAGCTACATGGAGTTGCTGTTCGTGTCCTACTTCATGGCATGCTACTGCCCTGGGCACTGAATCCAGTTTTACAGGTGCCAGCAATGGGGACAGACAAGGGAACACATGAAACCACCCGCTGTGGGGGTGCCAGGATGTGGTGAGTGCAGTGAGGACAGACACAAAAGGAGCCCAGCTCAGGTTGACACCCTCAGCAGAGGAGGGATGGCTGCGGAGGATGACCGGGGAGACTAGGACCACGGCGCCTAGACTCGATCTTAAAGGAGGCAAAAAAGTAGTCCTGGTGGAGTAGGAGTGGGGAGCCAGGCAGCAGGCAGGCATCATTGCAAAGGCACGATGGCCAGAAGCAGCGTAGTGTGTTTGGGAAATGAGCACCAACCAGGCCCATCGACGCAGAGTTGATACAGGAGTTGGGGTGGGGTGGGGTGGGGGGCGGGAGGAGATGGGGCCCGGTCCACAGCAGCCTATGTCAGGAGCTTACACTCCTTTCCCTGCTCATTTGCTCATTCTGTACGATTCTCTCAACCAGCCCTGGCGAGGTCTAGGATACCCACCCTGGTTGATCCAAGGCCTTGATCCCTTCCACCACGTCTCAGTGGAAGTTATTTTTCTGTGCAAAGCAAGCCCCCAATTAGAGGCAGTCAGCACATTTCCCCAAGAAACAGTGGCCCGGTCCTGGTCTCACACAGCTGCACCCTTAGAGCACCAGGTCAGCCTGCAGCACTGAGGCAGAAGCTGGCGTCCCATAATGGGGTGGAGAGAAAGAGGAAGAACCTCCTGAGGATTCCTGGCCGGAGGACGAGAGAGGAGGGATCTAGAATCCAGATTTGAAAGTGAACTCAGAGAAGCTCCAGTTCAACACATTCATTTTATAGAGGAAGAAAAACGGGGGCCCTGGGAGAAGGAACTTTTACAAGTAACTCAGGAAACCCTGACCGAGCTGGGACTAGCTGCCCAGACGCAGCTACTACGCCCCGAGGCCCTGCCCTGAATTAAACGAAAGCTCCATTCAGTCCAGCAGGCGGCGACGTAGCTCCAGTTTGAGCCTAGTTGGGGTCGGGAGGGAATCGGAATTCAGTCCGCGCGGGACCACAACCAAACGGAACATGTGCACGTTTCTTCCCAGCCCGCCGCTGCCCGCCGGGTTCACGTCCCCACCTAGCCCGTCTCCTCCGGTTGCGGCTCCGGCCCTTGCCTTTTCCAGGATCCCCGACTCCCACGGATTCCTTGTCCTAGTACAGGCTTCTTAGCGTCCTACTTTCTTTGGCGACTAAGGTTATCATTGGGCGTAGGGGTGAGACGTAGGGAGAGATTTGCATTTTGACAGAGGATCAAATGACTTCAATCAAAAATGCAATTTCTGGCCCCAGATAGAGCGGGGAATATTTCGTATAGACTCGTAACCTCCCTTAACACCTCAGTATCTACTAATTAGTCATAAACCGCCTGTGCTATGCACCGTCCGTAGAAATAGGTAAAATGTCAACGCTTTAATGGCGGGTAGGAGGCCTCAGTTTGAGAACTCTTCTTTGGGCCAGGCTGGAAGTTCTCCTAACTCTCCTTCCCTCACTTGTCAGGAAATGAAAAGGGACCAACTGGAGATCCAGGGAGACTAGACCGTCGCAGAAGCCTGGAGCCCGGCCGGGGCTGACCGGGCCGCGGCCCGCCGGTTCCCGGGTGGGGACCGCTCCACAGAGGCGCAGAAGGGCCGCCGCGGGCGTTTCCCCGCTGGTTCGTTCGGCCCTACAGCGCCAAAAGCGGGCACTGCGCCCTGGGAAGAAGAGGGGAGCATCAGGTAGGAAACGGACAGGGTCGGGGGGCTCGGGGATGTCCTTGGGAGCAGGTGGAGTGGACGGACCCTGGTCCGCACAGGATGCGGAGGATGCTTCGAAGAGAAAGGTCCGGGCAGCGGGTCCCATCTCGCGCACACTGGACTCGCGCGGGCCTGGCAGAGGGGAAAGCCTCGCGGCATTCAAAAGCTAGGTAAGTTTAGGAACCAGGGCCTCTCTGAGGTTCCTTTGGTCCACTCACCGATTTCATTTCGTTCTTATTCTGGCCTTGGTGGTGCTTGGAACTAATAAAGCCCCTTGGTCAATCTGTGTCCTGCTGTCAGCCACTAACAAGCCATTAGGCTCAGCCTTTTTCTTAATGATGTGAATCATGGATTTTGGTTCACGGAAGTCCTGAGATAATTAGACAACGATGGGTTCGGGGGTAGGGTGTGTGTGTGTGTGTGTGTGTGTGGCGGGGGTGGGGGTGGGCGGGGGGCTCTAGGAGGTGCGGTGGTTGCCCTGAGCCTTGCTCTGAATTTGTGATTTTAACAAATCCCTAAATCCCTCTCTGCCTCAGATGTATACAATTAATATTTAACCTAAAAAAGTTTGCCTTCTTTTTTAGGTTAAAAATATTTTTGAAAATAGAAAATAGAAAAAAAAAATCGATCATAGTGTGAATATAGAACTACACTCACTCATAGTTAACATTTTGATGTAATTTATTTCGTATTTTTTTTGTCTTTTTTGTTCCAGTCCTATAGTTATGTATTTTTAATTTTTTTTCCATCATTGTCATCATTTCCTATTCAGGTTTGCAGGCTGCTTTTTAAAATTCTTACATCATACACATTTCTTTTATATGTAACATGTTCTTCATGAGTCTCACCAGATACCTGCATAATAGTCTGTTCATATTTTGCCCATTTATTCCTCAGTTAGTCATTAAGTTGTGTTTACTCTTTCATTATGATAAAGTGATTTCTAAGTAAAATGTAATTTTTATATTTATTTCTTAACCACCTTGAGTTCTTAAAAAGTGTTACGGTTTTTTAAGTGGGTTAGATTTTCCTCATTTGCTTTTAATTTTATTGCCCTGTGGTCTGAGAATTTGGACCGTATTTATGTTTTTTAAAGTGTGTTGAGATTTTGATTGATGGTTGATTTTGTAAATAACTTTAAGCATAGTTCTGAATGAATGATTGAGTATAAAATTCTATATATTAGATCAAGCTTAGTAAAATATATTATCCATACCTGCTATGTTCTTTATTTTTATCTACTTGATCTGTTAATTTCTGAGAGAACTGTAAATTTTCAGAATATGTTTGTGGATTTTTCTTTTTATATTTCTAACAAGTTGTGCTTTGCATATTTTATTTATTCAAAAATTTCCAGCTTTATTGAGATGTAATTGACATGTAACATTGTGTAAGCTTAACAAGTATACAATGTGATGACTTGGTATATGTATATATTGTAAAATGATTACCATAATGTTAGTTAACATATCTATCACCTCACTTAGTTACATTTTTTTCTGTTCGTGTGAGTTGAGAACATTTAAGATCTATTCTCTTAGAAACTTTCAAGCATAAAATACGGTATTGTTAAGTGTAGTCGCCATGCTGTACATTATATCCCAGAACTTATAACTGGAAGTTGTACCCTTTGGCCATTTCATTCCCATATTTTAAAGTGATATTATAAAATGTAAAAATCACATGGCTGTTAAGATGATAAATAAAAATATTGGCATATATATCTTTTTATGCATTTTGAATTATTTTCTTGGCCTGGATTTTCAGAAGGAAATGGTCTTTAAAGCCAAATTGGCCTCTTAAGGATTTGACAAGTGCACAATGTTGGCTGCCACATGGGAGTGCTTGCTTCACTGAACCCTGGTCATCAGCAGGTATAAAAAACCAAACCAAACCAAACCAAAACAAAACAAGACCAGAAAACAAGAAATAAACAAAAAAAGAAACAAGACAGTGAGATTTCAGGAGAGGTAAGAAATAGGGATACTTAAAAAAATTTTTTTTGATGTTTATTGAAGTTGACTTTTTTTTCCCCTATAGTTCTGATAATCTGTTGAGTTTTCTTTTTTGTGTGTGTGGATGGTTCGTTTTTGTCATTTTGTGCTTATGTTTTCTAACTTTTAACTTGAGGAGGTTACTCTATTCCAGTTCTTACATTCTAGGAATTATGTTTATTCTACCATAAAACACCTATTGAAAAAGAAAAAAAATTAGCCCATCAAACCAGATAACTCAAATTTACCCTGACTGCCTTCCTCCCCGCTGGCCTGAGCAGACCGTTCAGTGTGGCACACAAGCAGGGAGGGGTCCTGTGGAGCCTAAAGCTTATACAGTGATGGTGGGGAGGAGGGCTTCTTGAACTCTTTTTTTTTTTTTTTTTTTCCAGAGTGGAGCGCATATAAGGTGATTGCGCTGAAATATAGGGGAAAATTATGCCCGGTGAGATTACATTATTTTCTTGTCCCTCAGATAAAAGGAGTGTGGTGGGAAAGGAAGAGAGGGATGCTGGAGATCTTTGCTTTTTTCAGGACTAAGAAAGAGGAGAAATGGTCTAGCTTATCACACATAAGTGGCCCCTTCATTGACAGTATTCCTTCAGTATCCTTTTAATGTCCATGAGATCTGTAGAGATGGACCCTTCTTTCATTTTTGATATTAGTACTTTGTGTCTTCTCTCTTTTTTTCTTAGTTACCCTGGCTAGAAAGTTATCAATTTTATTGATGTTTTCTAAGAACTAACTTTTAGTTTATTGATTTTTTTCTACTGTTTCCCTATTTTAAATTTCATTGATTTCCGCTCTAATTTTTTTCCTGCTTGCTTTAGGCTTAAGTTGCTCTTCTTTCTCTTGTTTCCTAAGGTGTAAGCTTAGATTATTGATTTTATATATTCTTTCCTTTTTAATATATGCATTTAATACTATAAATTTCCTTCTAAACACTGCTTTTGTGAGAGCCCACAAATTTTAATAAGTTGCATTTTCCTTTTCATTTAATTTTAAATTTCTCTTGAGACTTAGTCTTTGACCCATATATTATTTAAAAGTATGTCATTTAATTGCCGAATTTTGGGGAGATTTCCAGATATTTTTCTGTTATTGATTTCTAGTTTAATTTCATTGTAGTCTGAGAACATGCTTTGTATGATTCTTTTAAAGTTGTTAAGATGTGTGTTTTAGTCCAGAATGTGGTCTATTCTGGTGAATGTTCCATGTGAGCTTGGAAATAATGTGTATATTACTTTTGTTGGATGCAGTATTCTATAAATGTCAATTAAATCAAGTTGGTTGATAGTGCTGTTCCAGATAATTAACTCATTACTGATTTTTTTTCCCTGATGGATCTATCAATTACTTAGAGAAAGGTATTGAAATATCCAACTATAATAGAGGATTTCTATATTTCTCCTTGCAACCCTGTCAGTTTTTGTCTCATACATTTTGATGCTCTGTTATTAGGTGCATATATGTTAAGGACTGTTAAATCTTCTTGGAGAATCGACCCCTTTAACATTATGTAATGCCTCTTTTCAATCTTTATACTTTTTCTTGTTCTGATTTCTACCCTATCTGAAATTAATATAATGACTCCAACTTTCTTTTATTACTGTTAGCATGATATAAATTTCTTCATCCCTTTATAGTCCATCTGCATTTTTATACTTAAGGTAAATATCTTCTAGACAATCAATGGTAGCGTTTTTAAAAATAAAATCTGAAAATCTCTGTTTTTTTAGTTGGTGTATTTAAACCATTCACATTTAAAGTTATTATTGAAGATGGAGAAAAAACATTTGACAAAATCCAACATTTATTTATGATTAAAACTCTCAACAAAGTGGGTATGTAGGAGGGAGTGTAGCTCAACATAATAAAAACCATATATGACAAGCCTACAGTTAACATCATACTCAAGGATGAAAAACTGAAAGCTTTTCTTTTAAGATCAAGAACAAGACAAGGATGCCCACTCTTGCCACTGTTATTCAACATAGTATTGTAAGTCTTAGTGATAGCAATTAGGCAAGAAAAAGAAATAAAAGACATCCAAATTGGAAAGGAAGAAATAAAACTGTCACCATTTGCAGATGACATGATACTATATATAGGAAATCCTAAAGACTCCATCAAAAACTATTAGTAAAGCTACAAGTTGCAAAAGCAATATACAGGAAATTGTGGTGTTTCTAGATACAAGTAATGAACTATCAGAAAGAGAAAGCAAGAAAATAATTCCATTTAAAATTATCTTGAAAAGAATAAAATACCTAGCAATAATTTTAACCAAGGAGGAGAAAGATCTGTATACTGAAAACTGTAAGGCATTGTTAAGAGACATGGAAGAAAACACAAATAAATGGAAAGATATTCCATGTTCATGGACTGGAAGACTTAATATTGTTAAAAAGGTTATATTATCCAAAGAAATCTGCAAACTTAATTCAATTTCTATCAAAATTTCAATGCATTTTTTCATAGAACTAGAACAAATAATTCTAAAATTTGTACAAAACCACAAAAGACCTTGAATAGCCACAGTGATCTTTAGAAGCTGGAGGTATCATGTTCCCTGATTACAAATTATACTACAAACTTGTAATAATAAGAATAGTATGGTCTTGGCATAAAAAACAGGCACACAGATCAATGGAACAGAATAGAGATCCCAGAAATACCTAAATATATATGAACAATTAATTTATGACAAAGAATCCAAAAACATACAATGAGGAAAGGACAGTCTCTTCAATAAATGGTGTTGGAAAATCTGGACAGCCAAATGCAAAAGAATGAAACTAGATCATTATCCTATACCATTCACAAAAATCAACTCATATGGATTAAAGTCTTGAATGTAAGACCTGAAATCATAAAATTTCTAGAAAAAAATAACATAGGTGTTAAGTTCCTTGACATCTGTGATTTTTTTTTTAAAAATATAACTCCAAAGGCAAGGGACACACAAATAAATAAATGGACTACAGCAAACTGAAAAGCTTCTGCACAGTGAAGGAAACTATCAACAAAATGAAAAGGCAACCTACTGAATGGGAGAAGATATTTTCAAACCATGTAAGGGGTTAATATCCAAAATAGATCAAGAACTCATACAACTTAACAACAGAAAAACAAAAAAACCTGATTAGAAAGTGGAAAGAGGGTCTGAATAGACATTTTTCCAAAGAAGACATGCAAATGTCCAACTGACACATGAAAAGATGTTTAACCTCAGCATTTATCAGAGAAATGCAAATCAAAACCACAATGAGATATCACCCCACACCTGTTAGAATAACTATTATCAAAAAGACAAGAAATAAAAGTACTAGAGAGGATATGGAGAAAAGAGAAATGTTGTACACTGTTGATGGGCATGTAAACTGGTGCAGCCACTATGGAAAACTGTATGGAGATTCCTTGCAAAGAATTAAGAACAGAACTATCATACAACCCAGCAATTCCACTTCTGGTATTGATTTGAAGAACTCTAAAACACTAATTATAAAAGATATATGCACCCCTATGTTCATTGCAGCATTATTTACGATAGTCAAGATATGGAAACAACCTAAGTGCCCATCAATAGATGATTAGAAACTTACAATGGTGAACACTATGTAATGTATGCAAATATCAAATTAAATGTTATACACTTGAAATATATGTAATCTTATATACCAATCTTACCACAATAAAAAAGAAATTAGATATTAGAAAAGTAGCTATTATTGATGTAGTTGGATTAATACCTATTAGGTTTGTAATTGTTTTCTATTTGTTGCACTTGTTATTTACTTTTTTCTCCTCCTGCTCCATCCATATAAACAATTATTTATTAATGTTTTCGCAGCACTTTCTTGAGCAACATTATGTGTAGCTTTGTGTGCAGCAAAATGTGCTTCTTTATGCCCCTACACAATAAAGCAGGTACAAAGATGTTCATGCAACACTGCCCATAAAGAGAATTTTGGGAGAAAACCAATGGGGGAGTGGGGACTTAAATTCTAATTTATTGACCTAAAGGAATACCATGTAACAGTTAAAAGTAAGTCAATACATTCATATGTTCTGGAATAAAACAAACTCTAACTCATGTTATTACGTGAAAAGTAAGGTACATAACAATACATACATCATGATTCTTTTATGTGAAAATTATACATGTGTGTGTTAATATGCACAGAAGCAGCTCTGGAATACAAACTGATGTGGTAATGGTGGGTTTGGAAAAGCAAATAATTATTAGTTACATTTATTTTTGACAAAATTGTATTAAGATCTTTATTAAGCTTTTAAAAAATGAAAAAAGCATAAAATCACTTTTTGTCAGAAGGAGAAGTTCACCTGACATAAGCAACCTTTTCTAACTTTAGTGTTTAGACTGCTCATGTGAAATGGGTGCACCATACCTGCGGTAGTCCAGTGCCAGAGATGCAGGGAGCAAAGATGTTCCAAAGTGCCTGCCAATTCCAGTCTGCCCTTTCTCCCATTCTCTTGGACTTTGGGCAAATTTATTCAGGGTGCACACCCTGTAGTTCACAGAGATGGGGGCATGGCTCCTCAGGGCAGAGTGAGAGCTTTCTAGGATTTGGGGTGATAGTGGCAGGGAAGGCCTTGGGGATGGGATACTGGAGGTGGGGTGGAACCCCTGATGGAAGAGGGAGGGAATCTGGTCAAAGCATGAACGCTCCAGTCGTGTAGACCTGTGTTTTTTGCCCCGATTCTCAGAGACCCAGGGTCTGAGCAGCTTTGGTGAGGTTATAGCATGGCTATATGTTCTGGGCAGGCATCAAGAGATTGGAAAAACTGAAATACCTTCCTCTTGAGGCTCTACAAAAAACTAGAAGACTTCAATATATGCACTGAGTTGGCAACTGCTGTTGGTTACTTGCTAGCAAATGACATGATGTTTTCTGTGACACATTTGCTTAGTCAGATGTGTCAATTTATACATAAAAAGAGCTAGGGTTATGGCACTCAATAGGCCTAAGATTACAATGGTATCCAGCTCGTTTAATTCAGGACCTCAAAGCCAAAAAACTCTGTTTCTGTTTCTTCTGAATTCTCCTAAGAGGAAATCATACACACAGAATCACTTATTGTAATTATGCCCCCAAAGTAAGCAAGATAATCTCATTTGGGTAAGTGAAGTGAGGGTTTTATGCCTCTCTCTTGAGCATCACTCTGGAGTTTATTTCTGAGGTTAATCAATTTCAGGAGTGTGTAACCTGCAAATTAGTTCCCTGTCATTTGGAATCAAGTTTGTTAAGGTCTACAGTTGTAAGATGCATCCTAATGCTTTTAAAATTTCTTCCTAAAGAGTTGCAAGGTAGGTTGATATTGTTATCTGAGGTTGGAAGACAACCCAAATGTCTGTCCCAAATGTCAGTGAGTTTGTTCTGATGGAAACTTCCTCTCAGAGGTACATTATATTGGACATGAAGACTCAGTTTCAAGGTGTTCAAGATGTCAGTTTCCCCAGGTAAGGCACCCATTCAGTGTATACTAAATGTCAACCATATATTCTTGACAAGCTGTTTATAAAATATATATGGAAGTAAAGGACCAAAAATAGCAAAGATAATTTTGCTGAAGAATTAAGGGGTGCCTGCTTTTACAAATATCATATTTTCCAAATATAATTTATAAACTATAATAATTTAAATGGTAATAGATCAATAGAAGAGAGTAGAGGGCCAAGAAGGAGTATATGAAAATGTCAGAGGTCTCTGTTAACAGCAGTGAGTAAAGGATTTAGTCTGTGGTGCTGTAATCATTGGCTTTTCATGTAAGAAAAATGTAAAACTTGACCTCTATCTCAAACCATTCACAAAAGCGTATTCCAGGAAGAATAGAGAGTGAATGTGAAAAGCAAAGCTTTAAAACTTAAAAAAAAATCTTTTTATGACATAGTGTAAGGACAGAATTTCTTGATCAAGACATAAAAATGCAAACCATAAAGGTCTTATGACATGTCATCATATTTAAAAATTTTTAAATTTATTTATTTAAATTAGTTTCAAGTATACAGTACGTAGGTTAGATACCTATATAGTTCATAAAATGATCCCCCCAATTGCTCCCTCCCTCCCCTGGCCCTCCGCCCAGCCATCTTATTAATGCTAACTGCATTCCCTCTGCCATGTTCTCATCTCCGTGACCATCCATCGACTACTAATTTGTACTTCTTTAACTCTTCACCCCATTCTCCCAGGCTCCAACCCCCCTCCCCTCTGTCTGTCACCAAATTTTCCACTATATTTGTGAGTTTGTTGTTGATTGATTTGTTCTCTTTGTTCCTTAGATTTCGCATATAAGTGAAATCATATGGTATTTACCTTTCTCTGTCTGACTTATTTCACTCTGCATAATAACCTCTAGGTCCATCCATGTCGTTGCAAATGGTAGGATTTCATTTTTTTAATGGCTGAGTAATATTCCATTGTATATATGAACCATAATTTCTTTATCTAATTGTCTGCTGATGGGCATTTAGGTTGCTTCCATATCTTGGCTATTATAAATTGTGCTGCCATGAAGATTGGGGTGCACAGATCTTTACAAATTTTTGTTTTGGTTTTCTTTGGATAAATACCCAAAAATGCAATTACTGGGTCAAAAGATAGATCTATTTTTAATTTTTTTGAGAAACCTCCAGACTGTTTTATAGTGGCTGTACCAATTTGCAATCCCACCAACAATGTATGAGGGTACCCTTTTCTCCGCATCCTCGTCAACACTTGCTGTTTTTTGATTTATTGATCATAGCAATTCTGACAGGTGTGAGGTGATGTCTCACTGTGGTTTTAATTTGCATTTTTCTGATGATTAGCGACCTTGAGCATCTTTTCATATGTCTATTAGCCATCTGTATTTCCTCTTTGGAGAAGTATCTGTTCAGATCTTCTGCCCATTTTTTAATTGGATTGTTTTTTTGTTGTTGTTGAGTTGTGTAAATTCTTTATATAATTTGGATATTAACCCCTTATCTAATATTTCATTAGTGAATATCTTCTCCCAGTCAGTTGGTTGTCTTTTTGTTTTGTTGATGGTTTCCTTTGCTGTACAAAAATCTTTTAGTTTGAAGTAGTCCCATTTGTTTATTTTTTCTTTTGTTTCCCTTGCCTGAGGAGATATATCTGAAAAGAAATTCCTGTTAGTAATATCAGAGAGTTTATGCCTATATTTTCTTTTAGAAGTTTTATGGTTTCGGGTCTTGCATTTAAGTCTTTAATCCATTTTGAGTCTATTTTCACATACAGTATAAGAAGGTGGTCCAGCTTCTTCTTCTTTTTTTTTTTTTTTCATATATCTGTTCAATTTTCCCAACACTATTTATTGAAGAGACTGTCTTTACCCCATTGTATATTCTTACCTCCTTTGTCATTTATTAAGTGAGTGTATAGGTGTGGATTTATTTTTGGGCTCTCTATTCTGTTCCTTTGATCAATGTATCTGTTTTTATGTCAATACCATGCTGTTTTGATTACTGTAACCTTGTAGTATAGTTTGATATCAGGTAATATGATACCTCCAACTTTGTTCTTCTTTCTCAAGATTGCTGTGGCTATTCAGGGTTTTGTATGGCTCCATATAAATTTTAGGATTATTTGTTCTAGCTCTCTGAAAAATGTCATTGGTGTTTTGATAGGGATTGCATTGAATCTATAGATTGCTTTGGGTAGTATGGCCATTTCAACGATGTTGATTCTTCCTACCCATGAACACAATATATGCATCCATTTATTTGTATCTTCTTCAATTCCCTTTTTCAATGACATAATTTTCTGAATAAAGGTCTTTTCCCTCCTTGGTTAATTTGATTCCCAGGTATTTTATAGTTTTTGATACAATTGTAAATGGTATTGTTTTCTTAATTTCTCTTTCTGAAAGTTCATCATTGATGTATAAAAATGTCACTGACTTCTGAATATTTATTTTGTAACCTGCTACTTTACTGAATTCATTGACCAGTTCTAACAGTTTTTTGGTGGAATCCTTAGGGTTCTCTCTATATAATATCATGTCATCAGCAAATAATAAGAGTTTTACTTCTTCCTTCCCAATTCGGATGCCTTTTATTTCCCTTGTCTTACTTCTGTGGCTAAGACTTCCAATACAATGTTGAGAAGGAGTGGTGAAAGTGGGCATCCTTATCTTGTTCCTGACCTTAAGAAAAATACTTTTAGCCTTTCCCCATTGAGTATAATGTTATCTGTAGGTTTGTCATATATGGCCTTTATTATGTTGAGGTACGTCCTCTCTATTCCCACTTTGCTGAGAGTTTTTATCATAAGTGGATACTGGATTTTGTCAAATACTTTTTCTGCATCTATTGATATGATCATATGGTTTTTATCTTTTGATTTGTTAATGTGATGTGTCACATTAATTGAGTTGTGGATCCATATTCAAATTTTTAAAAAAGAATGTATAGGAGACACCCAGTCAAGGTGGCAGAGTAGGGAAAATGCTGCGCTCATGTCCTCCCATGAGCACATCAACATTACAACTAGATTACAGAACAACCACCCTGAGAACCACCTGAAGACTAGCTGAACAGAGAACTCTTATAACTAAGGATATAAAGAAGAAGCCACATTGAGACTGGATGTCAGCTGCATGTGAGTGGAGACCTGTGCCTGCTTCACTCACGGCTGTGCCCTGGTGTCTGGAACTGGCTGGCATGCAGTAGCTCTTCAGTACATGGGTGCTGGAAACCACCATACAGGCTCCTGTCCACAGTTGTCTCTGCTCCCTCTGCCTCTTGACCAGTCCTGGTGCTTCCCCATCTAGTTCTGTGTAGTGTGGTGTGGCCCCTCCTCTGGGAACTAGGAGTTGCCCTCATCCACATGGGTTAGGATGGAGCCCCAGCCTCAGAGCTCACCTTTCCAATGGCAAAACAGAGGGATAAGCATAAAAAAGGCCCTGCTTCTCTTTCCTAGGAAATATTCTGGAAGTTGCATAAATTGCTTCCACACTCATCCTGGAGGGAGATCTTGGTCACACACCCAGCCTAGCTGTGGAGGAGGCTGGGAACTCTCTTGTCTTGGGTGGCCACATGTCTAGGTGTTCGGTTGCTCTGAGGGAGAAGTGGACAAGGCTATTGAGAGCCACCTGGATGTCTATGCCATACCCATTCTAACGTTTCCTCCCACCACCCAATCACTTCCTACCCTGAGTTTATGTTTTATGAAAGATTACACATCAGGCAAATTACATTAAGTAATTCATAATTCAGGGGCCAGCTGAAAATCATGGGCCAGTGGGTACTTTTCATTAGATTTGCTGGCAAATCACTGGTGGGACTGTATAACTGATTCTGAGACCTCCTCCACCCAGAGCCCACTGTATGCAAGCAGCCAGAGGCGTCTTGTCCAGTGGCAGTTGACCATGTACCTCCCTGCTCAGGATCCCTTGCTCTTCAGAACAAAATCCAAAGCCCTTCCTGTAGAACTGAGCTGGGACTAATGAAGGAGAGCAGAGGCAGCCACTGGCCCAGCCCACTGGAGAAAGTCTCCTTCCAGAGTGTTCTGTCATCAAAGCTGACCACTGAACTGGGGAATGTTTAAGTTTGAAGACACAAAGCAAAATGCACCAGTGGAGGTGGTTCTAGAAACAAGGAGTACTGGTCCAACAACTCCTTCCCCAGCCTTACCCCCACCTCTGTCCTGTATGCACTCCAGCTTTCTCCTGCCCCCATATCTCCTCTCCACTTCCCGCGGTCAAACCCATGCATTGGGCCTACCTTACAGTCAAATAACCACTGAGCTACTTTGAGACCACACCCATGTCACTTCTCTGACCTTCTCTCCCCCACCTAAGCTGGGTCATGCAACACTGTTATCCTATTGTAGACCTCTTGGTCATAATTAACATGGGCCACAGGCCCAAAAGCCCTTTGGTCCTTCTGCAAATGTTAGACAATGTGAGTGTAGTAAGCTAACACAATTTTTGCCTTTCTGCCTTGGAGTACGGCTCACAGCCTTATCCCTTAGGAACCACATTTGTTGCTGTTGGGAGTTCCAGTGATTATTCTCTTCAGTCATTTTTTCATTAGTTGGTCTGATTTAAGTCCAGGTACTATATCACTACGCACTTCTCTAACTGGAGAATGAACAGTCCCAGTTCTGAGCAGGGAGAATGGAAAACAAGTGTCATGTACATCTTTCTGGAGCATCAAATTTATTACATGATCTGAATGAATTGAGTACTTTAATAAGAACTGCTCCCTAGCCCACAAACATAGAAGAAAAGACAGAGAAGGGCCCCAGGAAAAACAGTCCAGTCTCTGAAGTTTCACCCCGCTGGGGGGCCAAGGGGTGGATCTGCAGTGAGGACAGTCCCTTCTTGTCCCCCAGGGGTCTTCAGGTGCCTTCCAAGTTCACCAGGTATTTTGGATACAATGCTTCTGTAGATTACAGAGGTGCCTGATTTTAATCTCATGCAGGGAACCTGCAGCAATGTGCACACATCCATCACCTGCTGGGCCAAGTGCTCTTGCCCAGGGGTCCTTCATACAGAACGTGTACTTCTTGCACCATGCCCACCTGAAGCTCTTTGTATTTAGCCTCTGGCCAGTCTCCCACATCCCATTGCCAGCCTCCCCGGAGCTCAGGATCTTTGAATTTGACATTTAATATGCAGGGAGCATGGCTTGCGACCTTGCCTTGGCCATCTACAATTTAAGTTGGCTTTATTCTGCTCCATTTGCCATGGCTCTTCTTGCTGGACTGCCTAGAGCAGAGCTTTCTTAAAATAGTGGAGGGAATTGTCCTTGTAGGACACATGCTGGGGGCAGCTGTTTCTCTCTGGAGTTCCACTGATGCTGCTGCTGGTGCTGTGTGTGGAGGAGGAGCCCCTAGGGCCACACTGCGAGGCTGGACTGAGGGTTACAGTCCTCAACTCAGGGCTGGCTGGGGAAGTGGCAGGCTCTTTAGCTTTCTTCCCTGACTACTGGTCCTTACACCGCTAATTTTCCGTCGTGCAGATTCAGGTGGAAAATGCAGGCCCACTACAGCTGCGGAGACCTCCTGGCTTGGGGCGGGGCTACAGCTGCTGGGGTCAGGGGAAGGGAGTGGACTTACTAGGTGGTGTCGCCCTCTACTTTGGCTTTCTTGGTGCTTAGAGTGACATAAGCAGCCATCACATGGTCATACTTCCTGCCTACTAATGAGTCCTGGATCTGGTCCCACTCAAACCCATGTTCATCATCACCCCTGTCACCCAGAGATCCATGTCACAGTGCAGCTAACTGTTAAGACTTGAGTTCCTCTTCCTGGCCCATGTTTAGCTATGGGTCCCTCATTATTTATTTTATAGTTTCTCTTTCGCTGAAGTCAAGCTCATCAATTTCCTTTAGAGGTTTTTGCACTCAAAAGATAAAAATGAAACGTAATTGTATTGCCTGCTCATAATCCACTGCTGCAGCTTCCAGAAGTCCTGTCCCATGAAAGGCAAGGTCCCAGTGACCATCTTATATAGAACTACTTCCAGACTCTCTACATCTACTGGGGAGCTGTCATAGTTTTGGCTCAGGAAGAGTTCTGGGAAGGCATAAGGAGGGCTGCCACACAACGTGCTCAGCTTATGGATAATAAACTTGTTGCTGAGGCCAAAATTTGCAATTTTTATGTTCATCTGAGCATCAAAGAGCATGTTATCTAGCTTTAGGTCCCTGTGGACAATGCTCTTCTAGTGGCAGGACTGCACAGCTGCCAGAAAATGTCTTGGGCCTCATTCTCAGTCATGAGGCCATGGTTCCTGTAGATAAACATGTCCCTTCCACTAACATGCTCCATAGTGAGGAATAATGTTTCCTCGGTGTTAGTCAGCTCAAATAACTTTATGATATTCCAGTCATTAAAGGCCTTCATGCAGAGGACTTCTCAGAAAACTCTGGAGGAGCCCTGCTGATTAATGACTTTGATAGCCACCTTTGTCCCAGTCAGAATGTGCCAGGCCAACCTCACCTTGACAAAGGTTTCCTGGTCAGTGGTGTTCAGGAGCTCATAATGGCCAACATGAGGCTTCCTCATCAGCAGAGAGGGCTGCAAGGTCATGCAGCATGGTGACCTGCTAACTCCACTAACTGACAACACTAACAATGCTTACTAACTCTGCTAACAAACAGTACTAACTCTACTGTGCTAACCAATACTAACAATGCTAACTATGATTACCAACTATGCTAATAAACAGTAATAACTATATGAACAATGCCAACAAAACAAAAAATTAAAGAAAAAAGTGAGAAAAAAACAAAGAAAATAAAAAATGAGAAAAGTACAAAGATTGAGAAAAAGAAAATAGAAAAAAGAGAAAAAGATGAAAAGAATAAAGAAAGATAAGAAAAAGAACAAAAAAAACAAGAAAGAGGAAAATATTAACGAAATATGAGACAAGGGAAAAAGAATAAAGTAAAATATACAAAATAGAAATAGAAGAAAAAAAAAAGTTAATCGTCTGGTGACAGATCACCAGAAATCAGCTTCCTGGGCTATAAGCACAAAAACCTCAGTCCATCCAGCATCTTATATAGAAGTTTTTTGAAATTCCATCACAATGACAACTTCTGAGGTCAGAGAAAAAAATGGACCAATCATGACTGGGAATTAACTATATCAGTTTTCTCACTTTTTGGTCTCAAGACAGTGTTACTCTGAAAAAAATCCCCAAA
Organism: Eidolon dupreanum; assembly: GCA_028627145.1. Lineage (NCBI taxonomy): Eukaryota > Metazoa > Chordata > Mammalia > Chiroptera > Pteropodidae > Eidolon > Eidolon dupreanum. Next base: position 51,082,160 of record CM053515.1, on the reverse strand, counting down.
AGCTTTTTGTTTATGTGGGATATTAAAGACCAATATTTACTTTATTAGAAATTAAAACCTGTGGGCTTTTTCATTTATAGTTTGAAAATCTCTAATAATTTTTGTCTTTGAATAAAAGACCTCATAATGTACTTAAAATATTTAATTCCTTTGAATTCCAACTTAACTGACATCAGGATACTGCAGGAAAGTGTTCTGCTGCATAAGACATGATAAGATATGTAATGAACATCTATAAAACTGAGAGGAAGATAGCTCTCATCATATTTTTGTTAATAAGACCATGAGCAGATTTTCATCCAAAATCCTGGAGACCAGAAGGCTCCAGGAGGTTGATGTATTCAAAGTGTTGAAAGAAAATATCTTATATCTGATAGAATTGTCCTTTAAAAATGAAAGAGCAATTAAGAAATTCTGAGAGAATTCTTTACCCCTAAACCTGCCCTGCATGAATGAAGTCCTTCAGATCAGAATAAAAGGACATTGGACAGTAACTCAAAGCCTTATGAAGAAAGAGTTCTTTCAATAAATGGATGATTGTAAAAGCTAGTGCTATTGTAAATTTTGTTTATAGCTTCACTTTTTTGATATCTACTCGATTTAAGAGACTAATGTATTAAAAAAATAATTATTACTCTATGTTTTTAGATACAATACATAAAGATGTACTTTTGTGACATCAATAACTGAAAGGGGATGGGGTTAGAGCTCTGTAGAAGTACAGTTTTTATATCTTCTTGAAGTTAAGCTGGTATAAATTTACATAAGAGTGTTATAACTTTACAATGTTAAGTCATTCAAATGACCAAAATGTATTTGTCATATGTATTTGGTATTCATCCTGTGTTCCTGGCTCACAGAACCCCAAATCCTTGAAATTTACTGAGCGATAAGGGCAATGGGAACATATTTTATTATAATATTTGGCTTCTTATCCTCAGTTCCTAAAAACTCTTCAGAACCATAAAGGTGATATTGGTGTCTTGTTATTCATAACAAGTCCTTTTCCACAACAACTGGGTTTATGTAAATAAGATGACTTTCAGAAAGCACCTAGGGATGGGGGATGATTGCCAGGGAAACCAACCATGAATAGAGGGTTGGAACTTTCAGTCTCACTGCTTGATTTCCAAAAAGAGAAGATGAGAGATGGAGGTTAGATCAGTCATCAATGGCCAATGAGTAAATCATTCATGCTCATACAATGAAAACTCAAAGAAATCCAAAAGAAGAGGGTTCAAGGAACTTCCATACTGAGGAAACAGAACACTTCCATGAGCCACCACGTCTGGCCCCAAACTCCACAGGGACAGAAACTTCTATTTTGGACCTCACTGTACATATCTTTTTATCTAGTATCTTGTCATCTAGATTTGTACCTTTTAATATCCTCTGTAATAAACCAGTAATCTGGTAAAAAAAAATATGAAACAAACCCAGTAAGTACAAAGTTAAAGAACAAATCTCAGATTAGGAAAAGATATTTATAATGCATAGAAACAACAAAAGATCATTATTCATAATGTGTAAGAACAACACAAAGAAATAAGATAAAGATAAATAATTCAATTAAAATGAGCAAAGTACAAGAATCAGCCAATATTCATATAAAAAGACACTAACCCTTATTTGAATAAAGGAAGTGCAAATTAAAACAACTGCTATACTTTATAACCAGATCAGCAAAAATAAACAAGACTAATTATATCAAGCATGAGTGAAGAAATGGCTGAAGAACTTTTATGTAATATTGATGACGTAAAAACTTCACTTCTTTAAAATGATTTTTCTCTTTTCTTTCTTCTTGATTCAAACTGGTCTCATTTTTTCTAATAGCACCATAACTCACTTGCTTTTTTTCTCTCCTTATCCTTCCACCTTTGCATGTACTGCAGGACCACTCCCTTAATTATTAAGCCCTTTGGACATTAGATTCTGGTCAGCATCAAACAGTCTTAGGAACAGCGCCTCAAGTCTGTTGACCAAAGAAACAGTTTCGGTCAAACTAAAGATTTCATCTAGGCCTTGGTTATGTTTCAGCTCCAGCCTCATGAAGGTGGAATGACCCTACTGATCACATCCACTCAAAACCAGACAGAACTATGCTATGACTGACATTAGGACCTGATGCCATTATCAACTGCCTCCTACTCTAGCTCTGACTAATCAGTAGAGCTCACAACCCCGACTCTCTTAGCTACCATGACTGATGAGTTTTCCCCTATATAACTTAACTTTTAGAGACCAACAGGGAGCCATGTCTTTGAGCACTAGCTTATTTGTGGCTCTGGGCTTAGCACCATGTCCTTAAATAAACTCTTAATTCCTTTGCTGTAATCCCCTGTCTGTATGTCATTTGGCTTTGACGTATGTAGGCAAATGAACCCCTTTTGGTTAGGCTACAATGGGAATATAAATTGTTATAACCACTTTGGAGACAATTTGGCAATATCTAGTAAAAATAAAGATGCTCATCATTTCTCTAACCCCTCAACCTCAGCACTTCTGCTTTTAGGTGCATTACTCAGAGAAATTTTGAAGTACAAGAATGTTCACAGAGGTTCAAAGAACAGAAACTGGAAATTTATAATAACAAACAATGGAAAAAACCATAAATATTGAATAATAGAGAAATGAATAAAAAATGGTGATAGATGAAATAACACAATGAATGAGATAGATCACAGGCATCAAAAATAAATCTCAAAAGTGGGACGTTCAAAGAAATAAGTAAATTTTTAAAAAATAATTTTTATTTTTCAATTATAGTTGACACACAATATTATATTAGTTTCAGGTGTATAACATAGTGATTAGACATTTATATAACTTCTTAAGTGATCACCCTGATGAATCTAGTACCCATCTGACACCATACATAGTTATTACAATATTATTGACTTTATTTCTAATGTTATTCTTTACTCTCCCTTGACTATTTTGTAACTACCAATTTGTGCTTCTCAATCCCTTCTCCTTTTTACCCCTCCCTTCAAAACCTCTCTCATCTGGCAACCATTAAAATTCTCTCTGTTTCTATAAGTTTGTTTCTGTTTTATTTGTTCATTTATTTTGTTTTTTACATTCCACATATAAGTGAAATAATATGATATTTGTCTTTCTCTGTCTTATTTCACCCAGCATAACACCCTCTAAGACCATCCATGTTGTTGCAGCTGGAAAGATTTCATTCTTTTTTTTATGGCTGAATAATATTCCATTATATATATGTACCACTGCTTTATCTGTTTTTCTATTGATAGACACAGGTTGCTTCTATATCTTGGCTATTGTACACAATGCTGCAGTGAACATAGGGGTGCATAGATCTTTTTGAATTAATGTTTTGGATTTCTTCATATAAATACCCAGAAGTGGAATTACTGGGTCCTTTGTTATCTCTTGTTAAAGCCTTTATCTTAAAGTCTATTTTGTATGATATAAGTACAGTTACCCCAGCTTTTCTTTTTCATTTCCATTTTCACAAAATATCTTTTTCCATTCCTTTTTTTTCAGTCTTTGTGTGTCTTCTGATTCAAAATGAGTCTCTTGTAGGCAGCATATGTAAGGGTCTTGTTTTCTTAGCCATTCAGCCACCGTAAGTCTTTTGATTGGTGCATTTAATTTATTTACATTTAAAGTAATTGTTGGTAAATATATAGTTATTGCCATTTTGTATTTATATTTTTGCTCTCCCCCTCCCCCTCCTCCTTCCCCTCCCCCTTCTTCTCCTTCTCCTTCTCTTTCTCCTCTTCTTCTTCTCAAAGAAGTTTTTAAATATTTCTTGTAATACTGGTTTAGGAGTGATAAACTCCTTTAGCTTTTTCTTGTCTGGGAAGCTCTTTATCTGTCCTTGACGCTAAATGATAGCTTTGCTGGGTAGAGTAATCTTGGTTGTAGGTCCTTGCTTTTCATCACTTTGAACATTTCCTGCTGATCCCTTCTGGCCTATAATGTTTCTTTTGAGAAATCAGCTGACAGTCTTATGGGAGCTCTCTTGTAGTTGACTAACTGCTTTTCTCTTGCTGCTATTAAGAGTCTCTTTTTCTCTTTAACCTTTGGCATTTTAATTTCGATGTATCTTGCTGTGGGCCTCTTTAGGTTCATCTTGTTTGGAATTCTCTGTGTGTCTATTTCCTTCAACAGGTTAGGGAAGTTTTCAATAATTATTTCTTCAGTTAGTTCTTCAATTCCTTGCTCTCTCTCTCTTCTCCTTCTGGTATTCCTATGATGTGAATGTTGGTATGCTTGGCATTGTCCAAGAGGCCCCTTAAACTATTTTCATTTTTTTTGGATTATTTTTTCTTGTTGTTCTGATTGAGCGGTTTCTGCTATCTTGTCTTTCAGATTGCTGATTTAGTCCTCTGCTTCATCTAATCTACTATGGATTTCCTCTAACAAATTTTTCATTTAAATTATTGTATTCTTCATTTCTGACTAGTTCTTTTTTATGTTTCTATCTACATTTTTTATGTTTTCTATATCTTTATTGAAGTTTTCATTGAGTTCATCTACTCTTCCTCCAAATTCATTGAGCATCCTTACAACCAGTATTTTGAACTCTGCATCTGGTAGATTGTCTCCATTTTGTTTAGTTCTTTTCCTGGAGCTTTGTTGTGTTCTTTAATTTGGGACATATTCTTTCTTTGTTTCCCAATTTTGACTACCTCCCTATGTTTGTATTAAGTAGAGTTGCTATTTCTCCTGGACTTAGTAGAGTGGCCTTATGTATTAGGTTTCCTGTGGTGCCCAGTGTCACAGTTTCACTGGTCACTTGAGCAGGGTGCCCCAGGTGTCTTCCTTGTGTGGGCTGTGTGTGCCTTCCTGTTGTAATTAAGCATTGATTGTTGTTGGCATGTCAGTGGGAGGGATTGACCCTGAGACTGATTGGTTCTGAGGGCTGGCCATGACTATATAGTGGAGGAGATTTGTGCAGGGGCTGACCTTATGAAGCAGGATTTGCTTTAGCAGGACTCTGGTGCCTGCTGAGTCTGCCCTTTGGATGTGTCATTTGTGGAGGTGGTTGAGTGGTGCTCTGTTGTAGTTTGAAGCTGGCCACAGGATGTGTTGATTCTGGTGTCTCTTGGGAGAGGCTGTGGTGCAGGTCAAAGTCAGCTGCTGCCTGTGTCCTGCCCAGGGCCACTTGGTACGAGCTACAAAATGATCTTCAGATGATTGCCATTTGTGCCGGGTTTGAAGGTGCCTGGGAAAAGAAGCTGGGCTATCAACTGAGGGCAGCTCTTGCTACTACTAGGCTTGGAGCTGCTTAGCAAGGGGTGTGGGGCCAGATACTGCTTGTTTGGGGTTTGTGAATCTTTGAGTGATTGTAGAAAAGTCTGCAGTTCAAGCTAAGACAAGACATTCATATGAAAAAGCCAGTGGAAGCAGCTTGAGTAGGCCTGCAAGTTGGGTGGGGCAGAGTCTGAGGGAATCACCAGGGTGAGGCAAATGGTGTTAGCCAGGTTAATGGAGACTCATATATGGTGGCTACCTACATATGAATACTGGGAGTGCGGAGGGCTCAAAAGAGAAACAATGCTTTCTGCCATCATTTCTGTCTGAAGGAAAGGTTCCCCACTGCTCAGCATTTACCTACTCCATTATCTTGACATGAAGCCAGCAAATTTATTAAGTATACATGCAATCTGACATCATTTATAAAAAATAAAATGAAATGTAAATAATGCTATATATAATTTATTATTATATGATTATTTATAAGTACATACTTATATAAGTATTAAAGGTGTAAAAGTATAAAAGCCTGAGCAGGATAAGAATTACCTTGGTGGTGAGTGGTAGTGGAGGATGAAATGGCGATAAAGTAAGTACTAACATTTTATTTTTTATGAAATAAAAAATTGAAGAAAATTTGACAAAATGTTAAAATTTGCAAATCTGACAGTGGGCATTTGGGCATCTATTATATAACTTTTAGTTATATAAAGAAAATAACTTTTCTTTACATTTGACATATTTCACATTTAAAAGAAAAACTTAAAAACTGTCCTCTTTAGAAGACTAATAGAATAATTACATGTAATGAGTACCTGCTGTATTCCAGGCAGGATTAAACTACTAGTTATGCTTGGATTTCAATTCTGTGGGAGGTCAGTGCCCTATTACCTGCCTTGTGCAAGTGTCAACAGTACTAGAATTTTGAAGATTAATGAAATATCTTTTGCTTGCCTTGAGTGAGGGTGAGATTTAGGCTATTCAAAAATAACCAGGCAAATCATACATCCTTTAAGAGATTAGTATTCAAAATATGTAAATAACTCATATAACTCAATAGCAAAAAACCACAAACAATTCTATTAAAAAATGGGCAGAGAATTGAATAGATATTTTCCCAAAGAAGACATACAAATGGCCAACAGGTATGTGAAAAGATTTTCGACATCACTAATCATCATAAAAGTGCAAATCAAAACCTCAATGAGATATCACCTCAGAAGTGTTAGAATGGCTATCATTAAAAAGACAAGAGATAAATGTTGGTGAGGATGTGGAGAAAGGATTGTTGTGGGAATGTAAATTGAACAACTACTATGCAAAACAGTACAATGATTTATCAAAAAGTTAAAAGTAGAACTATCATATGATTCATCACTTCCACTTCTGGGCATATACTCAAAGGAAACAAAATTTTCTATCTATCTTGAAGAGATATCTGCATCCCTATATTCACTGCAGCATTATTTATAATAGCCAAGATATGGAAACAACCTGTGTCTATTTATAGATGAGTGAATAAAGAAGATGTGGTACATATATATAATGGAATACTATTCAGTCATATAAACAAAGAAAATCCTGCCATTTGCAACAATATGGACAAATCTTGAGGGTATTATGCTAATTGAAATAAATCAAACAGGTAAAGACAAATATTATATGATCTCACATGTGGAATCTAAAAAAACTGAACTCATAGAAATAGGGAACAATTAGTGGTTGCCAGAGGTGAGGGTGGGGGTGAAAAAAATAGGTAAAGAGGGTTAAAAGGCACAAATTTCCAGTTATAAAATAAATGTCATGGGGATATAATGTACAGCATGGTGATTACAGTTAACGATATCATATTGCATAATTGAAAGTTGCTAAGAGAGTAGATCTTAAAAGTTCTCATCACAAGAAAAAAATTTTTAACTATGTATGGTGATGGATGTTAACTAGACTTATTGTGGTAATCATTTTGCAATATATGCGTATATCAGGTTATTACGTTGTGCCCCATAAACTAATACAGTGTTATATGTCAATTATATCTTAATAAAACTGTGGGAAAAATTGCCAGGGTCACTTGCCCAGGGTCACACAGGCTGCCCAGGTCTGCCAGGTGCCAGTCGCTGCCCTAACTACTGATCTACCCTGTCTGCCCCATTTGCTCCCACCCGCCTTCCCTCTTCTCCTGAACGGCTCTATGTAGCTGGGTTTACTTGGTTTGAAAGGGCCAACTTATTTGTTTTTTTTTTTTCCCAAAGAATCCAATAACTCCGACTTTTTATCAGATTACATAGGTCTTCTCCTATGCTTTCCTCCAAACTCACAGGCTTGTTGCTCCTCAAAATCTCAAGGGCTATTTCTGGCACCTGCGTGGGAAGTAGGTAAGGCATTGTCAGGTCACCTGGAATTGAATCCTAGCTCTCCAATTTATTAAATGCTGTAGAGCCTCTCTGAGCCTTAGTGTCCTCACCTGTTAAAGGTGTCACTGATATTTGTTGTATTAGGCTGTTAAGAAAGCAAACAGAAAAAACGATGCACAGCTCCCAGTATGGTGCTGGCACCTGAGAAGTACTTGGCAGATGGAAGCTTTATTACTCTTATGTCTTGTGATGAGGAAGAAGATGGGGCCCAGTCCTGTCAGTCACACTCAAGCTAAGAAGCAGCAGGGCTCTTTTACACTGTGGCCCAGGCTGGGATGCAAGGCAAGTTGGGGCTCATTGCAGTGGGGCCTGAAAGCAGGTAGAGTGATTGTTTTTAAATCAGCGTGGATCCCCAAGTGGAACATCTTCCCTCCCAAGGAAAACCCCTTCAAAACCTTTGGAAAATCACATTTTCACTTTTAGAAAGCCCCTGCTGCAGTGAGGGAAACCCCCAACAGTAACCATTCTCCTCCAAAGGAAGCGTTCTTGACAGAGCTGTGCCTACTCATGCCTCCTGCTTCCTGCACCCTTCTCTTCCCACTGCTTAATTCTTCAGCTCCATCCTGTCCTGACTCCTTTATTCTGTTGCATTTCCTGGTCCCACTCCTCTTTCATTTGGGAGGGGTGCGCTTTGGGCACTGCTTTCAAGTTCTGGATTATCCATCTGCCGCAGCCTGAGTGAGGGGCCTCTGCCTGGCAGCCTCAGTGAGGTCTCCTTTGCTGCTGCTTTCCCAAGCAACTCTGTGCAGCTCGGCACTTAGATTAGGGTTTCCAAATAAGCCTGCCCTGATATGCCCAGGCATGTGGTAGAGATGAAACAGGTACCCTATGTAGGGTTTGAGTTCCTGCCATATTTATAGCATAAGCTGTATGCTTTATCTCTATAAACACAGCTGGCAGTTCTGTGCACTACAAGGAAAGATATCCACTTGGGAAACATAGAGTTTTAAAAGGCTGCCTTCTTCTAAGAAATGAAAGAAACAATTGATAAAATGAACTTCATTAAAATTAAAAGCTGCTGCTCTGTTAAATCAATGTCAGGAGAATGATCAGGCAGGCCATACACTTGGAGAAAATATTTGCAAAAGACACATCTGATAAAGACACGAAAAGCTCAACAATGAGAAAACAAACAAGCTGATTAAAAAATGGGCCAAAAATTTTAACAGACACCTTACTAAAGGAGACACACGGATGGCAAATAAACATAAGAAAAAATGCTCCACATTATATTTTATCAGGGAAAGGCAAATTAAAACAATGAGATACCATTATACACCTATTAGAATGACTAAAATCCAAAACACTGACAATACCAAATGCTGGTGAGGAAATAGAACAACAGGAATCCTCGTTCATTTCTGGTGGGAATGCAAAAAGGTAGAGCCACTTTGGAAGACAGTTTACTAGTTTTTTACAAAACTAAACATACTCTTATACGATCCAACAGTCAAACTACTTGTTTTTTATCCAAAGGTGCTGAAAACTTATGTCCACACAAACACCTGTGTATAGACATTTATAGTAGCTTTATTCATAATTGCCAAATTGCTAGCAACCAAGATGTCCTTCAGTAGGTGAATAGGCGAATAAACTGTGGAATATCCAGACAATGGAATATTATTCAGTACTCAAAAGAAATGAGCTATCAAGCCATGGAATAACATGAGGGAACCTCAAATGCATGTTACTAAGTGATTGAAGACAATCTGAAAAGACTCCATACTGTAAGATTACAGCTATATGACATTCTGGAAAAGACAAAACTGTGGAGACAGTAAAAAGATCAGTGGTTGCCAGCGATTAGAGGGGGAGGGAGCGATGAACAGAAAGAACATAGAGGATTTTTAGGGCAGTGAAACTACTCTGTATGTAGTTTTTTAGGGCAGTGAAACTACTCTGTATAGTATTATAATGATGGGTGCATGTCATTACACATTTGTCCAAAACCATAGAATGTACAACATCCAGAGTGAACCCTCATGTAAATTATGGACTTTGGGTGATAATAATGTGTCAATGTAGGTTCATGTATTCTAACAAATGTACCACTCTGGTGGAAGTTGTTGATAATGGGGAGATTACGCAAGTGTAGGACCCAGGGGTATATGAAAAATCTCTGTACCGTCCCCTAACATTGGTCTAAAAATAGTCTTTTAAAAAATGTAGCAATCTTCTAATACAAAATCATATCAATGCTTACAAAGTATTTCCCACTTATAACCCAGCAGGGGTTAAAAAAGGTGATACCTATTGTGGGTAAAAGTGGGGTAAAACTGGGTACATGCTGGTGGCCTGGAACACAATTCGATACCAAGTATTAAAAGCTATAAAAATGTTTATACCCATATGCTCAGTAATTCCAATCTGGAAAATTTCCCCAGTTGATATAATCTTAGACTTGGCACAATACAGTATGAACAGAGATGTTAAATATTGGAAGCAAGTGAAATGTTAAGAAATAAAGGATTATTTAAGTAAACTCTGATAATCCTTTCAATATAATTTTAAGCATTAAAATTATGAAATGCTATAATTATGAGCCTATGTAGGAACAAGAAAAATACTATGGTATATTTTATAAAAACGTACATTCAGCATGATTAAACTATGTAAAAAATGTTTTGAAAACATTAGAAGAAAATACATCAAGATGCTTTTCCGTTGCTCTTTTTTTCTAGTTTCTAAATTTCTTCAATGTATTTTACTGCAATTATACTGCTTTTACAAATGGAAGACTTAAAACTAACTCACTTCCCTTTCAAGGGGAGAAAAGCTCAGTGCAAAGACGCACTCCACTGCAGAGACACCCTTCAGAACTGGGCATTTTTCTTTTGGGGGCTGAATCAAGCAGTGTGTGTGTCACTTTTTGCCCCATACTATCTATGCCATTTATTTATGTGTTGTCTCATAATTCTCCGGTTTCATGTATTTATATCTTTCTCTACAATTATTAAGAATTTTTAAAATCGTGGTAAAAGACTTAACAAAATTTACCATTTTAACCATTTTTAAGTATACAGTTCAATATCATTATATACATTCACATTGCTGTTGCAAACCATCAGCACCATCCATCTCCAGGACTTTTTCATCATCCCCATTTCCCTTCCTCCCAGCTCCTTGCTACTATCAATCATTCTGCTTTCTGTCTCCATGAATTCAACTATTTTAGGTGCCTCATATAAGTGGAATCATATATTTGTACTCCTTCCATAACCATTTTTAAAGCTCTCTGAGGATAAGGACCAGTCTCTGATTTGTTTTCATTTTACAATGTTTATTTGCTCGTCATTGTAATATTCATTGTGCTAGGCTGGTGGTTAAGCAACACTCAAGAAGCATATGTGATCTCTGAGGCTGACAGAGTAGCAGAACAGAGATAACAAGGAAAACACAGAGAAGAAGGAACAGAGTGTGTGTGATAAGCTCCTAAGTGTGGTGGCAAACAACCCCGTGGGGCCTTCTGGAAAATCTGAATGTTTGTAGGATGAACTGGGGAGTGGTCCCTCAGGAGGGTGAAGAGGAGCCCTGAGGGTCCAAGGAGAGGGAGGGGAGCACAAAGCCTGAGGAAGGAGAGGCCTTTCTGCAGAACGTGCATTTGTGTGTGCATGAGTGTGAGTGTGTGGGAGTCTGTGTGCAGAGGTCCTGGGGGAGATAGCAAGCCTGAGAAGAGGAAGAAGGGTCCCGGGCTCGGCCGAGCATATAGCAAGATGAGAAACAAATGCAGGCACTTCATGCTGAGCACTGAAGCTGCCACACTTTGCACTCATATGACTTCTTGGGCCAGGTACCCAGTTGCCAGGCTTCTAAGACACTGAGGCTGAGGCGCAGATCAGTGCAGCCTCTCCACGGCTAAGTGGGCCCATGCTGTGACTACCGCTTTGTTCTGTGTCTTTGTGCATTGCTAGATGGCTGTGTGTACGGTGTCTGGCACTAAGCAGGGAGGCAATTGTTATTGCCAATTTGTAGGAGTGGAAACTGAGGCTTAGGGATGAGAAGCAAGTTGCACAAGGTGAAGGAGCAAGTAAGTAAAGAATGAATATGCAATTGGATGAATGAGCAAATGAAAGGAGTAAAAAGGTCTGCCCCCATCCCCAACCATTTCCTCCCAAGGTCCTGGGGTAGGAGGCTTCTCATCATTCCACTAGCCTGGGGAAGAGAGAGGAAGGCATGTGGGTGGAGGAGGGGAGAGGTGGGAAGAGCAGATGAAAAAAGATTTTAATCTCTTTAGAGCACACTCAAGTGTGCTTTCTTGTGCTTCTTTCCTAAAGCCTTGACCTAACTTACTATAAATGCAATGAATGTCCTCTTTTTTCTTCAGTTATTTGCGTAAACATTCTCTGAGTCCCATAAAACCTTTATGACCACAATTTTTGAACTTTGAATAACGATCTACTAAAATTCCCGCTTACTGTCGATCATTTTGGTTGTTTTCCATATTTCTATAATACATAAACAGCGCTATTAAATAATACTAATAATACTGAGAGTGATATTTCCTGAGGCTTGATCTCCAGACTGGGTTTCAAAGGTCTGAGCAATTTCTTTGGGCCCTGTGGTTTTTGACCCTCTGCAGTGCTTTAAGGCAGCTGCGGGCATGCTGAGGAGGCTAGGGACAAAACCCGGATGACACCGCATCTGTGTTTGTAAGTGAACTTGTTCCTCCTGTCCCAGGCAGGTGGTTAGGGGTGGGGGTGCTGGAGGAGGGAGGGGCTGTCCTACATTACATTCCCACATGAAAGGGGCAGGTGCTCAGACGGGACCCAGGGTGGCAGCAGCTCTGCCTGACACCCCCGACTTGTGGGGGGTGATCACCTGCTTCAAGCCATCCCCTCAACTCCTCCTTGGGACATTCCTTTTAACTTCCTTGGGAAAGGGCCCAGGGCTCAAAGCCCAGGGAGTTTTATACATTTTAACCTGATTCTATTTCAAGTGTAGCCTGAGACCGTCACTGTTGCAGCAACCCCCAAGCATGTAGGCAGAAGCTTGTGGCCAGCTTTTGATCAGGGTGATTACTCTGTAATCTGAGAATGGCTACTCTGGCAGGCACCACCCAGCACCACCATCCCAGGTGGAAGAAGCTCTGAACTAGATGGACGTTCCGAAGCTCAGGGAGAGACCGCAGCCCTGGGACCCTGGGGTCCAGCCAGTTTGACTTCCTACTGGCCGATCCCCATTGGCCAGACACCTCGGGGAAGAAACCAACAGAAAATGTGCGCAGAAGCAACGAGGGAGGAGAAAAGTACTTGACCACTCTTAGCTGCCACCTCCAGATCTGAATGGTCAGCAGACCATAACCAAAGCTTCCCAGAAAGGGCTACTTTCTTCTCATGATACTAACCTCCTGCCCATCCAACCCTGCCCTTTTTTGCCATTACCTGACTGCGCCAGGCTGCATGACTCAGCACGTGTCTGTCAGCACCCACGGAGACACACTGTGGAGAGCAGCCACAGACTCTGTCCTCAGGGAGGAGACATGAGGCATGTGCCGTCATGAACAGGAGCATGTACCTGGATGTGCAGATGTGGACGGCTAAAGCTCTTGGAGGAGAAGGTCTCAGGCAGCTCCCCCAAGCTTTGATAAAATTGTAGACCAAGCAGGCTGAGGCACTTGTGTTTTTAGGTGGTTTTTAGAGAGTCTCATTTATTGATGTGCCCTTGAAAACCTGGAAGGAAGTGTGGTCTAGTGGGGGAGTGCTGTGTACGCAACCAAAGGCCTGTGCTGTCTTCTGAGCTTTACCCCATGTTGTCAGAGGGGTCCATATGGGCCACTGAAGTGAAGAGGCAGTCACACCTGCCCCCTGCTTATCCAGGAACATCTCCCCAGTTGTGTGGCAGATAATGGAGTTACAAAGTTAATGAGTGCCTCCCTATAAACAAAACAAAACAAAAAATGACACTAAAAGGTGACTTTCTTGCAAACAATAAAATATTCTGAGAATCTGTGACATTAATTTGTAAATGAAGAGAAACAGGAACCACTGATCAATTCGTAATGATATCATTGACTGCTGCAGTGGTTCTGGACTGAAGGAGCACCAATAAACTGTGCCAGCACTGGGCACATCGCCTGAGCCCTGTCACGTGAAAAGAACTGTAGCATGCCTTCTTAACCTTCTCTGTATGGTACCTTACTGTGTCACTGCTGGGTGAGAAGTGTGACAATTAAAAATACCCTCTTCTTGTAAAAAAGGAGAGCAGGTTAAGATTATCTCTATAGAATACAGCGGCATTTTCTGCCTTAACATTGTTGGTAGCTTCCTTGAGTGGGCTAGCGAGGGTGGAGTGACAGCTGGCACACTGGGAACTGTTTAATGGAAATGGTCACACATAAACAACACTGGATTTCACAGCATCAAAAAGGTTGTCTTGGTGCATTAGTGATTCAAAACTGCAGTCAAGTGTAAGCCATTGAATAGACTTGCTTTTGAGCAGTTCTTGGAAACTTGCAGGGCCTCCTTAAAGAAAAACGCTGTCTAGTAGAACTAGTTAAATGTGAAGTGGGTTGCCCAGAGAATGTGAGTTCCATGCCACAGGAGGTGTTTAAATCCAGGGTGGACAAGCACTTAGCAGGGTTGTCGTAAAGTATTACTTTGGAAGGTGAATTAGAAAGACTTTAAGTTCCTTTTCCAACATGGAGGTCTATAACGCTAAAGGATCAGATTTAATCAGTCACAAAGATTTTTGAATTTTAGTTACATCTTGCTGCAGCTTCAGCCACAACTAGGGTAGATAAAGAGCTCACAGGATGGCTTATATTCAGGGATGACGAGCTTTGGGGCTTCATATAGTGACAAGATTACATAAACTTGTGCAAAAGCTAAGATTAAACTGCTCTTGCTCTTGTCCGCATGGGTCAGGGTTAGGGGATAGGACATTTCATCTTGGGTGATGATATTTGGGTAAATCCTCCCTCTGTTTTTTGCTTTCCAGCCTAGTGACTTGATGAAGCTTAGGTTTACAGTCCTGCTCATAAAATGGCAAGAGTGCAGACATGCAGAAGGGGTTAACTGAGAGAATGCAGGTAAAACAGTACAGTAACAAGCACATAATAAGTACTTAATAAGTGGAGATAGTAGCTGGCAAGTGAAAGTAAACGTCAATAAACAATGTGTGAAGGGATGGATCATCTGGTCACTTTAAACTTTTAGTGACATTGAACATGGGCAACCTTTCTTTGAACACAAGGAGAAATGTGTGTTTCCGTGTGAGTGTGTGTGGTCAGACCCACAGACAACCTTTTAAAATAAATATATAAAGTAGATAATCTCATATTTGGGACATTTTAAACTTATTTTTGTTGTTTGTTATTCGATGAGTATTTTTTCCTCTCCAAAGAGATTTGCAGCTGCAGGGAACGCTGTAGTTGAGCTCACTTCTGTAGTTGAGCTCACTTCTGTCTTTTGAACAGCCCTGGACACAGAAGTGAAACCCTCAGAGCAATGGGAAGCCTGTGACATTTGGAGCCAACGTGTAAGAGTAAAGTTTTATTTAAGTATGTTTTAAATAGTTATAGCCATAAAAAGATTATTTTCTTATTATCAAAATCATACATATTTTTAGAGAAAATCCAGGATATAACAAAGCAGAGAGAAGAGGAAAAGAAAATATTTGTAGAGTCCTACCCCCAAACATACAACTGGCAACCTCCGATCTATTACCTTCCAGATTCTCTCTTTAAAATGGGGCAGTACTCTAGTTGCTGTGATAATATTAAAAAACTTTTAAACAACACCTTTTCTTGTCATCACAATTCTCCTCATACATATTTTTTTCAAAATTGAAATTGCTTTATTGTTTTGCCTGGCAATAAATGTAATACACAGATGGAAGTCATGCACATACATAAACAAGAAGGTAAAAATTACCTCTAATCTATCTCCTCTCCCAGCCCCTGTAACAATCAGAGTTAACATTTGGGCATATATTCTTTCTGACTATTTTTTCTAGTGCATGTATCTTACACACAGATAATTCCTCTCTCCTTAAAGATTGAGTTCATATAACATCTAATGTTTTATAACCCAATTTTTAAATTTAAAAATACACTGTGAATATTTTCCAGTTATTAAATATTCTTGCACAGCATTATTTTAATGGTTCTCATTACTTTGTATGGATGCATTATCATTTATTTCACTGATGATTTTTAGCATGTTCTCAATGCTCACAATAATGTGATGCATGTCTTTGCTGTTAAAATCCTGCGCATAATCATAATAATCTTCTCATAATAAGTTTGTAGAAATAGAATTGCTAGGTCAAAAAAATATACACAACTTTAAGTTTCTTGATACATATTACTGAATTTCCCTTTACAGTAGTGGTACCAGTCTGCACTCCCAGCAGCAGAATGAGAATGGGCTCATTCATCAGCACTTTCATCTCTCTGAAATATTATATCCTAGTATAATCTAGTAAAATGTTTTTTTTTTTTGTTTGCTACTCAACTCTTTCTCTTTCTGTCTCTCTGTATGTGCATGTGTGTGTATATATGTATATTAGAAACAAGTTTGTATTTAATTTTTATTAGTTTATTATTCTTTAAATTACTTACTTTCTGGTTTCTTTCTTTCAGTATATTTTTAAAAACATCAATTTATTTAAACCACCTGAAATTTCTTTTGGTGTAAGTAAGATGTGAAAGCTAAACTTATTTTTTTTAAAAGAGTTAAACAATTGTCTTAGCATCCTTTATATAATCCATTCTTTCGCCATGTATGTGCATGCCACTGGTATCATGTAATCCATATATGAGGATGGGGTCTATTCCTGTATCACTTTATTTTAGTCATTGGAAACAGTAATAGTAAATTGACCAGTATGTATCTAGTAGCTGATAATCCCGTTGGGAGGGAGAGGCTCTTGCCTTTGAAAAAAGAAACCTTTCTGATTTAAAAAAGATGATGAGTCACATTCCTCAATCTCTGGAATTTTTTTTCTCTGCTGGGACCTAAGGAGGGGAAAACCAGAACATTGCAGAGGGACACAGAAACACAGCATGCAGAACATGGCCAACCAGGAATGAAGCTTGTGGGAAAACCGTCCTTCCCTCTGCCCCAGGGGTCACAGTAGAAACCAAAGATCAGCCTCAGGGATTCTGACACTTTGATAAGTCAGCGAAGTTCTGGGACCCTGGTAAGAAATTGAAAACTAGCAGTTTATGGAGGCAAAGGAGGTATTGTTCTCAAACTTTCAGAAAAACAAAACAACACAAAACAAAACAGAAAAATAGAAACAAACAAAAAACATAATCCATAGAGCCATGCCTCAGTAAGCCAATAACTTGGTTGTACCTATGTCTGAAATGCCATTTTTTTAAATGTAGAAACTAATAATAGGCTTAGCTACTGTAATAACAAATTATACTTCGGTGGAAAAATGTTTAAATGAGTGGAAATTGTTTCCTCTCATCTAACTGTACTTCTGAACAACCCGGGCGTTCACACCATGAACCCACAGCCAGAGCAGCATGGTATATCTGAGGTGGTGGATTATAAATTGAGGTAAATATAGAGGAGAAAATAAATTACCTTGAAGAACCAAAAACTAAAAGTAGAAATTAAGAGGAGATATATAAAATAAGGTAAAGGGCACAATAACATTAAATTTTTGTATAGTATCAAATGAACTGGCTTCAGTGGGAAATGAACATGGAACACTAATAGGTGGTGTACCATTATGAAATTTCATCTTCGTGACTCAGTCAAGGTTAAGAATACATTTCTCACCCACCCTCCATTCCATTCTTGTTTTGCTCTTATTTACTGCTCCATTTGTGTGTAAGCTTGGTAAACTGCTCCAAATCCTATTTGGAATTAGGCAGTGCAAGAACAAATAAAAATATTGACTCTTAGGCATTTTCTGGTGTATTGTAAAATTGAATTTTCACATCAACAATCAAAATAGTGGAGGGAATACTTTTGTTTTAATCTCTCATTACTTAAGTGAAACTAATTCCTTTTCCAGGGGAACTTTGGCTTTTTAACACTCATACCCAATGTCGGCTGTCAGGCGAGTGTACTACAGTGTCTTTTGCCTATTCATGCAGTCATATATGTTCAGCTATAGACATGTATAGGTGATTATTTGCTTTACAAAAATAGAATCATATTTTAAATATGTCCTGGCATCCTGCTTTTCCTCCCTAAGGATACCTGGCAATCTCACCAAATCATTCTTTTAAATCATTCTTTAGATGGCTGAATGAGACGTTAGGATGTGGATAGATCACAATTTATTTAGCGACTCCCTACTGATGCACTTGGGGTTGTTTCCAGTTTTTATTTTGTCCAAACAAATAAAATTGAAATAATCACTTTATATATTTATTCTTATATAACAATGCTTTTGCTTTATTCTTATATAACAATGCTTTTGCTTTATAGGGACATATTCCCAGGAGTGCTCGATTAGAGTATATAGTTTATATCAGATGTTACTAGATATTGCTAACCTGTTTTCCAAAAGGCTGTAGTGTCTCATGATACCATCAGCAACTCGCATGAATGCCCTTGTTCACATCCTTTCCAGCAGTGAGTGGGATCACTTTTTTCACATTTTCACCCACCCAGTGACATTTGTATGCAAATGACAAATTTCCATTTTTCTGGAAAATGTATTCTTAACTTTGACTGAGTCACGAAGATGAAATTTTGGTGTAGAGGTCACGGGAGGAGATTGCGAACATGTGAATCAACCTTCCTCTCTTAAACATGCAGATACACTCAAAGGTCTTAATTTAGTTTGGATACTAAAAGCAGGACAGGGAAGAGGGTGGGGAGATTTTGAGTGAACATCAGCAGGGTCTGACCAGGCTCAACTAGGGGAAACTTGTCTATTGAAAGGCCATGTATGTCACAACAATCAGGAGTAGTTTACAAGGCAAACATCCCTGCCCCACCCTTACTTGCCAAACGCAGGAACACACTCACCCTGATATGGCATAGATAAAATCCCGATAGTATTGTTCTTTCTTCCATTGATAAGCTCCCTATGTGCTGGGTAGGCTGGCAGAGTCCTGGAAGAGGAAAACGTGAGGAGCCGTTAGAGCAAGAACTGGTTTCCATCTGAGCCCCAACACGTGTTTCTTCTCACCCCCTCAATGACCCTACACCACAAGACGGGCTGCCGGGGATTGGATTTTGAGCCTCTGGGGAGGCAGGCTTTGGGGACCCAGGAAAGGACCACTACACAGGCCTTCTTCTCTTGTGGAGTCCACCCTTCTTCTCCTTCCTGAAACCAAAGCATCAGCGTGGCTGTAGGAATGCAATGGGGTGGAAGGGACAACTTAAACTCCGCCTTCCCCTGCTCTGCCCACCCAGAGATTCGGTGATCTCCAGCCAGTCCCATCTTTTGTGCTGACTGAGTCTCCCATTGCTTTTTTTCTCCCCAGGCCCCCCAAGCTTGGCTGAGGCCTGGAGTCGGGTGAGGGTGGAGGGACAGGAGTCATGGCCTCCCTTTGCTTGGCCTGGTCCTACCGAGCCAGAAGATCTAGCCAAGCAGTAGCTTTTGGCCCACAGGATGCTGAAGGAGCACCTGTGAGGGGTATGTTGGGGAAGGTGGGCCTCTGCCTCCCCACCAACACTTCAATTCTTCCCCTCTCTACTTTGCCCCCACCCAACCACAGAGACCTCCACAAAATCTACTGTGAGAAGCTGCAGACTATTTTTTTTCAGCAGAACACAACTTTTTTTGAAGAGGCAATTCATGCCTTCTGCCTGTTAATATAATCTAAGTATTTACCTATTCGCTTATTTATTGTCTGTCCAAGGCCAGCATTAGGGTGGGGCAAATGAGGTGCTGAGGGCATGCACTCTCAGAGTCACAAAGGTGCTAGTTTTGCATCTGTGTCCCCAAAGATGATGTGAGCCCATGGGACAGTGTCTGTCAGTGTGTTCACATGTTAGTGCCAAGAACACAAGAGGTGCTCAATTAATATCTAATTCATTGAACTTGTGTTCTCCAAGGTGTTTGTTGACTGTGTTTGGCAGAGTAAACATTGAGAAGTGTGGGGAATTTGAGTCCCTACAATCTGGAGGAGCCTGGAAAGGTTGGGTAGGGACGCCAGGGGGAGGGACGCTGAGAGGGGCACCAAAGGAGAGCAAGGCCCTCAGCTCACTAACATACGGAACAGAACCCGCCTGTGGGAGCCTGAGGACCTCTCAGATGAGCCTTCTGCTTTCTTTATTTATTCATCAGATTCTGGCCATGAGGCTTGGGAATGCTGACCATTTGCATAGGCAAGACAGGTCCAGAAGGCTCCCATAGACGTTTGTCCCACCAGGAGTTGATAGATTGGCTAGTAAGGAGGGAACTTAGGCCTAGAAGCCTCTTTGTTAAGTGTGATGAGCAGGATATGAGTCCTGGGGGCTGTGTCTGTCCTGACCACCCCCAGATCCAAGCACTGGGCGGGCCAGGCACATAAAAGGTGCCACAAATAATTATATTTGAACTGGTAGCAAGAAGTGTATGAAAGAGGAGCACTAACTGTGAAGAGAGGGGCAGAGTGAGTTGTTCACTCATAAAGGAGGGGCAGAATGAGAGATGATTCGCAATTAAAAATTTATGAAAAGAAATGTAGATGGTTTTGGCTCAAATTCAGAAGACTAAGCTGAGCTCTAAAATGGGTCTCGCATGTAAAATACAGTAATTAAATGGGAAAAAAATTCAGTCCTGTCTAGCCAATAATACTGTGCAGGACTAGAAGTGCCTTTTCAGCACTTCTGTGTTCAGCTTGATAAGAATCACACGTGTCATGCATATTTCTGTAAATCCCCAACTGATGTGGTATTGGGGAATATGGTTTCCCTCTGTTCGAGTTGATGTACTGAGTTATGTAGTCAGGAGGTCTCTAGGAATCAGTGACTCATGGTCACCAAGGAGTGACGCATCTGAGGAGGTTTCCCAAGAAGTGACAGAAGAAATCTCTTTTGTCCTCCACACCTGGAAAGGCCTCTGAAAACAGGGCTCTTTCTCTCTTTCTTTTTGACTGGGTGGTAGATTCGGATCAGCTTTGCAGCCCACACAGGGCCGGGGATCACTTTCTGAAAACAAGTTGCCCACTTCCTACAGGTAGAGACACACATGCTGCTGGGGCGGGGGTAGGCGTGAGTAAGGATGAAAGAAAGAGGGTGGTGTAGGAACCCTCTTCCTCCTTTGAACATGGCCCTGCTGGGCAGCACAGCTGCGGGCTGCTGCCCAGAATTCTTTACCCTTGCCAAGAGGCAAGGAGTAGAGGAAACCAGCCCTACTCCTAAACCTTCCTATCTATAGACATTCAAGGCCCACAGCAAGACGGAGAGGGGAGGCTACTGCTGTTCCCATTCCATGGGAGAGAATGGAGGCTCACATGGGTTAGTAGCTTGCCCAAGGTCATATGGCTAGTAGAGTTAGGCCACCTCAGCATGTACCACAATGATTTCCATGGTAGAGACTTTGAAAAATTCATAATTTATGAACAAGCCTCTCACCAATGGATTTTAAAGCTGATTCCAAGTTTTTAATATTACAATGAACAGAGCCTCTTTTAAAAAAGTCTGTTTTTTTTTCTTCAAAACTTTTGTTTTCTTCCACAATTACAAAAGTTGTTCACTGAAATGAATAACTTAGAAATGGAAACTCCCCATAGTAACTGCTATTAACAGCTTAGACTATATCTTTTTTAGATCTTTTTCTACGCTTATACAAATATGTTTACAGGCTTCGATATATTATTGGAGAAAAAAATTAAATTTGCAGAACACTATTATAAGACCCAATTTTCTATTCTATATCTAATGTATTATATATTGTAGTTGTAAGATTGTAATTTTCTCTTTAAAAAAGTATATGTAGAAAAAATCTAAAAGAGGGAGAAACTTTTAAATACTGATTTTACACATTTCCTAATGTTTTGTACTTGAATTAAAAAAAAATCCTTATTGAAGTATAATCTATATTTATATTCGTATCTATATTTGAAAGTCTACAAAACACGAGTGTACAGCTTGATGACTTCACAAACTGAACGCACCCTATAACCAACTCCCAGATGGAGAAGCAGAACATGCCTATCCCCAAACCTCATGGTCCCATATAATGATCACCCTACACCAAGGGTAACTATGTCCTGGCTTCTAATGTACATTTGTTTTACCTGTTTTTATCTGTGTTTAACTATTAACAGTATTGGATTTAAAATGAAAATAATCAGTACAGAGTTGTTAAAATATATGCATATATAGTGGCCATCATTTGGGCCAGCATATATGGATCTAGCTCATTCCTTAATAAATCAATCTAGCATGGACTCCCTCATAAGGCTGTATCATAATTAATCTAACTGGCTTCTTTTGATGAACATTTGAATTGTTTCCAATTATTGACTAATATGCAACATTACAAGAAACAGTTTGATGTGTATTTCTTTGTGCATGTAACTTTGATGTGCGTGTTTTTTTTTTTTTTTTTTTTTTAAGATAAATGCTTACATGTGGAATTGATAGGCAAAAACAGCTAGATTAAAATTTTTTTTTTTTAAATTTTACCATAATGGTCCTCCAGAAAGAAGTAATGGCTCAGTTTCTTCTTCAAAACAAAATTCAGGTGCTGGGTGCAGACCTCCTCACCGCAGCCCCTGCTGCTGGCAGCCAAGCCTGCTCCTTGGGCAGGCTGAGCTGAACCTGCCTCCGCAGGTGCCTGCTGCACAGAAAACAGACCAAGGAGCATACCACCTCCCCCCCCACCCCCACAACCTTGCCCCCCGAGAGCTTGTAAAGAACCAAACACAACTGCAAAGACAGCAGCAAAGAGACACTGTTAAATAAAGAGCCTGTAGTGAGACGAGGGGCCTTGAGGCCTGTTCTTCCTTCCGCTGTGGACTGGGTGTGAGCCCTCAGGAGGCCAGTCCGCCCTTCTGGGCCTTAGTCTTTTATCCTTTACATGGGACACCTCTGAGCAAGGAACCCACCTTAAAAGCGAGCCCTGGAAGAGTCTGGTCCCAGTGACCCTGACCCTTTCCCCTCTCCCCTCAGCCTTGGCAGGCAGCCTGTCCTGTTGCCCTTGAAGCTGAAAGACAGAAACCATCTGGTTCTCTTGAGCACCTCCCGCATCTACACCCTTCTAACCCCTACCCACCATGCCTAGTTCTGCTGTGCCCTCCAACCCCATAGGCAGCGTCTCAGATGCTGGGAGAGGGTCACACTGCCCCTTCTTCATATTCTGTGGCTGCCAGAGGCCTCCAAACAGAAGCTGGTTTGTCAATGCCCTTCTTAAATCACACTTCCCAGTCCAGAGCTGGGCTGGTAAAGCACATGGGACACTCTTTTCCTTTGACCTGGGCACGGTGCTTCTGTTAATGCAGACTAAGGATGAATTCTTTTTGGGCTCAATAGCTCTTACCCTGCTAAAGCCCAGGGTAGGCAGCTAAGACAGGATCCCTGGACTTTTTCAAAAGGCATGGGATCTTTACCTCTACTCTCTTCTCCAATTTAGTTATTTTTTCCTTGCATTCTCCTTCTCTGATTATCAAAGCTGAGAGATAGTAAAAAAATTAACAGACGTCTGACAGAGACCTTAATGCCTCTCACCTTGGCTTGAGGCCAGGAGTCCCTGGGGTTTCACCCTCAAAAGAAATGAACAGGTGCTGGTGAAGGCAGCTTGAGGGCAGGCCGGAAGACCTTGGCTCTGGCTGTCCTGGTGCTTACTAACCTCTCAGGCCTTTTCTACATCTATGACATGGATCGAGTATGGCATGTTGTGGGGGCGAATGAGGAACTCGGACACAAAATGAGAATACACACATTTTATCCTTATTTCTTTTCAACTAAGCATCAACGTCTTTGCTGTATAGATGGGCTTTTATCCTTTTACATCACATGAGCCATTTTTATCTTTTACTCAGGAATTTATTTTTGCCACCAAGATATTTTCAAAAAAAGGAAAAAAAGTAAAAGAAGGAATATACAAGCTTGGGAGAGCAGAAGTAAAAGCCAAGGACTTTCAGATGAAAAATGAACTCCTGCACCCAAAGCCACAAGTTTCCAGTCTCAGAGGAAGTCCTCTGGGACTGTGAGAGCTAGGTCAGCCCTTCCTGCAAGCTTCATTTTCAGGCTGGGTCTGGTCTCTGAAGCTCTCTGTGAAGTCAGCCCTTCCCAGCCTGGGAAGAACAAGGGGAAGCCATCCGAGCACAATCCCATGACTCAGAACTCAATGTCATTGCTGAGAGCAAAGCAACTTGCAAGGCGGTGGCTGGAGAGCCAACACCAAAGGTCCCAGCCCAGCCAGAGTGAATACAGGAGCTAGAAGTGGTATCATGGGTGGCATTTCTTGCTCAATCTTCTGGTGTGCCCCTGAGTTGCAGGAAGTGCCCCTGGGCTCTGAAGCGTTCTCTCTAAGTCTCCTGATGACCATCTATCAAGTTGCTTCCATGTTCGAGGCTCACAGAAAGAATGTGCAGTAGTTAAAAGCAGATGGTTCTCGTAGGTCAGTGACATTTCCATTCAGTGTGTTCCTTTTCTCTGTTTTTTTTTTTTTTTTTCCAGATCTTCCTCATTACTTGACCAACACTATCTTTGTAGCAAGACACTAAAAGCATATTCTCTGCTCATTTATAAAACCTGAAAACAATAGCAAGTTTTGAAACCACTTATTATTAGGCAAATGCTATTGAATTTACTGTAACAGAGACAAATGGCAAATGAAGATGTAGGGCTTTGCTCCAAGTTAGCAGTCTGAGGCCTGGAGTTTTGTGTTAGTACATTTTTAGGGATGACTGTAGTAATAATAAAAAAAAAAAGGGCAGCCTAAAGTACTCTAGCTTTGAATAGTGTTACTTCCTGGAGTACCTTCTAAGATAAGCTATTCACAAATGCACACCAAGGGGCCAGAAGAAGGTGGCCTGCTGATAGGATGATTTCCTAAGGCCAGTTTGAGGCTGGGGAACATCTGCCCCAAACTGCAGCTTGAGTTTGGAAGAGCTTATTGGTGAGACCCACGGACTATTTGGATCAAAATAGCTAAACCAGAAGTGGTTTTCAAACCTTTTTTTTTAGCCACAAACCCTTTTGTTCAAATGATATCTCACAAGTAAGTGTGACTATAGCCGATCCTCAGAACCCTCGGGTTTGCCAAAGCATGAGCTCCTGCATTCAGCTCTCCAGAAACTGGTGTCAAATCATTGGGGAACAAGTTGAAATGAAGGGGCGATGGGGACAGAACCACAGGCAGTCTTCCGAGGTCTTTTTAGCCCCTGTGTCTATGGGAGGGAGTCAGGTCGTTGGTTTGCCAACTCCTGAGACCCAGGTGGAGTCTCTGGTGGGAGATGGAACCAAGGCAGCGCAACACCCAGCGCCTGCAGAGAAGGAAGCAGCTGCTGGTGGAGGACGCCCGCCCTGGAGTGAATCTACTCGCTTTTAAACCCAATTCTGCTCTTTACTATCTCAAACACTTTGAGTACGTTTTTCAACTGGTCTGTAAAAATAACCCTCCTATGTCATGTAGGACCAAGTCAAATGAAATAATGGGCAAGGAAAGAGCTTGGGATCTCCTGCTGTGTTCTATGCTTGCAAGAATTGCTTGTTATCATTAGGAGGGCTAAGAGCTGAATCTTACTGTACTTGAAATACACTTAAACAACTAATCAGCGGTTTTTATTTAAGTTATCTCTTTTCCTGAACTCAATCCTCCCTTACCCCCCATCGGTTAATACATTCCATGGTGTTTTTGAAGGTGGCATTTGGCTTTGGCTCCTTGCAGTTGGAGGCTGTGAGCAGCAGCGGGGGGCCGAGGAAGTTAGGACCGCACCCAGCGCCACTTACAGGCAATGTTCCAACCCCCACACACTTACTGTTTCATGAGGCGAAGCCGGGCTTTCCTCCGCAGGCCTAAAAGAAGAAACCAAGAACCCAAGAACATCGGTCAGCACAGGCTGTGGCCCAGTGACACCAAGCCCCAGAGAACAAGGAGGGTGATGAGAGGGACAGCCAACACCTGAGACCACTTCCCCAGTGCCAGGCTCCGCTTCACTTTCTCATGTGTTTTAACTCCCTCATGCTCGCAGCAAACTTATGAGCTGGATACTGCTCTTATTACCTTTCTTTCATATTATGAGGACTCTGAGGCACGGAGCAAGTGTGTTACTGAGTAACTTGCTCAAAGTCATGCAGCTAGTAAGTGGTTAAATCTTGTCCTCCACGGCAGGTCTTAAACTAGAGCATGTGTATTCAGGAGATATGCAAGATTTGCCATTGAGATGAAGGACGAAAATATGAGCATGGCTGTTTACAGGTTTATCTCATCCTTTATTACTTTTTATTTTTGAAGCACATTTAATAACATACATAATATATTAAATAAATAAATACAGCTAATTGAAGTGTTTATTATTTTTAAATTTTTTACTAATGAGGTCCTTGATCAAAAAAGTTTGCAGACCACTGAACTATAGAACACAGTAAATGGATCCCTTTGTGGATGGGAATTGTAGGCAAAAATGTGCCTATGATATTTTTCTCTAGGGAGAGGGTCCATAATTGTCATCGAATGTTCAAAGGAGTCTGTGATCTACAAAACATTCACCGATCTCATCCATGACCCTTCAGGCCACCCTCTCTGATCTCTGATTTTAGATAAGCCAAGAAAAGGTAAGTGACTTGTTTGAGGTGATGCAGATGAGCCTGAAGCTTTGGTCTCATGGGCAGCTGTGTAGGCTTCCCCTGAAGCTGGAGGCCCATGGAAGAAGATGATTTTTCCTCTAGAGATGGCTGAGAGCAGCAGCCATCTCTGAGTTTCCCTATAGCCTCACGGAGGGGAAAAATTTCTAGCTTCTGGGAACGTAACCCAAACCCCACTTCAGTTTCTATGTACTGCTTCCGCTGCACCTGTTCACAGGAGTTCCCATTTACTGAGCACATATCCTGGCTGAGCATTTTGGGCAGGACTTTGCAAACAGCAACCCTGGGAGATAGATGATATTGTCTTTGAGTGGGGCAGCCAAGGCTCAGAGAGGCCAGGGCACACACTCAAGGTCCCCTGAGTCAGGGAGTAGCATAGTGGGTTCAAATCCAGTTTTGTCTGACTCTAGAGGCAGAATGGTCCCCTACCCCTGCAGTATAGCCTCAGGCCAAGAATCATTCTACAACTACCTCTAGTTCTCAGTGGGCAAACTTCTATCAGGCTCACATTGCCTTGCTCCCCTAGAGAAGGAAGGACCCTCAGGGACACCTCTAACAGCAAAAAGGGATCACCATGACTGCCCAAGAGGGGACAACTTACAGCATAAGTGGATAGCCACACCCAAGGACACCAGCAGAATCAGGACACAAGTCAGCAACGGACCAAGGATAACGGGGCTACAAGATGGGCCTGGAAGACACACATATTGAACATTTGAGACACACAAATAAATATAAAAAGGGAAAAATCAACTGGAAGCCACTTCTCTGAGAATACCTGTTTGTATATTTCCTTCTAGTCTTTTTTCTAGACACTTTAAATATACTGAGATAATTTTATATGTAAAATTTCATGTCCCATGTCCAAATTTTAAAGAAAAATTAATTAAACTCAGAAGCTATTTATGTTCAAAGGAAATAGACAACTTTTATGCCTCATAATGGGATTTTTACTATTTATTTTTTAAACTTATTTTAATTTCATAAGAAATAGCTGAATATATTTTCACTGTAAAAGATTCACGTATGTAAGTACCCTTTGACATCCTTGCTCCTTCACAGCAGTAAATGCTATTAATTTGGTATCTTTCTGTATTTTCACACACATAATTTACATGGACACATATAATCTTTTAAAAAAGGAGAGAATTATATTGTAAGAATTGTTCTGCAACTATTTCCTTTCTTCACTTAAACATTTCAGCACATTCTTTTTTCTAGTAGAGTAACATCTGAAGTATAGATATACAATAGATTATTCCGCCATCAGAGGACATTTTATTTCCTGTGTTTTATTTTTACAAATAATTTTGCGGAGAACATCCTGGTGTGTTTCTTCTTACGCAGGGGCCTGCCTGACACAGAACTGAAAACAGGAACTAATAAACCATAGACTATGTCCATTTTAAATTATAACAGATACTGTCAAATGCCTTCCAGAGAGGCTATCCTGATCTCCATTTCAACAGTCAATTGTTCACCCTGTCGACCCTTGATATTATCAAGGATTTTAATTTTTGCCAGTCTAGTGGGTGGAAAATGACATTTTACTTCAATTTCTTGATTATTTGTCAGCTTCAGCCTATTTTTATATATTGGCTAGGTTTTTTTCTTCTATGAGTTGCCTATTTGTTCCTTTGTTCATTTTGTATGCTATTTAAACAGCAGAATTGATATTATCAAAGTCTCAATCTTTCTCTGACACCCTCCATACCCCTATGGTTATCATTGCGGGCGACTGCGGGGCAGAACTAGGACACATGGGTGAAAAAAGAGAGGCTGCAGATTTGGGATTGAGGTTTAAAAAATTAGAAAGAGTTTTGGATGTCAGGAAAGGGAGAGAATTTTTACTGAATACCTATTATGTGCCAAATACAATACTAACTGCAAACTTCCATCTTGTGAGGAAGGAGGATATTACTATCATTTTTATCTCTCAGTTTGCAATTCAGAAAAACCAAGGTTCAAAGAGGTTAAACGACATGCCCAGGGTCGCCCAGGTACTAAAAGGCAGAGCCAGGCCATGAACACAGATCCTCCAAGCTCTGAAGCCCCTGCTGGTCCCACCAGGACAGCTCACTGGCTCACAGCTGATAGCACAATAGCACTGAGAGGCAGGGAGGGAATGGAGTGGGCCCCTCCAGGGGAGGGAGCCGGCCACTGCCAGGGCTGGATGGTGCACTGTGGAGGGGAGGCTGGGTGAGAGGCCCTTGAGAGTCCTTCCCACCTCTGAGATATAAAGGTTTCTATCTGCCTCCATCTTACTTCCTTCATGTTCTCCCAACCTGGATGAACCTCAAAAACATGATACTAAGTGAAAGGAGCCAGGCATGAAAGACCACGTAGTTTTTGATTCCATTTACATGAAATGTCCGGAAGAGGCAAATCTATAGACGCAGAAAGCAGATTAGTGGTTGCCAGGGACTGGGGTGGGAACAGAGAGAGACTTGCTATAAACAAGTACAAAGAAACTTCTTGGGGTGATGGAAAAGTTCTAAAACTAGATTGTGGTGATGGTTGCATAACTTGGTAAATTTACTAAAATCACTGAGCTAAATGTTTAAAATGGATGAATTTTATGATCTGCAAATTATACCTCGATAAAGTTGGTTTTGTTTGTTTGTTTTATCTTTTAAGTACTGGAGGTGGGTGAAGGCTGCAGGGTGGTGCAGGAAAGGAAGGTCCCTTCCTTCTGTGGGAGGGCGGGCCAGGGGAGGCTTCCTGAAGGGTGGTCATAACTGAACTGGAGGAAAGCAACAAGTCTGCGTACAGTACAGGCCGTCTGCCCAAAAACGTGACTCCTAGAAAAGCTGTTGCTTCTAATAACAGCGGTGACAAGTCTGCTTGGGCAGGGAGCTGGTGGCCAGAGCCATACATTGACACATCACCCAGCTTCCTTGCCTCACTTGGGTTTTGGGGGCTCCTGAAGTCTGGATCTCACCACATTTCTCCTGAGACAGTGGATTAGAAATTGTCCCCCCTTCCCTGACCTTCCAATGTCTTTCAATGGGCAGTCCTAAGCCTTCAGGAGCGGCTCCCTCCCCATGGGGGCCATGCAGGTTTCATTTACAATAATAACTTTTGAGCTCTGTCGGAGTGCCCTGGCAAGCTGAATGCCTTATAATAGTATCTCATTTAATCCTGCCTTCCTTTTAGCCAGGTAAACACCTCCATTTTACAGATGAAAAAATGGAGGTTCAGAAAGGCTGACTTATTTGCCTAAGGTCCCACAGTATAGCCTGGATGACTTACCACTAGGCAACACTGTCCCATGGTCTCTGCCTTAAATGCAACCTCCATTTATTCCCCAATTTCCCCACTCCACTTGGCTATCTTTGCCTACATCCTGGTTATTCTGAATAGGCTACTAACTACTAACGCTGGCTTTTCATTTTGCTCCAGGATTTTACTGAGAGTTGATATAAGAAATGATGCAAGAAATTCAAAGACCTTTCCTCCATCATTTATAAAATTGTTAATGAATTTGTTTGCATCTTCATCTTCAAGGCCCTATTGTATTTGCCCTTTGTGTCCTTTTTTTATGGTACCCTCCCTGGAATCCTTTAGGCAAAACTTGATAAAATGAGGTCACTCTGTTTCCACCTTGATGTTCCCCAGGGTGCTGCCCTCTGTATATGGATTCTGATGTTCTTTTTACTGTGACCTCACATGGCAGCTTCTCACTTTCATCTCCTAGATCCTGTTAGATACCTCTTCCAGATTCTTTCTGGTATTTCATATATATTTAAGATAAAGCAACCACAGCAGCCCTAGGCAGTGTGGTGTAGTTTGTTCTATGGATTGGAGTTGATGGCACTTTCTGTTTGTCACCAGTAACTTTTGGGGAACAGAGGTCAGTATTTTCCCACATTTGGCTGATAGGTTCAAGAAAAGTGAGTGTGTGTATGTATTCCAACTGTAGTGTCTGGTGCTTACAGCACAGAGAGGCAAGTTTGCTCACTCACTAACAAACATATTAGGCACATACTGTGTGTTAGGTCCTCTGTTAGCATCAAAACTGGGGAAGTTTAAAGTTCTGGTCCTTTGAGTTGGGTTTTTTGTTTGTTAGTTAACAGCTTTATTGAGATGTAATTTACATATTGTAAAGTTCTCCTGTTTAAAGTATGTAACTTAATGTTTTTTAGTAAATTCACAGAAATATGCAACCATCCCCACAATCTAATTTTAGAACATTTCTATCCCCCGCAAAAGAAATCTTGTACCTATTAGCAGTCACTCTCCATTCCTCCTCCAACTAATCTACTTTCTGTCTCTATGGAATATCATATTCTGAACAGTTCATGTCAATGGGATCATATTATGCCCGGTCTTTTGTGATTAGTTTCTTCCACTGAATGATATTTTTGAGATTTATCCATGTTGTAGCATTTATCACTACTTAGTTCTTGATTATGACCAAATAATATTTTATTGTATGAAAATATTATGACCAAAAATATTCCATATTTTGTTAATCCATTCATCAGTTGGTGGACATTTGAGTTGTTTCTACTTTGGGGCTATTATGAATAATACTGCTAGGAAAATTTGTGTGCAAGTTTTGGGTAGAAGTACCCTTTAATAAGTTTTGTCCTATGACAATTGGTGAGTGTGTCCCCCACTAGACTGTGAGCTGCTGAAGGATAGCACTGCTGTCATACTCGGCTTGCTTTCTGACCCCTGCTCACGGCCAGAGAAACTGGCTCAAGAGTTTGCATTTGGGAAGAGCTTATAAAAGGAAGGAAGGAAGGAAGGAAGGAAGGAAGGAAGGAAGGAAGGAAGGAAGGGAGGGAGGGAGGGAGGGAAGAGAATGTCTGCTGTGCTTCTGACGGTTCAGGGGGATGGGAGAACTCACCCTTCTGGGTCACTGTGCTTGGGAGCTGGCACCTTTTCTTCTTGGGGGTGGACTTCTTGGTGGGTCGGGCAGTAGTGGGAAGGACATTGACTACAGAAAGCAAGCCAGACATATATTTTAGCCAGATAAATAGCAGGTGGACTTAGTGACAAAACTTAAAACTCCATGTCTTACCTCCAGGTACTGAAGTCCTTATGATTATTCTTTGGCTGCTATAGAGCTTGAAGGCCACAGAACAATAACATTTTTGATCTGCTTCCCCAACTCTCAGATCTATCTATGGGCCTAGGGACAGGGGTCAGGTTGGTGTCCTGGATAGAGAGGGGCTCTGGAGCTAAACAGACCCAAACAGAGAACCAGCATCCATGATTAACCACTGTGTGACTTGGGGCAAGTCCTATCACTTTTCTGTTCCTCAGTTTCCCCATCTGCTGAAATAAAGATGGTCCCTATCTCCTTCTTGGGGTTGTTGTGAGAATTAAAGGGGACAGCGTTCCAAGCAAAGTGTGAAGTAGACATGACTCCACTTGAGCTGAAGCCAGAGTCCTCAAGCCCTTGGCATGACCTGCCAATCCCTAAGCCAGTAGAGGAAGTTCATTGAAAGGAGGTTAGTGCTTTTTTCTGCACGTACAATGCCATACACATTGTATATATTGGGATTTTCTTTCCTTCTCAGGTGTCTTTAAAAATTATGTACTATCAGAGTCAGAGAGTCTTTAGTCTAGTTTCAACTTTTAATTTCAAAGTGAATGTCAGTGAAATTAAGGGGAGGGGCTGACCCCAAGCCCCTCTCCTGACTCCTGGATGGGTCACTCCTCTATTTTGTTCTAATTCAGTGTCTCATGCTGAAGTGTTGTAATAAAGCAGTGAGACAAGTGCACAGGGCAAAGTGAGATGCCTGAGGCACAGAAGCACTACTTAATTCAACCTTTGCCTGTGGGTTGAGGAAAGACATTTCACTGAAATGATTTATTACAAAATGATAGGAGAGAGAATAGGGCTACACCATGAACTTAAACTCTAGAGTCAAGGGTACAGGGGGTGCAGCAAACTGGCCACTTTGGGGCTGGCTTCTTCCTTATAAAAAGTGGACACTTCGAGCCCTCCCTGCCCTGAGCCCCCCGAGGAAATTCTAGGTAACATGCACTGCTCTGCTTTGAGAAGACCCCGCTAACTAGAATGAACACTTACTAAGCTTCTACCATGCACTAGTGGCGGTGCCAAGCACTTCAGCGTGTTTATTGGATATGACGGCTTTTGGGACTATTATAGGCAGTACCATCCCCATTTTACCCGCGAGGAAGACTAAGGCACAGAACTGAGATAACTTGCCCAAAGTGTGAGAGGCAAGGAAATGGCAGAGCCAGGATTCAAGTCAAAAGATTCCAACTCAAGGCGCTCATTGTGCCACACTGCTTTAGTGAGAGTGCTTTTTTTCACAAAAAGTTATGCACATCAGCAACCCTAGGTCCTGGTCATCAGAGTGCTGGGGGAAACTAGTGTAAAAGGAAAAACAAACCAGCTATAGTGCTTTGAAGGTGCGTGAGGGGCCTGGCCCTTTGCCAGTGGTGGTGTAACATTCTGTTATCTCTCTCAATCCTCAAGGCCCTAGAAGTGTTCATTCCTCTTACTTTACATACGAGAGGACACGGAGGTCTCTCAGTGGGTCAGTGGTGAGCCTGCAAGGGAGCCATATCTGTAGGACCTCTGTGCCTTGGCTAAACACAGTGGCCTAGGTCTGATGGGGGTTTGTAGATAGGCTTGCTCCATTTTAATTTCTTCTTGCCCAGAGCCGGACCCCCTTGATTCCTCCTGACACCATCTCCTGCCCCAAACCTCTAGTTCAAATCTTCCCTCTTCTCTCCTCTTTGAAAAGGACAGGCCTTTTGACCTCATTGTGTGCTTCAGGGGCCTGAAAAAGGCCCGTCTTTCCCCAGATACTTTATTATCATCTGGCTCCTCCTTCAAAATGCACTGGCCTCCAGCAGGAGGTGGGCTCTAGCTCTGGTTCTCCTGCCCCTGCAAAAATAATGTGGTCGCAAGCATATGCCTTGGGGAGGGATTGCCATTCTTGAGAGCTGGGCAGCAGGAGGGGTTTGAAAATGTCATGACCAGGAGTGAGTGGGTGGCGATGGAGGTGCGGGAGCTTCTACAAAGGTGGATTTTACCATCCACCTTTCATGGACACTGAAATCTCATGAATGAGAAGATGTGGGACTCAGAGACAAAAACAATAAACCAAACCGAAACCCCAGCTGCCTGAAGTCCAATTTTCAATACAGAAATTAGTTGACAACCCCCCAAAAATGTTCAGATTCTTACCTAGAGATCTCGTTCCTCCCACTCCTCAACCTCCTGATTTAAGGCCCATGGCTGATGAGATGTGGCAGAGCATCACTGTTTTTTTTTTTCCTTCCTAATTGCGCTGCTGTCCCCAGCTATCCTTGTACCTCTCATGCTGAGTGGTCTAATTCCTGGAGGGTCCCTTTGTTCCTCTCAGTGCCCCTAGTGTGAGAAGAACCCATATGAGCAAGAAGCAGGATAGTAGGAGACCTGCAGAGGATTTGCTCCCGCCATGGGCTAACCTGGGGAGGGAGCTAAAGCCAGATGTAGGCCATCGAGAATTTCTGCCATGACTCCTGTGCACCCTTGATAGCTTAATTCTCACAGTCCAATATGGCAGCCATTTGCCACATGTGCTACTGAGCATGTGGAACACAGCCAGTCTGACACGAGATGCGCTCTATATGTAAAACATACAAGGAATGCTTAGTATGGAAAGGGAATATAAAATATTTCAGTGATAATTTTATTTTGTTTATATTTTGAAATGATAATATTGATAAACTAAGTAAAAATACATTATTTAAACTAATTTCAGTGTTTCGTTTTAGTTTCTTAAATGTAGCTATCAGAAAATTTTAAATTGCATTTATGGCTCACAATAAATTTCTACTGGATGTGCTGACTTAATTTATGCAGAACTGTAGCTTCTAAGGGCTGGAGGGTGTCTTGGAGGCCATCAGCAGCCCCACGATATAGATGAGAAAACTGTGGCTCAGGGAGGACAGTGACCTGCCCAAAAGCAAACAGTAAATTTGCAGTAGAACTTGCAGCTGGGCTTGGGGTCCAGTCTCCTCATTCCCTGTGACTTTGGGTGTGGGTTCAAGCCATAAGCCTCCCTGCAGAATGTCAGGGCACCTACCCCTCCACTGGTCCCTGTGTGCACACTCAGAGGGGATTTCTGAGACCATCGTCAGGCCTGGGGACACAGCCCGATCCAGTCAGCCTCAGCCGGGCTTGATGTGGCTGAAGGACAGTGTTGTCCTGTCCCTGTAAGAAGCAGTGATGTTTACTTATAAGCACCACATTTACGACGAGATCATAACAGCACCTACCTCCCAGCGTAGTAGGCAGTATTAAGCAAGATAAAAAAACATGTAACACTCGCATGGGCTTGGCCCTGGGCAAGTCTCAAAATATATTTTCTGTTACTATTAGCTATAGTGCTATTGCTCACGCTGTCGTCCCTTCCTGCAGAGCTGGGCTTGCTGAGAGTGGGGCAGCCCCTGTGTCCGGCATGCACCTGGAACACATGGACACTCAATGCTCATTTCTAGCATTGCACCAGAGTCTTACCCACACTCAGCTGAATTCTCTTCCAGAAGGTCAGGTCGGGGTTCCCGATGGTCATGCAGAAGTAGACACCACTGTCCGAAATCTTCACACTTGTGAAATTGAGAGTGGACAGGCTGTTCTTCCAAAGCACAATTATCTTCTCCTGTTCCACACCCTCACCATACACAGCCCCTTTCGTGGGATCCCAGACGGCCAGGAACTCGTGGTGAGTCTTTCTGCTTGGGGGCTGGCGCTGTCTCAGCCAGTAGATGCGTGTGCTGCTGGGGGAGAATTTGGCTTCACAGGACAGCTCCACATTACCATCAATCAGAACCACTTTGTTTTCAAGAATCTGCTGGAGTGCAGAGCTGTCATGGAGAGCTACGAGAAATGGAAGGAGCAGAGACCATCAGCGCGTTTTTCTAGGCCACAGTGCTGGGACTCCACAGTCACCCTGAGTCGAGTATCAAAGGAAA
>CM053515.1:50991560-51046406 GCA_028627145.1 Eidolon dupreanum | reverse complement strand
AGCCATGGTCGAGTCCCATCTATGTGGGGACATGGAGCCAGGCCTTGTCACATGTGTGGTCTCATTTGATTCATTTGATTCTCTCAGTAACCCAGTGACTCCATTCTCAGAGGGACATGCTGTTTCTAAAATAATTGGCAATAACTTTAGGAGATTTGAATGGCCTGGAGCAGCTTCTACTTCAGATGTTATTAAGCTCGCTGGGTGAGAGCCCAGGCTGGCAGGACTTATCACCCCTGGCAGGATGACCAGCTTTGGGCTTTTATACAAGAGAGCAAATCGAGCACAGGATGGTGTGCAGTTTGGGGGAGAAGGGGCTTCTTTTAAAAGGTGATCTGACAAGGCTTAGTTAGAGGGAGAGTCTAGACTCTCCCCTCCATTCCATTTCCAACACTTCAACTCCAACACCGCTCGTTACTCGAGTCACACTACATACCCAACCCCAGGGACTATGGGGGAAACAGGGGACCTGGAGGGAATATCAGGCTATTCCTGTTGGGTAAGTGGCAACAAGGCAACAGCCAGGTATTTGGCAGACTGTATTACAAAAACTTGCCCGGAAGTAATAAAAATGTATCTGCAGAACCCTGGGCCAAGTGTGGGACACCAAAGACAGAACAGCGCCTCTGGCACCTTCTTGGACCCTGGGCAAGAGCATTTTTCCTTCCTCTCTAGACCTCCACCCTCTTTCTCTTTTCTTCTTCCTATCTTCTTGCACCCTTCCTTTCCTTTTCCCCTCCCTCCCTCCTCTCTTCCTGAGTCTCCATCTCCTAGCTCCAGGCTTTGGGCAGAGGCGCCCTCAGTACCCCCAAGTAATGAGCTCTCCGAGGACTTTCCTTTCTACCCTCAGGGACCGTGGCTGCCGGCTGCTTCCAGATGCCCCGCAGCCCCGGGCTCTGGGATCTGCATTCCACCGGGACAGCCCATCATAAACTCCAGCGCTCAGGTTCTTCCTGGATGCAGCACAGACCACCCGCCTCAGCCCCGCACACCGCTAGTCTTCTCCACTTACCCGCCAGCTGCGCAGCGAGGAGGAGCCAGAGACGCAGCTGCATCTTGGCCTGGACACCTGGTCCTCGACTGAAACAGTACCGGCTTGGGTCGGGGTGCGGGGGGGGCGGGTGGCGTGGAGAGGGTGGGGACCCAGACAAGGAGGGGCGGGGAGGGGTGGGGAGGGGCGGGGCCCGGTGGGTGTCTTGTGTGAGGATGGCAAGGTCTCCGCCCTTAATCTCCCCGCATTAAAAAGGTCTTAGCTGCATTTGCAAAGAGCCCACTAGAACCCCTGCTTTCCGGCAAGACCTGCGCCAAGCACTTGCACGTGTGTGATCGCCTTCTGTCTTGAGAGGTGGTCAGAACAGGGTCATGCCTCCATGGGACAGTTCAGGCAACTGAGATTCAGAGAAGTCAGAATGTTTAAGGTCCCGTAGGAGTGAGTAGTGGAGCGGGACCCTAAATTGGGTCACTTCTTTTCTTTTTGAGTAGCTGTTGGGAGGCACTCTCCTGGGTTCCTCTGGCTCAGCTGAGCCTGGAGTGACCAAGACCTGGGCCCTGCCCTCAAGGGCACAGACTTGTGAGGGACAAAGGAAAAGTTAATTGACTGTGACACATGGTATGATGCCTGAGGATGGTGAGCTGGAACTGGGGAGAGGAGTCCCCAACCCTGCCTGGGGGCGGATCGGATCCCAGCATAGCCCTTCAGAGTCTGGAAGAGCTGAGAAGATCCTTGGGCTCCCTACCCTTCTCACAGGTGCAATTCCTGTTAAAGTAACACTAAATGGGAAATTAGCAGATGAGCAAAGATGCCTACTTTGAAACTATGTGAGTGTGCGCTTTGCTTTTCTGCTCTGTGCATGCCCTGCAGCTGTATATGCAGTTTTTGTACTCCCGCCCTAGGCAGGAAGACTTGTCCTGCTAGTCTTCATGCTCAAATTCGGGTTACAGAAGAAGGAGGCTGGGGAGTTGGGAAAGGGTATTCTGAGGAGGAGTGTGAGGTCCTGCAGGGGAGAGGGAGCCTGGGAAAGGCTGTGGGAGTGTGGGAGGAGGCCACAATATCAACAAGGACCTAGACAAGCAGGCCCTGTGGGTCACCCTAACAGCTTGGAGTTTGTCTAAGAAGGAATGGAGAGTCACAGGGGGTGGAAAACAGGCAGTGGGGCAGGGTCCAAAGCCAATATACTTTCCATCCCATCCTGCCCCAGCTCCTTTGCCCATTGCTGTTAACAGGCACTACTGAGCTAGGTGCAGAGAGTTCAAAGTCACTAAAGGGGAGGAAGCAGGTATGTCCTGGGCACCTACAGCCCAATCAGAGGCCAGAGTCTCCCTTGAAATTTTCCTTGTTCCTGGGAGCTGAGGCTTGTGCATACACAGGGCAGACTCAGGGAGAGCACAGGCTAGTGTGAGCTTTTTTTTTTTTTTTAATTGAACTGATATTCGTGAACACAAAATTAACCATTTTAAAGTGTACAATCCAGTGGTATTTAGTACATTCACAAAGCCATGCAACCACCAACTTTATCTAGTTCCAAAACATTTTCATCTCCCGCTCCTAAATGCCTGTACTTATTAAGCAGTCACCCTCTATTGCCTCCTGATCCTCTTCCCAAATCCTGGTCATCACTAATCTTTACTTTGTTTCTTTAAATTTACCTACTCTGGACATTTCAAATAAATGGAATCATACAATATGTGGCCTTTTATATATGGCTTCTTTCCCTTAGCATAATGTTTTTGAGGTTCATCCACATCGTAGCGTGTCTCAGTACTTCCGTTTTACAGCTGAGTAATATTCTTATGTATGTATATACAACATTTTGCTTATCCATTCATCTACTGAGTTGTTTTTATTTTTTGTTTAACTTTTTGGAGAACTGCCCAACTGTTTTCCATAGCAGCATTTTATGTTCTCATCAACAATATATTAGGGTTCCAATTTCCCCACATACTCTATAAACTTGATGTATATATTTTATATATATATATATATATAATATACACACACACATATATATGCAGCCACTTTATATATATATATATATATACAGCCATTTTATATATATATGTGTGTGTGTATATATATATAGCCATTATATTATACATATGTATACATATATATATATGTAGATCTATATAGATAGATAGATATAGTAGCTGTAAAGTGATATCTTATTGTGGTTTAGATTTGCATTTTCCTAATAACTAATGATGTTAAACATCTTTTCATGTGCTTCTTGGCCATTTGTATTTCTTCTTTGCATGTCTATTAAATCCTTTTAAAAATTGGGTTATTTTTTTATTGTCGTTATTAAGAGTTCTTTATATATTATGGATACTCTATGATTTAAAAATATTTCCTCCGATACTGTTGATTGTCTTTTCATTTTGTTGATAATGTCCTTTAATACACAAAACTTTTTAATTTTGATGAAGTCCAGTTTATCTATTTTTCTTCTGTTGCTTATGCTGTTGGTGTCACATCTCAGAATTCATTGCAAAATCCAAGGTCATGAAGATTTACCATGATGTTTTCTTCTAAGAGTTTATAATTTTTGTTCTTATATTTCAGTTGTTGATCCATTTTGAATTCGTTTTTATATGTAGTATGAAGTAGGGGTCCAATTTTATTCTTTCACGTGTGGATATTAAGTTGTCCTGGCATCACTTGTTGCAAAGACTATTCTTTTCCCATTGAATAGTCTTGGTACTCTTGTTGAAAATCAATTTATAATAGATGTATGAGTTTATTTCTAGACTCTCAATTCTATTCCTTTTACCTATATGTCTATTTTTATGCCAGCAGCACACTGTTTTGATTACTGTAGTGTGATGGTGAATTTAATGTTGGGTTAACTAGGCCACAGATGCCCAGATAGCTGATTAAACATTATTTATGGGTATGTCTGTGAGATTGTTTCTGGAACAGACTAGTATTTGAATTGGTAGACTGAGTAAACCAGATGGCCCTCCCAAGTGTGGGTATCATCCAAATCTCTGAAGGCCTGAATAGAATAAAAAGGCAGAGGAAACTTGGACTTGTCCTTGCTCTACCGGTGTGCCTGATCTGTGGCACCAGTTTTCTCCTGTCCTCCTCACTCTTTGCTCTCAGGCCTCTGGGCTTACATTAGAATCTACACCATTGGCCCTCTGGCCCTAATAGGGCCTTCAGACAACATTACCAGCTTTCCTGAGTCTCCAGCTGGCAGACAGCAGTTCAAGGGACTTCTCAGCCCCCATAATGGCATGAGCCAATACCTTTTAGTAAATCTCTTATATGTGTCTATTAGTTCTGTTTCTCTGGAGAACACTAATATTAGCAGCTTTGTAGTAAGTTTTAAAATCGGGATGTGTGAGTTGTCCAATTTTGTTTTTTGTTTTTTTAAATATTGTTTTAACTATCTGGGATCCTTTATAGTTCCATATGAATTTAAGAATCAGCTTTTCCATTTCTGCAAAACAAACAAACAAACAAACAAACAAACAAACGTTGTTGGAATTGTGATAGGGATTGCATTGAATTTGTAGATTGCTTTCAGTAGCATTGCCATCTAACAATATTAAGTTTTTCAACCTATGAACACAGATGTCTTTCCATTTATTTAGGTCTTTTAAAATTTCCTTTGCAATGTTTTTTTTAGTGTTCAGTGTACAAGTTTTTCATGTTCCTGGTTAAATTTATTCTTTTGTATTTTATTATTTGATGCTGTTGTAAATGGAATTGTCTTTATAATTTCCCTTTTAGAGTATTCGTTGCTGGTGTACAGAAAAACAATTGATATTTGTGTGTTGATCTTGTATGAAGGTGGTTAGAAAGAACAGTGGCTCAGGCCTGAGGATCTTAGTTGGATCATTATATCACTTGGCTCTTCCGGCCCCTGGTGTCTTGATTTCCTCATTTGATCAGTGGGGATAAGATACCAGCCTTGCCTGTCTCATTGCATTCCTTTAAGGGACAAAGGAAACTAGGGACTTGATTGTAAAATATTTGTTCAACTGAATTCTCAGAGGCTAAGCCAGACATTCTCAGAGGGAGGAGGAACCTCTGAGAAAGGGCACATTTCATAGATTTATGGGCACTATGTTGATTGTCTCAATGTTTGGGTAGGGAGAGGGAGCTACTAGCACTTAGTAGATGGGGACTAAGGATGCCAGATGTTCTACAACTTGAGGTGGTACCAAAGAGCAAACAATGAACTCCCATAACTTGCAAGACTCTCGGAGTTCTTCCAGACCTACATTCAGGTGAGTTATTTGCTTGTCTTGACCCGAACCCAGAAACGAGCTCCATTTTATACATGAACAAAGCCTTCCCTCCTTTCCTTCTTTCTATCTCATTTGTATTTTATTCTCAGCTTTATCTTAGTGCCCAGAACAATGACTGGAATTCAATATTTGTTATCTAAATGAACAGGTAAATGCCTATTTTCCTACTGGGTTGTTTATAGTTTCTTATTAATTGGTAGAAACTGCTATTAGGGCTATATCAATCAGGGCCAAATCAGGAGACAAGCCATACCAGTAATATAAACAGAGAAACTGAAATTTAAAAAATTTTTAAGTAATAAAATATGGTTAACTATCAAAAGGGGTACAAGAAGACTCTGAGGCAGGCATTGGCAAAAGCTTTTTCCGTAAAGGGCTTTTTCCGTAAAGTAAATATTTGAGGATTTGTAAACAGGAGAAATCAAGGATATTATGTAGATAATTACACAACAACACAGAAAACAAATTTCCACACCTTTCTAAGTACAAGCTTTGGAATAAAGTTCTTAAATGAGCAGAATGGGATTCACTTTGTAGGGATAACATTTTGCTTAGTTGAGGTTCGAATGTAAAAACATTCTTAGATGAAGGGCAGTACAAAAATAGGCAGAGGGCCGGACTGGGCCTGTGGGCTGCAGTTTACCCACTCGTGGCCTTTGACGGAGGTGAAAAGGAAAGACTGAGAAACTTGGAAGAGGGGCTCCCCCACGTGACTGAGATTCAGACCTCTGCAGAGAGAACATGGATGTCACAAGTAACAGAGTCCACCGGTGACAAGGAAATTTGTCAGAGGACATGTGTGGCAGCTAGATCACATACGCAGGCACGCACGCACACACACACACGCACGCACACAGACTTAATGCACAGGAAAACTGGCGACCCTGGAAAAGGAAGGGAAAGTCCCACCTGCTCCCGGTTTACGATGTTCCTCTGGCGCCCTCTACTGGCAGAGTCTAACATCAAGCCAGCTGGTAAAGGAGACGGTCCAGTTTCACAAAACCAACCAAAGAAGCAGCTTGGGGGTAAGAGGCAATAATTTGATAACTGGCACAAGAGATATACAGAGTGTTGCAAATATTTCTCCTAATATATTGCTTGCCTTTAAAAATATTTACTTACGGGAAAGGTAACAATCTCATATAGTATAGAAAGAAATGTACACTTTGGAAAGTTAGTCCCCCACCCACTCAGTTCTTGATCCCAGAGCTCAGAGTTATCAGTATTTTGTGTATCTTTATGGAACTGTTCTATGCATATGTACAATGCTTGTCTTTTATTTTTTAAAATTACAACAAAGTCTTCTGTTATACGCAAATTGTAAATGTTTCTGCAATTACATTTATTAATTTTTCTTCTTTTCTAGCCCCTGGTTAATGTGTATTGTTTAGGAAGACCATTCACACTCCAAGATTAAAAACCATTTTCCTCTAATAGCTTTATATTTTAACTTTTACATTGATAGCTTTAAGCCATCTGAATTTTATATTTGAACAGTGTCAGAGTTGGGAATCTAAATTTGTTATCTTGGTGGCCACTGAATTTCTTCAATGTCATTTAATTCAGGCTTTCCAACAGATCCAAATTGGTTAATCAGAACAATATTGCTACTGACTTAATATCAGTAACAACTGACGAGGATACTTCGTCCCACAGGTCCCTCTCCTGCGTGCTTTCTTTGCCAGGTGGCTGCTTCTCTCTGCCAAGCCTTCTTTCCTTCTTGGTGGCGTCCTGATTTCAGTAGCTCTTCTTCCTGTGCTGGTGCTTTTCTGCGCTTCCTGGCTCTACCTCCACCTTTCTCCAGTTCTCCTTGGAGGGCCCCTGATCCCTACCCAGTGCTGCCTCTTACCCTCTGCCTGCTCCTTCTCTCCATATCCGCCTCTTTCCTTCTCTGTGAACCATCTCTTCTGGCTTGCGACTTGACCTCCTGCCTGATGGACGCTGGGGCGGCCCTCTGAGAGGCAGCTGACATCCTCTCTGCATTGTGCTGCATGGGGGCCAGCAGTCTTTCCTTGCATAGGTGCGCTTGGAAGCCATGGGGTTTTGAAGAAATGGTAGTGATTTTCCTGACAGTGGTTAGACCCTAAACTTTAGAGACTCCAGTCTCTGTCTGGA
The DNA here is from genome assembly GCA_028627145.1 of Eidolon dupreanum. Taxonomy (NCBI): domain Eukaryota; kingdom Metazoa; phylum Chordata; class Mammalia; order Chiroptera; family Pteropodidae; genus Eidolon; species Eidolon dupreanum. Next base: position 51,039,035 of record CM053515.1, on the reverse strand, counting down.
GTGATGAATTTTGGACCACTGTTCTTGGCCTTTTGTAGGAACCGATATGGAAACTGTGGGAGTTTATGAAAGAAAGTCTGTGCTCCAACATTAGAGGTTTGGGTGCAGCATGATCCCTTTCTCTGTTTGCGGGGTCTTTTACCACCTTTCTAAAGTAAAACTCTGGTTGTAACCCTCTGGCTTTCTGCTTTCTAAATATAATCTTCAAGTTAATGTTGAAAAATGTCCTAAGTCTCAGAGTTTTCCATTAGAGTGACTATGGATGAATCTCTCTGGGTAAGATGAAGGAAAAACTTCCTTAAGTATATTCTTTCGCTATGAATGTATTTTTTGTCTTGCAAAGATCAGGCTCTTAAATTTCTAGTGGAGATTGTACTATGCTCACATGTAAATAACAATGTAGTAAGCCATTGATGATGAAAAATGTATATTTTTGAAATAGACTGAGAATCATAAAATATAATGGACTAAGAAAACAAGTCTTAAAACACTGCAAATTTAGGATATGTGTGTGTGTATATATATATATATAATAAAATTTATCAGCGGTTATCTCTACATTTGGGGGTTATGGATAATTTTAGTTTTTTTTCATTATACTCTGATTTTTTTTGCCATAAATATTATTACTTGTGTAATAAAAATAGGAAAATCAAGTCACTGAAAAAATAGAATATCAAGCAACTAAATTAAACTAAAATCACTCAGAATTCTATGAAAACAGAACTGGCTAGTCCCTGCACTTGTGTGCCAAGAAAAAAATACAGATCATCAGCATTGTTTTACATGCATGCTATGTGTGTGTGTATATAGCACTATACATATATATGTTTTTTATTCTTATAACTGGGGTGAAAGAACAGAGAAAGACATCATTTACTGTGTTAAAATCTGAACCTATTGTTATTCTTGTTTTATAAACTAGAGAATGGAGTTATAGAGAATTTAAATAACTTTTTTAAGGTCATACAGCCAGAAAGTGGAAGAGCCAAGATTTGAACCCAGGCAGAAGAGGGTTCAGAGCCTCTCTTTACCACTCCAATATTGGCACCAACTTTCAGCTTTACACGTGTTATTGAGGACGAAAAGAGTGATTACAAATGCAGGGCTTGGAACTGTGCTGGGTCAGTAACCATTAGCTATTAATATTCTCATTAAGATGCTAGAATAAGGGCCAGCAACATTTAATGTGTTACTAGTGGCCTATTCTGAGAACTTGACTCCATTGTACTTTATTCTTTTTATTAGTCTATTTAATCAAAACAAATATGTGTTTGTGCTAAAAACATTTTTAAATCACAGCAGCAATATATACTGTTAAATCAATTCCTCTGATTCCACCTTCCAGAGTATACATATTACTGTATTGCTGCAGGCTTTTATCTGCTTGCCTGTGACACACATTCAGTGAGCACATACTCTGAACCAGGAGCTATGCTTGGCACTGGCCACATATGTGAACTAAACAGAGATGTTGTCAGCTCTGGGGAAGCTTACAGTCTAGTGTGATGCCAGACAATGAACGCCCCCAAATGTAAAACCACCATGATGAGTGTTTGTTCAAGCTGTTTCACAGGGAGATAGATGGGGAAGGAAGGGACAAAAGGAAGGGACATTGGTCAGGATGGAGCAGTATCCCACCCACCAATCTCACCCACAGTCCTCCCACCCCCTGCAGGCCCTGATTAAATAGGGTTCAGATAGGCAGAAAATCTCGTCTATTTACCTATTAAACACCCTAGAATTTACTCATTGTCCTCCATCTTCTCTGTCACCTCCCCAGTCCAAGCCCCATCTTGTCTCACCTGTACTATAAATCAGCCTTCATCCACATTTACCCATCCTTTGAGCTGGGCTCCAGGAAGCAGCCAGAAGAATCTTTTTAAAATCAATCTGATTATGGCTCTTCCAGCCAAACCTCTCATATTTCCTATTGTTCTAGGATAGTTCTTAATAAGTACCCCACCCTCACACATCTGGCCTCTACCTATTCCTCAGTCTCCAAAGACCGGCCGCAACTGCCCCAACCCTTTCCAACCTTTCTATTAAATTCAAGCTCCTTCCAACCCTGGAACAGATAGATACCTGCTCACGCTGTTCCTAGTGTTTCTACCGGCAATCCCTTACCGTGCCAACTTCTACCTTTTCATGCGTCTGCTAGGTTATCACTTCCTGCCTACTTAACCTCATCTCATGCCCCCCTCAGCTTTGTTTTCTTAGTTGAGATACTCTGTATTAAGAATATGGCCATACTATAGGGTAGGAAGCAAAGTTTGCAAAACAACATCCAGTAGAAATCAAACTCCCTAGGGCATTTCCTTCTGTTTAGGGCTCTCTTCCCAGAATCCAGAAGGTTCCAGTCCACCCTTCTACAAGGGAACCTGTGGGAAGTTTGAGGAGCTTGCTCTTCCTCAAGCTTTCCATCTGAATTGACACCCATCCTTCTTTCCATTGCTCAACTCAAAAACACAGATGATACTTGCTCTTTGTTTTTCTCACAAATGTTCCATTTGTATGTATGTACCACTCTTCTTTATCTAATTGTCTATCGATGGGCACTTAGGCTGCTTCCATATCTTGGTTACTGTAAGTAGCACTGCAGTGAACATAGGGGTGCATACATCTTTTTGAATTAGTGTTTTGATTTTCTTTGGATAAATACCCAGAAGTGGAATTGCTGGGTCATAAGATAGTTCTATTTTTAATTTTTTTTGAGGAAACTCCAAACTATTTTCCATAGTGGCTGTACCAATTGGCAATTCCATCAACAGTGCACAAGGGTTCCCATTTCTCCACATCCTTGCCAACACTTGTTGTTTTTTGATTTATTGATGATAGCCATTCTGACAAGTGTGAGGTGATATCTCATTGTAGTTTTAATTTACATTTCTCTGAGTATCTTTTCATCTATCTGTTGGTCATCTGTTTTCTTTGGAGAAATGCCTATTCAAGTTCTCTGCCTATTTTTTAAATTGAAAAAATTTTTTAAATGTGTGTGTTCTTTTTCATGGCTGTATTGTATTTTATTCTATGAAAAATATACATACATACACAATCACATACATCTGCATGGTGAACGTTGGTATTCCAGGGCCGTTTTAAACCACACTCCTGACATACATAAGTTGCATCACTGTAGACTGCCTAGGAGTAGGATTTCCGTGTTACATGGCATTGTGTATTCAGCTTTAACAGACATAGTAACACCAAATGTTTTTCAGGAGAGGTTTTACCAGGTTAAATTCTCCCTCAGAAGTGTTTGAATACTTCACATTCTTTATAGTATTCAGAATTGTCAGACCTCATGTTTTGTATCTAATTGTAATAATTAAAATTAAATTCAGAACAACAACAACAACAACAACAACAACAAAATGATAGGCATATTCTAGTTTACAATGATCCTGAGTACCTTTTCTAATACCTACTGACTATTTAGATTTTCTCTTTTCTGAAGTTCTGCCCAGGTCTCTTGTACTTTGCATCTTCCCTTATCTATGTTTTACAAACAAGCCCTTTACTGGCTCTATGTGTATGAGATCTCCTACTCTTTGCCTTATGTTTTCATTCTCTTTGTGGTACATTTTGATGGACAGACTTTTTAAATTTTAATGTTGTCAAACTTAGCAATGAAATTTATAGAGTTAGTGCCTTTTTTTGTGTCTCATTTAAGACATATTTTCCTAACCTTAGATCAGGGTTTCTCCACCTCAGTACTGTTGACATTTTGGGTTAAATAATTATTTGTTGTAGAGGTTGTCCTGTGCATTGTAGGATGTTTAGCAGCATCCCTAGTGTCTACCCACTAGATGCCCTCTTCTCCTAGTTGTGAAAACCAACAGTATCTCTAGACTTAACCACATATCCCCTGGGGGACAATATTGTACCTGGTTGAAAACCACTGCCATAGATCAGAAACATATATTGTTATATGATGTTTTGTAAAGCTTCATAGGTATATGATTCAACTGGAACTGATTTTTGTGCAAACTGTGAGGTAGGTGATGGGGTTCAGGGAAGGTTCCCCCAAAATGACATTTCAGCAGGCGGATTATTTTGAGCTAAAGACAATTAAAACTCAACAGACTAAAGAAAATCTTTATTGCCTCCTTAACTGCCTAATGAATTTGGATACGGAGCCTGTACCAGGAAGAGAACTATTACCAAAGATAACTTTTTTTTTTTTTTAACATAAGGAAGACTTCTCCACATAGTATGGCAAACATTTGTTTATCAAATATTTGCTCTTCCCATCTCCCTAGGAGTGTTTTTTCTCCCCTTTGAAATCCCAGACCATACCCCTTCTCCTTAGCTCAGGATGGCATATACACCTCAATAACCTGACCATAGTGAGGACTTCTGTCTTTGTGGGGCTCCTGTACGTCTGAAATTAAATTTGCTTTACTCATGTTACTCTGTCTTATGTCACTTTAATTGTTAAGTCAGCCAAAGAGAAGAAGGAAAATCTTTTTCTCTCTTATAGTTTTGACGAGCCAACCAGGAGACTCTGGCTGGACCCTGCTCACTCCAGGGCTGCTGCAGCTAAGAGATCCTGGAACCTCTGACAAGCACTAGCAGAAAGAATTCATACCACACCAGTCGCCTGGTTTTCCACCTGCAGGGTCCAGAGGAAGAGAGAATAGTGAAAATCCTTTTCGTTTTTTAAATTGCGATTAGCAGAAAATATTTGTATAAAAATTTGTTTTTCTCCTGTTAATGTATCTTATGTTAATTTGATTATTAGACCAGCTAAAGAACCTAGAAGTGTATGAGGAAGAATTTTTTTCTCCCACATAGGCATTGTTCTGCAGGTTTGGGGTACCAAATCTTGGGGTGCGCCATTCTGGAAGCTGGAAGAATATGTGAGGAGCCGTGGGCAGATGTGACATAGCTTTATTCAGGCATAGCAGACACAGCCAGGCACAGGCACACTTCCAGCTCTCCCCAGCCTGAGCAGGTGGGGCTGTTCTTATAACAAGGTGCATAATAGTGGCTTAAGGCCAGGCACTATAATCAATCACAATCTACAGGTTATATAGGATGCTTTATTTACGGTTACATAGGATACTGTATCTAAGGTCACCAGGGACGCTGTAGCTAAGGCTGTCAGGAAACCGTACGTCAGGGAGGGAGCCTGACTGCATCCATTTTGTTTGTCAGTTCCCTCACCCAACAGTAATCCTACTTCATTTTGTAACTGGAGGGCAACTGAGTTCAGGGCTCATGCTGCCTGTGCTGCTCAGCCAGGAGTAGACCGACACAAGAGTTGAGCTATTTAGAATAAGCGTTTATTGTCAAAGCACTGGTGATCTGAGAAGGCAGCATGTTAACACCTTCAGAAACTGCCTTGCCTTCTCAGTCCAGCTTAGGTATTTAAGGGAAAATCTAGGCATTATTCCGGGGGCTATGTGATGTTCTGGGAGTTCTGTTATGCTTCATGGAGACTTTTCACTGGCCATGTGGTCCTCCAGTGGCATTAGCAACCCAGGAACAAAGATAGGAGTTGTCTAAAAAGAATGCTAGACCAGAAGGTTTGTGGTCAGTAAGCATAAGGGTATTAATCATAAGTTTCAGGGCAACTTTCTATGGCAGGGACATTCCAATCTCCTAGGGACAATCTCTTAAACTATGGGGTAAGGAAAAGTGAAGCCAGGGATGCTGTGAGGCCTCTACTATGGGGATCTCAACTGGACTCTTCTTCAATTTGTTTTCCCATATAAATATTCACCATTTATTGAAAAGTCTGTCTTTCTCACTGCTCTGAAGTGCTGCCTTTGTTATTAATTAAATGTCCATCTGTCTCTTCATGGTTCTGTATTCTGTTTCTTTGTACCAATACTGTTGCAGAAAAATCAGACCAGGGAGAAACTAAGCACCACTCGGAGAGCTGGAGAACTCAGATTTATTATGCTGGCAGTCCCAGAAGAGCTAGTACTCTGAAGATCTGCGCCCCAAGCTCAGGGGTAACCTTAGTTTTATAGGGCCCATCCGCAAACAAGCAAAGGGGATATACATCTGTTATCTAGACAGAACAACCAAGACAATACATCTGTTATCTAGAGAGCACAAACAAAGAGGAGAGTGAATCTTCAGTTGATCTCAAAGTCATCCTGCCCTTTTCAGCCTATGTGGCAAGCATGTCTACAGTAGCAGAACAAAGAACTGGTTACAAAGTTAGCTATTTGAGTGGATAATTCCTCTTCAATACCACTCTGTTGTAATTACTATGGTTTTATAATATGTCTTTATAGCTACCAAGCAAGACCTCTTTTTATCTTTTCCTTATTCAACCGTCTTAATTATTCTCGGCATGAACAATTGAGTTGGCATCATTATTCGCAGATATGGGGAAGACTGGAGGAAGAATGATGGGTGATGAGGGAAACAAGTGCTCTTGTTGTACTAAGTGGAAATATCAACGAATGCAGTTGGATATGTCTAGAACTCAGGGGAAAGATCTAGTCCAGAAACAGAAATTTATAGATGTCATCAACTGTCTTAGTCAGTTTGGGCTAAAATTGGGTGGCTGAGCTAGCATTCTGGCCTCTTATAAGGGCACTAATCCTATTCATGAGGGCTCTATCCTCATGGCTAATTATATCACAGACCCCCACCTCCATAAACCATTACATGGGGGATTAGATCTCAACATATGAACTTAGGGGTGGGGGAATATTCAGTCCACAACATCAACATACTGATAAATTTAAAGCCATTGGCCTGGATGAGATCATTTATGATGTGCAATTAGAGTGGTGGCGTAGGACTGGCTCCTGATGCAATATACATGATGTGTTTATAGGCAGGTGGAGGCAGAACCAGTATAGGAGATCACAAAAAGCAGGAGCTGTGGACGTAGGGAAAATCAGGAGAAAATGGTGCTACGAAGCTGAGTGAAGATTATTTCAGGAAGAGGGACTGATGAATCCCAGATGGAAGCTGTTGAGAGGCTGAACTGAATGCAAATGAAAAATATCCATTGGATTTGACAACATGAAAGTCACTGGAAACGTTGACAAGAGCAGCCTCAGGGGAGTGGTAGGGACAGAAACCAGCTTAGAAGAGATGGAGGCAAGAATGAGAGGTGAGAAAGTGTAGACAGCTGATGTAGGCATGTTTTGACGTGAAAGGAGATAGCTGAAAGTAGGGGTCAAGGGAGTTTTTTGTCATTTTGTTTTCCGAAGAGAGGTAACAGAAGCATGTTTGTATACTAATGGTGCAGGAGAAGTCCTTGGGAAGTAAAAGGGTATAGGGTCCAGTGCTCAAGGGAAGGGATTAATAAGAGCAAGGACACTTATATTGGTAACAGGAGAGAGATCAGACAACACAATACCAGAGGGAAGTTTATAGATCTGGTGGTAGGACAATGTCTCCTTCTGAAGGCTTGTCTTCTCACTTGAGTATAAGGTGAGGTCATCAGCTGAGAGAAAAGGTGTCTATATGGGAGAGGAGGTTTGGGGAGAGAGGAAATATAAAAGACATCTTTGAGAGTAGGAAACTTACTAGAGAAACCTCGATGGATTGAAGGTTTGTGGTCATAGTTTAAAATAAAACTACATGTCACCTATCCCCTCTCCCTTCCTCCTCTCCTTCTTTGCTATTTGAGGCCTAGTGAGGTAGGAAGGCTAGGCAAGGTGGTGACCTAGACAGGGGTCAGGGATGAGTACTAAGGGGAGAGGAGAGAAAGTAGGTTTAAATATGAATAAACAAGGCACAGCAGATAAGGAATTTTTTTAGAACTGTAAAGTGTGACCTACCCAAAAGACCTTGCCTCTTAAGTACAAACTGCTCAGTTATTGCCTTCTAGAAGAACATTATCATTGAATAGGAATAGATCATTGATATAGAACAACAAATGTAGAAATTGGCACACTTTATTATAAACATGTCCAGAATATAAACTGATTTTGTATCAACTCTTTGAAACTTTTAAAACTATATGTAACCTAAGCTTATTATTATTATAATATATTTTATTTTCCACTTTCCAATCTAGAACATACAAAGAGCTTCAAAAAACAAAACACAGATCTAACATAGAAAAAAAAATCAATCTAAATTGCTTCACAGAGAAAACTAACAAACCCAATCAAGATTTGAAAGCCTATTAACCCTCAATTTAAAATAAATGACTTCCCAAGGGAAAAATACTTCCACCATTGCAATTTGATGGATAAAAGCGAAGCCACTTTCATTAAGGAAAATTACATTATATATAAGAAAAATGTAATAATGTTTTTAGAAACTAAGAAAAAAGTAATTTCCATGTTGGAGATCAAGCATACTAAATACTTTCTGTTCACTTGGCCTTTGTTAGAAGTTAAAGTACCTGTTTACATGAAAAAAGTGATATGAACATGAACATCATAAAACCAAGCTCTTCCTCAACTTTTTTTTCAATTTAACTTCAGGAGAATCAACTCAAAATCCAAGAATAGACTGGTCCCAAAGCATTTCCTCCTCTGTCCTTTCTTTGCCTTGTTCCTTTTTCTCTTTTCTACGCTTACGTTCCTCTTTCTTAGAGGCTATATCTCGGCTTTTTTTCTCCTTTTCATTCTTAAGCTTTTCTGTACTGATCCAGACTGTTTCCACCTCTGTTTTGTTTCTTCGGACGCTCTTGTGTTTGTCTAAATTTATTTCCTCACAACCTTTTTTCCTCTTATGCTTGGGCTGCTTCTCTGGTGTTTCTCTGCCTTCTTCTGGGTGCCTTTTTTTCTTCCGATATATCTGTTTATGACTGGCTTGATGGGCACTGGTAGTGTTTTCTGAGGAGAGGTGCTTGTAAACTCCAGATTCTACACTGTATGAGCTATAATTATACTCTTGCTGACTAGGGTTCAGGGGTACTGGTTTTTCTAAGAAACAGTCCCTGGTAAATTGACAATAGCTGAGGGAGTCTAGTCTCAGCCTGCTGTCATGAACTGGAAGCCACTGAGGTAACTGGTTTTCCGCTGTCTGTGAAATATTGCATGATCTTGAGTAGGTCTGGATGGTTTCAGATGGGGGTCTTTGATCAAACATTCTATACCCAGGTCTGGAGTCAATCTCTTCTTTGTACCTACAGGTTTTCAAATAGTCCTTTCTCATCTGTCTGAAACAAGTTTTTGGTTCTAAGCCTCTGGCTTTCTGCACTTTGATGTAATCTTCAAGTTCATCTTGAAAAGAGTCATATGTCTTCTTTGAATGCTTCATTAGGTTGACAACATGGGATTCTCTGCAGAGAAGATAAAATTTTTACTTGATTATTTTATTCTGAGTATATCCTTTGTTCTTGAAGAGAGCTTTAAAAAAATATAAGCCCAAACAAATTAAAATCTAATTCATCATAAAGTTAAATATCATGACATCATATGCCAAAAAGGAACATCAGGAGAGTCAAATACCTGCCAGGCCACTCACAAAGAACTTTATCCTTGTCAGAAATGGGATAAGATGGCAGAAAGTTGCTGACATATAGAATTTTGCTGTAGGGCTAAAAACGTAAGGTATGTAGAGATGTGTGAATAAGGACTACACATCCATGGTGGGTGACCTGATCTAAATGTTCATATATTTATTAAAATTTTGACTTATCAGTTTCTTGTATATTATTTTCTGAGAGAAATAAAAGAACCATGAAGAAGTAATTTGATCTTTAAAATCTTCAGTTCAAACAAAATTAAACAAACATACATACTCACCTGACTAGAGTACTGTAGGACTTAATAATAAAGGGATGTTTATAAAGTGTTTGGGAATGCTGGAAATTAGAAATTCAGCTATGAGATAAAATACTTAGTATAGGGCATGAGGGAAGATGAGAGGACAGAGTTCTGTCTCTTTTGTATAGGACTTGGATTTCATTCCGCTACTTATGATTGGTGAAAAACGCATTCTAGAATGCCTGCTGGTTTGCTCTCTCTATTAAACTACTGGTGAGAGGGTTAAGAGAGGAAATGGAGGTGAAAGCTGAGAGAGGAGTTGGATTGACAGAGAGAAAAGTTTCAGAAGAAATTTAGAGTAGATATACTAGTTTTTGTTTGCTTGTTTAATTTTTTTGAGATGAGCAGTACTATTCTTGATTCTTTTCCTTTACCTTGCCTAAAATCCTGCATAAGTACAAATACAGCTGAAAATATACGTATAATGAGATGATAACGCCCTAGATATTTTGGTGATACATTTTATCTCCAAAAATTAGGAGGTAACATAACCCATGCAGAACTAAACATTTCTTCCCTTTAAAAGAAAAATGAGTGTGACAGCATCCTAGAGTCACTAATGATCAGCTATCTTAACTGAGAATTTGAGATTGAAAAGAAAGTCTATGTGAAGTCTAATTTGGAGTCAAAAAATTTAGCTACTATTCAGATTAAGTAGTATAAAAATTCTGAATAGAATAAAATAATGTAACAAATATTTGATTAAATATGGGCAAAAGATATGAACCAACACTTTGGAAAAGAATACATGCAAATGGCCAATAACACAAAAAAAGATATTATTAGTCATCAAGTCATTGTCAATTAGAACCATAATGAGATACCACCACGTACTCACTAGAATGCGAAGTGAGCACAGAATGACGGAAATAAAAAATACTGACAATACCAGTGTTGGTGAGGATACAGAACAACTGGAATTTTCATATGTTGTTGGTGGGGATGTAAAATGGTACAACGACTTGGAAAACAGTTTGGCAATTTTTGAGGAAGTTAAATGTACACCTACCACATGATCTGGTTATTCTACTCCTAGATATTTAGCCAAAAGAAAAGGAAATAAATACAAAGACTTATACATGAATATTCATAGCAATTTTGTTTGTAATAGCCCCAGAAAGGAAAACATCTACATGTCGATCAACAGGTGAATGGATAAATCAAAATAAATAGTGGTATGTCCCTACGATGGAATATTATCAGTGATAAAAAATAAACTACTAATACAATCAACAAAATGGATGAACCTTGAAGAAATACTAAGTGAGAGAAGCCAGTCCCAAAAGACCACAGATGGTGCAGGGATCAATAAAGAGGTAAATGGAACCTTACCCTTATCAGGCTGAGAACTTGGTGGAGAAATCTGATCATATTCAACCATTAACTGCTTCACTTTCCTAGCATAACTTTCCCCAAATAGTGAGACTCTGCAACAATTACGGAGCTAAAAAACATGATACAGAGATTACAATATTTATTTTTGTCCAGTACTCCACTCCCAGTCATCTGAAACCAATCACAATCTTGTTATAAAATTAAATTTTTCAAAGTTTAGAATTACATCATCAACATGGATCAATTATCTGAAAATTCACAAAATCCATCTTCAATTTATCATTTTGCTTCCTGTACCTCTGAAAGTAAAGCTCACTGACCCCAAATTTACACCTATAAATTTAAATATATTTTAATATGTTTAGTCTGAACTAAGAGTTTAAGAACAGTTTTGCTTGCTTTCGAATCAAAGCATAAGCTTCAATAGAAATAATCCTGATTCAGAGGTCCTGTATTTTAAAATCTACTTTAAAATATGAAACCTCTGTGATTCAAACTATTTTAACTACTCCACATATGTCTTTTACAAAAGGTATTTATAAAAAGTTCAATCTTTGTTCATTCAATGTGATATCTATGAACAAAATAAAGAGAGGGTAAGATAGAAGATCATATTAAATATTTAAGGTAATATTTTTAATCTTCAACTAGATATCATTTCACATACCACCTCAAGTCTTAATTTCCTGCACGGTTGGAAGACTACAGTACTAGTTTTTGCTCATTAGAATTTTAGTAGGAAAATAATAAGCCTCTAATATTAAATGATAATATATTTTTACTTAGTCTGGAAAATACCATTCTAAAGGAGAAGTTACTGGGGTACCAGTAGTAGTCTGAACTTTATAGAAACTGTCTGGGATACCAGTACTGAAAGGCTGGGCTGAGAAATCCAGCCTTGGAATTTTGTATTCTATAAAAGACAATCTCAAGAAATGCAGTCCATTTGAAGACAGTCACTAATTCTAGTTATACCACTAATATCACCTGAGGATCCTATGGGAGAACTACAAACCTCCACAGTTGGTACAAACATGACCACAAGCAAGGTTCACTAAACAAGGCTCAGACAAGCCACTCAAAGCTTGTCATAGTCATATTCACAGATGAACTTCTAGAACTTTGGCTAAAAGTGTTTCTCACCACAATAAATAATGTCAAAATTACTACATTTACACTTGAGGTCTATAATACTATCTAAAGTTCCCAACAGTTGAAATTTTATTTTATAGACCTTAACTAGTTTATAAATACAATACTCATCATGGAACATCAAAATACTTTCTATGCAGCCATTTAAATGAATGAGTTGGAACCACATGTACTGTCATAGAGATACATCCATGACACATTAAGAGGAAATAGCAAGATGTAGAACTATATCTACATGTCTACCTACCTGCTTATTGATCTGATCTAAAATACAATTTTAGTATAAAAACACAACCTACAGAAGCGAAAATTAAATATATACATATGTATTTACTGTAAGGGAGGAGTTAAAGAAGCTAGACTATAATCTGTTCACACCTGTTCCTGGAGAGCCGGGGAAGAGGGAAGAAGGCAAGTGATCTTTAGACCTCTGAGTAAAGGTCTAAATGATATTTGCTAGGAGGAAGGGAACTTACCTCTGAAATGTCCTTATCAAGATATCCTTGGCTAAGATTGAGGACTAATCTCCTGAAGACTATCCCATAAATTAAAGAATTCTCTGGGATATAAAATGTAGATGATTCATAGTTTAAACACTCCCACTGTGTGTGGTGACCCTCACTTAGAAACCTCATCTATTATTCTGGGCCAGAGATGCATGACCAATGTAGGAAAACATGCTCTAAGGAGCCATCTTTTATGTACTAGACATCTGTTTCATTAGAGCCTCTTGATTGCTTATACCCTTGAAATAATTAGCAATTAGAAACTAGGTAATATTACTGATTCTTATGAGTCTGACTTGATTGTCTGTTCTTGTTAGCTCAATACCCATAGAAAAAAATCTGAAAAGATACATGCTAAACTTGATGGGGTTTTGGAAGTGGAGTTATAAAAGGTGTAGGGGAGAACATTTAATATTTTGCTCTCTGTACATGTCTGTAGTTTTTATTTATTTTTGCAAAGAACATATATTACTTTATAATTAAAAGTTCCAAAAAAATTAACTTAAAGGTTCTACAGGATATCTTCAAACTAAGCTTAATTTTTAGTACCAGTGTATAGATTAAGAGACTTACTTAAATATATTATGTTCAAGAATTATAAATAAGAAACATTTTAGAAAGGACTTAATGAATATTTAAAAATATTTCTCTATTATATATAGTATCTCTAAATTATTTTTAGTTGTTTTAAAGCATATAACGTAATTACATTTGACTCTAAAGTCAGAAATTTAAAAAGGCTTTCAGAACTTCCCTTATTCAGAATACATACAACCTGACCATGCTGATGTGACACTGATTTTTCTATTAAAGATCTTTAATAAGAACAGGTATATACTGTCTTTTGGTGACAACCAAAATTTAGTATATAGATGGAAAGTTTACTGAAGAGTAGTCATTTAGAAGCTCAAGATACCCTAAAACAGAACAATGCTTTCCTTCTCCATTCGACCCTTACTACCAGATTTCCCATTTCTAAAAGTCAATGTTCTAAACTGTGTGTATGAAAAAAAAAAAGGGGGATTATCTGAAAAGTAACCTCACAGGGTGGTCTGATCACAAATTCCTAATTGGGTAGATCATTGCAGGCATATAACTTTTTAGTAAAACATTTATCTTTGCCTTAAGCAAGGTTTATCTATTGTTTCTGTGCATCTAGGTTAACACACCTTTAAAATAACCACCCTCAAGATAGAACATAATCTTGTTAACCAACCAGTAATCCAATCCCCGCTTTGCAACCCCCCCCACCTCCATGTAATCTTCCTTATGTGCTCTTATTTCAAACGTATAAAAAAAAACTACAAAACTGTTATTTTCTGGAGCATTTGAGATCTTGCTCCCTGGCCTGTGTTGTCAGTTTGGCTCAAATAAACTCAAAAATTCTCTGTTGGTTTGGACATTTCTTACACTGACAACTAACACTAAGTTACCTTTAACTCCTTCACCCACCAAGTTCTTACTTTAATTTTTAAATCTCCATTAAATAGTATCTTATTCCCAAGACAAAATCTGATATTTCTATCAAATTCCAACTTATGTCAATTCTAGCTTTATAATGTTTTTTCAAATCTATCCTTCTATTTTACAATTCCCATAACACTACTTAGTTCAAGTTCTTCGTGCCTGTGGGCTTTATGTATTAAATTTTACCACTATTGAGTTTGGTCTTCAAGGTACCATGGTGGGTACTTTCGGACTGGATAGGAAAAAAAGGAGATAAGTATTTATTGACGATTTTTATGCCAAACAAGAGATTATTCTTTCAGTTTTTTATCTCTGCAAGGTAACTAGAATTCCCCACATTTTTGAAGATTAAGACATCAGGATTCAAAAAAATTAAAATAACTTGCCACATGTGTTAATTGATTGAACTGGATCTTAAACCTTGGTTTGTCTGGACTCTTTCCATTATATATACATAGTTGTTCCACACATTGGGTATTATAAATAAGGGAATAAGACAATTCCTAATATCAAGGAATTTACAATTTTGTAAAAATGATATTCAAAGAACTATAATGCAGGACAAAAACGTGTTAAGTGCTATAAGACATAGGAAAGTACAATGTCTTTTTGCTGAGGTGTTTGGGAAAGGCTTTGTGGAGAATGAGTTTGGACTGATCCTTAGGAGATGGGTAAAATTTAAAAAACAATGAGTGAGGAAAGGGTATTCTGGATGAGAGGACATTTGAAAAAGCATATCTGCTTGAGAAATAACAAGATATACATGAAGGTAGTGAAAGACAGTGCAATAAAGGTAGAATGGGGACAGATCATAGTAGGTCTTCTTGGGGCATTTAATTCTACAGTCAATAGGGGAACAAAAGAGACTCAAATGGGGATATTGGTAAAGAGGGTGTTGCAAGCAAAAAGATTACTGGGCTGAACCAGAAACATGGTAGTGAGAACAGAAAAGAAGGGAAGAATTTAAGAGATGTTCTATGGGTAGAATCGAAGGAATTTTTGATAGCTGCAGAGAGAGAAGGTACAAGAGTGGAGAAGAGAGATAATTAAGGCTTTGATCCCAGGTAAAGTTATCTTTGTCAGAGAGAATAATGAAAAGAATAGAGTTATTGTTATTGCTATTGTTATTATTCCCTGGAAGGAGGGAAGTAAGGAGTAGAGAAACATTATATTAAAAGATGAACTTGATTTTGAAATGAACTAAGATTCTATCAATATCTTTCACATCTTTCCTTTCTTTTCTTCTATTTCCCATTCCTTTATGTGTTCAATTCCTCTAAGTGAAACTGGGTTTAAATGACTTGAAGATGTTTCTATGTGCCTTGAAATTCCTTACAAATTAAGATTACAAATTAACATAGTTGGGCACTTGAACTAATTGTATATGTACCAAACTTCCTGAACATGGTGGGCAACAGGAACCATTAGAGAAAAGAAAGAAGGCATGGTAATAACTTCTAGGTGTTGCAGAAATCCTTTCTCAGAACATTTTGATGCTACCTCTATCTTTTTTTTTTTTTATATATTTTGCATAGTGAATACTATTCACTTGTTTTATTACTAGATTGTAGCATTCTTTGAAGAACACAGACCATGATTATTGTGGAGTACAGTGAAATTATCATTTCCCCTGACCTGGATACTTTTCATTCTTACCATTTTATTTAGCTTAGCTTTTTTAAGTAGGTGCCACATTATAGATTTCTACTGACCACTATAATTGCTAAAATCCTTTCCTATTTTGGCTATCTTCTCCCAATTGGTACTTAATGTAACTGATTACTTTTTCTAAATGCAGGACTTTTTATTTCATCATGTCATGGGTTTAGGTCACCATTCCAGTCTATGAGGATCTTTAAAATTCAAATTCTTTTTATCTTCTTATAGTCTTTGACATTTGCTACAGTTCCCACACATAGTTTTTATATGCATTCAGTCTATGCCTTCACTCATGTCACTGGTGAAAACTTTGACAAGGACAAGAACAAGATGACACCTATGGCATTCTACAAATAATCCACCCTTTTTCTGTTTCGAGGATTGATTTTTCATCAGCAATCTTTGGTTCTAATCAGAAGGATATTAAGAATTTGATAGAATCTGAGTTTATTTGAAAATTAAATTCAGTGTCTTTCTGAATACTAGATGCTTCCCCATTCTACTCTCTACTTCTCTCTTTCTTATGGATCTGATTACTCAAATCTATTTGCACTACATAGAAGTCTTACTTTTCATTGATATTTGAAAGATACATGACATGTCCTTTTAAACTACAACCATTCTTTCTACAGCAATGGTTCTCAACTTCAATCATTTTGACCAAAGCATTCCACAGGCAGACTTCACTTGTCTTATTGCCAAGAGGTCTAGTGGGTATACAGCCTAAAGAGACCAATCACCAAAAAAATGTATTTCAAGTTTCATGGTTAACTTTCAAAACTCACGATCTTCTTGAACTGTAGTCTTAAGACAACCATTTTAAATAAAAAGTATTTAATTAATTTTTAAATAAAACATGCCATTTAAATTTCAAGTACTTCATGGTATACTGCTGAATACCTCAAAAACCTCATGGAAATCTGAATATCCTCACTGTAAGAAACATTCCTCTGTGATCTACCAGATTTTCATAAAAGAAAACGAGGCATGACATCCTTTGTGCTTTCAATAAATCCACACTGCTTTTTAATGTTCATTAAAACTTATCCAGCATTGCTCTTATCATGTATGTAGCAGATACTGTTTAAGCACTTACAAGAAGCAACTAATTTTATCTTCCTAAGAACCCTATAGGCTAAGTATTATTATGATCCATATTTTATAGAAGAAACCGAGGCAGAGAAAAGTAAAGTTAGCAAATGACAGAAGTGGTCTAGCTTCTAGTCTGTTTTTAACTGTTATGCTTGGTTACCTATCTAACTGACCTAAAACTTCTCAGTCCACACATTCTGAAATCCACTTCTCCCTTTTGAAAATAAAAACATTTTCTAATCTCTAGGCTTTACACATTTCTCCATTAAAAAAATGAAAGGCAAGCCATAATGAGAGAAAACATTCCCATTTCATATATCAGACAAAGGATTTATATTTAAACTATATAAAGAACTCTTTTGACAAATTCAATTCAAAATGGGTAAAAGATTTAAATGGACACTTCAGAAAATTACATATATATGTATATATATGTGTATGTGTGTATATATGTGTATACATATATATACATATATATACACATATACATAGCCAAGTTGAGATACCACTACACCATCACTAGAATGACTAAAATTAAAAGGACTGAAAATACCAAGTGTTGTTAAAGATGTCAAGCTAGAACTTCTCTACATGACTAATTAGAATTTAAAATGGTACAACTTTAAAAAGCAGTTTGACAATTTCTTTAAAAGTTAAATATCAGTTATTTCACTTGTGTAACTACATATGCTCATGCAAAGACCAGTACATGAATGTCCTTGGCATGTTTATTTGTAATAGCCCCAAACGGAAACAACCCTAATGTCTATCAACTGGTGAATAAACAAAACGTGGTACCCATACAATAGAATTATTCAGAATAAAAAGGAATAAAATAGCAATGCACACGACATGCATGAATCCCAAAATCATCATGCTGAGTGAAAGACACAAGAGTGCCTAATGTGTGATTCTACTTATAAACAGTTCTAGAAATGCAAAGTGATAGAAACAAATTAGTAGTTGCTGTGGATGGGGTGGAGGGAGGAATGAATTTTAAGGGGGCATGATAAGAGTTTTTGGGTCGATGGAAATATTTGGCATTTTGTTTACGATGGTTTCATGGTAGTATCACCTGTTAAAAATGAATTGTACACTTTAAATATGTCCAGTTTATTGTAAAGTATACCTTGGTAAAATGTACTTAAGGAGCTTAAAGATCTATAATGGATGTTTTGGAAAAAGAAATAATTCCACTTTGATTTTTTAAAATGGATTTTTAAATGTTAGCTTTGTTTCTAGAAAGGTTATCCACCTAGGTAAGCCACTTATGCCAAGCTACGCCTGTCATAACATTACTTATGTTATTGCTCCTAGGAGCCAGACATAGGGACTCTATAGAGTCAGTTCTGGCATTTATTAGCTGTGTAGGCTTGGTCAAGTTTTTCAACCTCTCTGTGCCTTAGGTTCCTCATCTCTTAAATAGGTATGTAAAAAACACATCAAAGAGTTGTTGTGAGCCTTAAGGAAATCAATATGTGAAAAGTGCTTAGAAGAGTGTATGGCACATAGTAAGAGTCATAAGAGTTCTTTATATCATTTAAATATAAGTCTACATGAGTGAGCTGTTTTTAGTGTTCTTTAGGAGTTCATCTATTTAATTGACAGTGAAATGTTTTCCCAACTAATTACTTTAGTAACTACAGAAAGCCACATAAAGGTAAACATGACAGGAGTACCAGAAAGGATGACCTCATTCTTTGTATTTTGAGATAACTCACATTTTAGAGGGACTTTTTAAAATGAAAGCTGAAAGTTAGACTCGATCCTTGTTGTCTTTACTGATTGCTTTGATTTTGAACCAACTCTGAAGATTTCAGTTTATGTCCCGTTTTAACATGTGCTAGATATACTTTAATAAGAAGAGCATGGACTATCAAACAGAAACAAAGAGGGATTCTAGGTATTTTATTAATTATTTATAGGCTAGCATTAGGTACCAAGCAAGAAATAGTTTTTCTTGACTGAAACTCATCTGGAATACTTTTTAGATGTACCTTTTAAGATTTTGGGTGAAAAAAATGTAGCAAAATTCTGAAAACTTGATGTTCTTATTTGTACTGCACCTACACCACAAGCCTAGTTCTAGATGAACACCCACAAGGCCATTTACTTGCTCACTGACTTACAGGAATGACATCATAGAACAGAAAGAATATGGAATTTTTTATTTTGGAGAAATTAAACTATTCAGGTTGTTATTTGACAGCTGTGCAAAGCTTAGCCTTTTTTACTTCAGTAAATATGTAAACTACTGTGTAAAATATGAAACACATGAATAATATGAATTACTTATAATTCAAAACTATCTAAAAAGAGCTTCATATCTTAATAAAATCCTAAGAACCACTCTACTTTTCCTAATTCTAGACCTGTCAGAGAATTTGTTTCAATCTAACAACCCATTTAGAAATTTCAAAACCTGGACCTTTGCATTGTATGGAATGTTTTTTAAAAAATTTATTTTAATAAGTTTCAAGTATACAGTACATTGGTTAGACATTTATATAGTTTGTAAAATGATCCCCCCAATTGCTCCCTCCCTCCCCTGACCCTGCACCTAGCCAAAGTATTAATGCTAACTGCATTCTGTGCTGTGCTCCCATTCCTGTGATCATCTATCAATTTCTGATTTGTACTTTAACCCTTCGCCCCATTCTCCTAGCTCCCAAGCCCGCCTCCCCTGTCATCAAATTGTCCACCATATTTGTGAGTCTATTTTTGATTAGTTTGTTCTTTTTGTTCCTTAGATTCCACATATTTTAATAAGTATCAGGTTTGATGAATACATCTACTGAATTTGAATGAAAAATTTAATAAAATTTTCATGCCCCACAGCACATTATGTGTTGTGACATGGCATTTAAATATAATATAGCATAAAGTTTTTTTATTTTTAAAAATGTTTTAAATTTTTAAAAAATGTTTATTAGAAAATGTTTACTGATTAAATATCTTTAATTTTTTAAAAAAAATTTTGAGCAAAATTAGGATGTTAATTTGGTCAGTATTAGGTATAAGTAACTCAATTCTTCCTCTTTAATAAAGATATCAAATAAATGACATGGTTTTATATTTTTAAATCTAATTCACTAAGAAGCATTAGAAAATGTTTTACAGCTTTCCATTACTGGCATCTTTTTTTCTCTCAGCAATGTAATGTAGCATTCTCTGTATTTTGTTAAAGCTACAAAAAGTATTCTATGTTTTCTGATGCAATATTAATAGTATTTTTAAAAATGTCAATTTCTAATTGCTTGTTGCTAACATTTAGAAATACTATTTTGTATATCGACCTTGTATTTTGTGCCTTTGCTAAATTCACTTATTATTCTTAGCCTTTTCCTAGATTGAGGTTTTATATAGATGATCTTATCATCTACAAATAGAGTGTCATTTTTCCTTCTCTGTTTTATTTCTTTTTCTTGCCTGCCTGTATGGCAAGGACCTCCAGTACAATGCTAAACAGAAGTAGTAAGAATGAACATCCTTCCCTTGTTCCTGCTCTTGAGTTTTACAATCTTATAATACCATAATAATCTCAGGAAAGACTTAGCAGAGCAGGGCACTAAATTTTAGGACACTAGATAGCTGATTGTTATCTTTGCCAAAACATGTTCTTTTATTCCTTTTTACCAGAAGGTCAAATGCCATTTGAAGAGTTTTTAGAGATCTTAATTGTGCTAGAAATGAAGCAAAATACCTGTCAGCATCATGAATACTCTTAGCTATATTAGTTATTAAGCTTGCCTTTTCAGGAAGTGAGATTAGTTTCTGACCTGAGTTTCTCAAGCTCTAGCTATTTCATACTAATACAATAATCACAAAAATAACTAAAGGCTTACTATGGCATATTTCCAATGACAAAATACAAAGGATTTAATGAAATCATTAATCAGGAGTACTTGCTACACCTTTAATATAAAATTTATGTTTTTCACTAAGTCTTTGAATATCAATATTGCTAAGTATTCTATGACTAGCTAGCTCAAAAATCATGCTTGTTAAATTGATTTTACTTGAACCCAAGGCAGATATCCTACATAGAATGCCATCTGATGCATGGCACTCCTTTCAATGGGTAGTAAATGTGAATGTGTCTCTAAGAAGGGAGTGGGGGGTGGGGAGGGAAAGTGTCCTAACATATATGTGATGAATATATCAGTGTAAATCTTAAGTTAGTCGTTTTAACATGCTTAGTCAATATTTTTTACATATTGACACCTATTAAAGACAGCAGAGCTGATATAGACAAATAATCATTAATGTCTTTCCAGGTAGCCTCCTCCCTAACCATTCTATTTAGCTGCCAACATCAGATTCACAACATAATGTACTCTGGTGTGTCTGTAGCAGATAAGTCCTAGGCAGAGCACAGATTTATACAAAACAATGAACTACTCCTGATTATGTTAGGAGTCTGGCTAATCCAGATTTAAAACTGCACTTTTTCCACTTACTCTTCCCCTCCCCCACTACCCAATTTCACTAACATTACTGCTTAGCTCTTGAAAAGAGCTGTGCCTAATTCATCTGTATATCCTTAGTACTGAGCACAGTACTTGGTACATAGGTGGAACTCGATGTTTTCTGAATAAATGTAAAAAGGGCTATTAGCTAGATTTTCTGTCACCTGACTTGAGTCTATGGTTAATATCATAAAAATAAAGGAAAACATTTTTAGGCAATTGCTATGTAAATGGGTTGATGATTCAGTAAGTCAGAAGTGTCCTTTATTCTAAAACTGAGTCTATTTAATTTTTTTTCTTAAAAAGCAGATAAGCAAGAATTGTTGAGGTTTTGTTTTTAGTTATTTCTCAGGAATGTCATTACTTGGTGAAAAATTTTTTAACCGTCAAAAATATTTGAGAAACCTCATTGAATGAATTATAGTGTCCTAGAACAATATTATGACGTTTTAACTATAAATTCTATGTACAATTATTTTTTATGTAAGTTTGGTCATGTGGTATTTCGGGTTTTGTAACTGAGTTTAATTTCTCAATTTCCTATTTGTGATCTTATAACTTCTATATATTCCTTGCTTGCCAATTTTTAAGCCTTACTGACATCTGTTCATTATCAAGTACAATACAGATGAGCTCCTTATAAGAGTGTTACAGCTATAGGGGGAAAGAGATAAGCAGATGCTTTTCAAATCAGTCTTAAATATCCCATCAGGATCTTGAAAGTATAATTTTAAAAACAGGAAGCATGACAATTCTTTGGTATCTTTTGGAGGAATCTCCTAACAAAGCTTTTTTTAAGAAAAATAAGATACTAGTTAAATAACAAGCAACATTTTTTTTCTCTTATGTACTTTTTTAAAAATTAAATTTATTGGGGTAACATTGGTTAATAAAATTATATAGGTTTCAAGTGTACAATTCAATACATCATCTGTATATTGTTCACCACCTTGTTTATGTACTTTTAATTTGCAATTACTTAAGACATAAATATCTAAACTAAAAATATACTGAGTCTCACTAGTGTTTTAAATAGTATTATCAAATATTTACCATTTGTTAAGTAGCCATTAACTGAACAGTTAATGAAGGATATTTACCTGAAATAAAGTTATAAGAGGTAATTTTTTAGATACTAAATTATATTGTTTTTCAAATCCTAGAGAATAGTCTTAATCCTAACTCAACAGAGATTTGACTGTCATCCTGTGGCCATTATAGATCAAAGTTTCATGTGTTATGAACTGTCATTCTAGTACACAGTCAAGCTGTGAAATGATTATCAATATGGAACTGTAAATCAGTTGTAAAGTTGTAAAGCTGTCAAGGACCTCAGAGTTTAGTTGGTGCAGAGTTCCTCAACCTTAACACCACTGACGTTTTGGGTAGGAGAATCCTTTGTTGTGTGTGTTGGGGTGGGGGAGGGAGCTGCCCTGTGCATTTTAGGATGTTTGCAGCATTTCTGGGCTATACCAGGCAAATGCCAGTAACGCCTGCTTTTCCATGCCGTTCCTTGCCCAGTGGTTAAAACCAAAAATGTACCTAGACATTGCCAAATGTATTCTGGGTGGGGTCAAGGGGCAAATTTACCCCTGGTTGAAAACCATGCAATTGGGCTAATCCAATTTCCCCTCCCCACAGGTGACAAAACTCAAAGGAGAAACGTTTTGGACTTTGAAAGGTTGAAAGAAAGTTTGGGACTTATTCGAGGTCATACAGTGGAGAAACTAGGACTAGATCCTATTTCTAGTCAAGAGTCCTATTCTAGAATTCTCATTATACTACGCAGACGTGGTATAGAAAGGTTATTATTGCTAGTATTGTGTGAACTGACATCGTTAAGTTTTTAGTGATTTTGTACCTATTCAGTCATCACAAAAAAATACAAAAAGAAAATGCCAAGTCAGGCAAAAAACTGTTTTCCATAAGAAACTGTTTCCAAATCTTCCTATGATCTGGCTACGGGAACCAAACTAAATTGTACACTTGCCACCTATCAACTAACTGCTCAGTCTTACTTGGTGAGAGGCAGGA
This sequence comes from Eidolon dupreanum, assembly GCA_028627145.1. Lineage (NCBI taxonomy): Eukaryota > Metazoa > Chordata > Mammalia > Chiroptera > Pteropodidae > Eidolon > Eidolon dupreanum. The sequence continues at coordinate 51,015,620 of CM053515.1, read as the reverse complement.
TGTTTGGTATGAAAACAAAAAACCTAGATTTTATTTTTCTATCAGAACAATGATATTAACCCAGGCTGATTGAAGACACTAAGTCTAGTCTTCCAAATTGCCCTAAGATACTTAATGGAACATCATTTGGTTGCAATGAACTTCTGATTTCCATTTTTAGTGATTGAAATTTACATTTCACACACAAAAAATATCGTGGAAGGTGAAAACGAAATTATTTTATGAGGTAATATTTATTAGTGTCCCTCCAGGAGAAAGAAATTTAAATTATTCTACAATATTTAGGCATCCACCATCTTTCACTCTGGAAACAAAATGCAACTTAAGGCAATGCAGCAAATGTTAAGGATTAATTATTAAAGATAGCTAAATGTTTTACTGAAATAATGTGTCGTGGGATCAAACTCCATCTAAAATCATTTCCACTGCCTTACAGCCTTATCTCAGTTTGGAATAAGCATGCTGTTTGCAGGTAGTCTTGTAACTTAAACATCTCTTAAGACTGAGATGATCAGGAAATAGCTTTTCATGTTAGGGGTAATGTGTTGGTGAGAACTTTAAATACATTTTTGGCAGGATCACTCCTTCTAAACCCCTGAACAAATAGACTTGACCAAATTCTAATCATGGCCTCTAGGAGCCTAAGAATGAATCCACCCACCCTCCTTTAAGCTCTGTTAGGAAAAGCTCGGGGTTATCAAAAGAAATTTACTGTTTGTTTCAGCCAACACCTGATGATAGGCTCCTGATCTCTTTTTAAGAATACTTAACTAAAAACGGCTTTCTATTGTAAATCTTTCCTCTGACCCTTGAAGACATTTGTGTATCTCCTACAACTCAGAGATGTCTTGAGGACCTGAAAGTCATTTCTTTGAAATGCAATCATCAGGAAGGATGGGCCTCAGTCTCCTAGTCACTGTGGCAGGGCGGAATCCCAATTTTCCTTAACACCCGCAAGTAGACCCAGCTAACTGCATTCGCACTGACCAACCCTTTGTAATCTTTCACTTCCCAGACTGTACTGAACCCCACCTCTCTTTCATTCCTTTTTCACTGTAGAACGTCCAGTCACCTCTGAGCAAACTGAATGGAGCTCAGCTTTCTGGCCTGCTGTCTTAAGTAGTTACTGAATAAAATGTTTTCCCGGCGCTAATGTCTGGCTTTGTTATTTTGACATCCGTATATACACATTAAAAGTCAGACCAGTATCAAGGTAGGCCTGTAAATCTTAGAAGCTTGTTTTACACGGTGTTATCCTCGAAAAGCCAAGGAAAACTCTGAAAAGTGATCTCTCAAAAACCTCGCCCCCTCTTTCCTTCCCCCAGGGTCTCTGCAACTTTAAACTCTCATGCTACTTCCTACTCTACCCCAAGTTCCTAACTCTACTTCTCTCTGATGATACTATCTACTTTCCAGGATGTCAAATTTCACCCAACGGAGGTTTGCGCCCTTCCAGTTCTCGGGCCTTTTATCGCATCTCTGTGCCCAGTCCTGGAGTTTCCTCACCACGGCTCCTTCCCGTTCCCTGATATCTACCTGGCCGCCTCTTTCCCACTCACATCTCCACACTCCACTTGGGGCCCTAGCACCCCTGTCCGCGGGCGGCGGGGGGCGAGGGGGACGAAGGACTCGGGCCCCAGCCGAGTCGGCCATTTCGTACACTCGGGGCGCGCCCCGCTGGGCACGCAGGGCCTTTCCTGGGTCTCGGCGCTGAAGACGGGGCTGCCCCCGCCGCCGGGGCGGGAACTCACCTTCTCTGAGGCAGGGGCGGGCGTCTACAACTACTGTCCCCCACCCCGCCAAGGCCGCCGGCCGGCGAACAGGCCGAGGTGGAGGTGGCGGAGAGGTAGAGACAACCGCTGCCGCCAACACTGCCTCTGCCGCCGAGCAAGCGGGGTGTGGGGGGGGAGGAGGCGGAGACAGGGAGTCCTGAAGGGAAGTTGCCACCACCACCCGAGGCTGACTGGACAGCGCCGACGCCATGGCGGCGAGGCGCGCTACTGCGCCTGCGCTGCTCGCCGGTCGCGTAAAGCCCCGTGGGCCCCGCCTTCCTGTTGCACCGCCCGCTTCGGCCGCCTTTCGCGGGCTCTGCTCTAACCTGGCTGGCGCCGCGCGTTCGCTAGCAGCTCCTCCGCCATCACGTTGGAGGGAGAGCGAAGCACGTGGAGTCTCTCACGTTTCTGACAGTGAATCTAAAACCAACTAAGAAAAAAAGAAAAGAAAAAAAAAAAAGGCTGGAATCCTTGGCTTGTACTTCCAGAGCATCTGAAAATACACAGTTCTTTCTTAGAAAAAATGCATTATCTTTCTTTGCTTTGCTAGAGCCTTTAGTACACAGGGTAGGTGAAGCAAAATCCTTGGTCATGATATGCTATCATCAATGGTTCATAAACGATCTTTCTCTTGCTCTCTCTTGCTTTCTCTCTATCAAAATATGTATAGGTCCATATACGTGTGTGCACACATATAAATCTCGTGTTATTCTCCACCTCCCAAAGACATCACTAACCTGCTTTGTAGTCATTTCCTTACATATAAATCTTTAGCACATATACATGTAGCTAAAAGAAGTTTAGATTGTTTTTGAATTTCATAAGATTATGTCTTTATGCAGTCTTACGGGACTGTTTCAACATTTTGAGGTTGGTTCATCCAAACTGTGGTATATAGGTTATTTATTCGTTTCATTGTTGTACAATATTACACCCGTTTTCCTGTTGATGGGCATGTTTTCTGATGCATGGTACACGTTACTCTTGGGTATCCTTTCCTATCGCACTGCCGTTGCTAGTTTGAGATTCTTATTATCTTTTGTTAGAACCATGGTAATAGCTGCCTAATTGATATCCTTCCTCTGACTTCACCACTCCAATCTACTACATATTGCTTGCTGCCAAAGAGTTCTATCTAGAAGTCATTCCTGGCTCCCTATTGTCTGTCGGAGAAGTCAAACATGAGGACTACCGGGCTTCTTCCCTGATCTCATTATCCACCTATTGCCCTAATCTCCCCACCCTCTTTTCACTTTATGATCCAGCAACGTTAAACCTTTACTGATTCCTGTAAATACCAAGCTATTGCATAACTCAACTTGTTATATATGTTGCTCCCTCTTCCTGTAATGCCCCATCCCTACTTCTTAATAAACTCCTCCTCCCCTCAGAAGTAAATACTACCCTGAATTCAGCATTTCTCATTCCCATTACACCTCTACTACATATGTATGTATCTCTGAGTAAAATGAAGTATTACTTTGCATGCTTTAAAACTTTACGTAAATGTTATTATACATACTATTTATTCCTTTCCTATTATTTTATCACTTGCCATTTTTATATTAATGTATGCTGAGATATGAGGTTCTGATTCATTCACTTTTACAACTCTATATAACATTCCACACTGTATGAACATACCATGAGCTATCAGCTGTCCTATTGATAGATTTCGAACTTGTTTCCCATTTTTGCTGTTACAGACAGTGCTGCTCTAACATTCGCGGGCAGTCTTCTGTGCATGTATGTTAGAGTGTCTCAGAGATGTTACTTAGGAGATACTGCTGCTTTTTAACTAGGAGGCCTTGATAATACCCACCTCAAAGGGTGTTGTGAAAGCATATGAAATATTGTTAAGTAAGGGACACTTTCAAGCATTCAAAAGGTTATTGTTGCTGTTAGAATAGCTTTGAAATATATGTAACACACTAGGACATAAAAGGCAATAATCTAGTCCCAGAATGATAAACAGAAGTATAATATATATTCTTCTGTAGCTCTCTCAAAACCCCACAGATTGTAGTTATCTGCACATGTCATGCTGTTTACCTCCACATCTCTGCTCATGCTGCTATGTCCTTGGGCCTGAAATGGTCTCTTCCGGTTCTGGTTCTCCTCCTCCCAACTTATCTTCATTGACCACTTCTTCTCTGAAGCCCTCCCCAGATATACTTTCCCTTTGCCTCCTATATCTCTTTCACCGTTTTTACATACTCTTCCATTATCCTCTCTAAATGACCGATGTCTTGAAGACAGGGCCTGGATTTTATTCATCCTTGTATCAGGGCACTCACTGAACATAGTGCCTAATACATGTGCTGAAATATGCATGCGGAATGAATGAATTTAAGAATTCTTGGGATAAAAGCAATTGGCAGCTATGAATATCTTGGAGCCAAAGGAGGAAAGATGGAAGCAAACATGGTATTTTAGTAAGAACGCAAAGACCAGAGAGAGTGAAGTTTTATGGACTTTTAAGTAGGGAACCTACTCCTGTCATCCTGGAATGTGAATGCTAAATATGCACAAGCAGTTTTTCTTTGATCTTGTCACTCACAGTGATTTTGAAATGAATGGGTGATGAATGTATATGGAAGGAGTGAGGTCCTCCTGATCTATTTAACATTGCCAGGCATTAACCTATTATTATTATTATAAAGCAGGGGTTAGCAAATATTTTCTGAAAAAGGCCAGATGGTCTTTGTTGCAAATATTTGACATTGCTGTTGTAGTGTGAAGGAAGCCATAGATAATATGTAAGCAAGTGAGTATTGCTGTTTTCTAATAAAATTTTATCTATGGTCATTAAAATTTGAATTTCATATAATTTTCATTGGTCACAAAATATTCTTTTCATTCCCTGCCCCCCCCCCCCAACTGTTAAAGAAAGTACAAACCATACTTGGTTCAAAGACCCAAAGGAACCTTGTCGAACCTGGCCTAAATGAACTTTTGCTTCAGGTACAAAGGAGGTCACAATCAGTGATAAAGGGCTGTTTTTTGTTTTTTTTTTGTTTTTTTTAAAAATTAGTTTCAAGTATACAGTACATTGGTTAGATATCTATATAGTTCGTAAAATAATCCCCCCAATTTCTCCCTCCCTCCCCTGACCCTGCACCTAGCCAACATATTAATGCTAACTGCACTCCCTATACTGTGTTCCCCAACCCCATGACCATCCATCATCTACTAATTTGTACTTCTTTAACCCTTCACCCCATTCTCCCAGTCCCCAAATTCCCCTCCCCTGTGTCTGTCACCAAATTGTCCACTATATTTGTTAGTCTGTTTTTGATTAGTTTGTTCTTTTTATTCCCTAGATCCCGCATATAAGTGAAATAATATAGTGTTTATCTTTCTCTGACTTAAATACCTTCAAGGTTCATCAAAGCAATATCTTTTTCTATTCCCTTCCTTTTAGTCTATGTGTGTCTTTTAATCTGAAGTGAGTCTTTTGTATTTTTTCTTTTTAAAGAAGTCCCTCAACATTTCCTGTAATACTGGCTTGGTAGTAATAAATTTCTTTAGCTTATTTTTGTCTGGGAAGCTCTTTATCTGTCCTTCAACTCTAAATGATAGCTTTGCTGGATAAAGTATCCTTGGTTGTAGATTCTGGGTCTTTATCCTGTCGAAAATTTTTTGCCAAGCCCTTCTGTCCTGCATAGTTTCTTTCGAGAAATCAGCTGCCAGTCTTATGGGTGTTCTCTTATAAGTAATATTTCTTTTTCTCTTGCTGCTTTTAATATTCTTTCTTTGTATTTAAACTTTGGCATTTTAATTATGATGTGTCTTGGTATTGGCCTCTTTGGATCCCTGATTTTTGGAATTCTCTGAGTTTCCTGGGGTTTTATGTCCATTTCCTTCAGCAGGTTAGGGAAGTTTTCCATCATTATTTCTTCAAACAGCTGTTCAAAAATCTTGATTTTGTTCTGTTACACTGATCAGATGGCTATTTGGACCTTTAGTAGTGTCCCATATTCTCCTTAAATAATTTTTATAGTCTTGGCATCTTACCTCTTCCATTCTAATTGCCATCCTTGGCTTTCCCATCCTCTAGATAGGGCTTTTGATCCTTTTCTTTATTCACTTTGTTTATTCCATTTAATATGCTTCTCATCTCAGATAATGTGTTTTCCATTTCTGACTGGTTCCCTTTTATAATTTCCATTTCTATTTTTATGTTTTTTTTATCTCTTTGTTGAAGTTCTCACTGAATTTATCTATACTTCCCCAAAGTTTATTGAGCATCTTTATAACCAGGGTTTTGAACTCTGCATCTGGTAGATTACTTGACTCCATTCTATCTGGATCTCTATTCTATTCTCTCATATGATTTCTGCTTCTTTGTCTTCCCATTTTGGATGCCTTTCTGTGTCTGTTTCTATGTACTAAGCAAAGCTCCTAAGTCTCCCAGTCTTATTAGTGTGGATTTGTGAAGTAGGTGTCCAGTGACACCGTCCTGAGAGGAGTTCAACCGTAGGCCAAATTTAGCCCAAGCCTCTACTCTTCCAGAGCCACCCATTAAGATTCAGCAAGCAATCCACAGATGCTGTGCTTACAGTTGCCTCAAAAGGCACCCCAGAAACCTAGGCCAGCTGCCTCCAGTGTCAGTCTAGGCACTGCCCAGCAAGGAGCACCTCACTCGCTGAGGATATACCTGGATGTGGCTTAGGTGGGGCCGCGAGATCGGGGAGGCGGACTTTCAGGGAATCCTCTGGGCAGAGTGACCTCTGTTATCCAGTTTGATTACTTCCCAGCTATGGCAGTGATGTGTCCACACACTGGGAGGAGAGAAGGCTCAAGAGAGAACAATGGATACTGCCAACACCTCTGTATGGAGAGAATCTCTACTTGGTCCTCACTCCTACAATATCCGCCCGTAAGTCCCTGGTGCCTCCTGTGCACAGCCTAATTGGCACTGGTGCTCAGAGCGAGCAGGTCCATCACTGTGAAAATCCACTGGCGGATGCAGCGCCTTTAAGAGGTGTCTGCCACTGCCGTAGCCTCCAACTCACTCAGCTGCTTGAGACCGGACATCCCTGTGTCCTTGCCCTATCTTACCTTATGCAGTTGCAGGGTGATTTCTTGGACTTCTCCTTAGTTGTATGGCTTGTTCATCTAGATCCAGGCAATTTTTCCTTGTTGCTGCTCCTTGTTTCTGTCACAACTTTGATTGATCGCCAGAGGGATGAACAGAGCCTCTATCATCTACGCCATTTTTTTCCTTTTTTAAGGGCTGTCATTTTACTAAATAAGGCTTTAAAAAAGATTTAAAATCTTGCAGCTCCCTTGATTTTCCACTGGTTGGTGGTCCCTGCAAGTGCGGGGATCAACCAGTGGGTCTTTCAACAGAGGGGATGATTGGAGTTTTTCTAGGAAAAAATAAGATAAACTGCCACAGTATTATAGGCACATAAACTGTATCAGTGATTCAAAAATTAGTACAAACCATTACTTTGGGTTTCATTTACATTTCTACTTTCACACTTATTTCTATATATTTGCAGAATTGCAACATGTCCAACTGAATGGAACACAATCACTCCCTGAAGACTTCTTAGATTATTTGCTCAAAAAGGCCAGGAAGACAATATGAGTACAAACTATGGTTAAAGATTTGGAGTCTGCAATGTGAAATCTGATAACATATTCTACCCAAGATGCTGGTTAACGAGTGGTGTTTATAGTGAGAGGATATTTGAAGTCTGTGTCAAATCTTGTGAATGATAACTCTTTCCAAAACAGCTCCCACTCTTGGCCTCTTCATGTCACCTTTTTCTACCTTTGAGGTGCATGACTGGGGACCTGGCATTACCTTTGCTTAGCATTATCCTGCAACAGTTGCCTCACTTTAGGGTATGAGAATACTAGGTAGTTATAGTAATATTCTTTGCACGTGTGTAGGGACTGAGGTGGAAGGGAAGTTCAACTGAAATAGAGGTAAATAGAACCATAGTAGTCATCCTTGTCATCCCCTTGTCTTGAATCTCCCAGCTCAGACCTTTCTCCTGGACCAGCTTGAGCTTGAGCTGTCTCATTTTCTCCCTTCCTTACCACCCTCTTTATCCAGACACATGAAAAAAAGAGACTACAGGGCTAGTGAAATCATTAGCAATGGAAAAAATTTCCATCTTCTTGGAGTGGAAAAGGGTTCAACAGAAACATGATTGTGAAGGTCTATGAAGCTCAAGTCTACAATCTTAACCACTATACCGCATTGTCACATGGTTATTCCTACTCTGGCCCCAAGTTTGACCTCAGAGAAAATGCAGAAGGAATCTATTTCTTCCATACATCAATGTATGACATTGAAGAAAGCTCTCATGTCCTTTCTGAATCTTTTCTTCTCTGGCTAACCATCTCCAGCAAGGCAATAAGAAATTCTTTTGAAATTATCAATGTACTTTTCCTGATGTCTAAGACCAGCAATTATTCATGGAGGCAAGTACCACCACTTAGGGGACATCTTAGAAATGTGAGGGGAGCTATATGTGGTTGCCGGTTGTGAGGTGCAACCGGCATATTGTAGGGAGGGTTGGGGCCATTAAGAAATATTTGTATTCCAGCAGGGGAAAAAATTGGAGTGGGATGACAACAAGGGCAAATTAGCAAAAAAATTTTACAGAGGATTTGTGTTGATGCAACATAGGAGGGCTCTGTGTCCCTTTTCCCATTACCAGCCAACAGCCTGATAACTAATGCCAACACCCCTAGTCTCGATTTTGGACAGAGATGCCAGATGTCTTGCCAAGCAAGGGACACCTTGATATAGTGTAGAATCTTTGCCCATACTGCACAGCCTCAAATATCCAGGTGCTCATTTCAGGTAGCGAAAAACGTTTTTATAATTATCTGAGTCCGGAATTCTATTTTATATTTAATTATAGAGTAGTTTTTGTAAAATTTTAAAATACACTAAAATTTTCAGGAATTCAACTTCTTGTTAACTGAAAGAAGATTATACTTTCTTTCATTCAGAACTTGACTAAGAGTCAGTCATCATTTCAGAAAACCATGTCACAGACAACAGTGCCCTATGTGGTATCTGTGTTTCCAAATTCAACTTACATTTTTAGCTCTCACTATCACAGTGATTCTACTTAGGAGCAAACATCTGACTTTATCATATTTTCTGATGTAGTTGTACCCACTATATGCATAGTGAGCACTTGACATATTTCATTTACAACAAACATATATAATTTCATTACACGTAACTTTCATTATATTTCTCTTTTATTAGGTTAGATTAGAGTCTTAGTTCATTTAGGTGGCAATGACAAAACACCACAGACTGAGTTAGCTTATAAACAACAGAAATTTATTTCTCACAGTTTTGGAAGCTGCAAGTCCTTGATCATGGAGCCAGCAGCATGGCCTGGTGAAGGCTGTTTTTTAGGTTGCAGACTTCTCATTGTGTCCTCATAGAAGGACCTAGGGATCTCTTCAGAGCCTCCTTTATAAGGCATTAATCCCATTCATGGGATTATGAAGTTGTACTCTCATAATTTAAGCACCTTCCAAAGTATTAATACCATCATTTTTGGGGGGGAGGGTAAGGATTTCAACTATTGAATTTGGTGGGGGACACAAACATTCAGAAAATTGGAGTTAGTAATTTATGTCCTTTAGGTATGAACTAGTAGATTATATTATGCATGAATTTCATTTTGAAATAGCAAAAGAGATGTTATATTATATTTACTATAATGAGACATAAGTATAATACTTTATGTGTTAGTTTCATGTTGTTGCTGTAACATTACCACAAACTTAGTGGCTTAAAATAACACAACTTTATTATCTTATAGTTTGGCCCCTTCCTCCATTTTCAAAGCCAGAAATATAGCATATTCGAATGTCTTGCTGACTCTGACCATCTTGCTTTTATTGTCACCTCTTTCTCTGATACTGACACCCCTGCCTTCCTCTTATACAAATTCCTATGATTTCATCGTGCCCACTTAGACAATCTAGGATAATCTCCTTTTCTCAAGATCCTTAATTTAATCACAAAGTCCCTTTTACCATGTATAGTAACATATTCACAATCTAGGGATTTGGACCTGGATATCTTTGGGGAACCATTATCCTGTCTATCATGCATTAATAATATAATACTTGTTCTGATAAGGTTGAGACTCAGAGATAGAACTAAAGCATTGGGCTTGATGCTCCCTCTCTTTCTGTTCTTAGGACAGGTAGATTTTGTCCAACCTTGGCTTGGGCTGAACTTGTTTCAGGGGTACATTGTTTAGAGTAACATAATCCCTGCCAGGCTGAGGGAAGGCTCTGGTTGCCAGGACCCGAGTTGCCAGGCTATATGGGTTTACGCATTTATTTGAAGCTAACCCAGATTGAATAACTCCTTTTAATATATATATTTTTTGGAAGCATGTAATGTTTACTTTTTGGGGTGCCCAACTTTAAATGTCTTAAGTTGTTTTGCTTTTCTGGATACATTGGGAGTCACTGAGATATTCTCTAGCTCTAGGGGCTATTTGTTCTGACCTGTAAATCAGGATATATGGTATGTCAGAGGATATTTGATTTGCTTCTAAGAGTCAAGGAGTTTCAGAAGATGCAATTTGGTTGAAGACATATTAGAATTTCTAGCACATCTTGATAGTTTTGGGAAGACAATGTGACAAAAAATTTTTTAAAAGTACCAAATACTGTACTATGTCCTTTATACATATTATCTCATTTAATATTCATGACAATCCAGAGAGGTATAAATTATTACTCTTGTTTTACAGGTTTTATCTCAAAGTTGTAGTAGTAGGCTCAAAATTCAAATACAGATCTGACTCAGAAGCTAATGCTCAAGAATTACTACACTTAGAGATTTAGAGCACAAGGTTCCCATAAATAGATGCATCACAGAAACTAAAAATATTACATGGAAGATAAGTCATAGCTCCAGATCTACAAGTGTCTTTCTTTTCAACCTGAGTGAGAGTTGGTATTTAGTTCACTGGAGATTTTAGAATTATCTCTCCCATATTTTCACTCCTGCATAAGAAGGGCAGAGCACGCTGGTATTTTCCAGGCAGTAATAACAGGTTAAAGGGAGATTTGATAGAAAGAAATGAAGGTTTTTATTTTTAAGGCCTGCCTCCTATCATCATACAGCTTACACCCAGTGCACTTGCCTTATCAGGGAGCTCCCAGACTTCCATACCCTGGTGGGGGTGCTTTGGGAACTGCAGGTGATACTGGAGAAGAAGAATGCCCCTTGGAGTCTAAATAGTACTGTTATGTATATGCCAAAGCGATAGTTCAGTGTCTTCTATCCACTTTTAATTTTCTAAAAACAGTCCACCCTGGGGGAGAAAATAAGGGGACAAGGGGCCATCTCACTTGAGAAAGTATAAGCCTGACCGATGAAGAGTCCCAGAGCAGCAGGCATCACCTCTTCTCTTGGACAATTTCAGCTGTCTACTTTGGATTGACAGAGGCATCTGGCTGCTAAAAATACCCTAGTGACCAAGTGCTCTCTAATCCAACCAAAGCTGAGCACCACTGCCATCCTAGACCAAACTTCTTGAAAAGGAACTTTTCAAGTTTTCAGGCCCAATCCCAGAGCCACAGGAGCCCATGGTCATTTTTTGCTCTGTCAGCTTTGCAGGGTGATGAATGACACCCTTTCCACATCACTGTCTTCTTGCTTGCCCACCTCTGCCTCCAGGAAAAGTGACAGAGGGGGAGGTGAGGGCCCAGTGGTGAGAGGGGGAAGGGAAGAGGAGGTGGCTTGTCCATTTATAGGCTTGCTTTTGGGATGCCGAAGGTGCTGAAATAGCAGCAACAACAAGCGACTTGGCTCAGTGTTAAACATCTGCAGTGCTGCCTGAAAGACTGTGAGATGACAATAGGGAGAATGGAGAACGTGGAGGTCTTTATTTCTGATGGCAAAGGCAGGAGTCTGAAGGCCACTAAGGAGTTCTGGGCTGCGGACATCATCTTTGCTGAGCGGGCTTATTCTGCAGTGGTTTTTGACAGGTATGAAATGTGGGAAGTTGTCTTTTTTTCTCCTTTTGGTTTGGTTGGTGTAAAAATCTAAAACTCTTTGCTCTCAAAATCATCAAGAAAAGGATAAAATCCAGGTGATCATTTTAAACAAAATGGCATTTCTACCAGTTGTTTTCTGACATAACTTTCTACAAAGAGTCATTGCCAATGTGATTTGCTCTGGTCCCTAAGAGGGTTGTAAAAGTGACCAAAGCTTTGGGGTACTTTCTTACAATATCAGTGAAATTGGCTGAGTGGATGTGCTGAGTGTGGTAAGGGTGGAGGCAAAGGAGTGGAAAAGCGTGTGTGGTGCTGTAGGAAACACTTTCTTACAGAAGGCTCCATGTTTTAACTTCTTGGATATAAAAAATATATTAGAGGATTAAATAATTGATGAGAATTTAAAAAAGAAATTATAAACACACAAGTAATACTGGGATGCATTTACCTTTGAAAAATTAAAATATCACAAACAATGTTAGAATTCCTTATCCCTGTCCCATCTATCTTTTCCCAGGAGTAATTCTTATTATGATTTTAATGTTTTTCCTTCTAGAATGTTCTTGTTCTATTACATACATGTATTTGGGTTTATCAAAATTTAAAGCTGTTTAGTTTGTCCATTATTATTTTGGAAAAATGCTATTATTCTTCAGATGTCATTCTAGAATTGCTCTTTTCACTAAACATATTTTTGATATTTATTCTTATGAAACTGTAAGTCTATAGATGCTTCTTTTAAATATCAAATATCTATTTCTTTAACCCACATATAGATTTATCCATGTTGATTCATATGCTATATGGATCATCAATTTTAACTACTGTAAATATTTTGCCATACAAATATATGAAATTTGATTTATCCATTTCCCTATTGAAAGACACTGTGGGTTCTAATTTTTCATAAAAACAAATATTTCTGCAATTAAAATCCTTGACTATGTCTACTTGTATACATGTGTGATTATTCTCTAGGATATATGGCTCGAAGAGGAATTGCTGTGCCATTGGGTGTGGTGTTTTCAGTTTTAATATGCTCTCCAAAGTGGCTCTTTTAAATTTACGTTCCTATTTCCCTACAACCCTGTCCATACTTGACTACCACGCTTTTAAAGTAGTATAAATTTTTATTTTTTAAAAAAAACCTACATTGTGATTAAATCATGACAATATTCTCTGATCCCAAAGTTGAGGTGACCCGCCTGACTTTTATGTGGTCTGAATCATGCTGGCCATTGACAATCTAAGACTTTGTGGTTAGCTCACTATACTGATCATCCTGAGAACGGGTACTGCTTTTCAGAGATAATTTGATATGTTTGATTATGAAGAAATTCTCCTTTTTCCCTGTCTACCAAGACTTTCAGAGAAAAGACAGTGAATGGGGCATATGGCTGCCCACCACCTGAAGAATATAAGGAGGCTTAGGTGACACTAATAACTCTTCAGAGAAAGCTTGTCTTCATTAATTTAAGTGTGTGTGTTGAGGGTAGAGGTGAGTGCAGTTAAGTAGTCATTTGGATTCAAAATTAAGACATAAAAAGCTAGAAACACAAGATTTCTGAACAATGATCTTGGTGCTCCCATCTTGCCTTGTATAGAATATCGCCACTGGAGTCTCTAATTCCCTAAAGGCAATATAGCCAATCGATTTACTTTCAAGAATGTTTGGAATTGAGTGAGTTTTCTTTCCATTATAAAAATAAAACTTAGGAAGAAAAATATCTTCAGATGAAGATAACCACTCTTTAACATTGTTGTGCATTTCCTTCCAGCTTGTTTTAAAACAGATTTCATTTGTTCATACTACACAGCTCTAATCTTATTATATAAACTATTATTTTTATATAATAATTTAATTGTCTTCTATATTACTATATACTCTTCATAAACATAATATTTAATGGTTGTATGCTATCCTACCACTCCTTTATGACTGTCCATTTAGGTTCTTTATATGTTTTTGTTACTATAAATAATTCATCATTCATTTGAAGTAATAACTACAAAAACAACCTTTGTGCACATTCCAGATACACTGCTACATAAAAAGTTATTATCATAATAGTACTGAAAATTAATATGATTAGGGTAAGTGATCTTTAAAATGATTTTTAAAAATCTAAAAGTGATACTTTCTAAAGGCGATTTGCCTAAAATTATCACTGCAAAGATGAGGGTATACTTTTTATTTGGATATACATGATATAGACTGGGGAGATGTCAAAGGAAAACTTTTTCCATGCTGTCTTCACTCTAATTTTAGGCTCCTGATGAGACTCTACAACTGTAGATGAGACACCTGATTGAGGAGGTAGAACTGAGTTACCCACAAAAGTCATTCTACAAAAGAAGCATGTTCTAATCTATGTGTTAAACTAAAAATAAAAGGCAACAAGCATTTATTTGAGATAAAAAAAAAAAAAGAATAACTATTTAGGACACACTGATTCAAGCAGAAACCCAAATAGTATTCCTATTAGGAGACAAAGGCAATGGATATTTATGAGAAATGGAAGGAGAACAATTACATCAACAGAAAGAAGGCATTTTTATGGGTGCAGATAAGCTAACATAATGACACTAATTCTAAAGAATGTTTTAAATTTTCAGTCTGGTAGTCCTAAAATCTGCTTTCTTGTTATCTTTGTAAACAATTCTTTGGGTATAATGTGGTTTTAGGCCCAGCCCAAAGGTTATTTTAATATTCTAAAGATTTGAGGCATAGAACATGTAAGGCAGTTCCTCTGGGATAGTAGCTCTGACTCCATTTTAGAGTGGCTCTGTTTATATATATATTTTTACACGTTATTGCAAGCCAGGCTTACTTAGTTCATTTTACATCAAATTGAATGAGAAGATAAATGATTTTAACCTTGAAAATGCAAGGACTTCAACAAGATTGGATCCTTATCATTTCTCTGCTTGGTCTTTGAAGGACTCTTCCAGGCTTCTGAAGTAGAACTTCCATCTTTTCCAAATTGGAAAATCAATCAGTTGATTAATCCAGTTGACCCATAGACTGAGATCCAGGGGGTGCAATTTTTCACAATATGAATAAAAATTGTATCATCACCCTCACCATAATTGTCATTCTCTTCAAACAATACTCACAGCCACTAGATACATGGCCAAATTGGAATAGATTTAGAACTGACCAGCTGATGGAATTTGAAGCATGTTTTACAGTAACATTGGAGAATTTCTCCTAATAGCCATCTACAAATAATAGCTGTCATTTACAATAAAGAAGATTTTAAACTTTTTTTTTTTAAATGATAGAAGGGTGAGAACCAGGTATGTTAAGCAGAAGTTAGAGTCAGATTTCAGGTGAAAATGGGGGTGGAGGTGTGGGGAAATGCTAGTCAGAGCTCAAGTCATTTAAGAATTAAGTAGGCCTGGAAACCCTTACCTTTAGAGGCACTGCTTCACAATATGTCAAAACATAGCCTTTGCTTATCACTTCTGAATGGATTTTTATAACTTTGCTTTTGAAATTATTAATTTCCATTTCACATTTTTTGTTTTAAAAAATTTTGGAACCACTAAAAGATATCTGTCACAAATCATTTCCTGGTTCACCTACAAGCTTTTAGTCCCTTGACACTGAGCCTGTCTTGTCTAATGAGTAGAATGGGACTTTCAGTGCTGTCTGGAGATGGAAAGAGCTATTTCCAAGATTGTGACAACTTGGTAGAGAAGATGTATGTGGAAAATTGGACAATAGAGAGGATTTAAGTCATATAACTCTGAAGATCTCTTCCAGCCTGAGATTCTATAAGTTATAGTCTATGTGCAAAGGATTCCAGTGCAGCAAGAGATGAGTGCTCGGCTAATATAGGAATGGAGCTTGTTCTGATTATTATTTTATTTATACAGGAAAGAGCATGGGAATAGTGCTTGTGAGCAGAACTAGGAGCCAAAAATACTATTCAATTATTCTTTTTAACAGTCTCAGATATCTTGAATTTAGAGTAGATCTAGCTTATAGTTTCCTAACTTGGGTCCATAGATCTTTAGCTAGGGAAACACCTATAATTAGAGGATCAAAGTTTATGTGGATAAACATGCATACTTTTTATTTCTAGGGAGGATGTCCATAGCTTTCATCACTTTTGAAATCACTTTTAACCCAGAAGAAGGTTGAGACCCATTGGATTTATTAAATTCTCTCTTATAGAGGGTGAAACTGAGACATAGTGAGGTAAAGAGCCTTCCCCAGGTCACACAGGGCTTAGTCTTCAGGGGCAGAACTGAGTCTTCTGGGATCTTCTTCAGTTACCATCTCTTACTACCTGACTTCCTCAAGTGGGCCCAGAATTGCATATTTATTTTTGTTTTTGTTAGTCCAATTAATAATATTTAATCTTAATAAAAGGAAGGGTACCCATTCATCAATTTCAGAAGAATCAAAACCTGGTTCTGGAGCCTGAAAATGATTAGATCCAGAAACTCAGGTAAAAAATAGGCATATACATGTGATTACATAGGAAAAAATCGCTTATAATAACAAACCAATGTATTAGTTTCTTGCTATTACTGTAACAAATTACCATAAATTTTAGTAGCTTAAACAACACAAATTAATTCCCTTACACTTCTGGAGGTCAGAGATCTCGAATGGGTTCATAGGGCTAGGTTTTCTCGACTTTTCTAGCATCTATAGTCTGTCTGCTGTGATATATGATTTGTAAAAAAATAATGTAGTCATGCATCACATAAAGTTGGGAGGGGTTGGGGGTATAGACTTGTGAGACTGAGCCCTTGTAGGATCTGATGCTATCTCCAGGTAGATAGTGTTAGAACTTAGCTGAATTGTAAGATGCCCAGCTGGTGTTGGAGAATTGTTTGGTGGTATAAGAAACCACCCCCACACACATTAGAATTGGGTGCAAAATTGAAACTACATTCCTGGGTTCTATATCAAAGCCAGCAGTAAAACATCTTCTTCCCCTCTGACCTCTTGCCTCCTTATAAGAACCTGCCTCCTTCATATTAGGCCCATCCCAATGACTCAAGATTATCTCCCCATCTCAAGGTCCTTAATCTTAATCACATTTTCAAAGTCCCTTTTGCCATGTAAGGTAACATATTTGCAGTTTCAAGGGATTAAGGGGACTACTCAGCCTACCACAGCCAATAATATAATTTCTTGTTAATCTAATTTATCACAAAAGATGTTAAGAAGGAGCAAGGGAAAAAAGGAGACAGGGCAGTAAATAAATTATTTTTAAAGTTCCTTAGATAAAAATTTGAAAAGCCAATAAATGATTCTGTTTAAGAAGTTCAAAGTACCAAAGACATTATGTAAATGTGTATGTGTGTAGGGGAAAACAAAGATGAGAACCTGAGAAAAGTAGAGTACTTTTAAAGAAAGTACTGTTGGCAAGCTTTTTTTTTTTTAAAAAAAAATATCAAACCAGTTATGAGCTTCTTCAGGGTCAGTGAAAACAGCTGGGCTTTTAGCCAGTGTAATTCTAGGTGGGCCTGTGGGAACACCAGAATTAGCCATGGCATATGCACAAATGCTTGTGTGGCCTTTAAGCTGGTAACAGCTGGTAGGTGTGTGGTAGGGGACAAATGATGCTATAAATGAAAGTAATTTAATAAAGGAATTGAAGAAATTCCTGAACAGACCGTTCAGAAAATGAATGAATAACTATTATGTTAAAGTATTCAGGTTACAATATTGAATGTTTGTACTTGATCATGAGGCTAAGGATAGTAGATTTAGAAATATGTCCTTAATTTGGCTCTTGTAGCTGTGAAGGTAAGACATGTTGATATGTCACATGTTATGAGGTTTGTTGCTGAATTTTACTAAATAATCCTTAAATAAAAAAAGTTTTGGAATAATTGCCTTTAAACATAGATTAGATCAAATGCCACATTTTCCCCAACATTGTTGTTCTCACTCATTTGCATCTGAAGATGTGTTTGAACATGAAAAGTGGGGTTTGGTTGCAGCTAGAGTGTGGGAAATGCATACAGGTCTGAATGTGGTGTGTGAACCTTGTCACATGAGTTGTGGCAGAGAAATTCTTAAGACTTGCTATTTTAATAAAAAAAAGATATTGAAAACAGACAACTTCTCAAAACTAGAACAATCCCAAAATTTATATAAAACCACAAAAGACTATGAATAGCCAACGCAACTTTTAGAAAGAAGTACAGAGTTGAAAATATCGTGCTTCCTGATTTCAAACTATACTATAAGGCTATAATAATCAAAACAGTATGGTACTGTATAAAAACAGACACATGAATCAGTGGAACATAATAAAGTAATAAACTCTCACTCCTATGACCAGTTAATCTCCAACAGAGGAGGCAAGAATAGAGAAATGAAAGTGTCTTCAATAAGTTGAGAAAACTGGACAGATACATATAAAAAAAATGAAACTGAATCACAATCTTATACCATATGCAAAAATAAACTAAAAATGGATTAAAGACTTAAATGTAAAATTTGAACTCATAAAACTCCTATAAGAAAATATAGATAGTAAACTTTTTGACATTTGTTTTAGCAATATCTTTTTGGATATGTCTACTTAGGCAAGGAAAATGAAAGCAAAAAAATGGGATTACATAAAACTAAAAAGCTTCTGCACAGTGAAGACAATCTATTGAATGAGAGAAGGTATTCACAAATGATATCTCCAATAAGGGGTTAATGTCCAAAATATATAAAGAACTTGTGCAACTCAACATAAAAACATCTGATTATAAAATGGGCAGAGGAAATGAATAAACATTTCTCCAAACAAGATATACAGATGGCCAACAGACTCATGAAAAGATGCTCAACATCACTAATTATCAGGGAAATGCAAATCAAAATCACAATGAGGAGGACCAATCAAGATGGCATAGAGGGTAGAAATTTTGTACATCTCCTTGTGTGACCACACCAAAATTGTAACAAAACCACAGAGCAAAGAGCAAGCAGAGTTGCTTGGGGTACGGGGTGAACAGAAACCCTATAAGTAGGGAGAGAAATAAGAAATCACCTTAAAATGGTAGGAAATGCAAGGCTGCCTGGTCCCACGTGGGCTGAGAGAGACAGAAGCTATTGAGCTGCAGCCAGCAGGGACAAACGTTCCTCTTAAAAAGACCTTTACCATGACTGGACTTTCGTGGTGCTTGCTCTAAGTTCCAGTGTTGGAGGGGCACCAGGGATATGTAGTGAGATACTGAGTTGTTAGGCTTTGGGGTGAAGGCTAGAGGGAAGTCTTTCTCCCATGCAGAAGTGCTGCTGGTATCCATTGTTCCTTTGTTGAGCACTCCTCCCTCCCAGCATGCAGATGCAGGTGCTGCCATAGCTGAGACATTATCAAACTAGACAACAGAGGTTGCGCCACCCAGAGGATTTCCTGAAACTCTGCCTATCCCAACTTGCAGCCCCACCTAAGCCACATCCAATGGTGTCCTTGGTGTGCCCTGTGCCCCTGTTGAACAGCTCCAAGCCCCATACTCATAATAGCTAACCTTGGTTTCTGTCATGGCCTTTTGAGGCGATTATAAGCATAGCACAGGTGGGAGTGATCTGTGGATTGCTTGGTGACTCTTACCAGGTGGGCCTGGGGCTGGGGCTAAATTTGGCCTACAGTCACATTCCTCTTAGGACTGTGCCACTGGGCCCCACAGGACATTTATTACACAAAGCTATGCTACTAAGACTGGGAGACTTAGGAGCTTTACATAGTACATAGAAACAGACACAGAAAGGCAGGCAAATGAGGAGGTAAAGAAGCATGTTTCACATGAAAGAACAGAAGAGAGCTCTAGAAAAAGATTTAAACAAAGTGGAGTCAAGCAAAGTAAGAGATACAGACTTCAAAAAATAATGGTTATAGAAATGTTCAATGAACTTAGGGGAAGAGTAGATGAACTCAGTGAGAATTTTAACAAAGAGATTTAAAAAACCATAAAAATAGAGATGGAAATTATAAAAGAGAACCAGACAGAAATGAAGAACACAATAACTGAGATGAAAAGTATATTAGAAGGAATCAACAGAGTGGATGATGTGGAGGATCGAATCACTGATATAGAGGATCAGGTAGTGCAGGACATCCAAAAAGAACAGCAATAAGAAAAAAGATTAAAAAAATGGAAATAGTTTTTTTTTTTTTTTTTTTTTTAGGTGAGGCAACCCTTGGTTGACCTCACAGATTGCAAGGATCTTGTCAGTTTATAATTCCTTATTATTATTTTTTTTTACACCTACAGCATCTGGTCTTCCTAGGTGGTCTCCCATCCAAGTACTAAACAGGCCTGACTCTGCTAAGCTTCTGAGATTAGACGGGATCAAGCTTGTTTAGGGTAGCATGGCTATAGACCAAAATGGAGATAGTTTAAGGAGTCTCTGGGACCACCCTGAGTATAACAATATTTGCGTCTTAAGGGTACCAGAAAGAGAAGAGAGAGAGAGAGCAAGGAACTGAAACCTATTTAAAGAAATAATGACGGAAAACCTCCTTAACCTGGTGAAGGCAATAGACATACAAGCCCAGAAAGCACAGAGTCCCAAGCAAGATGAACCCAAAGAGGTCCACACCAAGAAACATCATAATTAAGATGCCGAAGTTTAAATGTGAAGAGAAATCTTAAAAGCAGCAAGAGAAAAGCAGTTAGTTACCTCCAAGAGAGCTCCCATAAGATTCTCAGCCTATTTCTCAATAGAAACTTTGCAGGCCAGAAGTGCTTGGCACAAAATATTCAAAGCAATGAAAAGCCAGGACCTGCAACCAAGATTACTCTATCTAGCAAACCTATCATTTAGAATTGAAGGACAGATAAAGAGTTTCCCAGACAAGAAAAAGATAAAGGAGTTCATCACCACTAAGCCAGTATTACAGGAAATGTCAGAAGGACTTCTGTAAGAAGGAAAAAATATGTATCAAAAATATGAATAAAGAATGGCAATAACTACATATCTATCAACAACTATTCAAATGAAAAAGGATTAAATGCTCCAATCAAATGTTAGGATGGCTGAATGAATAAGAAAACATAGGCTATTTACAAGAGACTCACTTCAGATTAAAAGACACACACAGATGGAAAGTAAAGAGATGAAAAAAGATATTGCATGATGGACCTAGAGGGAATTGTGCTGAGTGGAGTAAGTCACACAGAGAAAGATAAATGCTACATGATTTCATTTACTGGTGGAGTCTAAATAATAAAATTAACAACGAAATGATAGAAATAAACTCATAGATACAGAAAAAATTTTGAGGGCTACTAGATGGAAGGTTTGGGGGGGTTCGTGAAAAAAGGGGAAGAGATTAAGAAGTACAAATTGGTAGTTACAAAATAGTCATGGAGATACAAAGTATAGCATAAGGAATATAGTCAAAATGTTGTAATAACTATGTATGGTGTCAGAGGGGTACTAGATTTATTGGGGTGATCACTTTGTGAGTAATATAGATGTCTAATTACTATGTTGTACATTTGAAACTAATATAATACTTTATGCCAAGTATAATTGAAAAATAAGAAATATTAAAATAAAGAAACCATCAACAAACAAAGAGGTAACCAACTGAATGGGAGAAAATATTCATACACAATGCCTCTGATAAGGGTTTAATATTTAAAATATATTAAAAAAAACTCATACAACTCAACAACAAAAAAACAATTCAATTAAAATATGGGCAGAGGACCTGACACTTATCCCGAGAAGAAATATAAATGGCCAATAGACCTGTGAAGATGCTCAACTTCACTAGCTATTAGGGAAATGCGAATCAAAACCACAATGAGATACCACCTCACACCTGTTAGAATGGCTGTTAACAAGACAAGTAACAACAAATGTTGGAGATGTTGTGGGGAAAAAAGGAACTCTGATACACTGTTGGTGGGAATGCAAATTGGTATAGCCACTATGGAAAGCAGTATGATATTCCTAAAAAAATTAAGAATAGAATTACCGTATGACCCAGCAATCATTCTTCTGGGATCTATCCCCAAATTTGAAAACACTTATCCATAAATATATATGTACCCCAATGTTCATTGCAGCAATGGCCAAGACAACCAAAGTGACCTTGGATAGATGATTGGCTAAAAAAGATGTGGTGCATATATACACTAGAATATTACTCAACCACAAGAAAAGATAAAATACTGTCATTTGTGACAATATGGATGGATATTGACGTAATCATGCTAAGCAAAATAACTCAGACAGAAAAAGTTGAGAACCACATAATTTTACTCAAATGTGAAATATACACATAAACACTCACACAAGAAGAAAAAAGTAGTGACAAAAACATAAATGTAAAGAGGGCGAATAAAAATAGTAGTGATTTGAGAATGTGTTTGAACTTAAGTGATTATCAATTTAAAATAGACTGCTATAAATATAGCTTGGTACATATGAAGCATGTGGTAACCACAAACCAAAAATCTATAAGAGATATACAAGAAATAAAGAGAAAGGAATCCAAACACAGCACTACAAAAAAACATCAATATACAAGAGAAGAGAGCAAAAGAATACAAAAGGAACAGAGAAAAGCTACAAAAACAATCAGAAAACAATTAATAAAATGGCAACAGCTATTTGCCTATCACTAATTACTTTAAATATAAATAGATTAAATGCCCCAATCAAAAGACACAGGGTGGCTGAATGAGTTAAAAACCAGACTCATACATAGGCTACCTACAAGAGCCCTAGTTCAGATCAAAAGACACACACAGACAAAAGTAAAGGGATGGAAAAAGATATTTCATGCAAATACAACCACAACAAAAAGCTGGATAACAATACTTATATCAGACAAAATAGACTTTAAAACAAAGGGTTTAACAAGAGACAAAGAAAGACATTTTATAATGATAAATGGATCAATCCGATAAGAGAATAAACACTTGTAAACATTTATACACCCAGTGTAGGTGTACCTAAACATATAAAACAAATATTGACCAACATAAAGGGAGAGATCAACAGTAATACAGTCATCATATGAGACTTTCACATTCCATTGACATCAATGGATAGATCTTCCAGACAGAAAATCAACAAGGAAACTGTGGTCTTTAATGGCACATTAAACCAGATGAACTTAATTGACATTTTTTGGACATTTCACCCAAAAGCAGCAGAATATACATTCTCCTCAAGTGCACATGGAACATTTTCCAGGATAAGCCACATATAGGACCACAAAAAATTCTTAGTACATTTAAGAAGTTTGATATCATATCAAGTATCTTCTCTGATCACAGTTGTATAAAACTAGAAATCAATTATGAGGAGAAAACTGAAAATCACATACACATGGAGGCTAAATAACATGACACTAAGTAATAAATGGGTTAACAAAGATATACAGAAATACAAAGGTTTACCAGGAAATACTACAAAAATTATATGCTAACAAATTGGACAACCTGCAAGAAATGAATAAAGTCCTAGAAACATACAATTTTCCAATGTTGAATCAGGAAGACACAGAAAATATCAACAAAACAGTAACTACTAATGAAATTAAATTAGTAATCAAAATATCCCATCAAACAAAAGTCCTGGATTAAAGGGCTTCACAGGTAAATTTTACCAAACTTTCAAAGAAGAATTAAAACTTATCCCCCTCAAACCATTTCAAAAAAATTGAATAAGAAGGATGTTTCCCAAACTCATATTACAAAACCACCATTACCATGTTACCAAAACCAGAAAAAGACACTATAAAAAATATTATAGACCAATATCCATGATGAACATAGATGAAAAAATTCCCCCAAAATATTAGTGAACCCAATTCAGCAATACATTAAAAAGATCATACGCCATCATCAGGTGGGATTTATTCCTGGGATGCAAGTTTGGTTCAGTATCTACTAATCAATGACATACACCACATAAACAAATTAAGAAATAAAAACCATACGATCACATCAATAGATACAAAAGGAGTGCTTGACAAAATCCAACACTGATTGATGATAAAAACTCTCAGCCAAGTGGGAACAGAAGGAACCTACCTCAAAATAGTAAAAGCCATATGTGACAAATACAGCTAATATCATACTCAACAGTGAAAAGCTAAAAGCTTTTTCTTTAAGATCGGAAACAAGACAAATATGTCCATTTTCTTCATCTCCGTTCAACACAGCATGCAAATCCTAGCCACAGAAATCAGACAAGAAAAAAATAAAGCCATCCAAATTGGAAAGAAAGAAGTAAAACTGTCATTATTTGCAGATGGCATAATAGTACATATAGAGAACCCTAAAG
>CM053515.1:50914386-50991060 GCA_028627145.1 Eidolon dupreanum | reverse complement strand
TGTCTATCATCTGTCTATTATCTATCTATCTATCTATCTATCTACCTACAATCATCTATCTAAAAGAAGATTTATTTTAACAAATTAGCTTTTGAGATTGTGGAGGCTTGGTAAATCCAAAATCTGCCAGTAGGCCAGTAGGCAGGATACCCAAAGAAGAAGTTGTGGTTTGAGTCCAAAAGCCATCTGCTGAATTCCTTCTTGCTCAGAGGAGGTCAGTCTTTGTTCTATTTAGTCCTTCAACAGATTGCATGAGGCCACCTACATTATGCAGGCTAATTTCTTTACTCAAAGTCTACCAATTTAAATGCTAATCACAGAAACATATGGAATAATGTTTGACCAAATATCTGGGCACTACAGCCCAGCCAAGTTGACATGTATTATTTTATGCAATCTTTACAACACAAAGTGAACTCCATTCTTTCAACATTTCTATTTTATAAACAGAAAGCCTAGGCCCAGAGAGCTTATGTGAGTTCCAAAGGCCACAGAGTGAGCTGGTGTCCATGGAAGGGCTAGAACCAATATGTCTGGTACCAGGGCTGCTACTCTTAGCAGTTATGCTACACAGCTTTGGGGTGAGTGGGTGTCATAGGCCCATATTGGGTATCCATAATGTAGTCTGGGAGCTATATCACAGGATGGCATAATCACAAAAGTACAGAGCTGAAAAGACCATAGAAATCATCTAGTACAATTATTCAACCTACATATGGGAAACCTGGGGCTCAGAGAGGAAAGAAATTTGACCAAGGTAACAAGATTCTTAGAGGTACTGACAGGCTTAACTTCACGTATTTGCTGAATGACTGATGAGACTGAATGGAGAAGTGACACTCCTCTGGTATCTGTAACAAATAACCATGTACTACATATCTCAACTTACATGTATAAATGTATGTTATATTATATATAGTGTATATATATGTTATTTACACATAAAGCAGAAATTTCTGTGCAGTTGTTAATGTATTCTGGGTTATATTTATTCTTAAGCATTGTTCATGCCCTGAGAGCAGATATTTAGAACATGTTTCTATAAAGAACCATATGTTTTTAAGGAAAAGGAAATAAATTCAGTATATAAGTAATAATGAACTTGACTCACTTTGTGTTGAGAGATAAATATTGCACTCATCAGAATTTAAAATTGTGAACAGGGAGTATAAAATATCCACCAGACACAAAATAATAATAAAGAAATGTCAATTTTATCTTATGAGCAGCTAAGGGGGTTGAGGCAAAGAAAGCAGAAAGCAGGGGAGACACACACATATACACATACATGGACACACATTAAGGCAGAGTAGGACATAGAGAAAGGAACCAAAACAGATACTGGAGAAGACTCATGTGAGACTCAGATACAGGAAGGAGAGAGACTTTCAGAACAAATATTTACATCTTTGGCCTTTTTAGAATATAGCTACCAAACTTTCAAGGTGGTGTTACATTTTAGCAAATACGAGACTCTCCCATGGTACTAATCTTGAGGGCCATTTGGAGACACACACAGAACAGGAGACTGTTTGGTTTCCAGACTCTCTAAGAATTTCCAGAATGAGAGCAAGTTTTTTTTGCTTTTCTTTTCTTTCTTTCTTTCTTTCTTTCTTTCTTTCTTTCTTTCTTTCTTTCTTTCTTTCTTTCTTTCTTTCTTTCTTTTTTAACTTTCAATAGCTAGATGGTGATTTGTCCTTATTCTGTCTGTTAGCTGACTCTTATCTTTTCTGCTATGTAGATTAACTGCAATGGTTTTACACTCAGTGATCAGAGAGGCCTACAGGCGGTGGGTGTTGGCATCTTCCCCAACTTGGGCCTGGTGAACCATGACTGTTGGCCCAACTGCACTGTCATATTTAACAATGGCAAGTGAGTATGTCTTTCACTGGAGTGGTGAGAAGGGGGTGGGGAGACCTTATGTTGTTTTCTCCACTGACTTAAGTCAAAAGTAAACTGTTGAACCTGAACCATCATGGATTTCAAATGGGAAGAAAGTAGAAATTTCATTCTAGAATAATTGTGGCTAGGAGAAAGGTAATGAGGAGGATAGCAAAGAATTCCACATGGGTAATTTCTGAGTCTTTCTGTGTTTCTTAATGTTGCCTCAAGATATGTTATAGATATGTTGGGGCTAAAGAAAATCTGACTGGTTTTCAATGTAAAAATAAAATATAAAAATGATTCTTGGAGTTATTTTTAAACAGAATTGTCTCTGATCCTAATGTAACAGAAATGTATACATAAATCGGATTCATCAAATGAATCTTCGGCTAACAACTGTTTGAGAATGATGTTAGTTAACATCATGCATAGGAATGTTATGTTTTCTAGGATTTGACATTTTCAGTGATCAAGAATTACTATATTTTGTAAATGGAAATATAACTACTAAAAACAGAATACTGTAAATAGAATGATGTCATTTGTTTCCAAAGACTATTGATATGCTGAAGTGGTTCAAAAATAATAATAACAGTGAGATATTTTCTGGCAAACTTTGGGGGCATAAATTGGGGGCACGGATTAGGCCTATACTCTGTGAGTTATTTTGGGGTAAATACTGCAGCTATGAGCACTGCTGGTGAGTATTCTTGAGGAAAATGGGAAATGGGTTAAAACTTGATGCCTGTGATTATCTATCTAGAGGTCATTGCAAAACATCATAAACTGAGAAGGAGCTTGGAAGAAGCAGATATTAGTCAAGGTCCCAGCAGAAATCAGAAGGAACTCTCATAGTTTACCTGAAGAGAATTTAATAAAAAGATAATTTATAGACGTGTGGGTAGAATTTAAGAAATTAACAAAGAATGCTAAGGTGTCAAGGATCCAGCAACAATGTGAAAACATTATCATCTCTAGACCTGGAAAAGCAAGTAGAAGAAGTACTGTTCCTGTGGTTGGTGAGAGCTGTAGCCATGGGGGAGGCCCCACCCTCTCTACCCCAACAGCTTTGCTGTGCCTGTAAAGAAACAAGCTACTGCTGGAACCATGGTGAGGCAGAGAAATTTCCAGTAGAGTAAACACCCCAACCTCTCTTTCCTTCCATCCTCTCATCTCTCTCCATTGGCCAAACCCCAACCAGAAGCAAAAAGGCAAAGGAACCTGGGTGACGAAGTCCTCAGAGGGCAGTTCCTCTGCCCCCAAGAAGGCACAGGTTAGGGGACAGAAAGACAAAGAGTAAAATTTGGGGGTGGGACACAAATGCAGAAGAGTCAGCAAACAGGATGAGCCTCTGTTTGTCCATAGCTCAGACTGAGAGTATTTGTATTTGGAGGAATGAGGCCTGAGCAATATCTCTTTACTTTTAGAGACAAGCTCTTATGACTGATGCAAGTTGACTCTAAGCCACTAACAATGAGCAAGTTTCCCTCTGCCCCAAACTCCCTGGAAACCAAAGACAGTGGTTTCTGGTGTTCAGCCAAGAATCAAGCCTAAGCCCCAATATAGCAAGGACTCTGATTTCCCTTTTATTCCTATTTCTAAAAGCAAGAGCCCACATGATGCCAGGCTCTTTAGCAATTGCAAAAATCACTCAAGACAGGAAAGTTTATTTTAGACCCAGATGATAAACTTTTCCCAGCATTTGTGTTTCTTTCCTTAAGCTTCTTGGGGTCACTGGCCTGGACTTCATGGAATCCTCCCCAGAGGGGCTATTGTCCAAGGTTAGCCTGGTTGGCAGAGGGGATTAAATTCAGCCACATATGGGGCTGGTTTTTTTTGGATACTCCTCTCCTAAGCAGTGGTGACCTAGAGCTCTTTCTGTCACTACATATAACAGCCACAGGAACCTGAGATCCTGCTCTTCAGATCATCACCAGCATCTGCTCTGGCTTCTGTACATCCACTAATTTTGAGCAGCTACATTTTACCCGGGCTTCTTGGTTGTTATGCAAGAAAAGGTGACTTTGCAGTCACTGTCAAACTGCCTGCCATAGTGGAAAGAATACTGGTCATGATGTTAGGAACTCAATTCTAATCTCAACATTTTTTGCAAACTACCTGTGTGACCTAACCACTTTCTATATACAGTTCAAACTCCATGAGATAAACATCAAAAGAGGTAACACTTATTTGTCCGAGATGCTTATTTGTGGGATAATAATAGTTTTCTATACTTTTTTTAGCTCTATACTTTTAATGCATTATCTCATATGTCTCATTATCAGGTTATAGATGAGAACACTGACACTCAGGGAAGGCTGAGTACTTTTGAACCCAGAACCTCTCATTTCAAACCCAGTGTGCTTTCCATTATATCAGGCTACACCTTGTCAAGTGAGCCCAGCTACAGGGACTGGTATAAAGGTTGTTGTTATGGCCAAAGCTTTGATTGCATAACCTGGAATGCTATGCACCTTCGCTAGCTATGCAGGATCAGCCAATGGTAATGATTTCCATTTGGGTGTCTGTTTTGTCTTTCAGTCATGAGGCAGTGAAATCCATGTTTCACACACAGATGAGGTGGGTCAGTTCTTGCAAACCTCCCTGTTCCTCTGACCCATCTCCCTCACTTGCCTGGTTTGCTGGGGCCACCCCTTCTGAAGACTACATGGCTGCTGTTCGTTTGTAATGTTCTGTACCCCAGTCTTTGCTGAATGCTGTATTCTTAATGCATTTAAGTTAATCGTTTTGTTCCTCACCCATTTGCTACCTGTTATGCCTTTGTTGTACTTTGCTTTCTTTCCCCTCTTTCAGTCCTTACATCTCTCATTCCTCCAACATCAAAGCATGGCAGTCTGTTATGGTCCAAATCATCTTAGCAAAAACCACATTGTCCCTCTAAACACTGCTTATCATGAGATGAGGACTGCTGATATTTCTGAGCTACCAAGAGACTATGTTTGTTTATAATTCTCAACTTCTCACTCAGACTGGGTTCTGAAAATCACACCCATAACTGTGATATTTTTGATAAATATTTATTCATAGTATTCTATTTATTACTTCTGGCCAACTATGAATTAGTATTTTAGGTTAGATTTTACTTTTGACTTTTCTTAATCACAAACAAATGGCACCAGATGGGTCTTTTCCTTAAACTGGTATTGAAAGTACTTGAAATACCCTTTGGATTTAGAACAAAATGCTGCATGGGAGTTTGGGCTTTGGAAATACAGGGGGAGGAGTGGTTTGTGCACTTGAGTCTGTGTTGGCATGCATTGCATGTGACTGGATAATTCACATCATCTCCTGGACATTTGGTTACATATATATATAGAGAGAGCAAAGGTCAAGATGAGAGTGTCTCTAGAAACCTTCCCAATCTCTACAAGAAAGACTTAAATTAATTGCCTATTTGTGGCTCAATTGGCTGAACTATAAAATTGCAGAGCATTAGAGATGGGAAGGGTCTGGGGTCCAGAATGGAGTGGTAGTCACTATTTATCCTCTGATTCCCAACTCCAGGTTTGGTAAAATGGGGTATACATATTTCCATTTTTTTTTTCATATTTAAGTGACATTAAATTAGTTTGGTTTGAAAATTCTCTAATATCATTGAAATAATTTGAGATACTCTGAGACCTTATATGAATCGGCTTAACCATGATGAGAAGTAAAGCTACTGGAAATCTTAATTTAATTGGTCACCAAATCATTGTTGAATGGGGATATGTTACTGTGCTGAACTGCCTCTGTGAAGGGGGCTGGTGGAGGTAGAATTGCTTAACTACCCCATCAGGACCAAATGCCAGAGATCCACATTCAACACTGGCCCAGAACTATTTAGTACATTAGTAGAGTCCTAAAATTGAGGGCTTTGGTGCATCTTATTTCTTGTGCATTGTAGACTTGGGAAGCAAACTGAAAACAATCAGGTGAGGCCAACGTGATATGGTGAAGTGTGAATGGAACTTAGTTCTAATCTTGACTGTCACCAAAGTGTATAGGATCTTTGAGGAAATTACTTCCCCTCTCTGGGCATCAGTGTCCTCATTTGTGAAATGAGGAGATTGATTTCTTGCAGCACTGATTTCTTGGACATAGGATTCTAAGCAGAGCTGTGAGTAGAATCACTTAGCACTCCTCTCCCTCTTACCTTTCATCATTCAGTAATAGCTGCTGCCAAAAATTGAGGTGAGGATGAAAGGAAAGAAGAAATAAAAGGTGAACGGGAACTTAGCTTTTTCCAGGTGCCATATGAGTTGTTTGTATATATATTATCATATTTATTTGGAAAGTCAGTGTACTCTATTTTGTTAGAAGGCTTTTTAACCTTAAGTGGTCACCTCTGATATCCAGACATGTATGTCACCGCCATTCAATAGTTGGCTCAATTGTCACCTCAGAGCATGTATAAAGTGATGCCTTTGACTGGGCCCCTTCTGTGGTGCTGAAATCTTGTTCCACCTTTCATAGTGTCTGATAGCCTCTCTAGGAGGTAAAAGAATTGACCATGGATGTCTCTGTAAATGCTTTCCTCAGCGTCTGCATCCTGCTACTCACTTTCTGGATGGTGGTTTCCTGCTGGGTAGTGAGGCCTCAGAATTCTGGGTAGATATAAGAGCACAGCTTAGGATCCAGCTTTCAGGGCTCACCACTTGTTTTCTGTAGCTTCTGGCCTTGTGAGGGAAGGGACATGGTTGAGAATCCTATGAGCTGATCTCTACTTGTTTGGCTTAGCTAGATGTTAGTTCTGTAGTGGGATTTTGTCTTCAGCATATTCTGTACCTACTACATGGTAAGGTGTGTCATACTATAGGTAATGGAGGGTTAGGTCTAGGCTGGAAGGGAATTGAAATGTCATATGTTCTTGCTAACCACCTTCATCCAAAAAGCCATGTCCGCCAATAAACACAAAAGTGAAAAATGCAGAGGACTAACAGCCAAATTTTGTTTGCCATCAATGATATCTGAATAAGTCTCTTCATACAATGTTGGCCTGAACCACTGGTTGAGGTTGGAGGGACTTATAGTTAGACACAGAATAGAACAAAATTGTGGGTAACTGAATGTGTGTGTTTCTGAGGGAGCAGTTCCCAAACTAAGCAGAAGTGACAATCAGTAGTAGAATGTACAGGGATAATTGCAGGTATGGAAGATATGTATGGTTTTAAGACCAAGCCCAGCCATCTATCAAGAATCTATATGAGCAGATTTCTGAGCAATTACTGGAATGGAGCAGATTTGATTGTTATGAGGAGAGCAGAATTATTCAGAAAATTATCCTTTAGGTCACATCTTTCCATTTTTGGAGGGAATGGGAGTTTTCTCAAGTGTTAGTGGAAGTCATTGTCTTTGAGACTCAACTCCTTGAAACTTAAAGAGCACAAATGTCACTTGGATAGCCTTGGATTTGATTTACACTTTTCCTTTGCTCTGCTCCAGAATTGAACTCCGGGCCCTGGGCAAGATTGCAGAAGGAGAAGAACTGACAGTGTCCTATATCGATTTTCTTAATGTCAGCGAAGAACGCAAGAAGCAGCTCAAGAAGCAGTACTACTTTGACTGCACTTGTGAACACTGCCAAAAAGGGCTGAAAGATGACCTATTTTTGGGGGTGAAGGACGACCCAAAGGTATGTGCAGCCCTAGTATGGGTGTGTTTGTGGCCACCTTCCCGAGGAGCCAGGCAGGTGTGGATTCTGTAGCTAATCAATGTACCCCTGCCCATTAGTTCCCAGAGGACCAGCCTGTAACCCTTGGGAAGGCTGTATGGGGTGGTGGACAGACCACTATTGATAGGTCCCAGCTAGTATCCTGACATCACTACTTGCTAGGTTTTTTAGTTTGGAGACGTTACTCAGTTTTCTTATCTGTAAAATAGAAATAATGGCATCCACTATAAAGGGTTGTTATGAGTATTAAACAAAATGATATATGTAAAGGTGTGGCATATAGAGTAGACACTCAGTAAAATTTAGTTCCTCTCCTTCCTCTTTGCAGTTTAATTAATGCTGAGGATTTTATATATCAAGACCAGATGAGCAAAGAGATTCATTGTTTGGTTATCACAAAGATATTTCTAGTTCCATAGAAATGGACAATGTGGAGATTGGGCAATGTTTAGATTGGTTAGTATGCTTAACTCTTCAGTAGCTATTGCCTAATTGATGGTGAGACCACTTATCAGAGGAAGGCTTACTGAAAGGTATGTCAGGAGCTCAGCTGAGGTGTTGGAGTACCCAATTAAAGCAGCAAGGCCTTAAATCACTTCTTGCAATGGTATAAGCAAGAGGCTAAACTGGAGCAGATGCTGACTCCCCTATTCCATTTTCCCCCATGAAAAAGTACACCAGTGGAGGGTCAGGTGGATTAACACAGAGGTGGCTGGTCGTGTCACTGCTGAGAACAAAAGACTCCAGCAGTTTTGTGGTTCTCAAGCTGAGAGGTCTGGTTAGAGAAGGTTAGGGGAGATGGCATGAGGGGAAGGGCTAGGAATGGAAAAGTACTGGGTGCTGAGTCTGAGTAGAAGAAAAGTATCTTCAAGTTCCCCTGTGTCCTCCCCAATAAAGAGGCCTCTATAGAGGCACCTAAAGAAGACTTCAGCTCAAGGCCTCTGATAAAGAGACCTATGTAAAGGCACAGGGTCAATATTCAAAGAGTGTGACCAGCCAGGGGGATCTGAGTGTTTGACTGCGACCCCTTCAGAGATTCCCCTGCACTGGCTATGTACCAAGTCTGGTGTGGAGAGGGCAGCTTACCCCCATGAAGCCCACCAGATAAAGAAGCATTTTGTAATTGCCTATGGTCAGGCCTGAAAAATTACACATAGAGTTTTTAAAAAATTTACTGAAGTGACATTTGTTAATGAAATTATATAGGTTTCAAGTGTATGATTCAGTAATACATCATCTTTATATTGCATTGTATGTTCACCACCCAAAGTCAAATCTTCCATCACCATGTATTTGGCTGCCTTTATCTAAGCCCCACTCTCCCATTTCCCTTTTTAACCACGAGCTGGGTTCCTCTGAGGAGACTAACTGAGCACTTCTATATAACTCACAGTCCACCAGTGCATTTAAGATACGAATACACAGATACACTCTTTAGTTAACTTCTGTATCCTGTGTGTGGGCAGAAATTTATCTCGGTTAGAGTAAAACAAAACTGATTCTTTGGTACAGATGGTGGGACACCTTTCACTTCATTACTCAGTGGTGTCAGTACTAATGTTCAGATAATACTATTCCCCTGATTCATCTCTCTTTTTCATGCCCTGGCTATTCTGGACTTTTTTTTTGATGGGGGGGACTACTTACTAATTTTTATTCTTAATATATAATATTTTTAACCTTTTGACTAAGCAGTTCTACTTCTAAGAATTTACCCTGTAGATAGACTTGAACATATGCACAAAAATATATGTACAAAGAGATAAATTGCAGCATTGTTGGAAACAACAAAATACTGAATAAAACATAAATAACCACCAATGGGGAAACATTTAAATAAAGTAAATATTCTGTGGTAACTAAAAGTAATGAGATAGATCTTTGTGTACAGGTAAAGAATGAGCTCAATTTTTTATGGGAGAAGAATTAAAGATTCAAACATTGTTATCTGTGTTAGCTTCCTAGGGATGCCATAACAAAGTGCCCCTAGCAGGGTGGTTTAAATGAGAGAAATTTATAGTTTCACAGTTACGGAGGCTAGAAGTCTGAAATCAAGGTGTCAGCAAAGATGGCTCCTTTTGAGGGCACTGAAGGAAGGACCTATTCCAGGCCTCTCTCCTTGGCTTGTAGATGACCACTTTTTCCCTGTGTCTCTCTTTATGTTGTCTTTCCTCTGTGTATGTCTCTTTCTCCTCACCTGACATTCTTTCTATAAGGATACCAATCATACTAGATTAATGGACAACCTACTCCAGTACGACCTCGCCTTAACTAATTACATCTATAATGACCCTATTTCTAAATATGATCATATTCCGAGGTGCTTGGGATTAGGACTTTAATATAAGAACTTATGGGGGTGGCAATTCAACACATGAAACTGTGTGTACTACCATTTATGAACATTGAAAAGGACATATACATGCACACATAGAGGTCCATGCACCCACATGTGTGTGCAAGCATAGTTAGTCTCTATACAGAAAGAAGTAGGAGGAGGACACTGTGACCACCAGATCAATGATGCCTGGTGTGGAGAAGTTGAGGGTCATCTCTACTAGGCAGGATACAAAGCAGTTGAGACCCAAGGATTAATATGTTCTTTATGAGAACAACCCCATTGCACAGAATCAAAGGTTCTGTATCACAGGAAATGTGTATTGGCATGTATGTGTGAGGCACAAAGTACAGTACTGTAGAGGCTACAAAAAAGAATAAACTTTTGTGCCCACCTTCACTCTGATCTTCCAAAACCAGTGAGATAACATGTATTTTATCTGTAAGGCAGTCAGCCTTCCTTCCTGGTGCCTGGCCCTGAGTATTTGTTTCATCACTTGCTCCCACCTCATTCTCTCTCTCTCTCTCTCTCTCTCTCTCTCTCTCTCTCTCTCTCTTAACAGGCCAGAACCTCTATTCTTCCTTCCAAAATTCAATGAAACAACCATGTAATCCTTTCTCAAAATATTTCAATACTTACCTGTCAGATCCAACTGATAAGTAGGCAAGATGTGGCCATTAGTTCTTGTCCCTTCACTTTAGATATGCTGTTATCAGCTGGTGATGATATGCTCACATCTTCTAATCTGAATTGCAGAGCTGGCATCTCTCTTGATGTGAAAAGTTGATCATTTCTGCTTGAACCTACCTGGAATCAAAGCAAAAGATTTTTATTTTTTTATAAATTGTGGCTCTCTCAAAATAAATAAATAGCTCAAAATAGAAATAACTCAACCAAAAAATGAGCAGAAAAAAATTGAGTAGAACTCTTTAAAAGCAACTGTATCATGGTTCAAGATGGTGGAGCAGATAAATGCTGTGCTTGCCTCCTCTCTCAACGACATCAAAATTACAACTAAACTATAGAACAACTCATTGAGAATTGCCTGAAGTCTAGCTGAACAGAAGTCCTACAACTAAGGACATACAGAAAAAAGCCACATAAAGACTGGTAGAAGGGGTTAGAGGTGTGGAGCAGGTTGGTGTCACACTCACAGGTGGAGTTAAAAATGGGAGGGATATCTCTGTTGGCTGCGTAGGTCCCCCCTAACGAGCAAGGGGTCCCATCCTCAACCAGGTTGGGACATCCCCACAACTTCTGCCTGTGAAAACCAGAAGAGATTGTGCCTGAGTGAGATGGAAGGCTACTGGAACCTAGGAATTCCTCTTAAAGGGTTCAATGTACAGATTTATCGACTGATGGATTCACTTGCTCTGAGTTCCAGCATTGGGATAGCAGCTTGAAAGGTGCTAGAGACATATGGGGAGGAATCAATTTGTCTGGCATCAGGGTGAGGGCTATATGGGCAGCTTTCTTCCAGACAGAAGTGCTGGCAGAAGCTATTGTTTCTTTTTTGAGCACTAACTCCCCTCTGTCACCATATCTGAGTCTCCATCAACCTGGTCAACACCATTCACCCAACCCCGGTGATTCCCTGAGACCTTGCCCCACCCAAATTCAGGGTCACACAAGCTGCTTTATTTCCATAAAAATGGCCTGTCTTGGCTAATGCTGCAAACTTTCCTAAAATCTCTCAAAAGTTCACAAAACCTGAACAAGCAGCATCTGGCCTTAGGGTGCCCCATACCTCTTGCTGAGCAGCCCCAAGCCTGGTATTAGTGTCAGCCAGCGTTGGTTCATGACTTGGCTTCTCAAGGCACCTCCAAGCCCAGTGCAGGTTGTGGCCATTTGTGGATTTCTTGATGGCTCATGCCAGGTGGCCTGGTGAAGTGCATAGGCTGTGGCTGAACTTGGCCTATGGTAGGACCCCTCTGAGGAGGTTCTGAGTGAGTACACAAGGGATCAGTTTCAGACCAAATTGAAACACCATCCGGGGTCAATCCAAAGATGACATACATAAAGGGCAGACTGGCCACGCACCAGTGCCCTCCAAAGGAAATCGAGGTCTGTAGGATCAGGCCTAACACAACAGCTCCTCCACTATAGTCACCAGCCAGTCCTTATGATCAATCAGCCCATGGGTCAATCCATTCCCACTGAGGTGCAAACAACAACCAAGGCTCAACTATAACAGGAGGGCACACACAACCTGTACAAGGGACATACCTGGAGCATCTAGCTCAGGTGGCCATAGAGACTGTGTCACCAGGCCTTTCAGGACACCTACTACATAAGGCCACTCTACTAAGACAGGAAGACAGCAGCCAAAATGAGAAGACAAAGAAACATGTCCCAAATGAAAGAACACAACAAAGCTCCAGAAAAACAACTAAACAAAACGGAGACAAGTGATCTACCAGATGCGGAGTTTAAAACACTGGTTATAAGGAAGAGTACTAATTCTTTCTTCCATTTAGTTAGCTCTATCTTCTAAGCTTGCTATTTCATTCTTCATCTCTTCTAATGAGTTCTTCATCTCTCGAAGTTCTATTCAGTTCTTTTTTAGAGTTTCAGTCTCCTTGGTAAAGTATTCCTGTTGTTCATTGATTTTGCTTCTATGTTATTTGAACTGTCAATCAGAATTTTCTTGCATCTTATTGAGTTTTTTTCAGCAGTGCAATCTTAAATTCTCAGTCATTAAATCATAAATTTCTATATCTTTAAGCTTATTTTCTGGAGATTTTTCTTTTTCTTTCTGAGCTGTCTTGGTCACCTTGGTTTTTCATAATTCTCGATGAACTATTTCTCTGTCCAGATATTAATGGGAATGTACTCTGCTTTTTAAAAATTTTATTATATATTATCTCTTTTTAGCAGGTTGATAATAGATCTTTCTTTTGATTTTCTGTAGGAGGTTCCCAAGCCTTCTGCACTGCTGAAGCCTCCTGGATCTCTGCTTTGAGATCAAAATTTCCCTTTATTGTCTGGGGAGGTGTGTGTTTTCTCTGTGATCAGGTCACCTTGGTCTTAGTGTTCCATTCCCATGGGAGAATGTGAAGAGCAATGGGGGTCTGAGCCTCCGAAAAGGCCCAGAAGTCCCAGTAGTGCTCCAATAGTCATATGTGGTGCTTCACTGCTTCTTTTCTAATCAACCATAGTAGGTGATGATGGGGGGCAGGGGGTTGAGGGAGGCCAGTGGTGTGTGTGGCTGTTTTCTTTCCAGTAATGCTGACCCTCAAGCTTTAGCTATTTTGCTTCTATATCTCCACCCGTCACTGGGACCAGGTGTAGTGTGTATTTTAGTTCTGATTGTTGCAGATTTCTTTGAGATTCAATGCCAGCTCTGGGAGGGTACAGGGGTGAGGGAGAGGGCATGCTCTGGGATGGTGGGGGGAGGTTGCCAAGCTCTGTGATTCAGCTTTCTGCCTGGCAATGGCTATTGCTAAGACACAGCTGTCACCCCTCTGCATTTGATCTCTGCCCTGCTCTTTTTCTGGATGATTGGGCTCTGCCACATGGAATATGTTGATCACATGGAATATGTTGATCACTGAGGCAGAACTGTTCAGGGCTTCAAAGAGTTAAAAAAACTGCCACATAATTTCCCCTTCCTTTCATCCCGCAGGGAGCTATAGGCTGTGTCCCACAGTGTCTGTCTTTGTCTCTCTCTCCCTTTCTACCTCCATTTCTCATGCAGAATGCCCACCTTCAGATACTCTGATGCACATATCTGTCAGACGTGCTTGTGTGCAGGTTGGGTGTTATTTGTTGGATTGTAGGTGTCCAGCTTGTTGTAATTTCAAGGAGAGAGATCAGGGGAGATCTCTCATGCTGTCATGCTTTTGATCATAAAACAATTAACAACTACTTTAAATGTAAATGTAGTAAATTCTCCATTTATTACATCAAAGCATAAGGTCGCTGAATGGATAAGAAAATAAGACCTTTACATATGCTGCTTACAAGAGACCCACCTCAGATGGAAAGACACAAATAGACTGAAAGTAAAAGGATGGAAAAAGATATTTCATGAAAATGGAAACGAACGAACAAACGGACAAAAAATTAGAGTAACAGTACTTATATATAGACTTTAAAACAAAGCCAATAACAAAAGACAAAGAGGGCTCAGTAATTCCACTTCTGGGTATTTACCCAAAGAAACCCAAAACACTACTTCAAAGGGACATGTAAATCCGTGTTTATTGTGGCTTATTTACAATAACCAAGATATGGAGGCATCCTAGGTGTCCATCAATGGATAAATGGATAAAGAAGAGGTGGTACATATGTACAATGGAATATTACTCAGCCATCAAAAAGAATGAAATCTTGCCATCTGTACAACATGGATGGACCTAGAGGGTATTGTGCTGAGTGGTGTAAGTCAAACAGAGAAAGACAAATGCCATGTGATATCACTTACTTGTGGAATCTAAAGAATAGAATAAACAAAGAAACAAAACAGAAACAAATGCATAGATACAGAAAACATTTTGATGATTGCAAAAGAGGAGAGGAATTGGGGTGAAAAAGGGGAAGGGATTAAGAAATACAAATTAGTTATGAAACAGTCATGAGGATATAAAATATAGCAAAAGGAACATAATATTGTAATAACTATAATGGTGTCAGATGGATACTAGATTTATTGGGGTGATCATTTTGTAAATTACATAAATATCTAATCACTATGTCATACACCTAAAACTAATATAATTTTGTATGTAAATTGTAATAGACACATTTATAAATCATTTAAAATGAAATGTCAAAAGAAACTGGTGAAATTAATTTCAATAATATATTTCTTAACCAAATCTATCCAAAATATTATCATTTCATTATATGCTCAATATAATAATGTATTAATGAGAAATGAAAGCAAGTGCATCCTAAGGCATAACAAAAGGCCTTATATAATGTAGTAGAAAGAATACTGGAAAAATAATTAGGAGACCAGTATTCTAGTTCTGCCTGTGACCCTGAATGTCTGAGCTTGGGCAGTCTCTTCCTTTGGGACTCAGTTTCCTTACCTGTAAAATCGGGAGTTGAATTAATTTACTAACAGTTCATTCAAGCTGATTTATCTATGATGTTATCATAGTTGCTTTTCTTTCTTTTCCTTATAATTCTTTATCCCAGCTTAATAAGCATCTGTCAGTACAACAGACTCATCCTCAAATTTTCAATTGACATCAAAATTATTCCTGACTCCTTAATGCATGTATATGTAAACCTGGATAAAAATTAAAACCAACTATTAAAATATGAGAAAATAACCACCAAAATTTATAACATTTTCCTTGATTGTAGCTTTGGATTTTCTTTCTTTAGCCTGCTTAGGTTTTTATTTTTCTCTCTTATCAGTCTTCTCCTATGGTTTTCACAATATGAATGTACCAATTTTTCAAGGTTGAGAATCAGTATTCCTCTTTCCCCCTCTACTTTTTCTTCTGGCTCCTCCTCCTCTGACTCCTTCCCCTCTCTTCCTCTCTGTTTTCTATTTTTGTGATGCTCTTGAAGAGGGAAT
Source organism: Eidolon dupreanum (assembly GCA_028627145.1). NCBI lineage: Eukaryota > Metazoa > Chordata > Mammalia > Chiroptera > Pteropodidae > Eidolon > Eidolon dupreanum. The sequence continues at coordinate 50,975,631 of CM053515.1, read as the reverse complement.
TCTCTCAGTGGGGCTCATTAAATCCTACCTGCAGATCAGGTTTTCCTGTCTTTACTTTGAAAACAGAACCTGTGGAACTGCCCATTTCCCTTCTCAGAATAGCTTTATCACATATTGCATGTGTTAATTAACAGCCTTTTAGCCAGGTTGTGTTGGAAACCTTGGCAGCTGCCTCCTTAAAAAAAAAAATGATTCACTCCCACAGCTTCAAGTAACACTCTTTCTTATAACAATTTGAGCAAGACTATTATTAACACCTAACCACTTGGTATTTTCCCAATCTACCTGAAAGATACTGGTTACTCCAGAAGATTCACTGAGGATTTGGAGTTTTAAAAATGACAGAACTTACAGTAGGTTAGAGACTAGTGGTCAAAAACTAGGTGTGATGTTATGAGCCACTACTTGGGTAACAAGCTATGGATGAGACTAAAAATGTAGATTTGAAAGGTTGATGGTATAATGCTGGACTACCAGTCACAGAACTCTGCACAACCAAGCAAGACATGGGACTCCCTCATACTATTGTGCTTGATTCAAAGGGTCTTAGGAAAGCAGACACACACCGAAATGACTTGTCTGAAACCATGACATGTTTCAGGTTAACAGAAGGCTAAGCAGCACTCAGTTTAGAAGGTATCCAGGAGCCAGAAATCTCAGCCAAATCAAAGGTCAAGACAAAGTTAAGTCAGGAGTGAGATCTGTAAGCAGAAGTTAGACTGTGGATAGATGTATTACTTGTTGGGGTCAGGCCATGGGACAAGTACAAGCAGACATGTAGAAGAATTCCCAGGAGGCCCAGATATGGAAGGATATGGAAACAAAGGTAGTCAAAATTATAGGAATAGTCAAGAACTTTGCAGAAACCAAAGTAGGTGAGGTGGGTAGAAGAATAAATATACTGCTTCCTTTTAAAAAAAATCCTGACCCGGAAGCAAGCTGTCCTAGCTAGGGGTCTTTCGTACCGAAAGATATTCCAGAATTGGCTCAAGATAGCTGGGAGACTGAGGGAAGATCCTGATCTCCATCTCTAATGGGTGTGTGTGTGTGTGTTTGTTTATGGGAACAAATGCCCATCTTCCCATTACGTTTTGGTAGTTGAATGAAGGTAACCTCACAAAACAATGTAAGTAGCAAATGTAAATGGAGCTGTTGGGCTCAATTCCTTATTGTGAAAAATTGGATAACTAGAGAACTGGTTAAAAAAATTATTCTAGCTTCATATGGTAAAAAACTCTACAGCTATTAAAAGTGATGACATATTTTTATAGATATGAGGGAATATCCATAATCTATTGAGTGAAAAAAAAAACAGAATATAAAAAGAAATATGGTACCATTACAATTAGAAAAAATAATTGATGTTATTGGCACACATACACACATACATCAGGACTGCAATTCAACACTGATAAGATCGTATTGAGATACTCACTGTTGATGGTTAGTGTCTGTTCTAATTGGTCAGTGCCTTTCCTGTATCTGTTGTTAAATACTTTAAATATTATTCCTACATATATGCATTGGAAGATGTTCCTCAAAATGCCATGTCCATCTTTGGATGCATTCGGGGGATTTCTACCTTTTTCTCAATAATTTTTCATATATATTAATTTTTATAGCTTCCACACATCTATTTAATAGTCAGACTAAGCAACAGTTATTTTTGTTTTGGAAAAAAGCTTTATCAGATTTGTCTAAGCAAAAAACAAACAAACAAACAAACAAACAAAATCAGAAAAGATCTTCTGATGTGGATAAGCATAGCAAGGAAACTTTTCCATGGACTTTGAAAATTTATCACTTTTTCTTTGAAATTATGGTGCCCTTATGGCCTTCTTACTTATGCTACCTCCTTACCTCAAATGTCATAATCTCATTTTTTTTTAACAATATCCCTGGATTGCTCAGGCAAATGCAATAAGCCTAATGAGTCTAGATTTCACAGAGACAGATGACACATTCTCTCATAATATACTTTTGGTGAATACAAAAAAAATGAACTGATGCCAAGGTACTGGAAGGGTTTGGATGCCCATAGCCACAAAAGTCATATTTAGTGAACTCCAATGTCAAACTGGAGTACACATTTTTAGTCAAGTCTTCAGTCTCTGTCGTTAGCCCTGTGCTGGTTGGTATTTAGATCAATGATGGGTGAAGACAAAAAAGCAAAGGCATATCCATAGAATCTGTGGTGACTTGAAGTAAAGAGGAAAAATGGGAAATATTTTGAATAATAAAATAAGAACCCAAAATGCCAGAGAAAATACAACAGGGATCAATGTCAGATTCTGCACTGGGTCAAAAGCCCTGTTGTGATGACAGATTGGAGATGACTGGCTGGCAACAAGGCTCTGGGGATTGGTCAATGAAAAAAAAAAGGAGTCAGAAGCATGATGGAAAATCTATAGGGGTCTTGAGCAGCATTTACAGAAATGAAACATTCATAAGGAGAAAGGCATTAATTTGGTACTACAGTGAACATCAAAATGACATCTATTCAAAGAGGTAACTCAATGTCCCTCCTTTTCCTAGCCCTCTCAAGATGTGGTAAAGGAAATGATACAATTCTCTAATGATACGCTGGAGAAAATTGACAAGGCTCGCTCTGAGGGTTTGTACCATGAGGTAAGAATTCAATTTATTGGGGATGGGGGAAGGGAGGAAGGCAGTAAGTTTCTCTAGTAAGGGAGTGAAATGGGATGTGGTGAAGTTGGAAAGGCCACCAAGAGGTTGTTTTTCTGGACAATGTCCCTTGGTTGAGATGAGGAATCCTCTTGCCCTTAAGCTTTTATTACTTCTTAGGGGTATATTCTCAGTGACTGTTCAACCCACTGAAACTGGGTCTGAGGAGAATACAGGCAGCTTGACAAATGTCCCTGGGCAATCTGTGATATCTCAGGTTGGCATCAGAGATGGAGGAATGGGGATGATAATGGGTTGCTTGCTTTCCCATGATTAAATTCATGTCCTGTCTACAATTTCTATTTTCTGCTAATGAAGCATTCAGTCCTGGCCCTTGAGGCACCAGGAGTTCTCAACTGTCTGTAAGCTAGACCATTGAAAAATCCTACTGCTCGGATCCAGACACAGGACAATTTCACCAGAATCTCTTAGGGCGGGACCCAGACATTAGGATTTTTAAAGCTCACAAATGATTTCACTGTGCATCCAAAATTGAAACCCACTGTCAAACACTTGCAGGGCACTTGCACTGAATTCACCTTGGCAGCTTTTTGGAAATTTGTTTCCTGTGTCTCACCCTCTAAGACGTGATTTATCCAATCTGCAACAGAACACAGGGACAATGAATCTGTATTTTTTCCCAAGCTCTTTAAAGAACTCAGTTGCATAACTGGGTTTGGATGTCACTATGGCATAGCAGTGTGGGAGATTAATTTCTGTTAATTTATACCTGTTTTTCCTTATCTTCATTTTTGTTCTTTACTCATTCATTGCTCATTTTTGAGCCCTGATACAAGACATGCTTTCTGCCTCGCAGAAGTTCTGTCAGGTGGGGGAGACAGTTAATGACAGTTAATGTTATTAATAATGTGGAAAATCTATCTCAGAAGCATGAGATAGGAGCTGGAACAAGCGGGAGAGCTCTACTCATTCCATTCCTCCATCTTTTCTCCTCTTCATTTTTTATTTTCTCTATTCAAAATTGCCAGGGTGTAGGGCTGGACACTGCCCATGGGTTTAAAAGAATTATCTTTAAAATGAATTGATTGTTAGCCCATATTTTACCACATTCCCACTCAGTTGCTTCGTGGGCCTCTGGGAGAGTCTCAGAGCAAAATTAGTTTTCACTTATTTAAAATGGAAAGAATTGTGTGGCATTTCTCCCATGAGAGTGTCAAGGGAAGAAGAAGAGAACAACAAAAACTAAAATCTAAGGACCATTTGACTTTGTAGAGTGCAAACTAAACCTATATCTATGCATCAATCAGTTGAAAAAGCATGACTCCCAGCTGATCAGGGTCAGGCCCATCTCATTTCTCACCAGGACCAATGTGGTATCCTCCTGATGGGTCTTCCAGCTTCCTGGGAGCCTCCGGCTCTGCCTACCCATCTTGTATACTTCTAGCAGGGCCGACCTGACTGTTTAACCTCACTGTGTATAAGGACCACCTAGCGGCTTATACAAACTACAGAAGCCAAGGTCCTTCCCCCAGATATTTGCTTTCAATTGGTCTGAGGGTAGAGTTCCGACACAGGTGTTCTTAAAAAGGTCTCCAGGTGGTTCCAGAGCAAAACCAGGGTAGAGAATCATGGGAATTTTGGTTAAGACAAAGCTCAATTGCTTGGTTTGCACAATTGCCTACTATCTGTGTGACTTTGGCAAAGCTCATACCCTCTCTAGGCTTCAGCTTCTTATCTGGTAAAATGGGAATATTGGTAGTACTTATCTCATTGCATTGTTGTGAGAGTAATATATATATGAAATTATATAAAGATGAATACATATCTTTTATAACTCCCTGCTACCAATTGACTTATTTATAAAAACTCATTTTGCAATGTCAGTTGTATCTCCTCTGTTATCCTTTCTCTGTTATCCTTACATCTTAGCCAAATAATACCATTTTGCTATTCAAATCACAAATGGTGCTTTTCCACCTGGCAGCAATTTCCTCAACCTTCAAAGAATGAGTGTCCTTTGAAGATGTCATCATGATGCTCCTAATATGTGAATTAAACATGTGTTATGGTACATTGGTAATAGACAGGACCTGTGTTTCTTCTAGGTTGTGAAATTATGCCGAGAGTGCCTGGAGAAGCAGGATTCAGTGTTTGCTGACACTAATCTCTACATGCTGCGGATGCTGAGCATTGTTTCAGAGGTCCTCTCCTACCTCCAGGCATTTGAGGAGGCCTCTTACTACGCCAGGAGGATGGTGGATGGTTATATGTAGGTGATGATCCCAGATCTCCGATAGTTACCTGGAAATCTGTCTATTCCAGGCATGAAAAATAGATGGCCCCACAGCAGGCATTAATAATCAGTCTTCTTTACAATGGAGCCTTTTTATCATGGTACTCTGAGTAGTAATGACCAAATAATCAGAGTTAGTACTTGAAATGAAACCTATTTGTAATCTCTGGTCTTTCCCAAATTCTCCAGGTCATCTAGCATTTGGTGGCATCTTCTGCTTTTGATTTCCTTAAGGCTAAGTCCAGCTTGATTTTAAGTGCTTGCAACAGTTTTCCCTGCTAAGAATCAGCATAGGCAATTCTGTGAGCTTTCTTTTATTAAAAAAAAACAGGTGTCAGTCTACAGCCATGCTAGCCTGAACAAGCCCAATCACATCTGATCTCAGAAGCTAAGCAGGGTTGGGCCTGGTTAGTACTTGGATGGGGGACCACCTAAAAAGACCAGGTGCTATAGACGTAAAAAATAAAAAAAAATAAGGGATTGTAAGCTAACAAGGTTTTTGCAATCTGTGAGGTCAACCAAGGTTTGCCTTACCTAAAACAAAAAAGGTGTTGGCTATTTTTGCTTATAAATTATAAAATATAACACCCTTGCCTTCCCTCTGCCAATGTCCTCTCTGTCCACATTGTCATGTGAATTTGTATTTCTAGTCAAATGTATAAGTTGGCACAGAAGGTTCATTTTGAGGGGAGAATGTTAATCATAAATTAAATGTGGGAAAACTATATAACATGCTAAAATGAAGCTCTGTTAGGAAGGTGCCAAGGAGGTGAAAATACAATTCTGTCCCAAAAAGGATATTCGAGTTATTTTTTTCCCTTTGAATCTTACTGCTTTTCAGGAAGAAGGCTGGGATGCTCCTGAGAGTTGTCAAATACTGTGCAGATATAAGAGTATGTGTTATGATTATTTTGTATGCCCCTATAGGAAGCTCTACCACCCCAATAATGCCCAACTGGGCATGGCTGTGATGAGGGCTGGGCTGACCAACTGGCATGCTGGTAACATTGAAGTGGGGCACGGGATGATCTGCAAAGCCTATGCCATTCTCCTGGTCACACATGGACCCTCCCACCCAATCACTAAGGACTTAGAGGCAAGTAGCATCTTGGGACTAGGCCTCCTTGCTTGCTCTGAGCTCTCTGAGGATGAGAGCTAAATTCTGGATTCTGCTTTTGGAAAGTCCATAAATTGCCTGCCAGACCTGAAGAGAACTCAGAAATGCTTGAGCCCACTCCCCTTGTTTTACATATGAGGAAACTGAGGCTCAGGGAAGGAAAATAATCTGTCCATAGTCATATAGCTAATGGATGGCAAAGCTTAGACTTGAATCCTGAGATATTCTAAGCTTGGATTGAAAAAACCTAAACAATGGTGTGTATGTGTGTGTGTGTGTGTGCACGTGCGCACACATGTATGTGCAACTATATACATTAGAAAATGTGCTACATAGAGTAGACTTAGGGATCATGGGCTCTGAAGTCAGACTGCCAGGACTGAGTTCTAGCTTCACCACTTTTCAGCTATGTGACCGCAAATATTGCATATGTGGGTCTCAGTCTCCTGATGAATTAATGTTTGGAAAGCACTTAGAACAGTGCTGATTTCCTTTGTGCTTTAAAGGGCTGGTTTATTTAAGAGTGACAAAGTTCAAAGAGCTGTCATCAGACAGTGTAGTATAGGGAAAGATGACAGACATTGGTATCATAAAATGTATGAGAAGACAAACTTTGTCTAGTGTATTAAGCTTGTCAAAGGCAGACATTTGTCAGTCTTATTCATTGCTGTATCCTTAGTCCCTCAATGATTCCTGGCCCTAAATAAGTATTTCTTGAATGGACATATGGGAAAGTGAAGGCTTTTTTGTGTGTCGCATACTGTAATCTTTCTGGCCTATTGTAAAGTATGAAGGAAACTTACCCATTTCATGTGTGAGAAAACTAAGGGCTTGAAGGGATTAAATTGCTTGCATAGGGTTCCACAATCTTAGGCGGGACCTAAATGCAGGGACCAGGGTTCAAATTCAGGTCCCTACTTGATGGTTGCCGATAACAAAAATTCTCTGCTGAGAATGACCCCTCAAGCTACTCTCTCAGGAGTCTGACTCCATCTCCCTAACAAACTGATCTCACTGCCAGGACATTTTAGATTCCTATAGATAAGTGCGTGTGTCTTCTGAAAGAATACAGTTGACTTGGTGACTGAGAGTTATTTATTCCATTGTCTGCCCTTCCCAAAAGGGTCAAGATGAATCAGAAACCAACATGTTCTGGGGGCTTGTTATCACTGTTTATGGTGTGTCTGTGTCCCATAGGCCATGCGGGTGCAGACAGAGATGGAGCTGCGTCTGTTCCGCCAGAACGAGTTCATGTACCACAAGATGCGTGAGGCTGCCGTGAACAACCAGTCCATGCAGGTCATGGCTGAGCCCAGCAATGAGCCAACACCACCTCTGTTCCATAAGAAGCAATGAGAATCTGCCTTGTGTTGGGGGCACCATGGCTGGGGAGCTGGGGAGACATTCTGGAGGTAGTGGGTTTCTTGGGATGTCATTGATGAGGAAGTCAGAGTAATGCTCAACCTTATTGCTATGGGAATGTACTACCCTGTGTTCCCCAGCATTATTTTGGTTCATTTCAACTCAGCTCAATTCAACTTAACTCATTCTGCAGCCCAACTCATCCTACAAATATTTATTGAGTGGTAGGCCCTAGAGATAAAGCTCTAAAAGTAGCTGAGAAGGAAAAATGTAAACAAACAATTAAAGCATTATGTAATAATAAATGCAATGGTAAACTATATGGAGAGAGTGGGAGAGGTAAAGAACATGTGTCTGATGTATGTGTGTGCGTGTGTGTATGTGGTGTGTGTGTGTGTGCGCGTGTGTATGCAGTAGGGAATATCATGAAGGGAATGACTTCTGAGCTGAGGATGGCAGGTGCCTGGAGTCTCAGGTGGCTGCTTACCCATATGTGTAAGTGTCTCTGGGTCTGCTGGTCTTATCCATAGTCTGGAATATTCTGAATTTGGCTGACTAGGATGGGTAATGTCCAGTTTCCTCAGGTAAGTGTGGCATTATAAAGAAGGGGCTATGTTTGGGCCATTCAGCTTCTACTTAAATAACTGAAATATTTTCAGAATGGTGCATATATAGGCAGAGGTGGGGGCTTTGCCCAAACCACTTGAGGCCTCAGTTTAAAGTCTGAGTCCCAAGTAATACTCTGAAATCATTTTTAGAACAGGGAGGAGTATCTCTTTTCCCCACCCTCACCGCCAAGCTGTATGATTCCTTGTGATTCCTTGTGACAATATCTGATTTTTTCTGGTTAGTGGCCTACTAGGATTGAAGACATCTTTTCAGGGTGAAGCTGAGGGAGGAACTCGGGAACATACATACCTAATGATCCAGCAGAATTGGCCTTTGTGAGTTTTATTTGATTACATGTGCCTGCATAGTCTTTATCAGCTTCGACTTTATCACTGGCCCCAGTAAATCTCTTTTCTTAGTAATGGATAATTATGACTTGCTTTGCTCAATTTCTTTCACTGTCCATGACCTTCGGCCGCTGCTCTTCTTATCAGAAGTAACATCTAATCTGGACTCTGTACACTGAGGCAATGATCTCTTCAGGGGTGTGACCATCTTGCTTTCATTTTATGGGAGGCTACTTAGTTTCCACCCAAAAGTGAGAGACTTGAGAATCAACCAAACTAGTCATCCTGTTGTCCCATTATCTTCTGGGATCCCAAAATTCTCACCAATGGTTCAAGGGGAGGTCCTGGACCAAAGCCCTTCATGTGGAGTATCACCAGATTTACACCACCTGAGGACATCTTTGACCCCAGAGCTCTAGCTAACATCTTGAAGTCAAGTAATCCCACCAAGCCCTAGATTTGTGATCTCTGTCCAAAGTGTTAGTTTCTTGATCTCCACCATTTCATCCTCAGTATGACCCACTGCCTCCCTCTGAACATGTCCAAATTGCTCTGCATGAGTGTCAAAAACTTTGTTCGAAAACTTTGCAAATGTGTCACTTCTTTGCAGAATACTTGTATGTGGAAGCTTTCACAGGAAGATTGACAGTTCTTCCAAGACCTTGTACTACAGCCTTGGAAATAGCACCAATGTTTTCCCAGGGATCCGTCTGGCACATTCAAATGATTGCTCTTCTACTTTCATATAAAACTTTCCCCCAAGCTTTCTTTCTATCTATGTCACTGTTGTCTGGTCATTCTCCCACATTCATGGTCTTGTTTTTCATCCCTTCCTCAAATTTTGCATCTCCCATGTCCACTTACACAAATCATCTAAACCTCTTGTTTCACAGATTCTTAATTTACTCAATTCTAGGTGTCTTTTTATTTTTCTCCATTAATTCTTTCTCTCGGCCACACCCTGGATACTGTCATTACTCATAATTTCTCCATTTTTAATGTTTAACTCTGGTCATTGCTTTCTACTTTTTCAGCTTTTTCTGTCTCTTTTCTCTACCCAAAATTACTATATGATGTCATGTATACTCTAATGTTTCACCTTCCTCCTGTCTTCCCTTCCTTCCAGATTATCCAGTTCATTAGCTCCCTCCTTCCTTTTTGCACATTTTCCTTTCCTGTCATGTAGAGTCCCAATCCTGAATTAATTCATCTGTCTTGTTTTCCCTCTACTGCACCTGAAAATGCTTAGCATAGCCAGGGAAAAAGGTGCCTTTCTGAACAGGGGTGTCTCTACAGACTCCTCCTCTCCTCAGCTGGCCTTTGAGTGCGGCCTGGAAGTGCTTCATGTGTCACTCATTGGCTCTCTTTCCCTTTTGTTCAGTAGGTATTTCACTCTTGCCTTCACTACTGTCCTCAAGTCTTGCTTCAAGCAGAACCTCACCTCCTGCTTCACAGAGAAAACAGAGGCCAGAAGATGGGATTCCCTCACTTTCTTCTTCCCACATCCACACATGTCATGTCTGCACCCATCCTTTCCTCTCCTCCTTCTCACATCAGTGGAACAGGAGCCCTTCTCCTTCTCCAAAGCTAAATTCCCCACCTGTGCTCTGAACCCCTTCGCCCTCTTATGTCCTTAGGGCCTTGCTTCACCTATTACTCCTCCTCCACTCTGGAATTTCTGTCTACTGGCTTCTTCAGTGCAATCAATAAACATGCTGGGGACTCTTCATTCATAATCTTCACAGTTGAGTATTTTAAAATGATTTGACTCTCATAGTTATTATCTTTTCTCCACTGCAGTCTGGCTTCCTGAACTCCACCAAAATAGCTCTTACCAAGGTCAACTCTAGTGAATACTTTTCAGCTTTTATATTTTTTGGCATCACTGCATCAGTCTACACTCCCAGCGCTTGATTTCTGGAACACCGCTTCCTTGTGATAATCCCCTGATGTGATTTCTTAGTCCTCTTCTCTATTCCTGTTTCTCTACATGCCCTTGATATGTTGGCATTCCTTGTAGTTGGTTTCGTTCATTCTGGTCACTCTTGGCTTATCCTTATCTCAGTCTGCATGCATTTCATGCATGAGCTCAGTAGGCCCTTTGTTCACCACCTTGAGTCTGATATTTTTAAATCTGTGTTCTCCAGCTTGCTCTTGAGCTCCACCCCTACATACCCTCTTGAACATTCTGCAGGCACATCAAACTTGGCATGTCCAAAATGAAATTCTTTCTTTCTCCTTTCTCCCTTCCCCTACATTTGTCCCTCCTCAGCATACCACTTGAGAACACATGACTTCTGCTTCTGTTGCACTCTAGACTTCAGTCAAACTCACCTATTCACAGGTACCTGAGTGACCCATGTTATCCCATGCCTCTCTTTGAGTTTTCTATCTAAAATGTCTCATACCTGCCAGCTCTTATTCCTCTTTTGACATCCAGTTTGGAAATCACCCTAGTTTGTGAAGCCTTCTCTGAATATCTTCGATTCAGCTGGCTGCCAATCTGAGTTTCTCATATTACTCTTAAACACCCCCTCCCCACATACCATAACTCTTCCTCACAGCATTATAATTGCCTTTTCACTTGTCTGCCTCCTCCATCAGATTGTGAGCTCCTGGAGAGCAGGAGTTATGTCCCTTTATCCATCTTTCTATCCCTAGAACCTAGCACATATCTTGAAACACAGTAGGTGCTCAGTTAATGTATGTTGAATGAATGAATAAGTGAATGAATTTGCTTATCTCAGAGCAGAAGAGACATGAAACTGTGTATTTGAGTTTTTATGTTATAGCAGTCTACTGTTTCCAAGCAAATATGTCTAACTTCTTTCTTTCTGGCAATCTATTTAGAGCAGCACCTTCTATGAAACTTTTTGTAATAATGGTAATATGTTATATCTGTATTGTCCTATACAGTAGCCACAAGTGGCATGTGACTATTGAGCACTTGAAATGTGTCTAATATGAAAGAGGAAATAAAAATTTAATTTTATTTAATTTTAATCTAAATAGCTAATGGGGCTAGTGGCTACTATATTAGACAGTGAAGTTTTAGAGAATACTTTAGCCCATCAGATGAGCCCAGGGCCATAACTATCCTTCAGACTAAGCCACCTGCCTACTGGACCACCAATGTATTGACAGATGCATGTATTAAAGGCCAGATATAGTCACTACTTAAGTGAATTGCTCAGCATTTACTTCTCTAAAGGGTGCAGAAGGGAATCTGTATAGATGAGGAACACATCAGAAAGAATAACATCATTTCTGAGAGCAGTCAGAGATGCAAACTTCTAGACCACAATGTACACAGTTGTGAATGATGACATCCAGTATGTAAAGGTAAATAGCACTTCGGGAAGCTCCCTCGTTCCTTCCTGGTCCAGCATTACATATAAATTACTCAGTCTCACATTGCATAGAAGTTCTTCATCAATTTCAGAGAAGCACAACATGCAGCATGAACATAGGCTAACATACGGTTCACTAACTCTGTCATCAACTCATTACTCATTATCAGCTTTGGCCTCCCCACCTCAACATGGCTTGGTCTGAGAACATCCTTGTCCAGGCACAGTGCCACAGTTTTCCAGATGTCTTCAGGAGTTGTATTTGTTGCCTCTTGTTGCTATAAAAAATTACCACAAACTTAATGGCTTAAATCAATGCAGATTTATTATCTTACAGTTCTGGGGGCAAAGAGCTGGGACAGTTCAGGGGACCACAATTTGAAGCAGCAAGATAGAATTCCAGATATGTAGTTTGTGTCCTTTGGTGGCACTTACATTTGGCCTTGTAAGACAGTATTTCATACTTTATTCATCACCCGTCTTAATAAAGTATATGTTTCTTTTTTCCCCCCTCTTTAATCCCACCTCCCCACTTCCACATCCACCCAACCCCCACCCCTCACCCCTCACCCCTGACCTATGGACGATGCCATTTTCACCCTAAGAACTGGATCTCTGAAGGCAGGGCGGGCATCTCCTCCCCCACGCTCTCAGTGTGCACCCGGGTAGGGGGGTCGCACACTAAGGTGGGGGAGGGCGGTGCACCTGGGGTATGGTCTGTGGATCCACCTGGGTGGGGAACCCAGGACCTTCTGTGAGTAAAGCATACATGCAAACCGCTACACCATGGAGCCACCCCCTACAGTGTATGTTTCTTGAGGGACAAAATCTTGCCTTCCTCATGATAATAGGTGTTTGGGCAATTTATATTCATCCTGTTTATATTTGAGCTCACTTCTCATTTCTATCCAGACCTCTACTCACCACCTCACAATCCATCTAGTTCTCCAAGATCTGGGACATTAGCTTAGATGTTTCCCTCTCCCTCATCCTCTGTAATGAGCTTCTGTAGCTTTTATTTTCAGCCCAACATCTCTTCCCCACTTATGATAACAGTGATAACCCTTCTTCTAGAAACCCTCGTCTGCACCATAAAGGTCTTAGGGGGCTGCTCAAGATGGGTTGGCACAGGACCCAACCTGAACCTATCATGGCACGGTATTTCCTAGCACAGAGTGATGGCCCATGAGTCAGTGGTGTGCTGGTAAATATTTAACAGCAATGTTAAGAAGAGCTCTGATTTGTAACATTTACTGATTTCCATGTTGTAAATACTCCCACCATGGCCAATGTCAAGCTACCAAGCTGTATGTTGAGTTGGGAGCTCGTACTATCTGGTTTCAGCACACCAGTGCATGTGACTCAGGCCAGGCAATTGGACCCTTGCCAGGGCCCTTCCGAATTAGAGAAGGAGGAGTCTCTGCTCTTCTCTGGGAATACAAGCTCTCAGTCTGTTATCCTAGAGGTGCTGGTCGTCAGACTCACTACCATTTGAAAAGTTCTGGGAGAACATAGCTGACATTGAGGGAGAAAATGGAGTTGATAAGGAGAAAGAAAGGTATTGATGACATTGTTATAAGGCTTTGGATTCACGTGATCTTTCCAGTTATATGAGTCAGTGAACTGCCTCTTTCCCCACTCTACTTTAATTGTGGTCTAAGCCAGTTTAAGTGGTTTTCTTTCACTTGCAATTAAAGGAGTTCTCATAATGCTGGTTTATCTCCATTTACGCACCCCCCATTCCTTCTCCATCTTTCTCTGCTCTACTCTGTGCCCAGAAAGGCTGACCTCTGCTTTCTCAGCCAATAGGAGGCACTGGCAGGAAATAGGAAGGCAGAAGGAGAGAGAGGTAGGATGTTATTCCCCATTGCACTCTCTCTCCCCTGCTCCTTTCCTGCCTAACCAATGTTCAACTCCTGTTGGGTGGCTCTCTGATGGCTCTAGCTCTCACTGAGCTCCAGTAATCCTGTTCCTTCAGGTCTTTGGCTGCTAATGGCTTCCTCTGGTTGCTAGTCCCTGTCAGCTTCCTTTATTCTAACTACAAATTTATAAATGGTGCTTGCATTAAATTCTCAAGAGAACACTTTTGAGTGTGGCTTATTTCTTGTGCATACATCCCTTACATATATATTTCCAATGCATTTCTCACATTTAGTCACTGGAACCCATTGATTCTAATTCCTAAATGTTCTTGAACCTTTATGCTTTGCTCCATCCTCCCAAGCACTGCTTTGGTTTAGGCCTTCAACATCTCTTGCCTGGACCATTGCTGCTATCTATTCAGCCTTGGCCCTTCTCATTATTCTTGACACCATGGCCAGAATAATTTTTCTATAATGTATTTAGTAACATGCTATTTTTGTAGTTGAAAATTCTTCAGCGATACCCCATGGTCTCTAGGATTAAGTCTAAACTCCTGACCAGAGTAAAAAGATATTTATGTCAGAGACTCTGTCCTTCTCTGCCTCATCTCTTGCCAATCCCCAATTTATACCACATCTCTCTGCCAAACAAATACCCTTGGATGCTTTGTGAGTCACTTGAAATGTCCCCCACTCTGAGACATTTTCCTAAGCAAGCAGGGTCTGTAACTTGTACACACCAGCATCATGGTACAGATCATACTGTTGCCATGTGGATTTTGGGTTGGTCTCCCCACTAATCAGCAAGTCTCCCAGCAATCATTCTCTCCTCAGAGCTTAGTGCTGCCCAGCCCTGACTTGGTTGAATGAGGCAGGTTGTAAAGAAGATACATGTAATTCCATGTATCCATGTTTTTCTGGTAAGAAATACTAGAAAATCATGGGTTGGTCAACATGCTTCTAGTGTGTATAGAAAAAGTGCTCTGAAGATTAAGTATGGACTAAGTTAAACCTCCTTTTCCAACAAAAAAAATCACTTTTTTTTGCTGTAATAGTAATCAGTTAAAAAAGAATAAAAAAAATAACAATGGAAATGTCTACTTTTGTGTGAATATAGACACTAAAACTGGCTTTTCTCAAATCAATTGGCTCTCCAGGGAAGGATCATTCTCTGTTGGCAGGATGCACACAGGACAGTCAGAGAGAAGTGGAAAGGGTCAAGAGGGAAGAAAGGTCAAGTTCAAAATAGCTGATACCATCAACGGCTGTTTATTCAATTTATTTAATGCAGGCTTCTGGCTCAGAGTTCTTTGGGCACTTGTACAAAATCAAATTCAGGATCTAAAATTTATTCTCCTTTTCAGGCAAAAACATACAAATGATCCCCTCCTAAAACCAATTAGGAGGAGATTTTGGGAATTTTTTCTGCTCTCTAGAGGTTTTGCTGAAAAGACCTCGTTTCTACTACTTCCCTCCTCATGTGGCTTGAGAGTCAAAGGACCTCAGTTTCACCATTTCTCAGCTGGATGGTCTTAAGCAAACTTCCTTTCCTCATTGTGCCTCTTCATCTGCTCACTGATCCTTCTCTGGGCATAAAAGAGCTTCTGCTGGTGGTCTGAATGTCAAACCCAGCTTTAGTTCCCAGAGGAATCCAAGTGGCAATAATGATATATTTCATTTGGATAACACTTGTAACATTTCATGGGCTCCTTATAAAATGCATGAAAGAAGGTATTGTATTGACCATTTTACAGATGAGAAAATTTGAGGTCCAAAGTCACAAATTAGTTAATAGAATCATGTCTTCAAGGCCAATATTTTTACTTTAAATCACCTGCTTTAAAGTAAAATTTATTGCTCATTAAAAAAATAGTTGTACAGAATTTCTGCCTTGAGAAAGATTCAAATACTATAAATAATGCAAAAAGCTCCCTAACTTCCCACCAAATTTCTGTTCCTACTGTAGCCATTATCTGGTGTTACAATCATCTATGATCACATACATATATGTATATCTATATAAATTGATAAATTTTTTCACATTTTAATAAAAAATACATGAATGTTATTATACTGTTGATATTATTCTAAAACAGTTTTTAAAAAACTTTGTCTTAGAGATAGTTCTATGACAGTACACATAGATCTGCCTCATTCATTTAATCTACTATAGATTATTTCAGAGTGTGGCTGTACCACAGTTTATCTAACCCAATTTTACTAATGGGCATTTGTTTTCAGTTTTTGCCTGTTGTATCCTTTTTATGTTTCTTTGTGCATGTGTTTAAACATTTCTCTTGGGAGATATACAACTGCGGCATTCATTGTTAGGTGTTAGGGGATTCCCATTGAAAAGATTAATGACTATTATTAAAAGATACTCCATATGAGCTGTATCAGTTTACATCTCCACCACCTTGCAAACACTGGATGTTATCAATCTTTTTACATTTTACTAGTTTGATTTGTAAAATGATATCTCATCTTATATCCCTCCTTCCTGATTACTATGAGACTAAGCATATTTTATGTCATGAATTCCTTACTAATGTCCTCAATTTACCTTTCCATTGATTTGTTGGTCTTCTTACTAACTTGGGGGAGGTTTTTATATTCTATTAACTATTCTATTTTATTTTATATTCTGTTATGTAAGCTACATATATTTTCTCCCACATTGTTGCTTTTTTGGAAACTGTTTATAGTGTCTTTTTTTCATATAAATTTAAAAATTTTTGAGTAAGCAAAATAAATTAATCTTTTTCTTCATGGTTTTGCACTGTGTTTAAGAAGATCTTCTATAATTCAAGTTATTTATATACCCTCATATCTATCTCTAATATTTCAGATTTATTCATTTAGCTCTTTAGTTCTGGAATTTATTTTTGTGAATGGTATATTATAGGAAAGGGTGTGATGCTAGATAAAGCAGAATAGGCTATGACCAAGCAATGGTCGACAACCTATTATCCATGGGTCAGACCTGGCTGCCACCTGTTTTATTAGAACACAGCTATGCCCATTCATGTATTGTCTGTGGCTGCTCCCATGCTACAGCAGCATAATTGAGGAGCTGTGACAGAGATCAGATGGCTCGCAAAGGTGAAAATATTTACTCTCTAGCTTTTTACAAAAAGAGTTGACTGATCCCTGATATAGAGACTTGAATGCAAGTTTAAGAGTTTGACTCTTACATCCTAGGCAATGAACTAGGAAGCATTGTGATCAGCACTTTTTATAAGGAAGATGACTATCAGCAGGCTGGAGGTTTGCAGGTGGGAGAGAGAGAGAGAGAGAGACAGAGAGAGACAGAGAGAGAGAGAGAGAGAAAGTCTTAGGTGGCCTGTGAAACAACCTAAGTAACAAATACTTGAGCTCCAAATCCAGAAGTGAGAAAAGAGGAGGAGGAAATATGACAGATTCATTCATTTATTAAGGCATCTATGGTATTGTAATTTATAATAAAATATATATTTGGTCTTCATTTCCAGTCTCTGACCCATGGCTCCTAAAATGCTTGTAAATTTCTAAGTGACAAGAACACTAGGAGCATCTTTTGTTCTGATGAGTTAACTTGGAGTGGGTTCCTGGATGGTTCCTGAATGGAGGCTGGTATCTAGAAAGACCAAGCCATAAAAAAGACCAAACTTGAAACTTTTAGTCACACCCCACTTCTTCAGAGAGGAAAATGGACTGGAAACAGAGTTAATAATTGATCATACTTACATGAGGCACCCTCTATAAAAATCCCAGTAGTATGAGGTTCAGAGAGCTTTTAAGTTGGTGAACACATTTATGTATTACAAGGGTGACACACTTCAACTCCACAAAGACAAAAGCTCCTGTGCCCGGGGCCTTCCCAGACCTCAACCCATGTGTCTCTTCTTCATAAGTTTATGTGTATCTTTTATCATATCATTTAATAAACTGATAAGCATGAATTCTGTGAGCTGTTCTGGCAAATAACCAGATCTTAAGGGGAGGAGGTCATGGGAACCTCTGATTTGTAGCCAAGTTGGATGGAAGTTGTGGATAACCTGGGGGACTACTACATGCAATTGGCATCTGAAACGTGTGGGAGGGTGGCAGTCTCACAGGACTGAGTCTTAACCTGTCACTAGGTAGATAGTGTCAGAATTGAGTTAAATTGTAGCATACCCAGCTGATGACCTAGAATTGTTTAGGGTGTAGAAAAAAACTCCACACATTTGGTGATAAGAAGCATCAGAATGAAGTGCCGTTTGTGAAAGTAAAGTAGGAAAACTGGATTTTCCTAAAATAGTGTTTTTGTTGAGAGCTCTCTGTGAGCTGGACTCAGCTCTGGGAGCTGAAAGATATGATAAAGATATAAATGTCAGAGCTTGGCAACTCTTTGGAGATGGGGCATGAACTTTGTATTAGTTTGTCAGGAGTGCCATAACAAAATATCACAGACTTAGTGGCTTAAACAACAGAAATTTATTATCTTACAGTCTGGAGGCCAGAAGTCTGAGAGCAAGGTGATGGCAGAGCCATGATCCTTCTGAAGAAAAGGATCTGCTCCAAATTCCTCTCATTGCTCCTGGTAGTTACCTGACTTGTAGCAGCATGACTCTAGTCTTCAGATGTTGTACTCTCTGTGGGGGTGTCTCTATCTAAATTTCCCCTTTTAATAAGGATGCCAGCCATATTGTATTAGGGACCCACTCTAGTACAGAATGACCTCATTTTAACTAGTTAAATGTGCAATGACCCTGTTTTAAAGTAAGGACACATTGTGAGCTATTGAGGGTTAAAATTTTAATATGTGAATTTTGGAGAGATGTAACTTAACCTGTGACAACTACCAGAGCCTGATAAAAAGTACTCTTCAGAAAGATGATTCTTTTCCTACATTCTTCCTCTGCTCATAGAATAGAGGAAATTTCCTCCCAAGCTTCCTTTGTCCACTTCTGGCACCTCTTGCTCAGGTCCTCATTCGGTCCTCCCCGAAGAGGAAGAATTGTTCATTTGTTAGGTCAGTGCCTGCTCTTTTTGTTCATGTATACTGGTGGGTGGGGCCCACACTCATGGGCACACCTCTCTTTTGTCTGTCTAGCATTCCTGCTCTCTGTTCCCATGGGGAGCCACCCTTAGGGCCAGCACACTGCAGACCCTCTTCCTTCAGCTCCCAGAAAAGGTCATGCCAGGGCTGTCCTACGGGGACAGCTACATTTCATGTTCCTCATAATGTCACCTGCGTGGGCGGCCTGGGGTCTGCTTCAGACCTGACCCAGTTAGGATGGAAAGTGCAGATTATTAAAGTTTACAAAAAGACAGGTGATCAGTGCTTGCGAATACCAGTAGCACCATCAATGAAAGGCCATCAAGAAGAAAAACTCTTTTTTAAAATCAAAGTTTACTTTATTATATTAATTTTATACAGTAAAAGAATATAATGTGCAGACTTGTCTAAATTCTCTTGCTGATTCTCTTGAAGGCAATGTCACCCAATGTCATGGTCTGAAAGTCAGAAAAGAAATCATGCAATGCTCATCTGATGTTGAATTTTAAGAGATAATTAAGCCATCAAAATAACCCTAAAGATGCTAACATATGAAGCAATCCAAAGATTCCTCTGTTTTCAATTGCAGGGGTCTGCAACCCACAGGCCATGGATTGGTGTAGGTCCCTGGCCTGTAAGAAACAGGGCCGCACAGCAGGAGGTGAACGGCAGGCAAAACTTCATCAGTATTTGTAGCCACTCCCCAGCACTAGCATCACCACCTCAACTCCACCTGAGATCATCACTGAATTCTCATAGGCACACCAGTCCCTGATGCCAAAAAGATTGGGGACTGATGTTCTATAGGACTGGAGGAAGCATCAGCAATCTTTCTAAAATCCCATGCCAAGTATCTATCACTTTTCTTTCTCATGTGGACAGTTGTCCTGCTTATTACTGAATTCCTTTCTACATCAATGGTTTTTAAAACAAAACTATCCAAACCATTCTAGTCCATTCCAATTTCTCAAAGTTCCTTTGAGTACCTACTATGTACCAAACATGTATTGAATAGCAAACACACATATACATGGAAACACCTAGGCATCCGGCCTGGAACATAGTAGGTAGAACATAATTTTCCTCCCAAAGCTGTGAAGCATATAAAAATATTGAATATATTGAGTTCATCAGTTTTTGAGTTTTTGAGGTGTGTTTCTTTCTCCTCCTGCCCCTCCCTCTCACTAATTCTCTTGAAAAAGATTGTGCTCATGATGTGTGGTAATGTCATCAGAGTTAAAAAGGAATCCCTTAGCTTCAGCTGCAATGGAATGTAATGGAAGGATCTAGTTTTAAATCCTGGTTCTATAACCCATTAGCTGAATGACATTAGAAAGGTCAATGTGTCTATTAAATCCCTCATCCTGCCTCCCTCACAGGAGATGGGAGGATTAGAGGAGATGGAGAATATTAAAGGACATCAGCCAGGGCTAAGTCCAGGCAAATCATCTCCTGCTCCCCAGCTGGGGCTTCCCTACTCTGCTGTGAATATACTGGAGTTGGGGCAGGGACTGCGTATTCCATGGTTGACTCTCACACTCTCCCTAGGCTGAGGGATTTTTTCCACTTGAATTGTGTGATGACAGACCACTTAAGGAGCATTCTGCCTTCTGTTACTCCTTAAAGCATAGTCTTAGGTCAAGGTAGAACCAGAGGGACATAACTGATGGACAAACACTGCATTAAATCAGGGACAAGGCATGGTCAACAGCCAGGCACAAAGGATGATATGACAGACATAACTGGAGTATGCCAGATTCATAAACTGCCATAAGATTGTCATGAACATGATTCTCCTTATAAATGCCAAAAGGGCAAAAGCGTTTGAGTACGCTTGGCTTGCAAGACATGTGAAGGTCTCTGCGGCTTCATGATTTGTGCTGAGGCAGAAGGAAAAGGTTATGGCTAATAATTACTGCAACATCATAAAACAGAAAAAGCAATGGAAGAGCCCGACTTTTGGCAAAACAAAGCTTTCCTTGTAAGTGGGTTCTGTATCAGTGGGAAGGGTTGTTCCATGAATCAGAGGCCCACAGGAGGGAATGAATAGATTTCTGCCCTTTAGACTGTGGATGTATCTTGTGGCTACATCCCATTGAGACTGAGAAAGGTGGGCTGTGCTGGTAGCTCTGAATGGTCCTGTGTCCCCTACCAGGTTTTTCTCTTGCCCCATCTTATTTGGGTTTGGTGAAGGAAGGGGATGGCAAAGAGAAGAAAATGGGGGCAGTTGGAGTGGTCAGCCCTCACCAGGAAAATGGTGGTGAAAGGACAGACAGATGACAGAACCCAGGAGAGGTGGAGAAGCACGAGCTGGGGCAATTGCCAGCACTTGTGGAGTCTTTGGTGAATTAGAAAATGGTGCCCCTTTCTAAACATACTGTTCTTACAACTGTTGGAAAGCTGGTTTTCTTAGAATAATATTCCATACTGGCAGGCACTGCAAAATTGTATAGATATACAAATCTAAACTATCTATGAGGGAAGTGGCTCTCCTTAAGGTTGTGTAGTGTACGACTGTGGATGGCAGCCCTGTGAAACAAACTTCATTCAGAAGAAACTTAGCTCTGCGCTTCTTTGGCTGCTTGTTGCCTCACTTTCCCCATTTAGAAAACTCAGCATTGTTGGGAAGATTAGAGATAATATGTGTAAACTGCCTGGTACATAGTGGGTCTTCAGTAAGTGGTAGCAGAGATTGACAACAAGAAAGGCAGTGGGGAAGGTTGCTCCTCGATCTTCACCTTTCTCCTCCCCTCAGGCATTGGGAACCACAGTTGGAGCACCAACTTACATGAGTGATTATGTCTCCATTGAGTTCGATGGTAAACGTGATGTCTTTGAGAGTTGTCACCAGTTTATTTTCACCTTCCATCTTAACCACTGTCTGCAGGGGACAGAAGAAATGGCCTATGAGAAAGTGTCTGAGCAGGGAGCAAGATGTTTGCTAATAAAGTTGGTTCCCTTGTGTGGGTCTCTGCTTACAAAAACTAAAGCACTCATCTCTACATAAGGTCAAGCCCCTAGCTCTCTGGCTCTAAATAGAAGTGAGATGTATTTAAGAATTAAAGAAAATGTCAGGGCTTCTTTTGTTTGAATTTTAATTTATGGTATGTGATCTAGAAATCAGCATAATACAGCTAAGTGGCTCAAATGCAAACACTAAAGTAAACTTGAGTAAAATTTTAATTCTCCAAGGTAATGGAGGGAGGTGGTAGCAAAATTTTAAATACTGTCCAGTTAGGAGAACACATATTTTGCTTTGGTATGCATTATTCCTTCCAGCATGTTTATCCTCCCATTGTGGTATTCTTTTCAAGTTTTATGCATCTGGAAAGAGGTAACAGAAACCTAGAAGAGGTAACAGAAACTCAGCAGGGAGCAGAAGACTCTGGCCAAGGTTAATAATTTGCCTCCAAAATGGACAATTGGAAAAGACCTGTGGTAAAAACCATGATAGCTTGCTCTTTATAAGGTGCACATCAAAAAAATTTCCCTCCTAAAATATATCAGAGATTTCTTGACCTATAATGTTATATCTGGAGAAACAGAAATAAAGAATGATCAGAAGAGGTGAAAAAACCAATGTGCTGAGCCCAATGCACAAAGTTGGCTGGAGGGAAGGAGTGAATATGGCTGTTTAGTGGTGTTGGCTCTGCTGGGGTATGTGGAGTTTCTAAGGGAAGAAGAGAGGTTCCTGGTGATGGGCACTCCAGTGCATGGGTCTCCCTGCTATCGCCTGCTGACAATTTACACGGTCCATACTCAGCACTCATTGCACACCTGAACAACAGTCCAGCTGAAGTGATGTTGCCCTGCCTTCAGTTTGGGAAGGGTAACTATGCCCATTTTACAGATGAGGTAGCTGAAGCCAGGTGCTCAGTGACCACCCTGGAAGACTTGGTCTGAGTGTCTGCCTGAGGCCCTGGTATTCTGGTGTCACCAGCAATCTCTTCCTGTAAGCCACTCCTCATGACCACCAGCTTTAGGCCTAGCAAAGGCCAGTTTACTTTGGACTCACGGATGACCTCAGGGCTCTGTTAAAGGTTTTTCACTGACCCCCACTTGCCCACTCTTGGGCCTTGGAGAATCTGAGACTTAGACTCCTGCTCTGTGCCTGGTTTCCCCATATCCTCCATATTGGGAGAGCTCAGATTCTTGAGTCAGAGCATCCTAGACAGTCCTTGGAAAATGGGAGTGCTTTTACTAAGAGCTTCTTCCTTAAGAGCTGTCCCTGTCTCCCTACCTCTCACCCCAGAAATGAGTTCAGAGATAGTGTGTCCATGATGGGAATTGTGCAGTGAAAGCCTTGAGGAAGGAAGCCCCGGGAAAGCAGAGTGTAGAAGCAGAGCGTGGCCTGAGGGGCACCTCTTACCTTGATCTTCTTCCCAGTCATGGTCTCCAGCTCACATTCCTCCCCCAAGGTGAACTCGTTTTGGATCACTTTGGACCCAGTGGTGATGGTCAGCTTGAAGTGCTTCCCATTCTGCACAATTTCTGTTACTCCTGTGATGTCCTTCCCTTTCTGGATGAGGTTGTCAGGTAGACCTGGTGGAAATCATTTGAGATTTAGAGATGGGCAGAGGTGGGAGTTGCAAGGTGGTGGTCACAAGAGAAACTTTGTGGTGTGGAGGAAGGGAGGGAGGGAGGGGCTGTGTCTTTCTGGAGGCCACAGGCATGTAACTGGAGTCCTGTGAGCAACATGGGCTTTGATTTCTGAAAGGAAAGGTCAGTGGTCTGACTTGGCCTGCCCTCTATCTTGCCAGTTGGTTTATAAAAAGACACTCCTCTGACCTGAAGATCCTCTCTGCTTGTGAGTACCCTAGTTCTTGCTCATTCTCCTTCCTCACTCCTCCTCCTTTAACATCAAGAGACTTTGTTCTTTGAGTATAAGCATTTTATCCGTCATACCTGGCTTGACTAATCCTGCTTATCTTCCAAGCCAGGTCACTCCTGAGAGTGAAAGGGGGAGCTATTAATAAGTATGCCAGGAGAATATGCACACACTAGCACTGTCTTGGCAAATATCTGTCCATCTAGCCTTACCTTGACCTCTGCTGTCAAGGCTCTAGAGGAAGCTGTATCAGGAGTCCCCTGGGACAGAGTTTTACAAATTTCGGAGCGTATCTATGGTGTTATATAAATGGAGGTTCACAAAACCACATGTGTTGACCATTGGGATAGAGGGTCTTGTTGTATAAGTGAGGGATGTAAGACACAGAAAGGTGGCATGACTGCTCTATAGGAGAAGATCCAAGCTTTCTGCTGGCCGAAAAGGTCCTCCTCTCTCTGCCTTTGCCATCTTTGCCACCCTTCTCCCTCTCAGCACCCTTCCTTGTCTCACTGCTCCTTTTCTCACAAAGCTCCCTCTACTTGGAGCACAATCCCCTTTCCCAGTTCCCAGTGGACACCTGCTCATCATCCACAGTTTAGCTAAGGCTCACCTTCACTGCCATCAAGCCCCCCTCTATGTCCTCCTGTGAGTGCCACATCTTCCTGTACAATCCTCTGGGGGACACGGTGGGTTGAAGTGAGGTCTCTGGGAATCAGTGATTGCTCAAAAGCCTGATGCAAACACTTCCTACGTGAGTGACCTTGGTCAGGTTTACTTAACTTTTTAAAGCCTCAGTAGCTTTGACTTTAAAATGGAAAAAATAATAATACCCAAATCAGAGTTCTTTATTGAGGATTCAATGGGATATTTCACATCAATGGCATATTGCAGTGCCTGACACTGAGTCAGCACTCAGTACAGTACACATTAAGAGATCCTTTATTGGATTTATTTCTTTTCTTTTCTCTTTCTAAACTGTTACCTTGAAAATGTGGCCCATTGTTATCTGTTTCCTTGGTATTCATCCAGCACAGAGCTTAGAATGTGGTTGGCCTTGAATAAATGTTTGTTAGAAGAATGAATGAATGAATGAATGGTGTTGCACAATGAGGTACCAGCAGAGGTGACTTCAACCCAAATTAGACCCTAGTTTAGTGGTCCTTTAACTTGCCTCTGGAGTGCCTTGTGCAGTGAATAATAGCACAAACTGCAAGTGACAGCAAAAGTAACATGCATAACTTTGCTCCTGGTCTAACATAAAGCCTGAACCTCTCTCCCCATCTCAACACTGAGCCCACATTGATGACTAGCCACCACCTTCAGGGCCAGATTCTCATTGTCATGACCCCCCAGGCTTGCTGTCCAGCCCAGCACTTACCAATTGCCTTCATGAAGGTCTCAAAGTTTTCCTGGCTCTGCAATTGGTACTTGCCGGAGAAGTTCATGGTGGCAATAAGGATCCTCCCATAGCTGATTTGCAGCAATGCCAGTGGGGCAGTACACTTTGGGCTGATTTATAGGAGGCTGTTTCTCTTTGAATTTTGGCCATAGGTCAGCATCTGTCAACTTCTTTATGGCCGGGTTCAAATATTAACACTTGAGAGCAATGGTCAATGATAAAAACAGGATAAGCACAGAAGAGATTTGCTCTAACTCAGCAAACATTAATGGGTGTTAGTCAAGTGCAAAGCCCTGTGGTTCTGCAGTCTTTAAAATGCTACTCTTAAGCCAGACAGAAAAAGCTGAAAATCACATGGTATCACCTATATGTGGGATATAAACCTAGAAACAACAAATGAACAGGACAAACAAATAGAGACTCATGGACATGGAAAATAGACTAGTAGTTACCAGAGGGGAGGGGGAAGGGGGAAGAGCAGAGATAGACGGGGTAAAGGGGGTCAAATATGTGGTGACTGGAGGAAATCTAACTATGAGAGGTGAATACACAGTGTAAATGTATATATATGACTTACTGTTAAAAAATGCATATGTATATGTATACATATCTAAACACATACATGTTTATGTATGCATATGTGTGTGTATCTAGATCTAGATCTAGACAAAGAGAAAAATACCAAAGAATCATCTTAAACTCAAAATCTCACCCTATTTATATAAACTTATCATTACACAAACTTAATTTTTACAAAATTGTCATCAGTCCCTAGAGTTATTTTGTATTCTGAAAATTTCTCCTTGGTAATAGGCTCTTCCACAGTCAAGTTAGTCTCTTATTTGAAGTGAAAAATGGTACATACTAAAAGGAAGGTATAAATCATTTCAACCAGCTATGTGAAAATTAAGATATAATTTATTAAGCAGAGAAAAAGGAGAGGAAAGAAAGAAGGTAGCACCTGCTGGGCTAACTGAACTCGTCAGGGATGCTCACATCTTCATGTTTGCTTCCACACTGCTCTCTCTGCCCTTCTTTCCCTTCACCTGTTTTACTCTATGAATCCTCTGAGCTTGCAGAGCACTTAGAACTTACCTATATTCTAATTCCTGCTGGGATTATTTCTCTATGTATTCTTTTCCACTGTACTTCTTCTTTGGTATTCCCAGTGCCTGGCACTTGGTAGGTGTTCAGTTAATGATGGGTCAGCAAATAAAAGCTGTCAAATGATAATGAGGCCATGACTCTTCTCATTAAAAGAAAATAAGAAATATGAAGAGATATAGAGTCATCAGTTTGGCATAACCTCTCAAATCACAGAATCACTGGGGCTAGGCAGGAAGGAGATTGGGGCATGTGTATTTGTGCATGTGTGGACCTAACAGGGCTGTCTTGGCTAAGAGTCCCATGTGAGAAGATGTCAATAAGGTTGGCAGTGTGTGATCCCAGGCCCGATAACCAGCTATTCTCTTCTCATCCTTATCTATTCTTTCTCCTTTGCAATCCTGCTCTGCCATTCTAGCCTGTGCCTGAGTAGATGGCAGATTCTAGATAGAGCTGTTTCCTGGATAGTTACCTCCTTTGCTAGGGGATCCTGTCTGTTCCTATGTACAGCACAATCGTCAAGATGATTATGTGCTCACACATTCCTCTGTCAAACTGGCAGTCCTTTACTCTGCACCATGGAACTCTCTGGGCTGCTGGGGCATCTGCTCTAGAAGCCAGGCAGCACTCAGGTTCTAGTTATGCATGACACAGGCGACATGTGAGTAGATGAGGGTTAATGCCAGTGGACATTGATACCACAGGAAGACAAGCATGAGAAGCACAGGACTAACACAATCATGTCGGCACACAGTAAAAGTGTGCTCTATTATCTCTACCTACCTCACACATACACTTCAAAACTTTCTTTAGATATGTTGATTCAGAACCTTAGAAGTCCTCTCATTCACTTATGTGTTCAACAGCAGAGCCTTTCTCCAGCATCCCTAGTATTAACATATACCCTGCCATGAAAAGATCACTACCTTCTGAACAGTGTGGGCACTGGATGAATGTTCTGCCAGGTAGATTCTGACACCAGTAAAGCTTTCCTTTTGGTGCAGAGTGGTGCTGCTTTCCCTGCCTGGCCCTCCTCTGACAGAGCCCAGGATACAAAGTGTCTTTTAGGTGACAGGTTGAGAAAGGAGAATGTTGAGCTGGCTGTATGCTGAGACCTCACAGTCATTTATAGTCTTCACAAATGCTCTAGCACCCAAGGAATGGGAAGATTGTCTCTAAGGATGACAGGCACATCTACAGTCTCATTTTGTTCTGAACTTCGATTATAAACCTCTTAGCATGTCTCATTGTATTTAGGGATATCATATTAGACTCTAATCTCTTCCAGGTGGGACAATGATTTTTTTTCATATATGTAAGGAAGTGAAAAAGTCATTATTTTAAGAACTGTCATCAGAATTCCTCTTGGAGAGGAAAGTGTGTGTGTGTGTGTGTGTGTGTGTGTGTGTGTGTGCATGTGTGTGTGCGTGCATGTGTGCGGGCGTGTGTGTGTGTGTGTGTGTGTGTGTGTGTGTGTGTGTAAATGACTAGATAAGCTGCTTGGGAGAGAGGGTGAGTGAGATCCAAGATACATGTTTGGTAAGGGCTAAGTTGGTAAAGGAGAAGAGCTACTGCTGTGCAGGAGACTGAGAGAGGACCAGTTGTGTCTTCTTCTTCCCTCCTGGATGTCAGGGCAAAAGAAAGAGAGAAGTGAAGCAGAGAGAAAGGAGAAGGACCAGTAAGCGGGTGTGGGGTGATGGGTTGCTAAGACACCCCCAGCGACATTGAGGCAGGAATGGTTTTTAGAAAGCCTAGTGTTGAATTTGAAGCTGCTCACTTCTGCAAAGTGAATCTCCATTTATCTTTATTTAATTCCCTCCCCAACTACTTCAAATACTTGAATAAACTGTGGACCCCGAGAAGAAAGATTCATTTGACATGAACCCTGAGAAGGCATTTATCTGCTGTGATGGACTCTTCATGGTCAACTAAGGGCCCAGATTTTATAAATAATAAGAACCTAGCGGCCATTTGCTGATAGATGCTTCTCATGTACTCTGTACTGGAAAGAACCTCAGACTGAACTCGGCTCCCACACTATGCCCTGCTTCTTTATGCCATCAGTCAGAAGTGCTCCATAACAACCGATCAAAACACATAATGCCAAACAATCAGCACTGTGAGATTTGAAACAATCAGAAGTGTACAATTTTGGATATCTTATTTACGTAAAACAGACTTAATTGAGAACCTGTGTGGGGGGGGGAGGGGTTTATAAAAGGCAACCTCCCCTTGGTCTTGATGGAACACAATTTAGGTTGTTACCTGAATCTGTGTCTCCCAGCTGCAGCTTTTTTTTTCCACCTGAAATAAATGCTTTATATTTTTAATTACAGCTAAAATTAATTTTGGCTTACACTTGGCTTATAAATTCCACGTCCAGACCCTCTGCCCTGGACCAGAGATGTCAGATGACATGCCCCACAGTGCTGCTTTCTGGGCTCTAAGGCGGAGAGTGGGAGGGAGGGTGATAAAAGTTTCTGCTTAGGGCAAGTCAGCACCCATGCCAGGGACCTCTAAGAAGCCTGGATCAAGTACTCCTTTTCTGGTGTCTGAGAAAAAGCAGAGTTTGTGAGCTGACTTCCTTAGGTCCCTTCTGCCTGCACTTTTTGCCTACCTTGTCCAGGCAGTGTCTGGGCATGATTCATTCAGAGGCTGGTCAAGAGGCTGGCACAGCTGGTGAAGACCTGACAGCTCCCACAGCAAATGGATAACCTGACAGATGGAGAGGCAGGTAGACCAAAATGACAGGCACAAGGCTAGGATGTCCTCTTTCCCCAAGATCCTAGATAAAGCAATTTTCAGGCAAACCCCAGTGGCCTCCTTTTGGTCATATTTCTTGTGTGTGTGAGTTTTGAGGCCAAGTAAGTTAGTGGCCATTTCGAAATTTCACAGTTGTAAGTAGTTTTCCATAAAATTGATATCTCCGCCCACAAGGTAAGCAAACACACAAAAAAGATCAACTTAATTGGAATGACAAAATTCAAGTGGATTTCAAGAAAAAAGGAAGACTCTCTCTTCATGGGAACAACTTCTGATTTTTATCAACCCACAGACTCCAGCTCCTCTCCTTTGATCCCCACTAGGTGTCCCCTTTCCTCATGTTCCCTACTCAGATGAGCGGCATGGAGCCTTGGGTGGGGAGGTGACATGCCTCTTAGTGGCCATGATATAACTGACATTCATTTTAGATGAGGTACCTTTGCACTTGTATCTGATCCCAAGGTTTCTGCAGTGCCAGCTTGCCTACTTCATGGGTGTCTCAGGAGGTGCTTTGCAAGCCCATACTCTAAAGGCAGGGCTGCAGATGGGAAGGACTTGGGTTTGGACTCAGCTCTTTTCTCTAACCGATGTGTGAACCTGGACAATGACACAGCCCTTCTGAGTCTCCACTTCCTTATCCATTAAACGGTTATGACATTTTCTGCCTTGTAAAAGCACTATATAAACTGTCAAGTCCTTCAGGAATGTAAAGCTCACGTTAGAAGGGATCAGAATGCTTGCATTTCCTTCTGCCATGTGTCCAGAGTTATTAGGTATCACCAGCCTAGGACCAATTTCTATGTGTATCTCCTGGCTTGGGGACATACTTTTTCCCATTCCAGTGAGCCATTGGGTAGTGTCTCCAGGCCCTGATTTGCTTTGGTGTAGCTGTCCTACCAGGCATCTCAGTTCCCACTTTGTGTCTTTTACAGGCCTATGACCTCATTTCCTGTTTCTGTGGGCTACAAAATCCCATGTTCCTGGCCATCGGGATTATTTCCAGGTCTGACAACAATCCCAGATGCCCCAGACTCAGCTTACTGCTTAATGCTTTGACTTTCAGTTTCTTCTGTGTTCCTGGCACCTGGGGACTGACTTTCTTTCTTTCTTTCTTTCCTTCTTTCCTTCTTTCTTTCTTTCTTTCTTTCTTTCTTTCTTTCTTTCTTTCTTTCTTTCTTTCTTTCTTTCTTTCTTTCTTTTTTTCTTTCTTCTTTCTTCCTTCCTTCCTTCCTTCCTTCCTTCCTTCCTTCCTTCCTTCCTTCCTTCCTTCCTTCCTTCCTTTCTCTCTCTCTCTCTCTCTCTCTCTCTCTCTCTCTCTCTCTCTCTCTCTCTCTATCTCTCTCTCATTCTTTCTTTCTTTTTCTTTCTTAACATAGCTATAGATCTTCATGGTTCTACCTGGACCTTCTAGCTGTGCTGAGTAAAATCAGCTCAGCTGGACATGTTGTTAGTGCTGAAAGTCTTGTGTTTTTATTATTAACTATTTTAAATACTTTTGGTGGGATTTCAGGGTGTATATCCTTCAAGAAAAACTTTCAAAAGACATTCTTAAGCCTTGTTTTTCATTTACCTATTCTGCCTCTTCTCATTGTAAATTCCTTAAAGAGTGCCCCTCTAACAACTGTCCAGTACAAAGAATGGGATCTGCCTTAAAGCCATTTAATATCGATGGAATTTAGAGTTATGCATGCTTGAAGAACCCAATGGAGAACAAAAGTACAAATATGCCAAACGAAAATTATGGGTGGTGGTTGGCACTGTAAAAGGAAACATACTACACAGACTACACTGAGAAGCATATTCAACAAAATTTCCCTTTACACAATAACTTTTAGGAATCTGATTTAGTTTAGATCTCCCAGTGAGATCACCTTTACTATGATATAGTAGAGTGGAAAATCCTGTGGATTACGTGGAAGATAGTAGAGATAACTGGAGGGATGATGTAATAAAAAAAACTCAATTTTTTTTTCTGCAATGCTAGGTCATAAGGTTCCTATTTTGACTATAAAAGCTAATAGTGTTTGCTTATCTTATGTCTCTGTACTCTTGTGTTCCTTTGCCCTCTGAGAGTTGAAAGCTGGTCCAGTTGGCTTCAAAGTTAGCCTGACACTTCAAAAGGAAATCTCTTCCAAGCAATCCTTGGCCCAGCTGCCACCCACACCCTGCAATCCTGCATTCTCTTTCATTTGGGGCTGTGAGCCATCAGCCTTTCTGAGCCAGGACATCCCATAAGGCTCAGCTTCACAGTCTCTTTACATGTAGCCCTCCTGAGATCTCTGCCTTCTCAGCTCCTCTAGATCAATATCCCCAATAGCAATTTCTATTTTATTCCATTAATTCTATTATAATAATAGTGATAAAATTATAGCTTCCATTAATCAAGCACTAAGCAAGTACTTTGTCTGTACTATCTCACTAAGTTTGCAAAATAATACTATAAAGTAAGTATTATAATCCTTATTTTTCAGATGAGAATACTAAGGTATGAAGCAGTTAGTAACTACTTCCAGTTACTTAAATAGAAAAGTTGCCAAATAAGAGTGTGAACCCAGTCTGTTGGACTCCAATACGTGTCTAGAAAATGTTGATATGGCAACAGTCCAGGTGTTATTGACCTCTTGAATCACTAATGGGTGGATTACTGTTAGTACAGAATGTCTTATTACTCTAGACCAAATAACCTGACAATCGGCGTGCATGAAGAGAGATCTCAAAGAAATGAGAGATCCTGAGGTGGCTGCTGGACACTTGTGTTTGGTTGGGGTGCAATATAAAGCATGTTTTACTGAATTCTAATTCTTTAAAGTTATGATCCACAGTTCTTCCTATACCAAATTTAGTGGACTATCCTATTTGGGTCACTCTGTAAGCACATATACTGTGCTTTACAGTGATTGTGTACATCTCTCTGTTCCCTCTTCCAGGGAAGGTTGCCTTCTCCATCCTCAGAACCCACTGAAGCCACAGGCATCAGACTATTCATCCACTTCTTAATTATTTACTCAACAAGTATACTCTGACTTACTATGTGAAATTCATGTGGGGGTTGCATTTTGACTCTTACAAATGAATTTACTGTCTAGTAGAGAGCATGAAATGAATTAAAACTGCCTTTTAAATAGAATAAAATATAAATAAAACTTTGAAATGTAGGTAATGATTGAATTAAGAGTAGGAAGAAATTTTCTGGTCTGGGAAGGGGTCAAGATATTTTCTTGAATAGAGCACAAAGCATGAAAAGGCATGAAAAAATATGCAGTTGCTTAAGAAATGCATGTTGTTCAGGGAGGAAGGATATAAGGAAGGAAGGGGGAATGAAAGAGTCAGTATAGAGAAATTGAAGATGGGAGCTGGAGAGGGAGGCCACAAGCAGATGGTGAATGGGAGGCTGGATTGTATTCCCCAGACTAGAGCTTCCCAGAATGGAGTATATATCAATACAGAAGATTATTTTAGATAATACAGGTAGGAACACTTTTAATATTAATAGTTATACATTTAGACTAATATGTATTAGAAAACTATATGCAAACTTAAGACCTATGGATATTATCATCTAGGGTAAAGTCAAGTTGTTGTTTCTAAAGAGTAACGGAGAAAAATAGTACAGGAATCGAGTATAAAAAACAGATATTACTCTATGTGTTTCAAATGAGAAAATTGAGTAAAGGGGATTTGTTACCAAGGTGTTGGGAGAGCTAGAGAACAAAAGGAAGAAGTGGGTTTGAAGCTGCAAATGTCCCTGGGCTGGAACCCAGAAGTCTACACTTGCTTCTACAGTGTTGGAGATTGCTGGTGCCTTCAGCTATGGATAAAATAAAGTGGTGTCACCTTGACTAGGGCTTGAACTATTAAAAAGTTGCCACCTTTAAGGCTACTGGAATCTAGAACCACTGCACTCCTGCTGCCACAACAGCAATCACTAGAATTTCCAGCAGCTGCTGGAGAAGCAGGATTATCTCTTACCTCTGGCTTCCAATTTTCTGCTGGTTGGTGACTGACTTATTTTAGGTCCTAACAGAAAGGCAGTAGCTGAAAGACTCTGTAAAGTGTAGTTTGTAAATTCTAAGCCTCTGAAATACAGACTGTAGTGGTGAAGTGAGGGTAAGGGCTGCGAGACAGGGAAAAAAACTGACATGAGGACATATGAAAATATGATGAAAATATAACAGTGAAGCTGATATGCTAGTGACAAAATTTTGGATATTGCTATGCTAAGTGATGGACAGTTAGCAAAAGTTCTTAAGCATGATCACATTTGTGATTTTGGATGATTACTCTCAAGGGAACAGGAAAGATGGGCTGTAAGATGATCTGGAGGTGGAGAAATGGTAGTTATAGAAAAATATATAGACTTATTTCACTTGAATTTTAAAAATCCAATAACTATATATATATATGTATATATTTATATATACATATATATATATACACACACACACACATATATGTAGAGAAAGTGTGAAAGAGCACATTCTAGATAATTACCAGTGGTTACCTCTGAAGAGAGCAGTGGGAAGAGAAAGAGTACGGGAAAGGTACTTTTTACTTGCTTATATTTGATTTTTTCCCCCACAAAGTATTTCTTGTATAATTAATTTATTAAGTTCATTAATTACTTTGTTTTTAACAATAAGGAAGTCATTATCATATGAGATATATTCAGCCTAATCTCTTCCTCTGCTAGAGAAGAATGGGTCTTGGCTCCTGCCTACAGAGATGAGAACAGTTACTGTCCAGTCTCCTTCCAGATCTAGACCATGATCAGTTGTCTCACTAGGACTCACAATTGCCCTGCTGGAAAAACACCACATTCTTTTCATATGTCCTTGGCTGTTACACAGAGGTACACATCATTAATGCTGAATCATATGAATTATCCTATTTAGACAACACATTAAAGCTCATTTTGGAGATGAACACTCTGAGGCTCATCTTCTTTACATAAAAGTAAAGAAACTTACTCAAGCTCTCCCAGGTAAGAAACACAGAGAAAAAATTCAAACCCATGCAGCCACCCCTACCAGTGACATTGATGAGTCTGGACCTATCCCTACCCATAATGACATCAATGTAAGTCAGATTCTATCAGATTTCTCAAGTGCATAATGGTGGGGATCTACACTCACCAAACTTATAGGAAATGTGTACAGAAACCGGGGCAGATGAATCCATTAATGTCAAAAACACTCTGAATGCCTCCTTATTAATAATGGCCTTAGAAGTGACCCTACTTTGAAGGAACCACTGTATATCCTGTGTCAGGATATTTTCCACAAATATACAAACTTTCCAAACATTTGGGACTGCCTCTCAATAAGTAGTACCTTACCAAATGCTCTGTAGAGTTTTTGAGCCTGCTAAGACCTTAAAGAGTGGTAGGTTCCAAAATGTAACCCTGAGTTATTCTGAGGCACTGTCAACAGGTAAAGGGATACCCAAGTCTCTACTGGTCTGAAGCTAAAGGAAAAATGGGGAGGTGGGCTCCCTGGATTATTATCTTTTCCCTTGTGCTTCAAGTTCTAGTTGAATTATTAAATTTTTTTTAATAGTGGAAATCTAATGAAGAAGTAAATTCTTACAAAATACAAAAAGCAACACTTTGCTGTTTACTTTTGGTCTTTTGATCTATAATTGGGAAGATTTCAACCTTTAGAAAATAATAATTATAATACTAAGTCTGAAGTACAATGGCAAAATCAGACAGAATTTTCAGGTTTGTAATGACATTTCTACTTCTGTTTTCTTTTGTTTATTACTTGTAAGTTTCTTAAGGGCAGGGACTGTGCTTTTATGTGTATCTTTGGAGCTTAATGAATTTGCTGAGAGTAGAAGACACTCACACAAGACATGTTTCCTGAATGGTTGAGTGGACAGATAAGAACAAAACAAATGCCACAAATTTTTCCTGCAAGTGACACCTCTTCTAGCGTTTGTGTCTTGGCAGGATCCTTGATTATACAAAGAAACAAATGCCTTGCACGCAGTGAAGCTGAGGGATTGATTAGAGATCTATGAGAAAGGACCTATAGTCTATTTAGTAATATCCTTATATAAGCATTTTGTAGAAACTCTAAAGCCAGTGCCCTTGGAAAAAGCCTGAGGAAGTTCAGGATTCCCTGATGCAGGCAAAAGCTTACAAAATGCACACTGTCCATTGAAAGTGAGACTAAGACTGATCACTTCATCTGCTGGTAGGTATGTGTGTGAGTGGTGGGCATTTTTAACTCTATGTCCAGCTTTGGCCCAAGTTCTTTCTTTCAACAAAGCTATTGGTAATTTGGTTAAATTTCAACTAATTATTTTTGGACTAAACTATTCCCTTATAACTCAGAGTTATCTTTGCTAAAAATAGCTCTAATGGGAGTTGTTTTTGTAGGTCAGGGCAAAGTTTTCCAAAGAAACCTTTGTATCTTGAGAAAGGGCAAGGTTAGCCATGATAAGTGGGATTCGAATTTTTATTTAAAAAAAAGTGTGGGTGCAAATGATCCTAGTTAAGTGTCTTAAACCATTTACTTGACTCCTCTTCCAAATAGGTCCAAGTGAAAAACTCTTGACCCTGGTTTTGGTTGATATTTTTCATTGGAGAGACTGATTCAAAGAGATTCCAAATTCCCAAATGCTAAAATAAAATGTCAGACCTTAATCTACACAGTGCAGCTAACCAAGACTTATTCATTCCCAACCACCTGTTCGGCAGACACAATATGTACTACAACTCCCATTACGCCAGAGAGAAAACAGACTCAGAGGAAAAGCAAGGGAACGCATCTTGTTGTAAACACGGAAGAAACAACGGAGAACACAGGCCTGAGAGTAATCTTATGTCTCCATTATGCCAGAGATGCTTCCCTTCACTTTTTAATTCTAAATGCAAAACAAGCTTTGTACAGTATTTTAATGAAGTACACATACTCAGAATTTGGAAATTTTTCTTTTAGTTAATCATGAGAAAGTCTGGCTACTAGATCGGCAAACCAGAGAAATCAGTGCCTGGAACACTGTAGGTGTGAAATAACTATTGAATGAATGAATGAACAAATGAGGTTTAAATATTGTTTTAGAAGCCCCCATGCTGCAGCAACAGTGTCCCTTGGCTTTTCTTATTAGCTCACTTCAGGCCTAGACTGAGATAAGGCAGGAGCTACCTGGGGAGGAGCAGTCTTCTTTGCTCTCAAGGCCCAGGTCCATCCCAGTCTCCATCACTTCCCAGCCCCTGAAGCTCACTTGGCTGGTGCTCTCCATGCTGTGCTGAGGGCCAGTCCCCTGACCACTCTCTAGGACTGAGCCTCTAAGACTGTTTTCTGCTTCCACACACAAGTGGCACATACCTTCCTGATATGTTTTCAGTTGTACACCACCTCTTTCTCTTGCCCTCAGGAATACACATTGGGACCAAGTAATGGGTGTTATATAATCATAGAAAGAACATAGAGAGAATCCACATTATAAGAGAAAAGAAAAAAAGAACAAGGAAATTATCAATGAACTCTCTACTTCATTTGTAAAGCATGACCCATGACACTTCTGGTGAAGGCTCTGCTTATAAGGTTGA
Organism: Eidolon dupreanum; assembly: GCA_028627145.1. NCBI lineage: Eukaryota > Metazoa > Chordata > Mammalia > Chiroptera > Pteropodidae > Eidolon > Eidolon dupreanum. Next base: position 50,939,370 of record CM053515.1, on the reverse strand, counting down.
ATGCAGTTGCTGGAAGCCTCTGTGAGCATCCAAGGATCTCTCCAGGGGTGCTCCTCTCCTACCTTCTCCATCACATTTGAAAAGCACCCAGTTGCCCTGCAAATTGACTACCATCCTTCCCATTCAAATTTCCATCAGAGATCACTGTACTCTGGTTTAAGAAGACTGCTCTGGCACAAGACTGCATCACATTGTACTTTGAACCATTCACAAACTCAAATGGCCACATTTACAGTTTATTGCTGCCAATCATCTTCAGTGACTCTTAGGGAGGGTCCCTTTTCTCACTCCAACTTTTGCTCTCAATATCTTCACTACACATGAGAAATGGGCGTTGCCATCAACTGAAAAGAGTGCAGGATTTGTAGTCAGATATCATGGATTCCTGGCCACACAATCTCATCAGCCTCCCTGACCACAATGTTCTGATTTGTAGAATAAGAAGCAATTTATTTATTCACTTAACAAATAGATATTTATTTATTTTGTGCATTTACCTTGTTAATATTAACAGTACTTTGCTCATCCCTTGTTAATATTAACAAGTTGTGGCTGTTGTCCTTGAGGAGTTTGCAAAGTTTCGATCCTCTCAGAAGTCAATGTGGGCTGTTCTTCAAATTTGTTGAGAGGATTAATGAAGATCAACCATGCGAATATATTCTTAAAGAACAAAGGCTAAGAACCCTGGGGGGTAGAGTCATCTCCTTACTCCCGGGGTTGCAGTGTAGAAGTAGAAGGTATAGAAACAGGAAGATTGGAGGGTGGGCAACTCACTTAATCTTCCCAAATCCTTTTATTTCAGTGGTAAAATGTGGAGGTAAATGTACTATAGAGAGCAAATAGTCCAGACTTTGTTTTTATAGACGATGATAAAAGAACAAAGAAGTTAAAAGATTGGCCCAGAGTTCCATTGCTCTTGTGTTGGAGCTCATATTAGAACCCTAGACTTGATTTACTAGTACTTGGAATGTTTCCTTATGCTGCTTTCTGATGCAGCAGATACTTTGAGTTGTTTCCTAACATCTTTCTTGTTAACAAAACTTTTCTTGTTCAGACACTGTTACATTTTCTTTTACTGTACCTGAATGTATTTCTGATGATTATAGATACTTTCTGTATCTATGTCTCTGTCTATATCAATCCAGAGAGATGTCGTTTTATAATATTGTCGTCTCATCAAGTGCATATCCTCTTATATTCTTTAACAGGGTTTAAAAATTTCCCCACAGAGGTATCACTTGTTTTTTAAAGTTAATTCCTAGATGCATTATAGTTTTTGGTAATATTGTGAATGCTATCATGTTTTCTATTTTATTCCTGCTATAGAAAAATGTTATTTATTTTTGGTTGACAGAAATCTGGCAACTTGTTGAACTATTTTATACTAGGACATGAATTTTTTACAGCTTCATTTAACTCTAGTTGACATATAATAAACTTACACACTGCACGTCATGAAATATCTTTTTCCATCCCTTTACTTTCAGTCTGTGTGTGTCTTTTGACCTGAAGTGAGTCTCTTGTAAGCAGTATATGTAAGAGTTTTGTTTTCTTATCCATTCAACCACCCTATCTTTTGATTGGAGGATTTAATTCTTTTTCACTTGAAATACTTATTGCTAGACATGTAGTTATTGCAATTTTATTTTTCATATTTTTGATACATTTTTTTCTTCTTTTTAAAGAAGTCTCTCCAACATTTCTTGTGATACTGGTTTGGTGGTGACAAACTCCTTTAGCTTTTTCTTATCTGGGAAGGTTTATATCTGTCCTTTGATTCTAAATGATAACCGGATAGAGTAATCTTGATTGTAAGTCCTTGCTTTTCCTCACTTTGAATATTTTGTGCCAAGCTCTTCCAGCCTTCAAAGTTTCTTTTGAGAAAATAGCTGAGAGTCTTATAGGAGCTTCCTTGTAGGTAACTAATTGTTCTTAGAGTAACTAATTAGAGTAACTAATTGCTCTTGTTAATTTTAAGATTCTTTCTTTGTATTTAACCTTTAGCATTTAATTATGATGTGTCTTTCTTGGTGTGGGCTTCTTATTTGGAATTCTCTGAACTTCCTGGGGTTGTATGTCTATTTCCTTCACCAGGTTAGGGAAGTTTTCCATCATTATTTCTTCAAATAGGTTTTCAATTTCTTGCTCTCTCTCTTCTCCTTCTGGTACCCCTATGATGCAAATGTTGTTACGCTTAATGTTGTCCCAGATGCTCCTTAAACTATCTTCATTTTTTGTGATTCTTTTTTCATGTTGCTGTTCTGATTAGGTGTCCTCTGTTATTCCATTCTCTAAATTGCTAATTCGATTCTCTGCTTCATCCACTATGTTGAGTCCTCTAGGGTACTCTACATCTCAGATATTGTATTCTTCATTTCTGACTGGTTCCCTTTTATGTTTTGCACTTCCATTTGTATTTTTTTTCTATCTCCTTGTTAAAGTTCTCACTGAGTTCATCTACTCTTCCCTTAAGTCCATTGAGCATTTTTATAATCAATGTTTTAAACTCTGCATCTGGTAGATTGCTCGTCTCCATTTTGTTTAATTTTATTTTTTTCTGGAGCTTTGTTCTGTTCTTTCATTTGGGACATGTTCCTTTGTCTCCCCACTTTGGCTGTCTCCCTTTGTTTGTTTCTGTGGGTTAGGTAGGGCTCCTAAGTCTCCCTGCCTTAGCACAGAGCCTTTATGTAGTAGGTGTCTGGTGGGGCTCTGTGGCACAGTCTTTCCTGGTCACCTGAGTGAGGTGCTCAAGGTGTGTCCCTTGTGTGGGTTGTGTGTATCCTCTTGTAGTTGAGCCTAGGTTGCTGTTTGCATGTTGGTGAGAAAGATTGACCATTGGGCTGATTGGTTGTGAGGACTGGCTAGTGAGGAGCATAACTTACGGAGCAGGAATTGCTTTAGCAGGGCTCTGGTGTTTTCCCAGTCTGCACTTTGGGTGTGTTCTCCTTAAATGCATCTCTGGGTGGTGCTCTGGCTCTAGCACCAGTTGAAGCCAACCAACAAATGTGCCGGCCCAAAGGCATTCTGGGAGGGCCCAGCAGCAGGCCAAGTTCAGCCACAGCCTGTGTACTTCTGGAGTCATCTGGTAAGAGTCATTAAGCAATCCACAGATGGCTTCCACCTGTGCTTGGCTTACAGCTGCCATGAGAGGCCAACTCAGGAACTGAGGTGCTGCCACTAGTGCCGGGCTTGGGGATGCTCAGCAAGAGGTATGAGGCATGCTGAGGTCAGATGCTGCTTCCTTGGGTTTTGTGAACATTTGAGAGATTTTAGAAAAGTCCACAGCAAGAGCCAAGACAGGCCATTTGTATGAAATAAACCACGAGGCAGCTTGGTTGGGCCTGCATGTTGGGAGAGGGAGAGTCTCAGGGTGACCAGTATTAGCCAGGTTGATGAAGACTCAGATATAGTGGCTGCCTGTGTCCACATGCTGGGAGTGGGGAGGATTCAACAAAGGAACAATGGATACTGCCAGCACTTCAATGCGGGAGAAAGCTGCCTCTCCAGTCCTTGCCCTGAAGCCCAACAACTCATTGTCTCTTCCTAACTTCCTAGAGCTCCTCAAGCAGCTGCTCCAGTGCTGGACCTCAGAGCAAATGAGTCCATCAGCAACTAAGTCTGGGCATGGGCCCTTTAAGAGGAATGTCTGTGACTCTCACAGCCCTCGGTTTACTCAGTTGCAATCTCCGCTGGTTTCACAGCCAGAGATTGTGGAGACTTCTCTTTATAGCACTGGAACAGTGGCTGGGGAGTCCAGTTTGGGGCTCGGACCCTTCTCTCCGTAGGTGGGGTGAGAGCTCAGCAGCCAAGATGACCCTCCTGATTCTCAACTGCCACATACATTTGTGGCACTGGGCCATTTAGTCTCTTTGCCTCTCCTACCAGTCTTGAGGTGACCTCTTATGTATGTCCCCCATTGTAGGACGTCTATTCAGCTAGACCTCAGGCAACACTCAGTGAAGGTTGCTCTGCAGTTTTATTATAATTTTGGTGTGGTCACAAGAGGAAGCATGCACAGAATCTACTTTCTATGCAATCTTGACCAGTCTCTCCCCAATTTGTACATATTAATCCCTCCCCCTTTTTACCCACCCCCAACTCACCCATTTGGTAACCATCAAAATGTTCTCTGTATCTATGAGTTTGTTTCTGTTTTGTTTGTTCACTTATTTTGTTCCTTACATTCCACATATAAGTGAAGTCATATGGCATTTGTCTTTCTTAGTGTGACTTACTCCACTCACCACAATACCCACTAGATCTATCCATATTATTACAAATGGGAAGATTTCATTATTTTTTATGGCTGAGTAATATTCTATTGTATATATGTACTACCTCTTCTTTATTTATTCATCCATTGATAGACACCCAGGTTGCCTCCATATCTTGGTTATTGTTAATAATGCTCAATGAATATCGATTCACATGTCCCTCTGAAGTAGTATTTTCAGTTTCCGTGGATAAATATCCACAAGGGGATTACTGGATCCTTTATTTTCTCTTGTTATAGTCTTTGTTTTAAAATCTATTTTGTCTGGTATACATATTGCTACTCCAGCTTTTTTATTTGTTTGATTGTTTCAATTTTCATGAAATATCTTTTTCCATCCCTTTACATTCAGTCTGCATGTGTCTTTTTTTTTTTTTTTTTACTAACTTGATTGGAATGACATTGGTTAATAAAATTATATAGGTTTCAAGCGTACAATTCAATAATATATCATATATATATTGTATTGTGTGTTTACCACTCAAAGTCAAATCTCCTTTCCTCACCATTCATTTGACCCCCTTTACCCTTATTTACCTCCCTTTTACCTTCTTTCCCTCCAGTAACCAATAAACTGTTGTCTGTGTCCATGAATCTGTTTGTTTGTCATGTTTAGTTGTTGCTTTCAGTTTTGTACACCACATATGAGTAAAATCATGTGGTTCTTAACTTTTTCTGTCTGACTTATTTCCCTTAGCATTTTAATCTCAAGATCCATCCATATCGTAGTAAATGGCAGTATTTCATCTTTTCTTCCATTGCATATATATACCATATCTTCTTTATTCAATCATCTATCAAAGGACACTTTGGCTGTTTTCTTGTCTTGACCACCATGAATGTGGGAGTGTATATATATATCTTTACAGATAAATGTTTTCAAATTTTGGGAGTAGATACCAAGAAGATGGTCATATGGTAATTCTATTCTTAATTTTTTGAGGAACTTCTATTCTGTTTTCCATAGTGGCTGTACCAATTTACATTCTCACCAGCAGTATATGAGGGTTCCTTTTTCCTCACAACCTCTCCAACACTTGTTATTACCTATCCTGTTAATGATAGTCATTCTAACAGGTGTGAGGTATACCTCATTGTGGTTGTTTTTTTGTTTTTTTTTGTTTTTTTTTAGAACTCAAACCTTTATTTGTACTGTAATGGGAAAGAAAAGGGATTAGTAATCACATACATGAGGCAACAGTACTGGTTTTTACCTAACAGCAACATACAAGTACTTTTAACCACCTATTTTTACAGTTTCAATTTTGCATACCCCACATATTTCCCCATACATGCATGACTAATACTCTAAATTCCAATGACAGTCATTGGTTAACAGAGCAGGCCAACAAATTAAAAAAATTTTTTTTAAAAGCCCATGATACTGAAAAACCCCAAGAGCAAAAAGGATTGGGGATTTAAAATTTTTAAAGTGAAATTTAAGAGGAAGACATAACAAAAAGCCACTGATATTTACCAATTCAATAGATGCATCTCAGAAACAAGCGATATTGTAAAGAGTTTTCAGATCTTCTCCTGAATTTTTACAATAAGACCACATCTAGTAAAGTCCTCCCCCTATTTTGCTTACTCTTCAAACTGATTTTGGCTAAAAATTTCCCCCCTCTAGTACTAAATCATTTAAAAAGCACAAATATTTAAACTAAATATGGAATAACTCTAATCCTAGCAAGGGTACACAGATGTTTGCTACCAAATAGTACAGTAATTTTAGTGACCACAAAAGATTATTTGGCTCTCCTTACAATGACTATGAAAAGACAACAGTAAGCAAAAACCTATTAATATTGACCACAAAGAAAGGACAAGCAATGTGTTTGTAAGGCACAATGTAACATACAAAATTCCTTTAGAAATCATTGCATTTTTAAATATAGTGACAGCTGATCATTGAGTAAAAAGGAACCTTGCCTTTACACAGCTATGTACAACTAGAAAAGATTGTTTTCTCCCCTACCCCTGGGCTCAGAATTTTCAATCACAAATATCTCAGTGAACAAAAAATGAGTGAGGAACCCAGAAGAGTACAGCCAATCTCAAGTGCATGTCAAAATCTCAAACTTAAATGCTTTAAAAGCCCACAGTTGAGCATTTATTGTCTTCCAAGACTGACTGCTCCAGAATGTCACACCCCTTCAGCTTCAGACAAGCCCTCAAGCCTGCAAAGCAGTGAAGGATGTCAACCCTCTGCAGACCCAAATTTTGCCACTCATCTTTCAAATGACTGAGACTCAGGTTTTCAGTTACACATTGCAGCTAAGAAAAACAATATTGCTTTCCTCCCTGCACTTAGAGTTCTAAGTGCTTTTGTGCTTCCAAGAAACAATTTTACTAGCATTAACAATTTACTCATACTAACTAGTATTCTTAGCCCACGAGCTCTGTTGAATTCCCCAGAGATCTGCTCACTGGTCTTTTCTTCAGAATTCCCTTCAACCCACATTCCCTACCATGCCCACCTCTGTAATACACCAATCACCCCTCTCCCTTTCTTCATCCACCCCTCTCAGTACCAAGCTGTGCCCTGCCTTTTTTCAGAGCATTCTCTTCAACCCACATTCCCTACCACCCGTATCCTCTGCAATATATCTCACCACCCCCTCCTTTTCTTCATCTCCTTATCGCCCTCAAGTACTGACCTGTGCCCTCCCACTCCTACAACCCTCACCTCGGGATCCTACTATTCACATGCCAAGATTACTTTGAAATCTAATCAAGTAAAATTCAAGTTAAAAAACAGCAAGCTGAATCAAAGATCACTATCAGTACCCTGACCATTCCCTTCTATTAAACTGCAATGCAGTCAAAATGCCAAAACTATACCTGCATTTCTAGCAATTTGGGCATGACCAACTTGTATCCTCCCAGACCACAACACAATGACCCCCCCACACACACACATACACAATTTGCTTCATCCAAGTATTTGCCTAAGGCATTTCAAACTTGATCATTTCCCCACAGTTCAATCACACTAAGAACTCTGACCAATGCACAGGTAGGTGGGCGGGTGAGAGGGTCACTGGGCTCCATTTGCAAATTCTATCTTTAAGGCATCACTCTCCATTGTGGCATCAATGTTACAATGTTCTACAGCTTAAGAATCTTCTGGAAGCAAGGTTTGTAGCACAGAACTAGTATGACAGGAAGCTCAATCAAGAAGATGAAGCATCTTAAAATCTCCACCCAAAAAAGGAGGGGTGCCTGCTGGCATTCACATGCCCAGAGGATGGCGCTCCCAGATCAAAATTCAAACACACACATTTGCTAGTGGCCCTGGATGCACCTGCTTTGGATTTTTTAAGACTGACCCCTCAGAAGCTCATCTGAAAACCTTAAATGATGGCCTCCCGAATACAAGGTTTCCTGAGCAAGGCCTAGAAACAGACACTGGAGAACTTCCTCCTCCTAAGACTCTGGAAATTCAGTCTGCAGTCATCAAAAAATTAGGTGGGCTTTCCTTCAGGATTTCCCCTCCTGCACTTCTAGGACTCACTGGCCAGGGGCTCCATTTCTCCTGGTGCCATCTGATCACCATGATGAACACTATAATAACAAATCAGGGTCCATGAATCACATTTATAACTTTCAGCTGGTACCATCGTTGCGGGCCTGCCCAAGGGTGTACATTCAATCCCCACCCTCTCCACCAGCAAACAACACTACCCAGCCCACCCAGTCTTGGCAGAGAGAGCTTTTCCTCCTCTAAAATTACCAACAATACCGACTCCAGCAGGAACTTGAGCAATTTTCACAGGCTTACCAGATTACCAGAAGCAATAGTTTAAGTGAATGGAGAACCTCGAGAAAGTTAAAGGGAGGAGAAGGGGCAGAGTGTGCTCACAGGAGAGGTTAGCACCGAACCTAGAAAAAAAGCCCAAAGGGGAGCACTGCCACCTGGAAAATAAAGCGTGGGTCAGTTTTGTCCAGACAGACAAATATCCTGCTTCAGCAGCTCCTGCCTATTGAACAAAATAGGCACCATAGTAAATGCTCAGGATGGCACCTTTCCTGCTGAACCATTCCTTAGACCACTCTCACCACTGATCAGGGGGCTGGCCTCACACCCAGACCTAGGTGCCAACAGGCTGGGCCTGGCCTGGGCCCTGCCCCAGGCCAAGCCAAAATTACCGACCACCCTCGGTCAGAGCTGTCAGCCCTGAGAAGCTAAGTTCAGTTTCCAGAAGACCAGGCCTCATCCTCAGGAGGGTTCACAACCCTTTGGAAAAATTGGGGGCTGCTGGTATTGACAAGTTCAAGTCCCTGCCCACCTGTTGCCCTGCACCCTACTGCCTGCCTTCGTGATCATTTTCAGGGCATCAACTGCCCAATTCCACCCAGTCACCAGGAGAGGTGGCAAGACCCTCAGCCTCTTCCACCTTCTCCTGTCTCTGACTTCCTCTTTCCACACAAACTAGGGACCTCAGCCCATGGAGGAGCGGCATCCTCCCAGAGGTAATGTTCCCCTTCTCCAACAGGCAGCAGCAATAACCTGGCCTGGAGTGTTGCTGTCCTCCCCTAGGTTACTGGAGGGCCCTTCCAACGCAGCTCTCCCCAACATAGCTTCCCTAAAACCTAGGCTCCTCTTTATCTTTAGTCTTTCTTCTCCTTGTACCCCCGATTACCCAGCCTCATTATCTAATTCTATTATCACCCTCACCTGGCCCCTGAGGCCCTAACCTGGCCACTTCCTCCTACACAGCTAAGCCCAAGAGTAAGACCCTTCCTGTGACTAACTCCCTTGTTATGGTTTTGATTACATTTCCCTAATGGCTAGTAAAGTTAAGTATCTTTTCATATGTCTCTTGGCTATTTTTATGCCTTCTTGGAAGAAGTGTCTGTTCAGGTCCTCTGCCCATTTTTTAATTGGATCATTTGGAGATTTTTGTTGTTATTGTTGAGTTGTATGAGTTTCTTTGCATATTTTGGATATTAAGCCCTTGTCAGAGGTGTTGTTTGCAAATATAATCTCCCATTCGGATAGTTGTCTGTTTGCCTTGTTGATGGTTTATTTCACTTGCAGAAGCCTTTTAGTTTATTTTTGCTTCTACTTCCATTGCCTTTGAAGTCAAATTCATAAAATCCTCTCTAATTCCAAGGTCCATGAGTTTAGTACCTATGTTTTCTTCTATGAAATTTATTGTTTCCAGTCATATTCAGGTCCTTGATTCATTTTGAGTTAATTTTGATGTTTGGTGATAGACAATAGTTTAGTTTTATTCTTTTGCATGTGGTTTTCCACTTTTCCCAGCACCATTTATTGGAGAGGCTTTTTTTCCTTCATTGTATGTTTCTGGCATCTTTGTCAAAAATTATTAGCCTATGCATCTGGGGATTTATTTCTGGTCTCTCGATTCTGTCCTTTGGTCTATGTGTCTGTTTTTCTGCCAATAACATGCTGTTTTGATTATTGCTGCTTTGTAGCATAATTTGAAGTCAGGCAGTAGGATACTTCCGGCTTTGTCCTATTTTTCTCAGGATTGCTTTGGCTATTTGAGGTCTTTTGTGCTTTCGTACAAATCTGATAATATTTTGTTCTATTATTATATGCAGTTGATATTTTGATGGGGATTGCATTAAATCTATATATTGCTTTATGTAATATGGCCATTTTAACTATGTTGATTCTTCTAATCCATTAACACAAAATATCTTTCCATTTCTTTGTGTCTTCTTCAATTTCTTTTAATAGTGTCTTATAGTTCTCAGTGTATAAGTTCTTTACAGATCTCGTTAAGTTTATTCCTAGGTATTTTATTATTTTCGTTGCAATCGCAAAATAAATTGTATTTTCCATTTCTTTTACTGAAATTTCATTGTTAGTGAATAGGAACGTTGTGCATTTTTATATTTGATTTTGTATACTGAAACTTTATTTGTTTATTGTTTTTAATAGTTTTTTTTTTTTTGGTGGAGAGAATCATGTCATCTGCAAAAAGTGAGCATTTGACTTCTTCATTCCCAATTTGTATGGCTTTTTTCTTTCTCTTGCCTGACTGCTCTACCTAGGTCTTTCAAAACTATACCGAATAATAGTGGTGATAGTAGACAACTGTCTTGTTCCTGTTCTTAGAGGAAGTATTTTTAGTTTTTCACCAATAAGTATGATATTAGCTAAGAATTTGTCATATATGGCCTTTCTATATCAATTTTATTAAGCATTTTAATCATAAATGGATGCCATATATTGTCAAATGCTTTTTCTGCATCTGTTGATATGATAAAAGTTTTCATCCTTTATTTTGTTTATGTAGCGTATCACATTAATTAATTTGCATATGTCAAACCATCCTTGTGCTCCTGGAATGAACTCCACTTGATCATGGTGTATAATCTTTTTACTATATCATTGTATTTGATTTTCTAGCATTTTGTTTAGGATTTTTGCATCACTATTCATCAGAGATATTGGTCTATAGTTTTCTTTTTTGTATTGTCCTTGGCAGATTTTGGTATCAGGGTAACAATGGCCTCATAAAATGAGTTAGGAAATATTGTCTCTTCTTCAATTTTTGGAAGAGTTTGAGAAGACTAGCTCATAAATCATCTTTGAATGTTTGGTAGAATTCACTAGTGAAGCCATCTGGTCCTGGGCTTTTACTTTTGGGGAGGTTTTGGTGGTTGTTTCAATTTCCTTACTACTGATTGATCTATTTAGATTTTCCAGTTCTTCGTGATTTAGTCTAGGAAGGTTGTATATTTCTAAAAACTTGTCTGTTTTTTCTAGGTTCTTGAATTTGGTGGCATATGACCTTTCATAGTATTCTTGTATGAGCATTTGTATTTTCATGGTATCTGTTTTAACTTCTCTTTTATATCTGATTTTGTTTATTTGTGTCTTTTCTTTTTTTTCCTTAATGAGTCTAGCTAAGGGTTTGTCAATTTTATTGATCTTTTCAAAGAACTAGATCTTGGTTGCATTATTTTTCTATTCTCTTTTTGTTTTCAATTTTACTTAATTCTGCTCTAATTTTTATTTTCTATTGTTTTTATCTTCTATTGATTTTTACTCTGATCTTTATTATGTTTTAACTTCTAGTTACTTTGAGCTTAATTTGCTTTTATTTTTCTAGTTTCTTAAGGTGAGTGCTTAGATCACTGATTTAGAGATCTTTTTTTTTTTCACTGTCTAATGCTATAAATTTCTCCTTAAGCACTGCTTTAGAAGCATCTCACAAATTTCGATGTTTTCATTTTCATTTAGTTCAAGATACTTTCTAATATCTCTCTTGATTTCTTCTTTGACCCATGGATTATTTATCTGGGGGGTTTTCCAGATACTTTTCTATTGCTAATTTCTAATTCTATCATGAACAAAAAATACACTTTGCATGACTTGAATGTTTTTAAACTTATGAGACTTGTTTTAAGGCCCAAAATATGGTCTATCTTGATCAATGTTTCTTGTATATTTGACAAGAATTTGTTTTCAGCTTTTGTTAGGTACAGTGCCTCAATCATGGCAAATTGTTTGAACGTGTTTTTTTTTCAAATCTGATGTATCTTTACTGATTTTCTCTCTACTTGTTCTATCAGTTGTTAGGAGAGGGATGTTGAAATCCCTTACTATAATTTGGAATTCATCTAGATCTTGCAGTTATATTATTTTTTACATTATGTATTCTGAAGCTCTATTATTGAGTGTGTATACATTAGGTTTGTAATGTCCTCTTGAAGAATTGACTCCTTTATCATTATGAAATTGTCTTTTTTATTCCTGGTAATAATCATTGCTCTGAAATTTATTTTGTTTCATATAGTCATTTTAGCCTCTTTTTAAATTAGTGTTAACATGATATATAATTTTTCATTCTTTTATTTTTAAATCATTTGCGGCTTTATATTTAAAGTGCACCACTGTAAGCACCAAGTAGTTGGGTCTTATTTTTTTATCTAATCTGAAAAATTTGCCTTTCAATTGCAATATTTAGACCATTAACATTTTTAAAAGCAGCTTTATCAAGGTATAATTAACATGCTATGCAATTCACTCATTAGAAATGTATAATTAAGTTTTTAGTATAGTCACAGGATTCTACAACCTCACAACCATCTAATATTAGAACATTTTTGGCCACCCCCCCAAAAAGCCCTGTACCTATCAGCAGTCACCCTCTATTCTGCCATACCCCACTCCCAACATTATGTCTCTAAATTTGCCTAGCCTGGACATTACATAGAAATGGTATATCACACAATATGTGATCTCTTGTGACTGGCTTCTTTTACTTAGCATATGTTTATAAGGTTCATCACGCTGTAGTATGTATCAGCACTTCATTCCTTTTTATTGCTAAATAATAGTATTTGATGAATACACTACATTACTTATCCATTCATTAGTTCATGAACATTTGGATTTTTCCCAATTTTTGGTTATTAAAAATAAAGCTACTATAATCATTGGCATACGAGATTTTGTATATACACAATGTTTGCATTTCTCTAAAGTATATGCATAAGAGTGGAATTTCTGGGTCATTTGGTAACTCTATGCTTATACTTTTGAGAAACTGCCTAGGTATTCTTCAAAGTAGTTGTACTATTTTACATTCTTGCCAGCTGTATACAAGGGTTCCAAATTTTCCACATCCTCACCAATATTGTTATGTCCATATTTTTCATTATAGCTATCCTAGTGGGTATGAGTGGTATATCATTGTGGTTTTGATTTGTATTTCCCTGATGACTGATGAATTCGAACATCTTTTTATGTGTTCATTGGACACTTGATTATCTCCCTTGAAGAAAAGTCTATTCAAATATATGCCTATTTCTAAATAGGGTTATTTGTCTTTTTATTGTTGAGTTGTAAGAGGTCTTCATATATTCTGGATACAACAAGTTCCTTATCATATGTATGATTTGCAAATATTTTCCCTCATTTTGTGAGTTTTCACTTTCTTAATAGTGTCATTTGAAGCATGAAAACTTTTAATTTTGATTAAGTCCAGTTCATCAACATTTCTTTTATTGCTTTTGCTTCCAGTGTTGTATATAGAAATCATTATCTAACTAATAGACCATTAATTTTTGAAGTGTTCATTGATGGGGTTAGGTTTAAACCTATCATCTTGTTATTTACTATTTGTCTCATTTGTTATTTATTCTCTTCTTTTTCTGTCTTCCTTTGGATTAATTACCAATTTTATGCATCCATTTTATCTCCTTTGATTATCTCCTTCCATTTTAATCTACTTTATTTATTAGCTATAAAATCTTTATCATGTTTGTGATTGCTTTAGGGTTTAGAGTATACATTTTAAAGTTATCACATCCTAGCTTTAAGTGATATTATGATATTTGAGATAGTATAAGAGCCTTAAAATAGTATACTTTCATTTCTCCCCTCCTGACCTTTGTGCTACTGCTGTTATACATTTTACTTTTGCCTATGTCACATAAAATAAACTATGGAATAGTTTTCTTTATCTTTCTTGTGCTTAAAGTTTGTTGAGCTTCTTGGACCTGCACGTTTACAGCTTTAATTAAATTAGGAAAATTTTGGTTATTATTTCTCCAAATTTTTTTCTATACCTCTTTCACTCTCTTCTTTTTTGGTGACTCTAATGACCCCTCTATTAAGCTGCTTAAAGTTGTCTCACAGCTCACTGATGCTCTATTTATTTTTAAAATTTTTTTTTCCCCTCTGTTTTACATTTCAGATAGTTTTAATTGCTGTGTCCTCGAGTTCCTTGATCTTTTCTTTTAAAATATTTAATCTGTTTTTAACCCCATCCAGTATATTTTTCATCTCAGACATTGTAGTTTTCATCTCTAGAAGTTCAATGTGGATTTCTAAAAGCTTTCATCTGTACTTAACATGGTGAACATACAAAATATAAGTACAATAACCATTTTAATGTCTTTGTTTTCTAAGTCAGTTTGAGAAATTTCAATTGATTGAGTTTTCTCCTTATTATGAGTTGTTTTCTGTCTCTTTGCAAGCTTGGTAGTTTTTGATTGGATGTCGTATATTGACTTTAAGATTTGGTAAGCAGGACTGAAGCAGTGCTCTGACGTGGGATAATTATATCCCACTATTGAGACAATAACTTTTAGTGTAATATATTCAGTGCCTCATATATCATGTAGTGCAAACAGGCACTATTCCCAGGCCTGTGTGAGCACCAGGCACTATTGCCTCTAATCCATTTGCTTGGTTCTTTCCTTGGCTTTGGGTAGTTCCCTTGCTAATCAGTTCTCTGCTGAATACTTGAAAGGTATATTTTGCAGATCTCTGGGGTTCTCTGCCTGTACAACTCTCTCCTTTCTTGCACTCTATTCTGCAAACTCTAACCAAATTGGTCTTTCTAGACTTTCAGTTTTGTTTCCTCAGTTCAGCTCAAGGAATTCACCATGGTCTGCCTGGGTCTCCCTACCTGTGCCATAGCCTAGAAACTCTCTCAAGGCCATAAGTTGGGGTAGTTGTAAGGCTCATATCACTTATTTCCAGTCTCCTGGAAATCGGTTTCCTTTATTGCATGCTGTTGAGTGTCTTAAAAATTGTTGTTTCATATATTCTGTTAGTTTTTGGTTGTTTCAGGCAGGAAAGTTAACCATGGCCAGAAACAGAAATCCTCTCTTTCTCCTTTTCTGTTGCTAATTATCATATAATCTTCAAATAATAGCAATTTAATCTCTTCCCTTCTAATTCATGTACCTATATATTTTTCTCTTGCCTTATAGTCTTAGCCAGGAACTCTAGAACTGTGGTAACAATAATGGTCATAGTAAGTTACATTGCCTTATTTCTAATTTTAAATTTTTATAAGTTTTTAACTAAGTATGATGGTTGATATAGGTTTTAGCCAATAAACTTTACTTACTTCAACCTGTTTCATTTGAGTTCAATAATCTCCTTAGCACAAATATATGCCAAGTATTTTATTTTAGGTGCTGGGTATGGAAAGATGCAGGTGGTAAAGACTTTGAGGGAGAATTTATAGTTTAGTAGAGAAAGCAGAAAAGCAAGTCCAAATGCAGTGTGTTACATGCTGAACAAGAGGTATGCTCTGGGTGCTATAGACATAATGTTAAAGGACATATGATTTGCTTGAAGAAAAGTGTGTGGGGAGAAATTAGGGAAGATTTAACAGAGGTGGTGATACTTAGGCCTAATCTTGAAGAATGAGTAGTACTTCAACAATCTGACTAAAGGCAGAAGAAAAAGCACATGCCAAGCAGAGAGCTGTGAAAGCAAATAGTCTACATGACTATGAGCAATGAATGTTTGAGGAAAGAATGGGAGTGGTGAGAAGTCAGGTTCAAAAAGTAGACTTGGTTGAGTCATAATGGCATTTGGATATACTTTAACTTTCATTCTGGAGGGTGCCTACTTTCTGAGTTGACTAGAGGTGAATCTGTGAATCATATTTATCTAGATTTGGGGCTTAAAACTCTGGAGGGCATGTTGTCTATTTTCATTGTTTTATGGTTTTTAGTGTCAACCAATGAAGTTATAAAATAAGTTTAGTGGAATTAGAGGACTTGGGTGGGGGGAAGTGAAGAGCAGCATTTTAACAATCCTACTAATTTTCAGATTTCATAAACAGTAACATGTTCAAAAGAATTTGGGTTACAAAGAAGTCAAAATATAACAATAATAATAAGTACTGTAGACTATCATGTCATCCCATAATCAATAACAACAAAATAACAACAAAGACAAACAAGCAAGAAAGGCATAATCTCAGACAGAACAGTTGGTAACCACATTCTAGTACGTTATCTAACCCAGTCATTATGTAATAGTGGCATTTTCAGACTGGAAATGAGGAGGATGGCGGGCTCATGAGGCAAATAAATATCTTGGGCAGGCAAGTCCTCTGATGTGTCCCCAGTGATCTCACCCTCCTTCTACCTAGGCCCTCTCCCTCCAGGCTAGAAATAATGATGACTGTGGTTGGCAGTCCTGTGCCAGCACACATGTCCAAGTTGGTGGATCACAGCTTTAGTGGTCCTGAGATTGCTCTTCCTATCTAAGAACTTCATCCTGTGACCACTGACTAGCTAGTTAGTCATGAACCAATGATACAATTAATCTCATTGAGATTAGGGAAGCAGCAGGAGCCAATAGATCCTTGCATTAGGCCTGAAATGATCTGAATTTAGCATTCAATCTGGAGGGCCCTCTAATGACCCTAGATCATGGGAAAAGCTGCACCCTGGCTCCAATCTTGATCTGAGGTCTTCTTATGCCTGAAAAAGATGGCTAAAGACCTTTCAGCTTCTCAGGTGTAAGTATTGCCCTACTTCCCAGCAAATCTGAGCCTATGAACTGAATGAGGAATAAGCACTAGCCATTATTAAAATTGTTACTCATTTAGAAAGGTCGTTCTTACTAGGATCTGAAAGACAAAGTAGCACTGGGGCCACTTCCCCAAGCTGATCTGTTTAGCTTTCACAATCATCAGTTTCTGATTAAATGCAACTCTTTTGAGATATTTTGTTTTCTTATAGCCCTGGATATCCTTGGTCCTTCATCAAGGATTAACTACTAATGTCTTGGTAAAGGTGGCGGAGATTTATATTCTGTTTATCTCTGCTGAGACCAGCATTTTAATCCCATAAAAAGCAGTATAAAGTGCCCATTCAACGGAGTCAGAAGACCACTCATGGGCAGGGATTCTAAAGCTGCTGTCCACATTGAGTCCTGATCTCTCTCCCCAGCCAGCCTGTCCACAACATTCAGAATCCAGATTAGCCTTGAATGCCAGAATTGAAAGAGACATGTTCTTTGAGAACATTCATTCCAAGAGATTGTAACCAAGCATCTATAGGATCCTAAAGGGTCTAAGAATACCCTGAAATTTTGTACAAAGTACCATATTGCATTTTTCTGATAAGGTGTTTATTAGACTCTCAATTGTCACCTTCCAAAAACTTCAAGAAGCTCTGACCTAATGTGATCCCTTTGTAACATAAGGAAACAGAGAAGTGAAGGATTTTACTCAAAGTCCCACAGCCAGAAAGCAGTGGAGTTGTACTAGAACTTATAGGTTGGCTTTATCTCACTTTCTACCCCTGCTTAACCCACTTCCCATTTAGGAAAAAAAAAAAAAAAAAAGCATGGTTCACTGCCAGTGATAATTTAATTTTATGTAAACACGCTCTTTGAGGCTGAAGCAAATCTGACTGGTTTTCAAGGTGAAAGTAAAATATAAAAACTGTTTTTGGAGTTATTTCTAAACAGAACTTGTCTCTAATCCTAATGTAACAGAAATGTATACCTATATTGAATTTATCATCGGCTAACAATTCTTCGAGAACAATGTCAACATCATGCTTAGGAATGCTACATTTTCTAGGATTTGCATTTTCAGTGATTGAGAATTACTATATTTTATAAGTGAAAATATCACTACTAAGAACGAAATGCTATAAATAGAATGATGTTGTTTGTTTCCAAAGACTATAGATAGACTAGAACAATGCAAAAATAATAATAAAAGTGAGGTATTTTTGTGGCAAACTTTGGAGGTGAGGTTAGAACTGTAACCCACAAGTTATCTTGGGATAAATGCTGCAGTTGCAAGCACCACCAGAGAGTATTCTTGCGGCAAAAGGGAAATAGGTTAAAATCTAGAGTAGAAATCTCCCAAATAATCCTTCTAGCTTCTGTTTCAGATTAAACATTCAGGTGTTGGGCCCATAATGGACCTGCCAAAAGTCAAAGTCTCTGAGAGTGGAATCTAGCTCTTTAGACAGCTATTATAGTGTTTTTGTGCTCACTAAAGCTTGAGTATCTGAGACCATTCCTAGAATTTTAAAATGCACATAAAAACATACGTAAAAGTTAAAGTAATAAGACTATTGCAACCACTTTTGATTCTTTTAGCTACTTTTTTTGGTGATACTTTTCTTTGCATTTCTTAGTAACATCTTTTTATGATATTTCTTTTTCCTTCTTTCCTCCTTTCATTTTAAAAAAAGTTTTAGATATTATTATCTGCTTTATTATCATGGAAGATTAAGATCATGGGACTTACTTGGTAGTTTTCAAGTACCCCGCAAACATTTCTCTGTCATCTCCATTGTCAAGGAATGATCCTGAGGCACAATTGATGTATTCTGTTTTACCTGCCACAGCAAATTCAACCTTTCCTCACCTGGAGTGCACTGGAGAGCTGGTCCATGGTCCATGCTACCTGTCCCCAGGTGCCTTCTACAGCTGCTCTGAGCCTTCAAGACACCTAAGAATCCCTCTTATACGTTCTCTATAGAAATGAGTGGGTAAGAGAGATCTTTGCATTTTCCTGATTTGCAATGCTAACCTGCTGCCTCTCTGCTGCCCCTCTCCAATAACCCAGTGTCTGCTTCATTCCTTTGCCTTTTCATTCTATATCATCTCCCCAACTCATGAGAAATTGATAGAACAGAATTCCATTTGTTCTTTCATTTGTGTTCATTTTTTAAAAAGGTAGTTTCTCAACAATTCCTTTTGCAATTGCAACAAAAGAATAAAATACCTAGCAATATACCTAACAAAACATGTGAAGGACCTATGCACTGAAAACTGTAAGACACTATTAAAAGAAATTGAAGAAAACAATTCTTGGATTGGAAGAATCAATATAGTTAAAATGACCTTATTACCTAAAGCATTATACGAATTTAATGCAATCATCTTCAAAACCCCAACAGCATTTTTTAAAGAAATAAACAAAAAAAAAAATCAGATTTGTGTGGAAGCACAAAAAACCTTGAATAACCAAAGCATTCTGGAGGGACAAAAAAAAAAGGCTGCAGGTATCATTCTGCCCAACTTTAAATTATACTACAAAGTGACAATAATCAAACCAGTATGGTATTGGCAGAAAGACACACAGACCCATGGAAAAGAATCGAGAGTCCAGATGTAAACTTCCACTTACATAGGCAAATGATTTTTGACAGAGGGGCCAAAAACATACTATGGAGAAAGGAAAGCCTTTTCAATAATGGTTCTGGGAAAACTGGAAAGCCACATGCAAAAGACTGAAACTAGAGATCTTTGGAAACATGGTGGAGTGAGAGACATCCCCAGATCTCTTCCCTTAAAACAACAATAAGCTGAGCATATAAAACTCAACAAAAAACACCCAAACTGCACAACAGCATGTCTGAGTGTGGGATCTGCACATAAGAGCTACCATAGGTCAGAACCCCGGGTGTCAGGCAGAGGACTGAGAGACATAAAGAAGCTGCTTCTCACCGCCACCCAAGCTCCCTGCAGGAGGAGGGGGAGGAGAGAAGGAGCAGCGAGTTCCAGCGCCATGTTCCCTGAACAGCCCTGCCTGGGAAAGTTGCGAGCTCCCCGTGGCCGACTGGCTGCAGTGCATAGTAATCAGGCAGAAAGCAGAGAAGCGAGATGGGACCACAGAGAAACAACGGTTAATTTTTACCGACTACGGTTGCATAACCGAGGCTGAGCCACAGCCTCCAGCCCCTAACCCACAGGGCCTCTCCCACCATCCCCTCCAAGATGGACCACCTTGGAGCCCTAGAGTAATCTGGGCAAACACTTCCGAGACTGTCACTGACATTGACAGGGACTGAAACTGAGGGTAGCAAGTGTGATTAAATATCTATCAGAAAATAAAAACGCATTTTTAAAGCTTTATATAAAGCAGGGATCCAAAAAGCTTAGACGCCACCTACTGGAAATCAAAAGAAAAGTGCCTTCTTTGCAACAGGCTAAAGAGAGAACTTTATATAATAAATCTTCTTTCTGGAAAAATAGCAGAATATACTTCCCTTAATGCTCAGGCAGAAGAATAGTCCATTAAACACCATGAACAACCAAGGTGACAAGGAATCTCAGAAAGAAAAAGAAAAATATCCAGAAAATAAGCTTATAGACATAGAAATAATGTGACTTAAATAGCAGAGAATTTAGGATGGTACTTTTGAAAAAACTCAGTGAGATCCAAAACAACTCAGTGAGATCAAATCAACAATTTCAGGAATTGAAAAAACAACTAGATAAGCAGAGTAAGGAGATTGAAACCCTCAAAAAGAACCAAATAGAACTTCTGGATATGAAGAACACACTGCAAGAGATGAAAAATGAAATAGCAAGCTTGAGAAATAGAGTCAACCAAATGGAGGAAAGGATGAGTGATATCGAAGACAAAAATCTAGAAATAAATCAGAAGGAAGAAGAGAGAAACTGAAGAATGAAAAATAATGAAAGAAAAATTCAAGAACTACCTAATACCATCAGGAGAGGAAACATAAGAATAATAGGCATTATTGAAGGCGAGGAAAAGGAACAGGGATTAGAAAATATTTTCGTACAAATAGTTGACGAGAATTTTCCAAAGCTAAGGAATGAGCTGGAGCTTGGAATTTAAGAAGTCAACAGAACACCCAATTATCTCAACCCAAAAAGGCCTTCACCAAGACACATTGTATTAAAATTATCAAAAATCAATGACAAAGAATTCTCAAGACAGCCCGGGAGAAAAAAATGTAACTTATAAAGGTAAACTCATTAGATTATACTCAGACTTCTCAGCGCAAACCTTACAAGCCAGAAAGGAATGGAATCAAATATTTAAACTATAAAGTGAAAGGAACTACAAGCTTAGAATAATGTATTCAGCTAAGCTCTCCTTTAGATATAAAGGAGAAATTAAGACTTTTCCAGACATATAAAAATTGAGGGAATTCTCCACTACGAGGCCTGCAATACAGGAAATACTGAAAGGGATCAGTTCACCTAAAACAAAATGACAAAAAACAAATAAACAAAAAAACATAATTAAGAGTAAGGTGACTATCAGGCAACCCTTACTAAGAACAGGGCATTATAAGTTTAAACAATAAGAAGAGAATATAGTAAAAAATGTTCAGCATACACAGGAACAAACTGAGATAACAATGACTGAAAAGGGGGGATTCAAAGATCCAGATTCACAAAGGGGAATGGAGATAAGGCATGCACAGAAGAAAATGGACAACTGTATATATGTAAGTATCCTTTACATATTCATAATGGTAACCACAAACCAAAGATTCAGAACCAAAGTATATAACATAAAACAAGAAGAACCAGAGGGAAAACCCACAAAAGCCAACCAAAATAAAGAAAACAGAAACACAAGGACAAGGAAGCAATAGAAACACCAAGCTACCAGAAAGCAAAAGATAAAAATGGCTATAAGAAGACCTCATATTTCAATAATTACCTTAAATGTAAATGGATTGAGCTCATCAATAAAAAGGCACAGAGTTGCAGAATGGATCAAAAAACAAAACCCAACCATATGCTGCCTCCAGGAGACACATCTCAGCTCCAAAGACAAATATAGACTCAAAGTGAAAGGGTGGAAAATGATATTACAAGCAAATGGCATTCAGAAAAAAGCGGGTGTAGTGATACTAATATCAGATGAAATAGACTTCAAAATAAAAAAGGTGAAGAAAGATATCGAGGGACAATTCATAATGGGAATCATGCACCAAGAAGACATAACACTTATTAATATTTATTATCCCAACCAGGGATATGTAAATATGTAAAGCAATTACTAACAGAACTAAAGGGAGAAACAGACCAAAACACTATCATAGTAGGGTACCTAAATACACCACTGTTGGATATGGACCGATTGTCCAAACAGAAAGTCAATAAGGAAATAACATCCTTAAATGACACATTAGACCAACTGGACATAATTCACATTTACAGAGCCTTCATTCCCAAAACAGCTGCTTATCCACTCTACTCTAGTGCACATGGAATAGTCTCAAGAATTGACCATACACTGGGACACAGAGATAGCATCAACAAATATAAGAGGGTTGAAATCATACCAACCATATTCTCTGATCGTAATGCTTTGAAACTAGAGATCAACTGCATAAAGAAATCAGGAAGAACAACTACTACATGGAGATTAAACAACATGCTACTGGAGGATAACCGAGTCAGAGAAGAAATAAAAAGAGAGATCAAGAGATACATAGGAAAGAGTGATAATGATAGTATAACATCAAAACTTTTGGGACACAGCAAAAGTGGTCATAAGAGGAAAGTTCATATCATTACAGCCCTATCTCCAAAAACAAGAACTAGTCCAAATAAATAACCTAACATTTTATCTTAAAAAACTAGAAAAGGAAGAACAAATGAAGCCTAAAGTCAGCAGAAGGAAAGAAGTAATCAAAATTATAGCAGAAATAAATGAAATTGAAAACAAAAAAAAAAAGATAGAAAAAATAAATACAACAAAGAGCTGGTTCTTTGAGAAGGTTAATAAAATTGACACACCCCTGGCTAGACTCACTAAAGAAAATAGAGAAAGGACACAAACAAAATCAGGGATGAAAGAGGGGAAATTATGACTGACATTGCAGAAATAAAAAGGATCATACAAGACTACTATGAAAAAATATATAACACCAAATTTAATAACCTAGAAAAAAAATGGACCAGTACTTGGGAAAACACAAACATCTTAGACTGAATCAAGAAGAACTGGAAAATCTAAATAGACCGATCAGCAGTATCGAAACTGAAACAATCATCAAAAACCTACCAAAAAGTAAAAGTCCAGTACCAGATGGCTTCACCAGTGAATTCTACCAAACATTCAAAGAAGATTTAATACCTATTCTTTTTAAATTCTTCCAAAAAATTGAAGAGGAGGCAATACTCCCCAACATATTTTATGAGGCCAAAACCTGGTAAAGATAACACACACACAAAAAGCTACAGACCAATATCTTTCACGAATACTGATGCAAAAATCCTAAGTAAGATACTAGCAAACCAAATACAGTAACATATTAGAAAGATTATACACTACAATCAAGTGGGCTTTATCCCAGAGGCACAGGGATGATTCAACATATGCAAATTGATTAATGTAATATAACACATAATCAAATTAAAAAATAAGAATCATATGATCATATCAATTGATGCAGAAAAAGCCTTTGACAAGATACAGCATCCATTTATGATCAAAACTCTTAACAAAATTGGTATAGAAGGAAAGTACCTTAACATAATAAAGGCCATCTATGACAAACCCTCAGCTAACATTATACTTAATGGTGAAAAACTAAAGACCTTCCCTCTAAGGTTAGGAAAAAGACAAGGCTGTCCACTATCACCACTGTTATTCAATATAACATTGGAGGTCCTAGAGAGTGCAATCATGCAAGAGAAAGATATAAAAGGCATCCAAACAGGAACTGAAGAAGTCAAACTGTCACTGTTTGCGGATGACTTGACTCTCTACATAGAAAACCCTAAAGACTCCACAAGAACACTAACTAGAAACAAGAAGCAAATATGGTAAAGTTTCTGAATACAAAATCAACATTCAAAAATCCATTCCTTTCCTATACTCTAATAATTAAGTGTCAAAAAAGAAGTGGAAAAAATAATTACTTTTGCAATTGCAACAAAAAGAATAAAATACCTAGGAATAACTTAACAACACAAGCGAAGGACCTATATAATGAAAACTATAAGACCCTATTAAAAGAAATCGAAGAAGATACAAAGAAATGAAAAGACATTCTGTGTTCTTGGGTTGGAAGAATCAACATAGTTAAAATGACCTATTACCTAAAGCATTATACAGATTCAATGCAATCCCTATCAAAATCCCATCAGCATTTTTTTAAAGAAATAAGACAAAAAAATCATGAGATTTGTATGGAAGCACAAAAGATCCCGCATTGCCAAAGACATCCTGAGAAATAAAAGTGAGTCTGGAAGCATCACTCTGCCCGACTTCAAATTATAATAAAAGTGACAATAATCAAAACGGCATGGTATTGGCATAAGAGAGACACATGAACCAGTGGAACAGGATCGAGAGTCAGGAAGTAAACCCATATTTATATGGGCAAATAAAAAAACATACAGTGGAGAAAGGAAAGCCTCTTCAATAAACGGTGCTGGGAAAACTGGAAAGCCACCTACAAAAGAATGAAACTAGACTGTTGTCTATCACCACACACCAGAATTAATCAAAATGGATTAAGGACCTAAATATAAGAACTGAAATAATAAAATGTGTAGAAGAAAACATAGGAACTAAAGTCAAGAACATTGGACTTACAGACAATTTTATGAATTTGACCTCAAATGCAAGGTAAGTAAAAGCTAAATTAAATGAATGAGACTACATCAAACTAAAAAGCTTCTGCTCAGCAAAAGAAATCGTCAACAAAGTAAAGAGACAACCATCCAAATGGGAAAATACATTTGCCAGCAATGCCTCTGATAAGGGCCTAATATCCAAAATATACAAAGAACTCATACCATTCAACAACAACAACAACAACAACAAACAAATGACCCAATCAAAAAATGGGCAGTGGGCCTGAACAGACACTTCTCCCTAGAGAACATACAGATGGCCAACAAATATATGAAAAGATGCTCAATATTGCTAGCTATTAGGGAAATGCAAATCTAAACCACAATGAGATACCATCTCACACCTGTTAGAATAGCTATAATCAACAGGACAAGTAATAACAAATTTTAGAGAGGTTGCGGAGAAAAAGGAACCCCCATACACAGCTGGTAGGACTGCAAATTGGTACAGCCACTATGGAAAACAGTATGGAGGTTCCTCAAAAAACTAAGAATTGATCTACCATATGATCCAGCCATCCCTCTATTGGGTATTTACCCCAAAGACTTGAAAACTCATATCCAAAAACATATTTGCACACCG